>JAOTQM010000085.1:0-1200000 GCA_026939265.1 Oreonectes daqikongensis | reverse complement strand
AACATCGTAAGAAAAACAACAGTATGATTATATGTAATTTCTTACCTGATCCTCAAAATTGTTGATATATTTTGATAGTCGCCGTAAGAACAAGCAGCTGGTTGCACACTTCCTTTTCTCACACAAACTGACCCGCCGTCAAACTAGCGCCAAATCTCTCCGCACAGCTGACGCGCTGATCTCTGACGTATGCTTAGGAAACGCTTTTCATTGGTTCTAAAAGTTAAGCCGCTCTCCAATAACCAATGAGATTCTTGGCCCTTCCCCCATTGACTTGACTGTAAACGCGGGTTATTTCTTTGTCGGTGTTTTGGCGGACAGAATTTCCCGGGAAATGTAAGTATTGACAATAAACGGGAGATAGCTTATGGCATTTATTTAAACAATACAATACAATACAGTACTTAAACTCAAACACTCAATCATTTTATATGGTGTGTATTTTATATGGCCATTTTGTATTTTGTCATTGAAAATAAATATAATTTTGTTAACTGTTTAGTCGCCCAACACATTTGTTTTTACTTGTTTAACACTTTGAAGAATAATGAAGCTCAGACAAATTGTCCCATGCCCTTCTTTATTTCTAATGCATCATATTAACATGGTATTTAACACATTCAAAAACAGCGATAAAATGACATTCGCATATTATAATGACACCAACCCCCCAAGTTAACTTTTACAATTAATAACAGCTAGAAAGTGCCTGACCTGAACTGACTCTAAGATAACGTTATACGCGACACAATGTTAAAAGTGTTAAGCTATTTTACGTTTATTCTTACAAATGTCACTCAAAATGAACCCACTGGCGAACGGCAATGCCTGTAGTGTTTATACAAAATCTATCTCAAATGTATTTCCTGAAATTCAGCTCGAGTTTGAAACAAAAAACGATAAAAGGCAATTGTATTAAATTATGGTACCCAGTTGGAGCAATGGTGCAAATTAGCCACATGATGGCACTAAACGACTGCATACACAATAGATGCACACCTGTATACCTTTTTAAAAGCAAACATGCATTTGAGAGAACCTGTGGCACTTCATATTTGGTCACTATTGAGCAAAACACAGTTCCTTTTACAGATGTGAAGCAAATAAAGAGATCAGTGAAACAAGTGTTCTCATTCACACATACCGAGATGTTCAACTTGTAGTTATCACAAAATAACAGAGAAAGTGAGTAGTGATCTGTGGCTAGTGTACCCAGCATCATACTGCTCTGTAGTGTGGCCAGGAAAACTATGGCTTGAAAAAACAGCCATTCATAGCTTTTGTAGTGTAAGCAAACACCTGTTTTAGCAATTTAAATGCAACTCCTTCCTGGACACACTATTCTTGATTTAAAAAAGTATAAAATACAATAAACACAAAACATCTAACATAAATTGATATGCAATAAAATGATTGTCCAGACGTGCCTCATTTAAGAATGCCGTCTTTTATGCATAGACATCGATAATCTACAAGTGCTACACATTTTCTTATTTATTAAAACGAAAACTTTGGTTCTGAGGAAGAGGTGGAATGTGTACATTCAACCCATGGCAATAGAGTTGTCTGGTCTGGCTTGGTTGCTAAACTGTGTCCCTGTTATCAGGCACAATATTTGAAGGTGTGTATTCTAGGCAGCACAGGGATATTGCACAGTGTTTTCAGGTCTAGAGGTACAGCATTCTGGAGTGGTTTGCATAAGAGACCAGGCTTGTGTATAGTGTTGTCCTAGGAGTGTTATCCAAGTAGATGTGTAGATGTTTGGTATGAAAAACTATTGTTTGTGTGGCACTAATATGTACACTATTTGCTATGTACATATTTGTATGTGTGTGTGTGTGTGTGTTGTGTTTTGGCATATCTTTTGCTCCTTTTCCCTAAATGATGTTCATCTTACAACAGGAGGCAGTGGAGGAGCACCTCTGACCATAGCTGCAAAAAAAGAAAAACAGAAATCAGGGCAAGTCACCACATTTTCCTAAACACACCTGCTTTAAACTATACAAGTCTATTCAGTTATAAACATAATATTTAACGTAGTATTATAATATTGGGGTATAAATACATTTTCAAACTACAATACTGTAGGCAATGATATATTTTGGGATGATTTTTACATTAGAAAAATCAACATTTTAATCAGGGTAACCAGAGTAGGTGTAAATCTATTTTAGGGTCTTTACTCTTGTTGGTTTTGCTGGGATAGGTCTTCTGGAATGGTCTGAAATCTTCTGGAGGGGGAAGGTCTTCTATAGGGTGGAAGGTGTACTTGGATTCAAAATCATCTGTAAAGAGAAATTAAACATGAACATACATGAACATTTAACATTACAAATGCATATTTTTTACAGCTTTTCATATTTTCATGCTTCAGATGTTTCTGAAAACTCACACGGTAACGCTGGGTCTGTATTATTATTATTTAGCAGATGGGTGTTTAATTTTAACACCATAAATTCAGAATACCAGGTGATTTTTCATTACAATTCCTGTTGATGCCATAAATATGTATTTAACCAAAATAACCAGAACTAACCAAGAAGCACTTCCTGTTTCAGTTTTTTAACATATATAATAAAGTCTTCAGATAGGGCTTCAGTTCAGTCCCAGACTAAAATGCATGTTTAAGCCATCTTAACCGAAAACAGCTTGCACTCACTTATCTTAAAATATATCAATGCCTTTGTTTTCTCTTAAGATGTACACCAGTAATATTTTTTGGTAAAGCATGTTTGTAAAAACGACTTAAATTTTATAATTTAACAAAGAGAGCAGCCCGGTCTAGAAAACTGCCCCTTAAAAAGTTTTGTTTACGATTTCGATTGGGTTTTAAATATTTTGTTTGTTGTATATTGTTTTCACTATTTGTAGTGTTAAAAAACAGGAAGTGCTTCAGGACCAGTATCGTCTTGCAAAATGGTCTATACCACAATCTTTCATTCATTCAAGAGTTAAAAATGCTTTGCATATAGCTGTCTGTAGGAAGCATCGATTAAAAAAAACATGAAGTCTGGTTTGGCGTAAATTAATGGTGACAATGACCTCATGTTTTAGGGCTATTTGACAATATGCGACTGTTCTAAGAAAGCTTTGCTGGCTTGCATAACAAGGAAATAAGGGTCCATATTTGCATTACTAGGAGGTCATTTGACTACAGGGATATTTTCGAATGCTGATAAAACACGTGTGATGGCTACAGATGCAGTTCAGCACACTAGCTAGGATTCAATGTTTTAATCTTTAGACACCTACAAACAAATATACCTTTTCAATATTTGCGAGAATAAACATGAATTGATGATTATTGTCTATTTGAATGCAAAAAACACATTCGAGACAAAATTTGTATACATGTTTGTATCGGACTTACCAGAAAGAGATTTGGAGTGAAGCTGTGTGTGTCCATTACGGACAGGTGGAGGAGGTGGAGGTGCATGTGCTGTAGCCTGACGTCCAGCTGAGGAGAGAGGAGGGGGTTTTCCTCGACTAGGAGGTTCATTCTGTGACCGGTAAGGAGGTGGAGGGGGTGGTGTTTCCCGAACCCCATTACGAGACCCAGAATGAGTCTGAGGAGCTGAATAAGCAAGTTATTTTAAATGATGTCTACATTTCATTTGTTAGTGGCTATAACATTTAAAACGATAACACCAAACATACCTGTGCTACGCCCCACTGGGTCACGTGTTGGCGGTGGGGGTCGTCGGTTCTGTTGGGAAGGGGGTGGAGGAGCCTGTCCGCGAACGTTAGCATTGGAATGTCCTCTCTTGTTAAGCGAGTTTCTCCTCTGTGGTAACTCAGGCGCTGGGTCACCATTGGAGACATGAGGTGGCTGTCTATAGGGAGGTGGAGGTGGGGGAGCACTGGAGGCGCTTGAAGACGAAGAGGTGCGAGATGAAATGGCAGGGTTTCTAGAAGGTCCATCACGGGCAGAAGATGGCGGCAGAGGAGGCCCCTTGTTTACAGGTGGTGGTGGAAGGGGTTTCTCACGATTCTGTGACGATGACCCAGAGGCATGCTGGTTTGAGGAGGGTCCGCGGTTGCCGCTGCGATTGAACGGCGGCGGTGGAGGAGGGGCGGAGCTGCTGGGTTTACTGGAACTGCTGACAGCAGATGGTTTGGTGACGTCTGGTAATGAGGGGCGATGGTTTCGTGACGGCTCAGGAGGTGAGGGGCGATCTCCTTCACCACTGCGTCCAGATCCATCAAGCTCGGAATGACTTGCAACACGGGGTACTGCGGGGCGAGAACCGGGTGGTCGCAGTGCTGACCTTCCTACAGAACTGTCTGTAAGCAACATCAACAAAAAAAAAATCACAATTACAATAACATAAACAACAACTCTAAACACGTACAATGCAAATTTTTTCTGTGATGTTTTTTTGGAAGAAAATATCATAAAGGGTTGCCAAGTCATCCAACAACACATACCTCCAACTGGTCGTAGTTTAGGCACTCCTCCGCTGAACAATCCACCCATTGCCTTCGGCCCTGAACCACCTCCAAACCCTCCACCTCCTCCTCCACCTCCACCACCTCCTCCACTGCTTCGACCTCCAGATTCTTTCAGAAAAGATTTTGCATAATTAGCTATAGATCTTGTCAAACGTGTATTCTCAACCAAGCATGAATCCACAACTGAACCTACTTTCAAGTATAGGCGCACTTCTGTCATTGACCGCAGCGACTTTCTTTAGTCTGGCGCCTTTATGGATGTCTGACAGCAGAGCTCCTCTTCCCTTGGCTTCATCTCGGTTGAGTTTGGGAGGGGTGGTGTTTGCCTGAATGTAAACAAAAATGATATCAAACCACTAATTTAAGTATTTTCATACAAAAACACATAACAGTTATGTTATGTTATGAATTAAACAACTCGCCATAACAACACAAGTACTTGTGTATTTCCTATAACAAAGGTTTAAAATGGGCAATATAGAGATTATGGACAGGTTGTCATCGTTTAGAAGCAAGTAGGAGAATGAATTGTTCCATTCAGTGATGGTTTTACACATATGATGTTTTACACCGACCTGGCTGAAAGTTGGGGGTGGTGGAGGTCCAGGTGGAGGGGGAGGAGGAATGGGCATGTTGATGAATTCTGAAGACGTCAGCGGTCAGTTCAATCTTTGTTTGTTGACTATTCCACAAAAAAAGCTGCAAGGTGAATTAAAACCTATATCACTTACAGTTGCAGAGATACTATAGAAGTACTTTAGGAAGAGAGAAAGGGAAGCATTACTGTATAAGTATTACCGTTTGGTGTCATTAACATAAAACCACATGACCGTTCCAGGAACTACTCTGCATAGGACAGCAAGCGTGGCACACAGTACGCTATTACAACAGGTAATAGTTTCCAAAGTATTCAAAAGATAAAAAATACCTTTTCCACTGTGGTTCCAATGGGACACTCCAGAAACTCTGCTTAAAGTTTCCTTTTCGTGACCGTTTTGAGTGAAGTGATCGCTCGGATGAAGTGGGGTGATACAAAACTTAGCAGGGCTAACTGGAATGTTGTTTAGCAGGATCTGTGATGACACAATGACTAATGTTAGTTAGTTTGAAACGGGGGAAGCACAATAACTGAACCAGAACTGAGCCTTAACCTATGTATAAACAGAAAGGGTCATCTTCATTACATACACAAACCATCTTTGTACATAGTTGCTCTATATGAGTATGGGTGGGTGTATGTCATTCTCAATGCAAACAGATTTGGGAATAAACAAGCATTGTCTTTGAAGAGGACTGTTATTGAAATTTAACCACAGATATCTGGCTTCATAAAACATGCTGTTAAACTGAACTAGCACCTATATGAACCTAAAAGTGAATACAGGTTCCTTTATTCTGAAATCCTGATGTTATATCATAACGAAATGAAACCAGTTTCACTGACCCACTTGCAAATACAAGAACTGTAAAATCTGTTAAATAACCAGAGAAGCAGTATAGGATATGCTGTGAAATGCCTAGAAACATTGTCGAGCTCCAGAAAAACAGGCTTCAAGAAACATTCTTGACATTGTCATATAACAGGCCGAAACAGGCAGGATATCTCATCTCTGATCACCCATATAAAATCCACCAAGGCCATCTTTATTACACCCAGAACAGGGGTTTCTGTTTCGAGAATGTGTTTGTGAATAATTACCAGCATAAAAGTGCACGAGATAATAAAAGCAAACCAGCTTTCAGTTGCATATTACATTTAACATAGAAACACAGAAATAACATACAAATCACTGTTGTCATATTAAGTCAACTAAGTGAACATATTCAACTTTTTGCTGGACGACGTAATATTTCAGGACAAGGAAATAAACATTGTGAAAATGAATGCGAGTGTCGCTATAGATGACGAGTTGTACTTGTAATAACGAAGATGTGTACACAGGCTGAAGTGACCATACCTGTCATACCATACAAGATCCTGAAAATCAGTCATTAAGTTTTACAAGTTTAAGCGTTTTCAGGTGGGCAATGGCAAAACATGTAGTAAAAAGTCTTTAAAGACAGAAAAACGCGAAGGTAAACTTTGGAGAAGACAAACGAACCAAAGGAAAACAAACGTAGAGCTTTTAGGCGGATGTTCATTTTCATTTCTGTTTAATATTCGTTAACACAACCCTCAAGAAACAGTAAATCGACTGTACGAGGAGTTTGTTAAAACATGTCACAAGAACGGTAACAAACAGATAAACACGACAAATTGTTCTTCTCTTCCGGCTGTAAAAACGTTGGCAAAGCTTCATGTCTTACCTGTCTGTCGCGCTTTGGAGTTTTGTCCCAAAAAACATTAATGTTAAACAGATCGATTTTCCGCCGATTAACGTTAACGTTACTTGTTTTGTGACCAGTCACCAAATAAAAATTGGTAACTAAGTAACTAAACGGGAGAAAACTTGTTGTCGCCCGCTGTCATACTGACAACACACTGCCAACTTTGTAAATTTACCCCAAATAGGTCACAGCGTAAAATGGAAGCAAAAACGTCAAGAATCAAAAAATCGGATTCCTGCTTGCTAATAACATCGCTGCCCAGTGATTGAGGGCGATATATCTCTGCTGGTTCACTGGGGTTTGAGAACCCAGTTCTACGAAATCCCGGAAATCCAGGAGTCGGTACAAAATGGAGGCAAGCGGCCGAAAAACTCTAATTACAACCGGAAAGAGACCTGTAACTGCATGACAAAACCTCTTTAGCGCACAGAAATCAACTTTCTGATTATTGTTAGCATCTGGCCAAATGCAAGAGTAGGCTATTTTACTGCAATGAACACCCATTATCTCTTTGAAACTATGTAAAAAAAAGTATTATAATTTGTAGGCTATATATTTTTTTTATTTGATGATAATCGAAATTAATACTGGACAATATAAATGTAAATTATGGTTACCATGGCCAACTGTTCTTTTAGACTAAATATATAAATGTGGCATTACAATGAACTTGTTAAGTTCCTTTAATGTTTATAAAGTGTAAATTAAGAACATGGGACTAACATATTTTTGTGATCAGGTGCATTCTGGTATTACAAGACAAGAAAAAGTATTCTGGCAGATAATTTTAACAATCTAAGCATATTTCTTAACTTTGTATTTGTGTGTCTTTACTGAAAAGAAATAACACCTTTTCTTCCATATGATTGGCCGAGAACAGTGCTGGCCCATTACATGCTGTTCTGTATTACTCCGCGTGTCAGCGTCTCTGCGTCTGTGTGGTAGATTTGTTACCTTTACTGCAGGGGTTACATTGGAAAGCCAATAGGTGGCGACAGGTAACTGTCTTTTCTGTATTGGACATTTACATTGAATCATTTACACAAATTACTTGTTCGAAGACACTGATTCGTTATAGACAACACTGTTACACAGAATTACACATGCCATAAAATTTCAACTTTGCTTTACAACTTTAGATTTCAACTTTAAGTTTTGGCCAGTGCTGAGTTGATTTAACTTGAAACAGGGTTGATATATTAAAAAAATAAGCTGAAATTGCGTAACTTATTTTGATGTGTTGTGAAGTAATGGTAAAAAAGCTGAAATGACTTGTTAAGCTAAGGTGATTGTACTTAAAAATGTAAAGAATTTTTTACAGTAATATAACAAGTCAATTAACAATCATCATCAAACACCTGCAGGTAATACGTGCGTAAGAGAAAAAGACCAAAAAACAAAAGAACAAAATCCCGCACACTACCAAGACTTGCAAAAGTATCAAAAACATTAGTTTATTGAAACATTCATTTAATTGAATGTTTTTGATACTTTTGCAAGTATTGGTAATGTGCAGGTGTTTTATTTTGTTTTTACAGTAATATAACCAAAGCTGAAATGGCTTGAGTGAAGTGTTATGTGGCCAAGTATGATATCCCATACTCGAAATTTGTGCTTTGCATTTAACCCATCCACGCACGCACACAAATGATGAAACACTATACATCCATTATACACTATACATCCACTAACATTATTTATTGATTCACCCTGAGAAAATCATATGTCATTTGAGTAATTACCTTAAAAACCTTATTACTGAATGTCATTATCAACAAACATGTTTAATAAAAGTGCTTTGGTGCTGTGTCTTGCTAAAATAAAAAAGGGTTTAAGCTTTTAATCCCTGTACCCTAATACAGCAGTGAATACAAACATGCAATTAATATATCAGATAAGAACATAAGTAACATGGCACAAGTCATTTTTCAAAACAAACTAAACCAATTTCCAGACTATTTACAACATGTGTCAACTCACAAACACTGTATACAACACAGTACCATTTTACATAATTTACAAAATATATACGTGAACAAAGATTTACAGGCATTTAAGATTGCAAGATCAGGCATGTTCCACATACATATAAAATGATCGTTTTAAAAATACTTTTTATATGCATTAAAAACCTCTTTAGAAGAAGTGAGTTATAAGGAAAGGGTGAAGAAAAATACAGTTAACTTTTTTAGTTTTTTTATCATACAAACATCCTAAATGAATCAGCCCACTAAAAATAATCAGATCTGTAAATAAACACAATCTTATTTCTGTCAAGCACCCTTTTCATTTCTATTATATTAGTTTAATAAGGTTCAACCTTCCTCCTTTTACAGTGCTTTCTGGAACCTCAAGATCCATTGAATGTAATCGCAGACCTCTCATTGTGTGTCTACGGCCACTTGATGCTTGTTTATAGTCAACTTGCCTGTTTCCCCATTCATCTAGCCTAGGCATCCCTTTGAAAGTGTAGCATATATCATCAGTAGTGTAATTACGTCTAGGTGTCCTGTGAGATCTCTCATAATAACCTTCATTATGTCCCATATAGGGGGATCTTTGCATGGTAGACCTTCCCATGTTTGAATGGGTCACAGCTAAATTCTCTCTGCTTCTTGAAGCTTGAAGTTTTGGCACTGACATAGTGTTCCAGTTTCCATCATAGTCAAAGCCACCGGATTTTGTTTTACGAACCCTTGACCTGGGTGGCTCAGGGATGTCATTGTAGTAAAGATCTGATGATGTCGGACCCATTCCAGACATTCTGGTTTCTTGGGGCGGCAAATATTTTTGCACTGTAGGCCACTGGCCATTTCTTGAAGTTTTCTGGTCTCTTTTTACATCAATATAGGGTTGTTGCATGTTCAGATCTGAGTATTTGTGATGAGTTGGTTTGCCCATGTCTCCTGATGGAACATGATAATCATATGTTCTAACAGCTATAAATTTACCCCGTGGTGCAGCCAGGTTGTTTCTATGCATTGGCGTAAATGCATCAAAATCAATATCCGATCCTGTGTATTGAAATTCAGGGCGATCAATTCCTCCTTTGAATTTGGGGGATTTCAGATTCACATTTGGAGAATTCATTGAAAGATCTGGTCTTTCTGGTTTGCTACCCAATTTTGGAAGTCTGAAATTGCCTGAAGGAGCATCAATGTCAAAGTCTGGTCGATTCATATCAAGATTAGGTGTATTTAAATTTGTTCCTTTAAACTTACTTCTAGGAATATCAACATTCATGTCTGGTGCTGTGAAATCTGGCCTATGTCCTCTGATGTTGAAGTCTGGTGAATCAAAATCTGGGGACCTTAGTTCATAGTCAGGAGTTTTTATTTTGGGTCCTGTGAAACCAATATCAGGCATCTTGAAAGTAGGCATTTTCATTTTTCCAGATGGTATGTCCATATCTGGAAGTGTAAGGTTTGTTTTTGCACCACTGAAGTCGGCATTAGGTCCATGCATGTCAATATCAGGACCATGTATACCAGTATTTAGTTTAGGAGCTGATGTCTTCAGATTAAGGTCTGAATAATCAATGTCAGCATCAACATTCATTTGTGGTCCTCTCAAACCTGACAGGCCAACGCTTGGCATCTTTAACTTTGGCATATTAGATTTACCTGAGGGACCATTCATTTCAATATCAGGTGACACATAATTCAGGTTTGGACTTCTCCAGACAGATTCAGGTAGAGACAAATCCATTTCTGGGGTATCAATTCCACCTTTAATTTTGGGATTTTTGACATTCAGATTTGGAGATCCCATTTCAAAATCTGGTCTTTCTTGCTTGTTACCGAAAAGGCTCAATTTTGGCAGTTTAAGTTTTCCTGAAGGAGCATCAATGTCAAAGTCTGGCACATTTACATCAAGATTGGGTTTCTTTAAAGTTGGTCCTGTAATTTTACCTGCAGGGATATCAAAATTCATGTTTGGGGCAGTGAACTCTGGCTTATGTCCTCTGATGTTGAATTCTGGGGAATCAAAGTCAGCCTCAATCTTTGGAGCTGACAAATCCATTTCAGGGGTCTTCAATTTATAGTCTGGTGGCTTTGTTTTGGCTCCTGAGAAACCAATATCAGGCATCTTAAGAGTTGGCATTTTCATTTTCCCAGAAGGCATGTCCATGTCTGGATGTGTAAGGTTTGCTTTTGGACCTTTAACGTCAGCATTAAGTCCATGAATGTCAAAATTAGGACCATTTAGCCCAGCATTTAGTTTGGGAGATGTGGTGCTCAGATTAAGGTCTGGTGTATCAATGTCAGCATTCATTTGTGGCCCCTTCATACCTGACAGGCCAAATTTTGGCATCTTTACCTTTGGCATACTAAATTTACCGGAGGGGGCATCAACATCAATATCAGGCGACTCAAAATCTAGGTTTGGACTTTTCCAGTCAGCTTGAGGGAGAGACAAATCCACTTCTGGGGTGTCAAGTCCTCCTTTAATTTTGGGACTTTTGAGATTCAGGTCTGGAGAATCTATTGCAAAATCAGGTCCTTTTGGCTTGCTACCTGAAAGACTGAATTTTGGCAGCTTTAGTTTACCTGAGGGCACATTCATGTCAAGATCAGGTGCATTCACATCAAGATTGGGTTTCTGTAAAGTTGGTCCTTTAATTTTACCTGTAGAGACATCAAGATTCATGTCTGGCTTGTGACCTTTAATGTTGAAGTCTGGGGAATCAAAGTGTGCATTAATCTTTGGAGCTGACAGGTCCATTTCAGGGGTTTTCAATTCATAGTCTGGTGTCTTTATTTTGGGTTTTGAGAGACTTAAATCAGGCATCTTTAGAGTGGGCATTTTCATTTTTCCAGAAGGCATGTCCATGTTTGGTCCTTTGAAATCAACATTTGGTCCATGAAGGTCAATATCAGGACCATTTATCCCAGCATTTAGTTTGGGAATTGATGTATTCATATTAAGGTTTGGCTTATTAATGTCAGCATCCATATTCATTTGTGGCCCCTTAACACCTGGCATTCCAAAACTTGGCATCTTTAACTTTGGCATATTGAATTTACCTGAAGGTGCATCAATATCAGGTGATTTAATGTCTAAGTTCGGACTTCTGAAGTCAGTTTCAGGGAGAGTCAAGTCCACATCTGGGGTATCAAGTCCTCCCTTGATTTTGGGACTTTTAAGATTTAACTTCGGTGATTTAATTGTAACATCAGGTCCTTTTGGCTTGCTACCTGAGAAGCCAAATTTTGGAAACTTCAGTTTACCTGAAGGGGCATTTATGTCGAGATCAGGAGAATTCACATCAAGATTGGGCTTTTTTAAAGTAGGTCCCTTAATTTTACCTTTAGGGATATTTAAATTCATGTCAGGTGTTGTGATATCTGGCTTTTGACCCTTGATGTTGAAGTCTGGGGAATCAAAGTCTGCATTAATCTTTGGAGCTGACAGATCTATTTCAGGGGTCTTCAATTCATAGTCTGGTGTCTTAATTCTGGGTTTGGAAAGACTGAAATTAGGCATCCTTAGAGTTGGCATTTTCATTTTTCCAGAAGGCATGTCCATTTTTGGACCTTTGAAATCAACATTTGGTCCATGAATGTCAATGTCAGGACTATTTATCCCAGCATTTAGTTTGGGAGTTGACATGTTCAAATTAAGGTCTGGCTGATGTATATCAGCATCCACATTCATTTGTGGCCCTTTCAAACCTGAGCTAAACTTTGGCATCTTTAACTTTGGCATATTGAATTTACCTGAGGGGGCATTAACATCAACATCAGGGGACTTGATATCTAGGCTAGGGCCTTTCAAATTAGTTTGAGGGAGAGACAAATCCATGTCTGGGGTATCAAGTCCTCCCTTGATTTTGGGACTTTTCATATCCATTTTTGGAGACCTAAATGTAACATCAGGCCCTTTTGGCCTGCCACTGGACAAGCCAAATTTTGGAAACTTCAGTTTACCTGAAGGGGCATTTAGATTTAAGTTAGGCTCATTCATGTCAAGGTTAGGTTTCTTTAAAGTTGGTCCTTTAATTTTACCTGTAGGGAAATCAATGTTCATGTCTGGGGCTGTGAAATCTGGCTTGTGACCTTTAATGTTAAAGTCTGGGGCATCAAGACCTGCATTAATCTTTGGAGCTGACAGATCCATTTCAGGGGTCTTCAGTTCATAGTCTGGTGTCTTTATTTTGGGTTTGGAAAGATTAAAATCAGGCATCTTTAGCTTGGGCATTTTCATTTTTCCAGAAGGCATGTCCATGTCTGGACCTTTGAAATCAACATCTGGTCCATGAATATCAATGTCAGGACCATTTATCCCAGCATTTAGTTTGGGAGTGTTCATATTAAGATTTGGCTTATCAATGTCAGCATCCACATTCATTTGTGGCCCTTTCACACCTGGCAGACCAAAACTTGGCATGTTTAACTTTGGCATATTGAATTTACCAGAGGGTGCATTAACATCAATATCTGGTGATTTGATGTCTAGGTTTGGGCTGTTCCAGTCACCTTGAGGGAGAGACAAATCCACATCTGGGGTGTCAAGTCCTCCCTTTATTTTGGGACTTTTGAGATTTAGATCTGGAGAATTGATATTAAGATTGGGTACTTTTGGCTTGCCAGCCGAGAAGCCAAATTTTGGAAACTTCAGTTTACCTGAAGGGGCATTTATATCAAGATCAGGTGCATTCATATTAAGATTGGGTTTCTTTAAAGTTGGCCCTTTGATGTTAAAGTCTGGGGAATCAAAGTCTGTATTAATCTTTGGAGCTGACAGATCCATTTCAGGGCTCTTCAGTTCGTAGTCTGGTGTCTTTATTTTGGGTTTGGAAAGATTGAAATCAGGCATCTTTAGAGTGGGCATTTTCATTTTTCCTGATGGCATGTCCATGTCTGGAAGTGAAAGATCTGTCTTTGGACCTTTGAAATCAATATTTGGTCCATGAATGTCAATGTCAGACCCATTTATCCCAGCATTTAGTTTGGGAGTTGATGTGTTCAGATTAAGGTCTGGCTTATCAATGTCAGCATCCACATTCATTTGTGGCCCCTTAACACCTGGCATTCCAAAACTTGGCATCTTTAACTTAGGCATACTGAATTTACCAGAGGGGGCATTAACATCAAAATCAGGTGATTTGATGTCTAAGTTCGGACTTTTAAAATCAGCTTGAGGAAGAGACAAATCCAAGTCTGGGGTGTCAATTCCACCCTTTATTTTTGGACTTTTGAGATTTAAGTCTGGAGAATCTATTTTAAGATTGGGTCCTTTTGGCTTGTTTGCTGAAAAGCCAAATTTTGGAAACTTCAGTTTACCTGAAGGGGCGTTCATGTCGAAATCAGGTGCATTCACATCAAGATTGGGTTTCTTCAAAGTAGGTCCTTTAATTTTACCTTTAGAAATATCAAGATTTATATCTGGAGCTGTGATGTCTGGTCCATGGCCTTTGATGTTGAAGTCTGGGGAATCAAAGTCTGCTTTAATCTTTGGAGCTGACAAATCCATTTCAGGGGTTTTGAGTTCATAGTCTGGTGTCTTCATCTTGGGTTTTGAGAGATTAAAATCAGGCATCTTCAGAGTGGGCATTTTCATTTTTCCAGAAGGCATGTCCATGTCTGGACCTTCAAAATCAACATTTGGTCCATGAAGGTCAATATCAGGACCATTTATCCCAGCATTTAGTTTGGGAGTTGATGTTTTCAGATTAAGGTCTGGCTTATTAATGTCAGCATCCATATTCATATGTGGTCCTTTCAGGCCTGACAGACCAAAGCTTGGCATCTTTAACTTTGGCATATTTAGTTTACCAGAGGGTGCATTAACATCAATATCAGGTGACTTGATGTCTAGGTTTGGGCTTTTCAAATCACCTTGAGGGAGGGACAAATCCAAGTCTGGGGTGTCAAGTCCTCCCCTTATTTTGGGACGTTTGAGATTCAAATCTGGAGAATTGATTTTGGGTGCTTTTAGCTTGCTACCAGAGAAGCCAAATTTGGGAAACTTTAGTTTACCTGAAGGGGCGTTCATGTCAAGGTCAGGTGCATTCACATCCAGATTGGGTTTCTTTAAAGTTGGTCCTTTAATTTTACCTTTAGGAACATCAAGATTTATGTCTGGGACTGTGATATCTGGCTTGTGACCTTTGATGTTGAAGTCTGGGGAATCAAAGTCTGCTTTAATCTTTGGAGCTGACAGATCCATTTCAGGGGTTTTCAGATCATAGTCCGGTGTCCTTATTTTAGGTCCAGAGAGACCAAAATCAGGCATCTTGAAAGTTGGCGTTTTCATTTTTCCTGATGGCATGTCCATGTCTGGAAGTGAAAGATCTGTCTTTGGACCTTTGACATCAACATTTGGTCCATGAATGTTAATATCAGGACTATTTATTCCAGCATTTAGTTTGGGAGTTGATGTGTTCAGATTAAGATTTGGCTTATCAATGTCAGCATCCACATTCATTTGTGGCCCCTTCAAACCTGACAGTCCAAAACTTGGCATCTTAAATTTAGGCATACTGAATTTACCAGAGGGTACATCAATATCTGGTGACTTAATGTCTAAGTTCGGACTTTTAAAATCACCTTTTGGGAGAGACAAATCCATGTCTGGGGTGTCAAGTCCTCCTTTTATTTTGGGACTTTTGAGATTCAGGTCTGGAGAATTGATTTTAAGATTGGGTCCTTTCGGCTTGCTACCTGAAAGGCTGAATTTTGGAAACTTCAGTTTACCTGAAGGGGCGTTCATGTCGAGATCAGGTGCATTCACATCAAGATTGGGTTTCTTCAAAGTAGGCCCTTTAATTTTACCTTTTGGAACATTAAGATTCATGTCTGGCACAGTAATATCTGGCTTATGACCTTTGATGTTGAAGTCTGGGGAATCAAAGTCTGCATTAATCTTTGGAGCTGACAGATCCATTTCAGGGGTTTTCAGATCATAGTCTGGTGTCTTTATTTTGGGTTTTGAGAGACCAAAATCAGGCATCTTTAGAGTGGGCTTTTTGATTTTTCCAGAAGGCATGTCCATTTTTGGACCTTTGAAATCAACATTTGGTCCATGTATGTCAATATCAGGACTATTTATCCCAGCATTTAGTTTGGGAGTTGATGTGTTCAGATTAAGATTTGGCTTATCAATGTCAGCATCCACATTCATTTGTGGCCCTTTCACACCTGGCAGTCCAAAACTTGGCATCTTTAAATTTGGCATGTTCAGTTTACCAGAGGGGCCGTTAACATCAATATCAGGTGATTTGATGTCTAGCTTTGGGCTTTTCCAGTCAGCTTGAGGGAGAGACAAATCCATGTCTGGGGTGTCAAGTCCTCCTTTAATTTTGGGACTTTTGAGATTCAGGTCTGGAGAATTGATTTTGAGATTGGATCCTTTTGACTTGTTACCTGAGAGACCAAATTTTGGAAACTTCAGTTTACCTGAAGGGGAATTTATATCAATGTCAGGTGTATTCACATCAAGATTGGGTTTCTTCAAAGTTGGTCCTTTAATTTTACCTTTAGAAACATCAAGATTCATATCTGGAGCTGTGATGTCTGGTCCGTGGCCTCTGATGCTAACATCTGGGGAATCAAAATCTGCTTTAATCTTTCCAGCTGACAGATCCTTTTTAGGGGTCTTTATTTTGGATCCTGAGAGACCAAAATCGGGCATCTTGAATGTTGGCATTTTCTTTTTCCCAGAAGGTAAGTCCATGTCTGGAAGTGAAAGATCTGTCTTTGGACCTTTGAAATCAACATTTGGTCCATGTATGTCAATATCCGGTCCATTAAGCCCTGCACTCACTTGAGAGGACGACATTTTTGGTCCCTTTATACTTCCATCATAATTGACATCTGTGAGCTTCATGCGGTCCGCCTTTTGAAGGAATGTTGCAACATTTACCTTTCTTTTAGAGTTAGCAGTTCGGAAATGCATTAAATGCGAATCACCGGTGTCAGTGGCAAGTGTTCCTCTCTGGGTTGTCATACTGTGAACGTCATGTCTGTTTGTTTGATTTCCTTTCATGAATCTCTTGACTTTAGCATTGAAGAGCTTGTCATAAGAATCCTTCCACATCTGTTGACACATTTGAATCAGAATAAATGAATGTATTGTGGTATAATTTAGAGTCAAAAGAACACATAGATGTGTTGTGCACAAACCTCAGTTGGAGCTTTGACACTCTGATCTAGACTCCCCATGCTTTTGCTGGATTTCATACCATGGTTGTTCACCGTGTTATCATTATCAATCATTCTCGAAATGTCAAGAGCTTCGCGTCTTTTCTGTTGTGTGGTGTGAATGCTGGCACCCCCACCTTCATCTTCTGAAACAGCAATGTAATGTAAAACGGCACTTATTATCAACATTCATCTTTATGAACAGCAATTTTGTTTTCTCCATATCGGGGCAAACACCATATTCCCTTGTATTTGCGCTTTGTAAGCGCATTGAGTACCTTCAAAAAAGTCCTGGTCTGTAAACTTAGACCTCTCGTCAGAGAAATCATCACCTTCAAGCAGCAAGCTGTCAGAGAGGCATCTTCGATGGCCAGTCTGAAAATTCCAACACAGTGTCATGGCACTTTTCTCCCGAAATTAATTTATGCATTCATAGAAACGGCAAACTAGACGAAGTTTTCATGAGAAACGTGTGTCAATTGCACTTATTACAAATGATGCCAACGTTTTGAAATATATTTGAAAGATAAAGTTACAACATACCATTTCACTAGTATCTGTTTACAGAGAAGAAATGGCTTCACAACTCAAACCTGTAAAAGAAATGATTCAGACCTGTCATCTCTGAAATCAACTATAAAACAGCAGTATTTCAGTAATATAAGAACGCATGTACAAAGATTTTCTAGCCTAATATGCCAAGACAGGTTTAAGTCTTTCGTATGTTTACAGTGTAAACACAGTGGAGCTCTCAAAACATTGCTAGCATCCTAGCTAGACATATGCAATAACATTAACTGTGGGGTTCTGAAAATATGGTTTTTACAGTCATATTAAGCTTTAATGTTTATTAATAATTCACTGAACATTTGCAAACTGCAGTTCCCAATAAACACGCAGCAATCCAATCAGATGAACTGATAGACGTAGCGTTCATTTAAAGTGATACTATTTGTCACATGACATCCAGGTATTTGTCTTGGTGTATAATTCATCTTCAAATACTTAAAAAATATAAATGTTTTATAAATTTATAAAGTCATCCCACATGGAAATTAACAGAAAGACGAAACTGTCAAGTATTTCAGGAATTCTGGGATAGTTAAAAACAGAGAGTTAGGAACAGGTTAGGCCAGAACAAAGGAAAATGTGAACACACCTGACCTTATTAACCACACCTTCTATTTTAAACAAGCATATTGCAATGGTAGTGGATGTTCAGGTGATTGTTTTTGCTTATGTAAAGAAATTGTGCAACTTGATAACTTAAAGTTTTGACAACCATTCATATAATTGTAGGAGCATCTATAAGCATCACAAGATATGGATATTTAAAAGTAGTTAAAGGAACATTGTTCTCATTGCACACTTCTTATCAGTAGAAAGCTGTAGTGCAAAATTACTGAGAAAACCAGCTGCATATTTATTCACAAGACAAACAGCAGAACACTTACACTTGCTAACCACCCAAACTTGATCTACAGTACTAGAAAGACAAACATTGGACACACAAACCATCAGTGGTAAAATAAACTTGACTAGTGAAGACAGTCCTTACCTTGTATCCCATGAGACTGTATTAAGCTTTTAAATCCACAGTAAATATTAGTGGTGACAATGTGCCATGCCGAGTTGTTTTCTGTTTCGCTGAAGGATGAGACCGTGTTTACCTCTGCACTCTTCTTACTGTTTGTGGACTTATCATTGCAGCGAGTAATACACCTCAAGAGTAGATAAACTGGTTTAACCTCCAGCTCAGAGCTGGGTACATACCTCACAAAGCTTTAGCATCATTGCTTTTCCTTCACAGGAGGCAGGGTTACATAACAAACCACTCCCTTAATCCAGATTGATAGCAGGAAATCAAAAGAAGTTGACTCGTTAAAATAAAGAAAAACTATGTGCGCAAGTACTCCCATATGACTCATATGTTCAGAGATTGGAAACTCCCACCTGTTTAAGGCGTAGTCCCTCTTACTATACCAGAAAAAGGTTGTTTGGGTGGAGATGGAGTTATTGGTTGTTCACACCTTTAATGAAACTAATTTTTCATTGTGAGCATTCACAGACGAGACAATATATTGAAACCGTAGTATTAAAAATATTTAAATATGCTCACGCCTTACTTCACAAGAACAAAAGCCGATATGTTTAAAAATGTTAAAAAACACTGAGTAGGTCCTCCCAACCATCAGGTATTAAGAATAAACAATGCAAATCTGTAAACATGGCAATAATTAAAACATCATTTTTTATAGTAATAATAACATTTCCTTCTTACAATTTTTCACGTTCATAACAAAATCCCTGAGTTTTACAATAATTACATGATTTCAACTGCAGGTAAATGCATCAGATTCTGTCATAGAACGATGCCTTATTAAAATCCTCTTTTTGATGATAATCTGAAAATGATTTTGTCCTGTTGCAGATGCTCACTCTTCCCCTCCGCGTAGGAGTTTTAGGAAAACCGAATCCTCTTTTTGACGCAGAGCGTCAGGGCTGTCAAACTCAACCACCTTCCCAGCATGCATCACCAGCACTCTGTCTGAGTCCATGATTGTATTCAGCCTGTGGGATAATAGAGACAGGTTGGGTTTGTACAGCATGACTACGCATTGAAGAATGTTGCAGAGTGCACAGTTCAACCCTTATTATAGCAACCGAAGTTTTAATAACAACTTAAAAAATATGTTTCAATAAAACAATACATTTATGCTGTGTAGATACAAACAGTAAAAGGGTATTGCCACCCAAATAATAAAAAGCAGTACAACAGAACCTGTGAGCAATGGTGAGTACAGTTTTATGCTTGAATTTTTCTCTAATAGTTTTCTGCAGGAGTAGGTCAGTCTTCTGGTCCACGCTGGCTGTGGCCTCATCAATGCATAAAATCTATTGAAGCAAAAATAACCAACAAAAACAAGGTAAGATGAGAGGTGAAAACAGGTTTCTTTTGTTTACAGGGCTCAGTAATAAAGATGTTCGATGGCCTGGGGCCACTGTGAAAGAGGTCAGGTTAATGCTCAAGTTCTTGCGTTCCAACAATCTTATAGATGTTTTTATGCATTAACATTTGGTCTTCTGTGATGTTGTTGTGAATTCTGCTCATTATAATAATTAAAATAATAAGAAAATAACAGTTTCAGTAATAGTTCTTTATGAAGATCATAGCTGTGTTTTAATAAAGCTGTTACATTTAAAGCTAAGATATAAATATTTTTTAATATTTACATAACTTACATAACACAAAAATATATACATATTTTCCTAATAAAAATATATCTATTAAAAATGTTTCTAAAATATTCGTCTTGAGCGTGTAGAGTCTACGTTTATTTTCTATTTTAACAAACATGCAACCCATACATTAGCCTCAGTGAGCAGAGCACGAGCAAGACAAAGCAGCTGCCTTTGACCCACAGACAGAGACTTTCCCCTCTCTCCAACCTCAGAATCCAGGCCACCTGCCATGAACAAAACAAATCTAATAAATCCCAAATATGAGAGTAAATCCTTTCAATGAAGATGGACTTAAGCTGTGCATGTCAGTCAAAGATTAACAACACTAACCAATTCTGTGTACTACATCTCCCAGGTGGCACTGCTTGAGAGCATCCAGCAGCTGGTAGTCTGAATGGCGCCCATGTGGATCGAGGTTCTCTCGCACTGAGCTGGAGAACAAGAAGGGATCCTGAGGAATGATGGCAAGCCTTGACCTGTAGAGGGCACCACAAAGTAAATCAGGATTTATAAGAAGTGTACTTCACAAGAAGGCTACTACACGTCACAAACAATAAGTGAGTGAAATAAAATAATAACATAGAAAGGGGTCTCTTACCTCAGGTGACTAAGCCTGACAGCGCTAATGTCCACTTCATCCAGCAGAATCTGACCCTGGTTCAGCTCCACCATGCGAAATAGTGCAAGAAACAATGAGGATTTCCCAGAGCCTGTACGTCCCACAATGCCGACCCTCTCACCAGGTAATACTTCAAGGCTGACTCCATCAAGAGCATTGGGTAAGCCTGGCCGGTACGCCATCACAGCACCCACAAACTGAACTCGGCCATGTTCAGGCCACAAGTCGGAAACCTGCAGATGTAGAGTTTCAGGTTGTGCACTTTAGGGACAGTTTAACACAGGGTTTCCTAACCAAATGTTTAGCAAAATGTATCACGTAACTATCGCAGGGTACTTTATGTGAGTTATTTAGGTCTTATGGGTTTGGCTAACAAACAAGTTTGGAAACTGCTGGTTAAATAAAGTCCAAACTGTGTCTTGGCACTTTCTGACCTCAGAGTTAGCTTGCTGAGGCTCCTGTGGGATGCTGGTGGAATATTCTTCAGTACGCTCTATGCTCACCAGCTGCATCTCTGTCTGTGCAAAGCTAAAAATCAGGCCTGACAGCAGGTTGGTGATGGACAGCGCGTAGGACAAAGACAGACCTACCAGACCTGAAAAAAAAAGCACTTGTTAAATCTAGCAAGAGGCAATAATACTTTAAAGGAAAACTTGTTACTCTAGATAAGAGCCCTAACTGTAAGATCATTCTAGTCACAGATAGAAACCAACCTGGGTCGATGGATTTCATCTGATGCTGGATAACAGCAATCACGCTGATGCCGGTTACCACGGTGACACCAATCATCTGAAGACGAATGTCCAGCCATTGCATGGCAGCGTTACTGTTGAAGAGACAGCGTTGATTCTGCTCTAAACGGCTCTCATTCTCCTCCTCGAATCTGCTCACAAACACACAAAAACAAAGTTGTAAACAGATGTACATGCAACAGATTTACAGTCAGGCGGTCAGAAGTATTCACCACACATTAGAAGTTTAATTATACAAAACAAATTTGAGATAAGTCCGTTTCATTATCATAAAGTCATTTGAAAACAATTTGTGAAAAGTATTATACTATAATGGGGTGAAAATCAAAACCAGTCTGGGTCATAATTAAAAAAAAGTATATTTTACAAAATAAATTAATAATTGTTAAAAAGTAAAACAAAATTTGGAGAATAAGATATAATTAATAGTTTGCATGTAGAAATAAAGAAGTTACCACAATAACAAAATTCATCATGTCCATGCAATTAAAATTAAATAATAAAATGACACAAAATAAACACAAGAAAAACTACATTTCATGATTTTTTTCAATTCATGAACATCTCAATTCAAAACTTCTCATAGACCCAAATTGGGCTTCATTTTCTACATACAAACTGTAAAGTATTTTTATTATGAACATTTCTTCCGGACATTCACCCAATGTTACATCTAAACTCAGGATGTAAAAGACAAACACGGGTAACTTTAGTACCTTGCAGTGTGTCCGCTGGCCCGCACCGTGGCCAGGCCACTGAGAGTCTCTGAGAAGTGTGAATAAACTGGTGAAAGAGTGAGACTGCACAGTCGCTTGAGCTCACGGGATGAGTGCCGATAGAAACACTGAGTTTGGTAGTACAGCGCCCCCAGTGGAACCAATGGGAGTAGCACCCAAGGCAGACCATAGCTCATGACCACCAGCATCCCAAGTAGCCCAAACACATTTGCCAGGAGAATGTTTAAGACAAAGGGGAGGGAGTCATCCACACTGTATATATCGGAGGAGAATCGATTTAGGATGCGTCCCAAGGGTGTAGTGTCAAAAAACGTCATTGTGGCCTAAAATGGAAGCATATAAATGATATGAAAACAAACAAAATATTTGTATTTAACATTTTTAATTTAAACATTTATGATCAACAATAACTTCATAAAATCATATTTTTTATAATTAATCTGGTACCTTAAGCACACTGGACAGCAGTCTCTTATGAACAACAGTAGCAGCACAGATCGCTCCATAAGCGAAGAGAAAAGCACGAGCAGCTGTGAAGAGCGTGTTAGCAGCCGCCAGAGATCCGTACACTGTCATGTAAAACTTCAGTTCAGAGCTCACATTCCCCGAAGTCTCTGAACCTTTATCGGTTACATGAAACCTGACAAAAAGTTATGCAGTACGTTTCATTATTAATGCCAATATTAACACAATATTCATACAAATTTCAAAATTCAAACTCACAAGAGTTTTTCAGGAGGGATTATGATCAATGTTAAAAGTGGACCAGCTGACAGAGACACCAGCTGAGTGGCATTGTCCTTTATATGTGAAATCCAATGAGACAGCCACCAGTCAGACACATTTTTAGATGCTGTACAGAACAAAGGAATATAACTGTTTAAATATGATCATTTTACAATCAGGTGATATTGATATATCTGTAGTACCTTGCATTAGGAAAAGGGAGAGCAGGACTGACACAGCCATGCATCCACCTACTGCTCTCCAATAGGAGCGGTACACGGCCCAGGAAAGCTTGCCCATTTGCTTCTGCTCCTCTCCAAGTGTATTTAGCTCCGCCTCTGGCTCCATCTCATTGGCCGCCTCTTCCTCTTCACCTAAAGCATCTGAAAGAAATGGTTTGTTCACATAATTACAATATATGTGCATTATGAAAACACAAGTCACTCGATAATAAAAAGTGAATACCTTTTTCCTTAGAATTTCTGTTGTTCTTGCTGTCTTTAGGGACAGATTTAACTAGAGACAGAACTTCATTTGGTGTCCCTTAATAAAAGAGTGATTCCATTAGTAAATAGCAACCATTATCTACATAAATCACCAGACTGTTTACTCCTACACTATGGAAATGAATATGCAAAGTCATCACACTGCAAAAAAATCGCTTTCTTACTCAGTATTTTTATCTTGTTTTCAGTTAAAATGTCTAAAGATTCTTGAATCCGGATGCATTTTCTTGATGAGCAAAATAACCAAGAAAATAAGTTTTGTTTTTAGGCAAAAAATATTAAATTTAAGTAAATTTGTCAATGGGGTAAGATAAATAATCTTGAATTAAGTTTTACATTTTCGTAGTCACTAAACTTACTTAAATTTAATATTTTTTGCCTAAAAACAAGACTTATTTTCTTGGTCATTTTACTCATCAAGAAAATGCATCTGGATTCAAGAATCTTTTGACATTTTTACTGGAAAACAAGATAAAAATACTAAGTAAGAAAGCGATTTTTTGCAGTGCAGAACGACTGGGACAGTACCTGTTCTTGCAATCACCCCATTGTCCATCAGCACCACCACATCTGCTTTATCCACAAACTCTACCCGATGAGTGCACAGAATTCTGGTCTTATTCTTGAGAATTCCCAAGATGCATTTCTCCATGAGATGGTGGGCAACATCAGCATCCACAGCTGCTAAAGGATCATCCAGCAGATATATTTCTTTCTCCTGAAATATGATAATGTACTGTAATAGGTACATCATATTTTTGCCCAAACCAGTACAAACTTTCAATCTGAACTATTACTCAGAAATGTCAGATGATGCTTTTCTGTCTAAGCAAGCTCGCACCATATAAACAGCCCGGGCCAGAGCAAGCCGGCTCTTCTGTCCTCCGCTCAGAGTGACCCCATTCTCACCAACCTCTGTCTGATCCCCATTAGGCAAGACCTGAGAAAACAAACCACAGTTTGACGACATAACCACATACAGAGTTTCATTTGTACCAGGGAAAAAACTAATATTTGTATACCTGTCATAAAATTAAGATTTCTGTCCATTCTGTACCAACGCTGTCATAAGATCCAATATCTAATACATGATTATGGCCAAATAAATTCATAATGATGAAATTATTACAATATCTACTGATTTTATTTTCCAATTAATAATCTAATTAAAGCATCAATTTATCTTTAAAGAGATAGTTCACACAAAATTCTGTCATCATTTACTCATTTACACTGTCTTGTCTTTTCAAACCTGTTTTATCTTTTGCAGAACACAATTTTTTTGAAGAATGTTGGTAACTGGCACCCATTTACTTGCATTGGTTATGCTGAATATTTTTCAATTATGTACAATTAAAGTGGGGAAATGTCAAAATAATGAGCATAACTGAACATAGACCCACATTAAGATCATCAGCAAGGGCACAGGCGTCAATCACAGCCTGGTAGAAAGTGCTGTCAAATTCTCTCCCAAAAAGAATGTTGTCCCGCACAGTTGCATGCTGGATCCACGGCTCCTGGACAGCCAATCCAAATCCTTGCTCTCTTCCCTGAACATACACATCCCCTCCACACCTACAGGAGACAAAACCTCAAACTCATCACAAATGTAAACAACAAAAACATTTCCACCTATAAAAGGCCCATTTACTTAAGTATAAGTATTTCATAATTCTGCATTATTATGAATTTGTACCTGTCAAGTTCTCCTGTTATGGCAGCCAGCAGGGAACTTTTCCCACAGCCAACCTTCCCCACCACAACCACAAGAGCACCCTGGAACGCACACGCACGCACGCACACACACACACACACACACAGTGAGAGACAAACCATACAGATCAACCAGATACCAGGATAATAATAATAAATCATTCAGCTGATGGTCTTATACCCTTTTAATGCTGAGGTTGAGTGAATGCAGGTAAAAGCTCCTGGGAGATGACCCGTCCTCAGTTTTTCCATCTGATACACTAACAGAATGTGAATCCTCTGACTGTTTCCAAGAAAAACCTGCCTGGTCCATATGAACTATAGAGGAAGGGTCTTCTGGGGACACTGCAGAGTAATATTATTGAAAGATATTATATGAAATGTAATTCATAAAGCTGCAATTGCAGTATTTACTGTTAAATTATTTTAAATAATGACAATGACACAAAACACCAAGGGGTGGTTTCCCGGACAGGGATTAGACTAGTCCAAGCCTAAAAGAAATGTAAGAACTGTCCAAAGTGAAAACAACTTGCATCGACATATCTCAAAATACATCAGTGCCTTTGTGTTGTCTCAAAATGTACACAAGTAATGTTTTTAGTAAGTTTTTTAGTATGTTTGTTAAAACTTCCCAATTAAATTTCCCAATTAAACTAAGGCCTATAGGCTTTAACTAATCCCCGTCTGGGAAACCACCCCCGAATGTTCTATGTAAAGTAAATTAGGTATACATACATTAAAAAAGTGAGCTCTAGTATGAGACACAAGGCATTTACCTTGACAGTAGTAGACAGAGAGATCTTGATCTTGTAGTGCAAGGAATCGCTGAATACGGTCCAAAGACACTTTAGCCTCCAGCGTTCCATTCAGCACCCACGGGAAGGCATTAAGTGGTAAGATGAGCATTCCCACCAGAGCTAGAGTACTAAACACCTATAAAATAGAATAATATTAAACCATTCATTTCACTAGATATGCACATATAGAGAGAATACATCACACTTACAACAGAAGTCTATGGAGCAATTTTTGCATTCAATCTGAAATATTTAAAGGGATACTTTAGCCAAAAATGAAAATTCTGTCATGAATTACTCACTCTCTTTTTGTTCCAAACCTGTATACATTTCTTTGTTTGGTTGAACACAGAGAAAGATATTTGGATGAATGCTTGTAGCCAAACAGTTCTTGACCACTATTGACTAGTAAGAAAAATTACAATGGTAGTCAAAAGTGCCCCAAAATTTTTGGCTGTCCTACGTTCTTTAAAATTTCAAATTTTGTGTTCAACAGAACAAAGAAATGTATAAAGTAATTTTCCTAATCAATGGGGTCCAAAAACTGTTTGGTTACAAGCATTCTTCCAAATATCTTTCTCTGTGTTTATCAGAACAAAGAAATGTATACAGATTTGGAACAAATAAGAGGTGAGTAAATGACAGAATTTGTATTTTTGTGTGGACTATCCCTATATTTAAAGGAAGCTACACACCTTTGCAGCTGTGAGACTGTTTCCCAGCAGGACGTATGTGATGAAGGTGAGTATAGAGATGACCACAGGTAAAGCAGCCCAGGTGTACACACAGACAGCATCCAGGTACTTCAGCAGTTTCAGATGATGTAGCTCTTGTTTGCGAGCCTCAGCAATCTTCTGAGAGAAGTGCTCCTCCCAGCTGTAGTACTTCAGGACCCGAATCCCAAAGAGGATCTCTGTCATGAGCTTAGGACAAAAAAAGAAGCTTCAGATGTTTGATAGTTGGTTCACATTATTTTCACACAGCCTGTTTTTAAGCAAGCAAACTAAATCAATACTAATTTCATGTTTAGTGTGGAAAATGTTGATTTTGAAAATGGTAAACAGATCATTGAATTAGAGATGAAAAAGTCACACCTTTACTCTTCCATCCTTGTGCACCAACATACGTCTGTTATTTTCCAAAATCCGGGATGCCAAGACTTTATTCAAAGGCACAAGAAGCAGGGCAACACCCACCCCTCCCAAAAAGGCCACGCCGACCTGTAGGTAAAGCAAGTAAAGTGCGAGGACAAACTGGAAGGGAAGACTCCAAACCTCGTGGAAGCTGTTGAAGAAATTCACCAGACGGTCTGTGTCAGTGCTCATGAAGTTGACCACCTCACCCATGTTGAAGCGTGCCAGAGCGGATGCACTGACCTTCAGGGCTTTACCGTATATGACGGATATCACGGCAGCCCGAGCCTCCAGTGCAACCTTTGAAACTTCATAAACAAAGATGTTTCTCAACACAGCAGCAACAAACGTACTGGCAAAAAGTCCAACAGTGCACCACACGCCCTGGCTCACTGGTGCTCCCTCTTTCTCCATAAAACCCACTAATGCACTTAAAAGCAGGGGTCCTGCAAAGGATAGCATACTGGCCACCAACTTCAACACACCCAGTAGGTAGTAACGCAGACCGAAAGCTTTGTGTAACACTTGAAAAAGCCTCACGTCTTGTTGTCTTCCCTCAGATGTTCCTTCTGGCTGAGCCTCACTCCAGGAGTTGTCTTGTAGGTTTCCTCTTAGAAGCCGATCCGGTTTCGCTGATCTTTCCACACTTTTCGAGTTGAGACACTTTTGCCAGCATTGTTGGAATCGTACGGTGATCGCTTTGGTACGCAGCCGATGGGGCAGCTGGAACACGTCCGACGGCCTCTCCAGCTCTCCACGTTTGCCTCGCCTCAGCAAGGGATTCAACCACAGGTACAGTAACCTGGACAGCCAGCTGCAGCCGTCTTCTGCAACAGTCACGCTTTCATCGACCTCAGAGACAATCAGAGGAGCCACATCCTCTGCATTACAGGACAGGACGTCCCTTTGAGATCTGTAACAGTGGAAGGCATAGCCAAGCAGGTAGACCAGAATCAGAACAGCCCTGGTTATAGTCAGAGCAAAGCGAACAACCTGCAGAGGCTTTGAGATGTCAAAGTAAGTGTTGTCTTGGATGTAAACATTGAGGGTAAATGCAAGGTTAGGGATTGAAAGAACAACCAGCACAGGAAGAGCAGCTGGGCCTCGAGTTCTTCTGTAAATGGATCTTTGTAAGGCCAAAAGTGCACCGAAATGGAGAAACCAGGCCAACACGCCGCATCCATCAGCTAAGACGTCCAGGTATACGTCTGGGGCTTTGAGCTCGAAAACAAGGACCGAGTCTACAACAAAGAGAAGAGCCAACAGCAGGGCAGATGTGGACCTGAAGCCCCAGCCAATGGGAAGGGAGGATGCGATATGGCTAAGTCTGTGGGCAATAAGACAAGGATTATAAAAAATAGAAAAATAAGTTGAAATCTTTTATCAACTTCAAGTCATGCTTTTAAAGTAGATCACACCTGGGCACACTAATGTAACAGGCACAGATCACTGCAATGACAGCATGTAAGAGTGACCCGAACAGCAGCTGGTTCAGACAGGGACTGATGGTCCCATTCTGCCACACAGGTAGTGGACTGTCCACATCAGTGTGACACAGCTCTGATATGAGCTCAGCAGGTCCATATCCACCAGTGTTTCCCCCCATGGCCTTCCTCGAACATCTGAGAGCTGAAAGACAGCCCTGAGACAAACAGGATTGTCAAGGTTTGTATGACGCAATGAAAAGAGCTTCACATTGACTATACGCTGTCTAGATGTTGGAGACATGTCATATCTTAATCGGGTTCAGTAGGAATATTCTTAATTTTTATTTCAAATCTGTATAGAGAGAAACATTGTTTCAGCATGTGTTTGTGTATGAATGTCTGATACTTCTCATACTAACTACATAAAACATTATTACTTGAAACAAGTGCTGACATTAGCGCTGCTAAAACTTTGTAGTAGTAAAGTACTAGTTAGTAGTAAAGTTTAGTACGTTTAGTACCTGCTGTGAGAAACTACAAATGTTTTTATTCTCCAGGCATCGTTCAGATCAGCGCGAGCAGTGAAGCGACAAACTTCAGGCTCCTAAAATCAGTTTTAAAATAAAAGTCCCATAGCAATCAACTACAATTTAAAAGTATTTTTCCCCACAAATTAAATTTCTATTAATAAATGCCTTTCTTTCTTCTGTGTAACACAAAATAGGATATTTTTAGAATGTCCAAACTGTGATCAAATTCAGCTCGGATAAAAAAAACATGTAGCAGCAATGTACCCTTTGAAACACTTCCCAAATTAACCATGGTTTTATAATAGCAAAACTGTAGCAACCATGTTTTTTGGCAGAATAATTACCATAACTTTATTTTTACCAGTAACAACTCTGAAAACCATGCATTAGTGTTTATGTAAATACATGTTCATATTCTGATGATGCATAATGTTAAAACTATATGCATATTTTAGTATTAAAAATGATAGTATTTACTATATATAATCTGTGAATAACTCTCACTTACATCTTTGAATATTACCTATGTTATTTTTCATTCTAAAAATATATATTTTTTTACTTGTATTTATGTACATACTATATGTTTTTAAAGGAGTAGTTCACCCCAAAACAAAAATGTTGTCATCATTTACTCACTCTTTTAAACCAGTATGACTTTCTTTCTTCTGCAAAACACAAAAGAAGATATCTTGAAAAATGTCGGAACAAGAAAATGTCAGTCCCCAATGACTTGCACTGGTTTTATGTCCATTTAATAAAAGTTTTTGGTGACCAACATTCCTCGAAATGTCTTCTTTTGTATGACAAGAGAGTGAGTAAATAATGACCGATTTGGGTGAACTATCCTTTTAAGTTACTATGATATTACCATACAAAAACCAAAAGATTACTGGAGTTAAACCATGGTTAATTTTTATGGCTAGAATAGGTACACTATTCTAAAGAGCATGTTTAGTTTTGTTCACATTAAAAACAAGGAAACACTGATTGCTGTCTGTTTTGTGTTATGCTTTATTAGGTGAGTGGAAGAGGTGGTCTGACTGTAGAAAAAGATAGCAAGTTCTCTGGTCTAAGCTCCTTAATACAAGTAATACAAACACAGGTTTACCAATTTTCAAAGCCGGGGCTCTTTAAATGCAGCGTATATCAAGGATAGATAAAGAACTTTAATTCTGTCAAATCAAATGCAGGTAACATGAACCAAGTCATTTAAATGATCCACTCAGTGAAAACCCTGAATTTGGTCAGTGCACATAAATTGGCATTTCTTAACACTTTATAAATTAGACACAAAAATAAAGCAGGTCTACAAATGCAGTTCTCTGGAAAAGGACAAATCTCTTTAAATATGGCGTGCTGCAGACTAAGGCAACTTCTAGTCAATAAAAAGGGTCATCTATTAGTCTTGCGTGTTACAGGAATGAAAATATACAATGTTGTTTTCCTTCTCATTTAAACTGTACACAGTCCACATCTTATGTTCGGCAACACGAGCCAATACACATTTGTGTAACAATTATCCTACATTTTACACCCAAATACAATAGTATGAACTCAGACACTATACAAACATACATGAGCACAGATAGTTTTCCTTTTAAGGCCTCTTTTAGAGAGCTTGAACAAAAAACATGGAATAACTACACGTAACTAAAGAATAGATTAGTCTGTAGCTGGCGTACCTGTACTGAAGATTAAATTTTAAAAAATTCATTGGTTTTAATTTTAATGATCTTCATCACTATCGAAATGTCCTCCTGCTTTAAGTTTACACAGAAAATAAACATTCTTGTCCATCTACTTTTTTTGCATGACAAGTCAGCAACCTTTTAACAAAGACACACTTAGTATATGTGCACTGATATTTGTTTTATTCGTTTTTTTTCTTAATAACTTATTCCCCATTTTGTATAGTTAATAAACAAGTGGCCATTACCATCTTAGCACCTGTTGTAAGTCCCAAAATATTTACCTTATCCCCTCTGTACACAAGACATGATTGTCTAATCATGGAAATGTAAAAGCCAAAGCAATTCTTTTTAACTTTCAAACCATCACTAATATTAAAAGAACAACCAACTGAAGTTTTAGCAACCAAGTCTTTTTAAGCTTCCATTTAAAAGCTGGCTTTTTAAGCCATTAAACAATTGCAATTCCAGTAGAATGGGTTAAAGAGTTTGTCCGAAGCATTACTTTTGTATTCAAATGTGCCGATGTACGTACATGTATGTTTGTATGTATGAAAACAAACATTTACACAATAAAAGCCAGAAAACACTGTCCAATAGCTGCTACACATCATGTGGGGGCCATGATATCCTAAAGTAAAAAGAACATGTACAAAAATGTAATTTAGAAAGAGAAAAGAATGAATTTCCAATTTTTGACTGGAGTGCCTGTTGGTGGTGAAATTCATCCTGAAAAGACATCCTATCCAACTGCTTATAACAAAAACACGTTTCATGCATCCATGTTAATGAATCTCAGATGAGGACCCCACTTTAGGTCTTACTGAATCTTTGGGCCTGCCAGCCTTCCTCTGACAATGAGGATGAGTTACAAGAAACAGCAGGAGTGTAGTCTAGCCTAAAAGGCTGGTATGAACAGGTGACTATCCAGGGCCACATTGTACACATGAAGTGGGGTTGAACTTCTATCCTTCAAGCCCTGGGACGAGCGTTTCCTTTAGTATCCCCCAAAGTTTTTGAAACGCAGCATTCACATGTTCTTTGTGTTGATGTGTGTTTTGTAATGCTTCGTGAGGTGGTCACTCCGCATGAAACGTTTCTGACACTTATTGCACTCAAAACGCTTGTCTCCTGGAAAACAGACATAAAAAACACACTCAAGTGAGAACTTGACATGCAGAAAATCAATGTATTTAAAATGAAATTTCTACTCAAAATTCAAGCAACCAAGTTAACTTAAATTGAAACATGGATGCATTACATTAATCACAAAGGTGTTTATACTTTGTGTGTATATTTGACGGACCTGTGTGTGTCCTGGCGTGCCGCTGCAGCTCATCGCTGCGTGTAAATCGTTTTCCGCAGAAAACCCAGCTGCACGCAAAGGGTCTTTCTCCCGTGTGCAGCCGGACATGTGCCCGCAGCAGGGAGGTCTTTCGGAAGGTCTTTTCACAGCCTGCAATGTGGCAGATGTGTTTTCTTTTCCCCACCTCGCCTGGCCTGTAGCATAAAGGACCACACATGACCATATTATATTTGACAACGCTGTATTTGTGATGCCCAGTTTCAATACAATTATGCATTAGTATGATAATATAAGTAATTGTCATTCTTAAACTTCCCTCCATTGCTAATAGTATATTTACACTGTTAACACTTGGCAAATTCCTGCCAACATGCAGTTGCATTAAGTGGCATGCTAGTGATAGAGAGGTATTGTTGCAAGATAATTATTTTTTCCCACCTCTTTTCTGCATCTTTGCAGTTTGGGCAAGTGCAGGCCATGCGCCGTTTCTTTTCTCCTGGCTGACTCTGCAGTTCCAATGCGAGTGTCTGTGTTGGCTCTACCTGCACTGTTTGTGTTTGTGTCTGAACACTTCCCAGCTGTAGACCCCCACCTGGAACTGTCTGCACTGTCAGATGCTGCTGGCCTACAAGATAGTCAAAATGCCCATCACCAATCTCTGCAACATAATATAATTCAAAATGCATCATTCTAACAGTTGGGTTTGCATCAGATTGTGGTGAGGATTTCAGTATGATTTTTTGCACTGATTATGATATTAAGTATTTGCAGATGAGATGTTAGCCTTTAGAATATCTATAAACTAGTGTGATCCAAAATATTGACAAAATTCACACTTAGAAGATATAAGCATTCAAAACAAAGAATCTCTTATGTCCACCAAATGGACAAACAATGACACTATTCTGCACTTTAGCTTCTCGTCAAACTTTTCTGACTAATCAAAAGCGCTCTAGAACCAAGAGACACCAGTGTCCACTCATGCTATTGGCTGTTTTAAAAAGGCAGCAGGAGCCACTCAATATGTCACGCCCTAACTTTCAGTTCCTAAGAAAATTACATCAATGGATCAAACAAAGCTGCATAAAATTTTTTTTTGCTTATTCCTATAAAATCAAATTAAATTACATGCCTGGCACCTACTTTTTGTTCCATGGAAAAAAATGAAGTCATACAGGTTTGGAAAAACATGACGGTGACAAATGACAGTATTATTGAGGTCTATCTGAAGACAGATTGTCTAAATGTGTAAAGTACACGCACTAACTCACTTACCTCCAGCATTGGTTATAGTCACAGGAACACCCTGCACCTGGACACCATTAATATTAATGGTCTGAACAGCCTGAGCAGCAGAAGCTAGCTGAGCTGCATTTAACGTTATCAGACCTCCTCCAGCCGGGGCAATCTTAGGTAGTGTCCTTTCTTTCCGTGTCCCTGTATGAGCTTTCTTGGTGACCACTGCAGGTACAAGGTTGCTGGTGGGTGTGGTCGGCGTGGTAACCGTGGTTTCCTGTATCTGTACAGCCTGCCACTCACCTGAGGCTGTTTTAATCAGCACCTAGGAGAGAAACAGATAAACATGAATGAATCCCAGGTACATTGAACATTTATTGATTTATACAGCACAACTGAAAGGTTTTCAGTAGTACCTGTGTGGGTTCTGGGGAGGACACCTGCACACTGGGTGTGACAGTCGGTTTTTGTGGTACAGGGGGAAGTGTGGCAGAAGCGGCCTGTACTACTTTTAGAGCCTGCGGAGGGATCTGAACAACCTGCTGATCCGATTTCTGCTGAACCAACTGCACCTGCTGCACCACAGCAGGCTGATTCCCTCCTGGACTCTGTACGATCAGGAGATTGTTTCCTGCCTGTAACCAGATGAAATCATACAGAATAAACAATTATGCTGTGTTCACACCCAACACAAAGAATCGTGTCCATCGCTCGATTACTCGCTTGAATAGTTCATTATTTTCGCACGAGTGACACAAAAACATTGCGTGACGGGGAGTGTCTTCACGCGTCCGGACATGTCAAACAGTATAGGTGTCGATGAGCTCTTCGTGCGAATTTCTTGCTCGAGTTGAGATTTTTGAACTTGCGTGGAAGACGCGTTTGACGCGCATTCACACCTATTCGTGTCATTCGCATCGCCTGCCGCGAGTTTGCGTCTTTGCATTGACTTTGTATGTAATTTGTATGTATTGTATGTATGCTCAATTCCTGTTTGCTGTGGACTTGCAGTTAGAGCTACCTGTACAAAATATCTAAACATGCTCAGATTAACTTGTATTCCAAAAAATATATATGCATAAAAAATGTTGTGTTTCATTTTTAGATTTTTTCCTAAAATTTCCATTGCATTAAATCTATTATGCATTCCATTGTTGTGCACTGTCGCAATGTACAAATTCTTAATGTTGGTCAGAAAAAAAACAGACTTTCATAAATTACTGCAGAATTTCTCAGTTCTTACTTTTGATTTTGCGGTAAAGAAGTTGTGAGATTCACTGCATACAGGATTTGAAACCACAAAACAAATAGTTCTTAGTACGAAATAAGACAGATAAGATCTTGACTTTCTTTTGTGCTTACAACATACCTCAAAAGCCATACCAGCACAAAATATTGTCAACAGCAGCAGCCATTATAATGTATAAATCTTACACTGAGAGTGCAGCAATAGCAATTTGGTGTTTTTAAGATATTCAACAATCCAGCAATTCATTGTGTAAGAAATCTGATCGCATATTTTACAATAACAACATTACAAAAAAGCCCCCATACCTGATATATATTGTCAGCTGTGGTCTCTATTAACAACGTTTCGACCTGCTCAGACACAGGTGACGGTGAGGCTGGCTGAGGGGCAGGGGTGGACGGGGCTACAGCCAACTGTCTCTTTCTTCCCCTCTTGCCCTTCACTGGAACCACTGCAGTTTCTGTAACAACCTGAGTTCCTCCCACATCACTCGTAGTAACATTAAGAGGCAGCGTAAGTCCACTAGGAAGTCGTACAACATTGGTCTGTCTACGCTTTTGTGAGGATGGCTTGATCGCCACAGTCTTCTGCTGGGGTACGGGTGCTGGAGCCAAAGGTGGCGGGCCAGGCGTGGAAGCCTGAACGGTCATAGGTGAAGTGATAATAGCCTGGTTGGTTCCAGGGATGATCTGGATCTGTCCTCCCTGAGGCATCATCTGAATGGTCTGAGACCCCTGGAACTGAGGGATAACTTGGTACTGGATGTTGGCAGTGGATGTGCTAGCTGGACGTGAAGGACTCTGAATAGTGAAAACAATGGGGCTGGCTCCTGAGGATCCAAGGCCTGCGGGCAGCTGGATAACATTCCCTTTTGCAGAGAGGAACCCAAGGTTTTTGGGTGGAGCTGGAGCAATAGGGGCAGGCTTGATGGGGTGCAGACGGCGTGTGGTTGGCTGAGCCGGTGGTGTGCTGACCGGGGCTTGAGCAGCGGGGGGCCCGATCTTACTGCAAGTAGCTGCCAAAAGGGCCAGCGGGGAAGGCTGAGAATCCTATGAGAGAGGGCGATGCACATTATTAGATGCACATTTATTTTTGTCAATGTCAAAGTTTATTTTTTGCATATATTGCAAACATAATATTTTAAAACAGATAGGTCAGTTATCATTATACAAAATAAATACTGTGATTGATCAATCAAAATTAAGTACACAGAACAAAACAAAACAAAATCAAATCACAGAACAAAAAAGACAAATCAGTATTCAGTGATTCAGCTAAAACTTTCAGGTTCATGCCTATCTAAAAAGATCAAAGGGAACTTACTTGAGAAGTGGTGGTGGAGGGCTGAAGATATTCACTGGGGCTGACTGTGACAGTGGCGGCCATACTGTCCTTTTGATCTGTGAAAGGAAAGTGAATTGATTCGTGTGATGAAAACCTCAGAGCTACCTTACAGTTATGAAGTCATGCAGCACTTTTAACATACTTTGGACTTTGAAAGCCTTGAATGACCTTAATTTTGTTATTAAAGGACCCTAAAGAACCATACATGCACAAGACGTTTGAGTAACTGTGAACAGTTAAATAAACGTCATGCACTTATGACGATGCAGCTGAGGAGGCGTTACCTGTGCCAGTCTAAACCTTGGAGATGAGTGATTCACATTTACGGGCAGGCTTTAAAACTACATCCATCAATAGCACATTGTAGCACTATATATTTAAGTGCTCTACTATACAGTACTTTAGTAAACACTCAGCACTGCCCCATTGACGTGTACAAAGACCTCAGATCCCAACCCAAATAAACACTTGTTATTACGACGCTTGCCAGTTGTCTGACAGCAACTGCTTATGATGCTAGCTTTATTAGTCAGAAAGTTTCGTAGTAAGTCTAGAGTAAAAATGAGATATAAACACACTGCACTGATAACTTAACCAATAAATTCAACAGTTTTGCAACTTTAAGAAAAAACTTGCCCTCGTTTCCAGCTAATCAGATTATAAAATTGAAAATTAGCACACAAAAAACAGCTTTCCTAAATTAGCATTTCGGATACATTTTATGTCTGGAAAAATGTTTCGCCTGCATAAAATTAAACTATCAGTTACATTAAGGCTACAGCTGCTAACGTTAGCAGGCTAGACCTCAGACGCCTGCAAGTGGTTGAGCTAATTTGTGCTTTAAAACATCTGCTCAATTTGGAATTAAAATATATCTTAATAACCTTTCTACATATTTACGCATTTTCAGGGACATGCAAAACGCTTACAGGGGAGTATGCATGGGGAATAAGCGACCCGAGAGATTCGTTGTGCGCTAGAAGAGGAAACTGCTGGCTTAGCATGCTAAAGTGCTAACTAGCCAGATAAACTCTTCGCTGCGGAAAAGAAGCCTGATTACGGAAGTGCCTTTGATAAAAACGCAATGCTGCGCTTGCTTTGTAAAATACATAAGATACACAAGATAAAACATAAAATACAATTTGCTTTGGTCGCTGGACGAAAGGTTTAAAAAGTAACATAGTAATATAAACACCAATGTTATAATTCCTACCCACCGCTCATGACGACATTCACTCTCCGTAAAGCCTTGAAGAGCCCACACGAGATACCGCCCCACCCGCAACCCCTGGCCAATCCGGTTACACGTCAATCAGCGAGAGATAACATTTGTGTCCAATCAGAGCGAAACAATTTTTTGATTGACGTTAATTCTGACCAGTGGGATATGGTTAGTTGTCGATGACAGTTGAAGGATATATCTTCGACCAATAGGTTGTCGAATTGTTAGAGAAAAGGCGGGCGTTAAGAGAAGATCAAAATTATGAACTGAACCAATTATGCAGAGCCTTGAATTTCACTGACGTTTAGTTCGCCCAGTTAGAAATAGATAACACATATCAATCAAAAGTAATTGACAGCTGTTTCGATCGATTGATGTGCTTTTGTTAGTTTTCTTAAAGTGTAATAATGCTGTTTCTGTATTGTCAATGAATATTCTCGAACGAGTTATGCAACCTACAGTGATTGTACATCATTGCAAGCTGCAACCCTGTAAAAATTATTATTATACAATCTCAAACTGATCCAAGATATTTTTTATGAGAGAAGTTATGCTCCTAGTCAGTACACAATACTTACTTTTTGTAACTAAAATAATTTGAGCAACAGTGTTAACTGAAACAATTGATTTACCTGAATAAACAGTTTTAAATGATTAATAATATAACAAAGTCATGAAGTATACCACCACTTAATTTCATGTTTACTTTGTCTTTTACTCAAAATACAGTTCATGTGGCCTGATCATACTGAAGGAGTTACAGAAAGGACAAATAAAGGAGTCACACACTCCACCCTGGGACAAGGGCCTGATGGGGAAAGAAAGAAGAACAAAACAAAGAGACGGATTCACAAACTGGCCAGTTTAAAAACTCCAGTGTAATATTACCTACAGATGAAGGCTTTCGCTAGTAGCCCAGATCAAATGTCCTTGTTCCATTTTGTTTAAATTATTATTTTTTCAAGTCCACTGTATGCTGTCCAGTGACATTTCAAGTCTTTTTAGTCATTTCAGTCTCTGGATTTATTTGCCTGCTCAACATAGACAGTATTCCAGCACTCCTCTGAACTCCCTCTGTCCAAGTGTTGGTCAAAGAGGAGGAGCCAGTCCGCTGATGTTGATTGGCTGCTGCTGGAAGACTGGCAGGGAGTTGGAGCAGAGCTGTGCACCAGGAGGTGTCCATGCACTGGTCCGTCTATTATCCACACAGAAATCTTGCCAAATGAAATCAATTGTGTTTTAATGTGAATCATGTAATACACAACATTGATCAAGTATGTATAATACTGAATAACAATCTCGCTGCATTTAGTACTTACAGTGAACACGACCGATCTGGCTATGTTTCAGATTCGGCTTCCTGTTCCACACCTGCTGCCTGGCGCATGCCTTTGATTGACAGGTACATTTCTTCTTCTGGATCATAGTAATAAAACTTCCTTAGGTAGACGATGAGCGGTCTAGGACAGGAACGAAGAGTTAGCATTTATAGACACGTTGTACACAGTATGTTTCTTTATTATGTATCGTATTAATTAAAAACAAATATGACATCATCATAAAAACATCGGAGTACATTTTAATTTCATGGCTGAATTGGAACACACCATTAGTTAGCTACTATAGGTGTATATCTCCTATAAATCATCCAAGCTAAGTAAAGAAAGAGTGAGTCATACTTGGGAAGGGGCAACTCCTGGATGTGGTCTATGCGGACGAGTTGTCGGATGCAGAAACGGCACAGATGCTGGAGTGATTTCACATTGCTGAAGCGTGAGACTGGATAGAGCAGCTGCACAGGGGTCGGGGGCAGCCCTGAAACGGACACCACACGTCTCGAATATCTGTATATTTCTACCACAAGCATTTTAGATGATTTGCTTTATTGTTTGCTTCATTACTGTAAATGATTAAGCTTTGGATCAAAGCGTCTGCTAAATGTAAATGTAGTGCGATACATAACAATTAGATGTTTGTTCACACAATGCAGTGTCTGACTGTCAGTGTCAGATGAGCAGGATATTTGCATGAGCAATCTTACCAGGTACTCGTGAACGCAGAAAGTAGAGGAATTTGCCATTTTTAGAGTGCATGATGGCTCGCTCGATAAATTCAACTACAGAATGGCAGCGGTCCTCAAATTTAGGGTGGCACCATAAACTGAAGGTTCCTGAAGAGTCATACAAAAAACATATAAATGTATATAAAAGAGATAGGCTCAATGCATGTGTGAATTCCCCATGTGATGCCTGATTTACACACAAATCAGAATCTTATTCATTGGTAGCTACATATATTATTAATACAAGCATCAGCAAGTTTCAATGAGAGTTCCTCATACAACAACCGGAAGTAAAGGAAGTATTCTTTGTGTATTATTTAAAATGGTATGTTTGATTTATTACGGCTGTTTGTGATTTAGTATTGTAATTACTGAGGGTAGGATCTGATAAGCCTAATGCTTCTACCTACCCTTTTTCGAACGGGTTGAATATATGTATAACTTATTTTTTTGTTTGTTTTGTTTTTTGTATTCGTTGATTTGGTTCTGTTTATGGTTATATTTTTTATATGTATTTTTTTCTGTTGTATTTTTTTATTTTAATAGTTCGAAATAAATAAGTAGCAGTTAGGGTGAAGAGGGGCCAAAAATTTAGCATTTGTTCTCTTATGAAATTGCTGTAATGCTGAACTAACATAAGAGGCACTTTTCATATTAAAACATATTCACTATGGTATTCAAAACAAACGGACTCATTCACTTATTTAATGTGAATATCACATGGTTTGCTCTCTTACCAAAGAGTAAGCACAAATTAAGTTTAGTCAAACGCAGATGCAAATTATTAAATTATTATTAAACATATTAGTTAAACCATTCTGACTGGTATTTTATTGACATTTCAAACCACATGTAAGTGTTGATGGACTGGATTTGCTAGACGTAGAGTATATGAGAACAACCAGTCTTACAGTTGGAGAACAAAACCTTACGGGTTAATGTTTCAAAATTAAGATTTTTGCATCACCTAAATAAGCTTTCTATTGATATATGGTTTGTTAGGATAGGACAATATTTGGGCGAGAAATAACTATTTAAAACTCTTAAATCTGAGTGTGCAAAAAATTGAAATATTGAGAAAATTGCCTATAAAGTTGTTAATCAGGCCGCTGCTAAGAAGAAACAGGTTTGTTTTAATGCTTTCTTTTAAGGAGAATAGATGAACCTGAAAGCTGAAATTCTAAGCTTTACATAGATACCAAACTTTAGTGGGTAATTCCCAAAGAGCGGCAGCAGAGAGGGAAGTTTGATTTGCTGCATCCACTCCCAATAATAAAGTTTTAATATATTTACGGTAGGAAAATTACAAAGTATCTTCATGGAACATGATCTTTACTTAATATCCTAATGATTTTTGGCATTAAAGAAAAATCTATAATTTTGACCCATACAATGTGTTTTTGGCTATTACTACAAATGTTCTTGTGCTACTTAAATTTTGTGATCCAAGGTCACATATAAGACATTTTAGATTCAGTGGCTCTAATGTACGTGTGTGTTTACCTCTGTAGTGCTCCATGCGCGTGTGGTGCGTGACTCCCTGCGAGCGAAAGCTGAGGCTGAGAATGTATCGCGGGTCTGAACTGTCCCTCACCAAAAACGAGCCATCTGGCTTTCCTCTCAGCTTCATTTCAGCATCCTCCCAGTTCATTGGCCCCCAATACCAGCCACACTGCACACACACACACACACACACACACACACAAACACACAATGACCTTCCAATATTGTTGAAAAGCTGCTTATAGAGAAAACCCATAAATCCATGGAGATATCCATAAAAGGCACAATCATCGTTCAATATACTACAATAATATGACTAAAATTTATTTTGTAGATTTGGACGTTGCTCTGTTGCCTCGTACCCGCTCTAGCTCTCTCAGGCTGGCAGTGAAGCTGCTGGAGTCGGCCCCTCTCAGTGGACACATTACTGGTGGCGGGACCACTCTGGCAGGGCCTGCAGTCTCCATTGGTGATGGGGTCGAATGAGGAAGTGCCCGGAAGAAAGCATCTGAGACATGAATAGATCATAATATATCAGCAAGAATTGTTACATGATCACACTTTGTGTAATAAGTGTGTTATTTTGAAATAATAAGTGACTAACGCTTGACAACCGATAAATAATTTTTTGTTGTAGTTTTAACATTTGAACACAATACCTACTGTGATAAAACTGATACAACCTTCTTTTGAATGTATTTAACTTGACAAGTTTGCGTGTCCTTTTTTTCTATAATATAAATGTCAGTTTGATTTCAAATGTAAATACATTTATACATTTTAAGGCTTAAAGTGATAGTTCCCCTAAAACGAAAATTCTGTCATCACTTACCCACATGTACGTCTTTCTTCTTTTTAATGAAACACAAAAGATGATGTTAGGCAAAATGAAAGTTCCTGACAGCGTCACTACAGAAAAAAAGGTCAGCGCGCTGTTCCATGGAAGAAAGAAATACTGGTTTAAAAACCACACGAAACTAAATTACGACAGAATTTTCATTTTGAGGGAACTATCTTTTCAGATGTCCAATTTGTTATTGAGGCCACTGTAAATTGCAGTAAATAACTATTATTGATGAGATGAGATAGATGAGATAACAGTCTAAACATGGCGAGTCTTTATGTCTTATACATAAATTGCATTGTTACAAAAACTAGAGCACAGATTATATACTGTAGTGTGATACCATTTTCTCATACTTCCTGTCTTAAAAAAAATGTGTCACACTACCAGCAAAAAAAACCGGAATAAAGGAACTGAAAAACAAAACCGTGCGGTTGGCCGAAGCCTCTGTTTAACAAAGCGAAACATGCACGGGCTGCATGTATTGTCTGCCTTCCACAAGAACATCACATTCACAGTTTATTCCAGTGTTTCATGGAGTAAAAGTGCTTCTGAGGGCAAACACAGGCAGGTGGGTTGGAGTCTGCTCTCAGAACCAGAAAGGCCCCCTAAAACACCAACACACAGCCCCCTCCAACGCACCCAAGTCTTACCATTGAGGCTGAGACTATGCTGGATGGTAGCGTGGAGAGGGGGAGGAGGAGGAAGAGGCAGAGGGAGAGACTGCAGGGAAGCCCCCATTACACTCACTAGGAAAGGCCCAGGCTGCGGCCCACCTATATCGTCTGGAAGAGAGCAGGAGGGAGGGATCAGAGCCAGGAGAATAAGGAGATGGAATAGATAAAGAAATGGAACGGTACACAGGAGTAACACGTGTCTACGTTTAATGCGACCGGTGGTGCGTTGTGGCGACTTAAAGCAGACTACATTGATAGCATCATCAAAGCTCTGCGTGAACATTCACTGATACAGACCGATCAACTGTAAACTCAAAAAACCTGTATATTACTATCAAATATAAATGAAAGAAAACACTTAAGATAACTGTGAATTATCTCACTATGAATATTGAATAAAGAGATAGAAAGTAATATACTGTTACACAACATAAAAACAAGGCTGATATCCAGAGCTATGAAGAGGACACAGAACATGACTGAATTCTTAACTAATGCTATTCAGCAAATTCTACCTTGCATTTATTACAAAAACAGATCAAAATGCAAGCACACTTCAGATTTACATACTGTGCAAAACAACAGTATCAAACCAGAAAAACACATTTATTATATATTGAAAACCAGGGCTCAACATGCATTCATGTTGAATGAATGCATGCATGTATGTATGTATGTATTAACAATGTGCGATTTTGACTTTCTAAACCATAAAGGATGCCAGGCTGTATATCACAAAGTGAACTGCAACATGGAGATGAAATGTGTGTATTTGTAAGAATGAATCTATATATGCTGATGTGTGCATTCAATCAAACACACTGCTGGAAAATGTATTTCCTCCTAGGTGTTAAGAAATGAGGTAGAGAATATATTGCAACCCAAATGCATGAACCAACTTTAAACCTCATGTGCTGTACTGTAGGAAAACAACATGTTTTTTCACTGAAAGATGAAAAATTATTTCCAAACAAAAAAATTGCTTTATGCAATCTATCATTTTGCAATGTCTCTCAGTGAGAAGTGTGACCATATGTTATTATTTCATATTAAAAAAGGTGTCGTTCCCAAATCATCCAAAACCTTTACACCAAGATGACTTGGGTGACAACCAAGTCACCAGACACATCCCTTAAATAGAAAAACCATGCACGTATATCACTTCAATATTTTGTCTATAAATACAGATACATTTATGGCAAGAATAATTTTTTTTAAAGGAACAAAGTTAAAAATGTCATCTCCTACACTTTATAGTTTAACCCAACAATTTGTTCTGTCTGACATTATTTACTTTAATAACTTTTCCCATCCGAGCCTTGCTTTTGATTTCAAAATGGCAACTGCATGATTCAGCCCATGGCTGAATAATCACACATAATAAATCCTCTTCTCCCACAACACAGACAGCTTCTTCACACATAACATTCAGATTTAATGACTACATCTCCAGAAGCATTATTTAACTTCAAGCTCAAAAATCACACTACACTAAAAAAAGCTTAGTTGAGCTTCTGTAAACTCTTTATTTCAGATGTGCTTCGTATGCTCTGTGTCAGGAGAGGTTACATACATTTTTGTGCATTTATGGACGCACACGTCTGGCTGGCCCGAAGTTAACTTCCGGTCTATGCTTGTTGATCGGTCTGGCTAGTGGCTAATAATTTAACTATTTATATTTTATTAAATTCATATTATTATTAATTTATATTAATAGTTCATTGCATAATAATTGTATAAAATAAACAATTAGTTGAATGTTTATTTTATTAAATATACAGTACATTGGATGGGTTATGCAACTTTGTTGCATTTAAGTTTAGCCAAGTAACCCAAAATAATACTGTATACTTTTAACCTGCTATGATTTCCTTGTAATTTATTTTGCTTGTTATCAGAAATAATCTGCAGGGACTCTATTCTTTGCCGATGTGAACCAGAAATTAGGTTTGGGCCATGAAAGCATGCATGTGCAGTAATGTTTGTTTATGTTGTTGCTTGCTTCACCAAATTGCAAACCTCAATTTTACACAAAACTCTAATTTCATCACATTGCTTGTCTGAAAGTTTCAAGTACATTTCTTATTACCTCTAAATGGTTCGATTCAAAACATTTACACCAAATGTTCTGACCACTGACGACTGAACAGGTAGAAACAGACCCTATGTGTAAACAGGGTCATTCAAGGACGATACAGAAGATAAAAATGGCAGAATCGTGGATATAGGGAGCATACCAGTGAGGATGGGGGGAGGTTATGACAGAAGCATTTGAAAAGTGTTAAACAGATGGAGATGTCAAAGGCAAAAAAAGAACTGAGGGAGATCAAAGGAGGCGTGTGAACATCTGTAGTGGGGCTCACCTAGCAGACTGAGGCTCCGTCGAGGAGGAGGTGGAGGGGTGGGAGGGTGAGGGGAGTTTCTCCCTCGTTGAGAGATGTCCACATCAACCAAAGATACAGTCTCTCCTGGAAGCAGAGCGATGGTGAAAACTGAACTTAATGACTGGAGTCGTAAGGATGGCATTAACAACATTTCCTACGATTATTTAGCTTAATTTCAAAGATTGGCCTAAAATGAGAATAATCTCATCCAAATCATGTGTCTGTGTTATTATATTTCCCCATGCACTGTGTAAGCTCATTAGTGGTTTGCCGGTATTAATCAATGTGCCTTCATTTAATATATTTCAAAGATTCCTTAAGCTTCCACCCCATTATCTTCCCTTGACTCTTTCTTTGCTATAAAATCTTATTTTACCTGTGAAAACAGGAGTAAAAGAAGCTGCAGAGAAGGCACTTTGTGCCCTTGTTAGCCGAGGTTGGCTGTGGAAAGACAATTATTAGGGTAGTTATTTAGCTGGAGAAATACGACATATTTAGAATAGAAAACCACACAGTTAACCAGTTATGCAGTCTTAATTATGTTCTGATTAAAACAGGTTGTTATGAATGTAAACACATAATCAGTATAGTTTTACTGTACTGTATTCTATTAAAAAAAACTCACCTCCCTGCGTCGTGTTCCCCACCGGTTGCCCCTGACATATCAACTAAACTGCCTGCTGACGATATGGAGAACGTAACTGAAGGTCTCTTGTCCAAAAGGTTGTTAGATCCACTACAACTTTTAGTTCTGAAAAGTTTACTTAGGCGGATTTTAAGCGACCCCTTCCTGGACTTTCCTGGTACTTTAAGCGTCTTCTCTCCACCGCTCGCCGCACAGGACAGGTGCGCACGGGACGCGCTCCTGTCCGGTCGGGCTTTTGGTGTGGACGCCTGGCTGGAACACGGAGTGTGCTGGTTCGGTTCAGCTTGGGAGTTAACTGACAATGGCGATAGAACTTCGGGAGTTCGTTTGTCTGTAGTATCAGCCTGAGCCCTGGTGTTTACCGAATCTCGCAACAAACAACACAGCCTTGATTCACCACACGCCGGCGAGCAAAGTCCCCCGGACACCCCCATGGCTTGCCCGGACAGCACCGCCGGGAAACACTTGAGCGCAAACGTACCCGGCATCGCGTTCACCACGTCCCCCTGTCCCGCGTTCTGCGATTCAGTCTTTTGACAGGTATTGATACCCAGGCCTTTCACCTCCTCTGACCCGAGGCCCTCCAGCACCAACAGAGCATCGCTGGTCTCGGTCGGGTCCTCCCCTTGCCTGATTCCAGCCACCGCCGAACCCAGAACGCTTTGACACGAGCAGTGCGGGAGCTCGCCGTCCTTGAGCAAGAATTCGGGAACCGGAGCGACTCCCAGCTCGCCGAATTTCCTCGCCAGCTCCAACACAGGACCGTCGGAAAGCTGGAGCTGCCGCTGCGCCGTCGTGCAGCTCCAGCCGGGCTCTGTCATCGAAACGGGGTTGGTTTTATCCACCACCGGCGGCCAGTCTTTTGTGTCCGTTATTAAACGATGCCGGTGGCAGAGCTCGGCGCCGTCCGCGTTTGTAGCAATCGCTGGCAGCTTGAGCTGCGGATGCAGCGTCCACGCAGAAGGATGCTGAGCGTCCACAACACCGAGCATGTTGTTATTGATGCTGCCCCTAGATTCGGAGGATTGGTCCTCAAAAACCCTGACTGTACGCTGATCTTCCGATATATTTTCGTGAAATCCTTCAGAGTCTCTCGAGATGTTTCTGAATACCAACAGCTGAGGCCCCATTCCCCCTCTGTGGGTGAGATCGTACCCGTGGGCCTCGGCTGTGTGAAGCGGCGGAGGCGGTACAGACAGCGAAGGTCTAGTCGCCATCACTCCAGTGTCAGGTGCATCCGTTCCGCTGGCTTGCGAAGCTTTGTTCACCGCCGAAATGTGGCCGTGTCGGGCCATTTGATTCTGCGTGCATTCAAAGTTACCCTTAATACCCCCATGAGCCAAGACCTCCTGCACTGTCAGTCCGCTGCCCGACGACAGATTTCCATTCTCCTCATCCAAGCGGTCATCCTCGGCCGCGGAGACCAGGCGCATCAAGACAAAATCGGGAGACATATCTTGCGCGTTGTTCATTATTATTCCTCAATATACGGAAGGAACGAGCGATATCGGCGTTTCACATTGCTCCAGTCATATAATATCGGTTAACGGGAGTCTAATCCTCTTGCTGTTAGTTAGCCCACTCACTCGCCGCTAGACAATTAGAGAATATCAACTCTATTTCAGGCGTCCCTTCAACATTGCGCGCGGTGACCCCGCATATTTCCAAACGTCAGCGCCATTTAATGTCCGGCCTCAAAAATATCCACGGGTCTTTGTAGGGTCATACATAACGCTTCATTTCGCGGAATCCTAAAGGCGTCTGTAGTCACATTAGCGTCTCCACGGCACACACCGAGGCCCCACCCGCCCGCTCACTTCCGCAAATGCGATGCGTTTCGTGTTTGGTCTTATCGGTGCCATTGCTGTCCACTTGGCTGCAGGCTATGTGTTGTCCCCTTTAGTGACGTGCACCGTGCTGTAATGTTTTTTTGTCCTGCTGGTCATACAGATGTCATTTACCGCGTTGCTGTCTGGAATACGGCATGCGTCTGTCAAATGAATGGTTGTGGCATCGCTTTTGCTGTGTAACACTTGATGCAAACATTTTTTGCATTTTAGGCTTTTTTTATGCAGATGATATTCATTATAATATAATTTAAATAATTACTAATTCTGCCATGCTCAATGTAAAAATGTAGGCTAATTCACAATGCCTATAAATAAAATCGAAAGAACACCCTAGCCTACATGATATAGGCTACATCTTGCTCTAAGTAACTGTCGTATATTTAACCACGTGGTCTTATGTGCATATACATAATATTATTTTACCTAGCTATTATTATTGTTTACATTCACTCATTGTTATTTAATTGGTGAAGTAATTTAATTTGCTTTGTATTTGTATTGCATTCATGATGCAACTTCATTGACGGACCGAATGATGTCGCTGTACACAAACATTTACAAATATCAACAAACCCAAGGAGACATTTAAACCACATAACACGGAGTTTATGGACGTTATCATAGTTATGGGGTAGACACATATTCAGTGTGCTTTCGTTTTATTTGACAACTATGCGTTGGCGATATAATATTGAATGCATACAATACTGTGCAAAATTACAAAATAAACTGAAAACACATATCCTAATACAGTCTAGCAGTAGCCTATAATGTTCACACTGACAGTTTAGGTTGAGAATTGTATTCATATATAGATACACATGCTACATCCTCTGCAGTCCTGAGTGGGGGTGGGGCCCCACAGGAATGAGTGTTGGATCTTAGAATCCTGTTGCCATGGCACCGAAACACGGGTTTGCCCGCATCACCCGGTATGACTGGATTTGTCTGAATCATCTCTCTCTCTCTCTCTCTCTCTCTCTCTCTCTCTCTCACGCACGCACGCACGCACACACACTTTAGGCATTCGCGTTTTTGACATTTTCTAGACTATTGCAAGGATTTATTTGATTGTTTATCATAAAATTTCATTGCATATCATTTGCCAAACAGATTATATGCGCACACTCACATAGACACGCAAAGTCCATAAAAGACCACTCATAACTGACTCAGCCGGGTAGTGTTGGGTTAATCCACAAAGCGGTGAGATTCTGACAGAGAGGATTACCCTACCATCCTCTCATCCATCAAGCCATCCTCATACACATACACTCATCATAACAATCCAACATTAACAGATGTGCCTCTCTCAGCACCCGCCACCGCCAGGAGATTGGGAGAGTGAGAGAGAAACAGAGAGAGAGCTTTACAGGAGCACTGCAGTGTAAGTCAAAAGGTAAGCTGGCGATCAGCATCTTCGGTACCACGGGAGCATTTGTGTCTCGATTTTGCAGCAGATTCAACTGAATTAGCTTCATCCTGGGTGAAAGTGACCAATTGAAGGACTGAGGTCAGGATGTATACCTGCTATACGGAAGCAGGAGAGAAGAATTAAATGAAAGGAGCTTGCACTTCAAAGCATCTTAGAATGTAAAATATCACAAGGTGGAACTTTGTTGAAGGATATCACTAAAGCATTGCAAGCATGGGCTCTCAGGGTGGAGTGCTGCTGCTACTGTTTCCACTTCCCTGCTTACTTTCTGCTCAACTCAGCACTGTGTCTGGACCTGACCCCTCCAGCCTGAATCTCACCTCAACACCTTTTTCCATCATCCCAAATACAAGCATCACAGGACAGAGGACAGAGTCATCAACAGGACAAAGTTTGTACACCAGCATCCCACCTTCAAGTCAAGGCCCGACCTTACAAGCGAATGAGAACCAGTCTGCAGCAGAGACTTATCTCCACACCGGCGAGCCGTCATCCCTGGCTGGCTCTACCTGCACACAGACTTTCCAACTTCCTGTTCAGCAGGGATCTCCACCTAGAGACCTTTCTCCTTTCGTGCACCAAGCCATAGCATCTCTCACCAACGCTGCCAACTTCCTCAACTTGATATTCCAAGCCAGCGAGCTGAGAGAAACAAGCGTCCGGGAGGATATCGAGTGGTATCACGCTCTGGTCCGGGCTTTGCTCGAAGGAGACAGGCCAGGCCTGGTCAGACGAGCTTTCCTGACGTTCGATGCTGACCCCACTATCCAACAGCCCCAGCTGGTGCTCCGAGCCTCTAAGGATTCGACACAGAACATCCTCCTGCAGGACCTCACTTCTATCTGGAGCAGCCTCCTTCCTCCTGCCCCTGACCAAAGCTGGTTTAATTCATTCAAGTCTGGCTCCCCACCTCTTCACGCTTTGTCTAAACAAATTCTTCTGAATGATCTGAGCACACTAGACACACCAAAGTGGGCACGCGGTGATAGTTATGTGATGAATAGCAGTGGGGTTCAGTGGGGCGGTTCTCCTTTCCTTGAGTGTGTGGATGGTCGGTTTTTACCAGGATGGCTGATCAGCCTCTCTGTGCCATTTTACGGGCTGAAGCCAGATCTCAGCCCGGAGTTCAGGTCTGTAAACTTTGTTGTCTAGATTTTTGTCTTTGTGATAAGTGTCCATTCTTCATTCGAGTGTTTCATCATTACTGTTACATTTATTGTTATTACCGCGTCCGTTCTGGCGGTAGGGGGGTGATCCGTGTCGACGTGAACATCCAGGGATTCAATGTGGATCAGTGTGCCAGTGGAGACTTCTGGTTTGCAAACACACACAAGTGTAATCGTACCAGCATGGAGGTGAGTGTAAACTGACGTCATTTAGCTGTGATAGTTCACCCAAAAAGAAAAATTCAGTCATCATTTACTCAACCTCTTGTCATTTCAAACCTCTATGACAAGATATTTTGAAGAATGTCGGTAACCGAACAACAGCGGTACCCATTAGCTTCTATTGTATGAACGCAAAACCAATGCAAGTCAACATTCTTTAAAATATCTTCTTTTGTGTTTTCAGAAGAAAGAAACTCGTACAGGTTTAAAATGACATGAGGGGGAGTAAATGATGACTGTAAAACTAACATTTAATTAATGTCACTTGGCACATTCTAGGTTCATAGATTTTAGTACTACATAGTGACATAGTTTAATGTTTAGGACCATTTAAATACTTTTACCCATAAATAGCACAACAATATTTTGGAAACTGTGCATATGGGTGGATTCCTCTAACCAAGGATAAGCAGTGCCAGAATACATTAAGAGATCCACTTGAAATGCTCTGTCACTAAATGTCAAGTGGACATTTAGTGAAGTGATGGGAGATGATTCTGTTCGTGTCTCTGTGTGTATGTGAGCTTGTCTGATTTATCATCGTGATATAACTGCTATAGAGGTCAACAGAAAAGATTATAACCTACTAGATTATAGTTTTCCTCAACCTTTTCGTCTGAGGTATCATCTAATATTGATTTGACACTTTATGGCAAGTTGTTTAAAGTATAATAATACATCACCTGCTAACCTCATTTTCCTGCTGTTTTTCATCATCACGCTGCTACTTTCATACAGTCCTTCTATTTAAAGATGTGAGCGCAGGATGATGTGAAGGATTAGGATCATAATCCTGTGATGCTCACACACCCCCAACTCTGACCCCCTCCGTCAGGGCAGACCCCCACCACCAGCATCCATACTGCAACTAGATGTCCCACTGAACGACCAACACATTATTAGAATTCACATGAGATTGAGATTCATAACAATGGCTCCACACACACAAAACATTCATTTGACATGCATTATATATTAGCTGCAAGATATTTGTTAGGTTTTACATCTTGCCACAACCTCTTTGTTTTGCTTATTTTATTATTCACTATTATTAAACTGACATATTTTATTGTAATGAGTAAAATGAGGGTTGTGGTTTACTGATAAAATATTATTCCATATTATAAAAAACAATATATGAATATATATTTCTTGTGTCTATATGCATGTGAACATGGCTGAATGTGCCTGAATAAAAAAGATCAAGCTCCGCCAATAGAGGTATTACTCTTCCATTTAGGATTTAACTTAGATTAACTCGGAGTGAGTCTGATGTGTGGGTCAGCTGACTCGCAGATAAATCGCTGATGAGAGACTGCACATGCAATTAATGGTAGAAAACAATCGCAGAATCCTACACAACTGGCAAAAAACATAAATGGCTCTTTCCTCGGAAATATTTTCCTGCAGAGTGTAGAACAGATGATGTTTTGTATGACTCGTGTATTTCTGCATTCTCCTCAGTGTGCGCCAATCCCACAACAGGGCTTCCGGATGGGTCAGTACTGCTGCAGATGTAAAAAGGGCTATTACAGCCCAGTTCCAGACATACAAAACAAAAGTAAGAGTTTTCAAACAGTTGCACAGAAACAATCAATCAATCTTACTTCTTTAGAAGACATACAAATATATTGCTATATAAAAGTCTGAATAGAAAGTTATGAAAATGAAAATTATAGTAGAGAGATCATCTAATCATATTTTGTGGTTCATCTTCCTTTTCTGCGATGACAGACATTTGGCTTTTGTGTATTGTATGTTACAGGGGACAGCAGTGTGAATGGTACCCAAGCTTGTTACCCAGAAATCCCTGTGTGTCTGCCCTGCTGGCCCGGCTGTGATCAGTGTGAGGATGGAAGCCCGTGCTGGGTGCAGGAAGACTGGCTCCTGAGATCAGGTGTCCTGGCTGTGCAGGGACTCTTCATGGTCCTAGTTCTCATCAGCATGCTGGTGGCGTATCAGTGCAGAAGAACAAAGGTACATTTTTAATATTCCATTCCAAATTTATACTTACACATAATATTTTGACACTGTGGAAGACATCCCTGAGGGATCCCTTTACTGTATGAGCTGATATTTTTCTGTTGATGGTCAAGTGTTTTATTGTGTTATTAAATGGAAAAAAACAACAACAATTATGTCAGTATAAATTTCTGACATTTTTTCTTTTTTAAATTTCTGTGTTCTCTCTTTCCTCTTCTTGTCTCCATCTTTCTCTCTCAGCGGATCCGAACGTCAGGTCTTTTGTTGCTGGAGATGATCCTTTGTGGTTCTCTGTTGCTTTACTTCCCGGTGAGTGTGTGACTAAAAACCCCTGAACTAAAACCTGAATCCAATCATTTCAATTACTCTTATGCATGTCCTTGACCTTGTTTTCAGGTCTTTATTCTTTGCTTCAAACCGAGCACGTTTCGCTGTATTCTACTACGCTGGGTCCGTCTGCTTGGCTTTGCTATTGTTTATGGAACCGTGATGCTCAAGATGTACCGGTCTGTAACACTTAAGCTCTGACATCCCTCCTCACATGCACATCTGTCCTCAGAACAGCCTTTGCCAAAGAAGCAGTGCTCTTTCTAAAGGCTATTTAAAGAAAATGCTTGGCCAAAATCTTTATTTATCTTTGTGTTATCAACAGGTTTAACTTGTAGACTTATATAGTGCGTGTAAACATACAAATAATGACTAAATTCTTATTTTTGGGTGCACTATTCTTTTAAATCTACACTATATAATATACATTAGCCTTAAAAGGCAAAGTTTCTGTTTTCAGGTTTTATTTCTCTTTACCAGGGTTCTGAAGGTGTTCCTCTCGCGTACAGCCCAGCGAGTGCCATACATGACCACCACAGGTGTGCTGAGGATGCTGGGAGTCATTGTGCTTACTGTCAGCTGGTTTCTGTGTGCATGGACAGTTGGCGTCCTTCAGAATCGAGACCGGAATGTTCCATTTCTGATTATATCTACCACCTCAGAAGGGCAAGGTTTCAATCTGTGCGATCTGGACCGGTGGGACTACATGATGGCTGTGGGTGAGTGATGTAGTCCATGGGTTTTCTTGGGTGTCTGGCAAAGAGATTAATTGAAATTGGGGCACATTAGTAGATCAGACAAATGAAAGGATGAATGGTCCTGGATAATTTAATGTTCTTTTAAGCATTTAGCTGATGATTTGAAAACCGAAAAACATTGGAAATGATTCAGCATTAGCAACCACCTACAATACTAATAATATGGTACTGTACAACAAATTGTAATAGGAATTGTGCTGCTATGTAATAAATTAGTAAATGATGTCCTGAACTGCTTGACACCAGGAGATAAAGTCGATCTGCAGAATTTTTCTGGCAAATAAAGACGAAATACAAATGTTTGTATGTTGGGTATCAAGGTTGTGGGCTATTCAGAATTAAATTAAGAATTAATTTTAAATCCTGATTTAATTTCTGGAAATAAATGATTACTTATAAACTCAAATCAACTGAAATATCAACTGTAAAATGTGTGAATATGTGTTCATGAGATGTTACTAAAGGGATAGTTTAGCCCAAAAGAAAAAAAATCTGTCATCATTTATTTACCCTCATTTTGTTCTAAACTCTCTTCTGTTGAACAAAAAAGAATATATTTGGGGAAATGTCTCAGTGGTTTTGTGTTGAAACAATAGAAGTCAATGGGGGCAAAAAGACAAATGGGAAGTCAAAATGTCGTCTTCTGTTCTGCAGAAGAATGTCACACAGGTTTGGAATGGCATGAGGGTGAATAAATATAAAATGTAATTTTTGGGTCTTTATCTTTATTTCCATTTTATGTTTGGGCCTTTATTTGAGGCCTATTTCATTATATTTAAATAAATAACTTTCAATTTATGGAGCAGCGAAGAACCTTGCCAGCCGCCTGAGTTTCATTCAATTCTGTAAATTCTACTTCCTGTCCTTCCAGTTTACATTCTCGTGGTGTATGTCCAATTCAATTTAAATCCACCCTCATAAATTGACTCAAAAAGACCCGTCTTAAATTCAGAATATTTTCTACATATTTCACAATTCTGTTTGTCTTTCTCTCAGCGGAGCTGTTGTTTTTGTGCTGGGGAAGTTTCCTGTGCAGTGCAGTAAAGACGGTTCCCTCAGCGTTTCACGAACCACGTTACATGAGCATCGCCATTCACAATGAACTACTGCTCTCTTCCCTATTTCATCTTCTTAGGTGGGCGAGTGGAGTATTTTAAAAATGATTTAAAGCTGATACAAATAATGCTGCTTGATTGACTTTTTTCCACCCTTGTGATTTTCAGATTTGTCCAGCCATCACTTCATCCTGACTGGATGCTCTTGTTGTTCTTCACTCACACGCATGTAACAATTACAGTAACACTCGGCCTGATCTTCATACCTAAGGTACTGTCGATCGTATTATTGTTACTGTGTGCAATGTTGTTTGCATTATAATCTGAGTAATGGACAAGTAATCAGGTGGTGTTTGTGCAGTTTCTTTACATGACACGGTCAGGTCGAGAGGAAATAGCTGCAGAGGTATATGAGGATGAGGTGGACCTGCGGCGCTCATGCTCATATCTTAACAGCAGTTTCACTTCTAACTGCTGTAGTGACCACAGTCTGGACCCTGATGACATTCGGGTAAACTCCCTCGCCCCGCTGCAGCCCTACTAACAACTTCATCTAAACAAAGTCTAAAAACTTTAGCTTTCATAAAGAGCTGACTACTTAAACATTTTACTAACACTTCATAAACAGATAAAACCACTTTTCTATTTTGCAACTTCGAGGTTGATTTTGAATTATAAATCAAATTATCATTGCACAAACCATTTTCCTCGAATTTATCCACCTTAGGCCCTCTGTCTAAATATTTGCCCATACGTTTGTGTGTTCCGAGCATCATGTTTTGTCTATTCACCATCAAAACACAATCCCTCCAACGTTCCCCATCTGAAACCGCTTTTCTCCTCTGCACCAGGATGAGCTGAAGAAACTGTATGCTCAGCTGGAGGTCCACAAGACCAAGAGGATAACACACAACAACCCCCATCTGCCAAAAAAGCGCAGCTCCCGCCTCAGTATCGGACGCTCGCTCATTAAAAGAATCACTGAGTTCCCAGAAAGCTTGAGCAGGCAATGCAGTCGTGAAGATAAGGATGTCAATTCCGCAATTGGGACTGTGACCCGAGCGGGATCTTATTACAAAAGTCCTCAACCCACGAGCATTAATAGGACGAATGAATCGTTAACGCAGCCCTCACCAAAACTGCGGAAGTCCAATAGCACACGTGCCCCACGGAGAGACTCGCTTTTAAACTCCTCTATTAAGAGCACGACAGACAAGAGGGCTTCACAGATTTCTGACGCAGGATCTATCAACACAGCATTGCTGGTGTGCAAGTCTGCAAGTGCGCATAATCTAACCGCAGACACTAACCTTCTACTTCCAGAGCCCACCAGGTTTCAAAAGTCCCTCAGTGTCATAGAATGTAATGGTCACAAGTGTCTGACTCCATGTAGAAGCATTGAAACCATGTCACTTGGTGCCAAAGCAGCCCCGGTAGAAAAGCGTCAGCAAAATGTTGATGTCGACATACAAAGGCAGACTTCAAGTGCCTTGCTCTCCGAGTCATTTGACAAGGCGGAGGTCTGCCCGTGGGAGGTTCCAGAAGAGCAAAGCCCCAACAAGAATCAAAAACATGTCACATACTCTCTTGCAAACCAAGAAGAACCCAAATCACCTGGTGCCACATCATCACCAACGCTCTTATATGTCTGTCCATGGGAATTTCTGCCACCTCCTAGTCCCCCTGCAACAGAAAATGGGAATGGGATACAGACAGATGCTAATTCAACAAAACCTACCCCTCTGATCTCCTGTAGCGCTCCAGGGTCTCCAAATACAGTCCTCGGCAAGCCAAAAGACTTTCATGTGTTTTCGTTCCGCACAGCGACCCAGAGCCTCCTTGTGGCAAAGGGCATAGGGGAGGCTGGAAAAAGTATGAGCAGAGAGAAAAGCTTTCAAGAAAGTGACGCCAAGGAAGGAATACTACAAAAGTCCCTGTCCACATCCATGAGACTGTCCCCAAGTAATGCGGTTTCAAACAAGCGTACCCCACTGACGCAGAGACGGGCTATGACAACCATCGGAACCAAACCTTGCCTTGTGAAACAAGCAGCAGTACGGTTGCCATCAACAGATTCTACTGAGAGAAGCCCTAAGCACAGTGCTCCTGTTCACATCTGCCCATGGGAGTCAGAGGAGGTGATCATGGAGGTCAAGAAGCAGAATGAAGATGTTTTACAAAGACAATACAGTGACAAGCAAGTACTCTCTGGGACACTAAACATGGATAGCTACAAACTTCCTGAGTTCCAACCTAAATCTTTTTTAACCATTCCAAATACAGAAGTGTGTCCGTGGGATGTCCCGAAACCCTTTCATCAAACTAGCATTTCTGAAGTCTGTCCTTGGGAGGTTGTGGAAGAATTGCAAATCAAGAGTGTACGTACCGATGTTTGTCCTTGGGAAATGGATTCGATCCCATCAAGTGAGGCTAAAGACAATATATGCAATGCCTCTGTTCAGCAGCAGGCAAATGTAAAGCCTGAAGTATGCCGTTCTTACGTACTCGACACGAATGACCCTGAGGTTAGACAGGAATACACCAAAACTCCAAATGACTCAATAAAACCTGGTGAAAGGGTCATTTATGTTCATGCAGAAAATAATCCAGACCACGAAACAGTCGAGATTGATGCATGCTCCTCAGAAGCACATGAAACACAGATACAAGAATGTGATTTTCCTGAACCACCTTCACCCATAACTGCCACAAGTATTTGGGAGTCAGAGCCAAAAACAAAAGACACTTCAAGTAGCTCTTTACAAGAGACTGTGACTCCAAATGCAACAGAATGTCTGTGCAGAGAGGATGAGTTTGATAAATCCAAAGGACGAGGTGGTGTCTATGAAGATGTTTGTCCATGGGAAACAAGTGAACCAGTGAAGACCTTGCAGAAGCAAGAAAGTGTTCGCGCTGAAGTTTGTCCATGGGAAATAGATGAACCGGTGAAAACCTTACAGAAGCGAGAAAGTGTTTGTGTTGATATATGTCCATGGGAAACTGAAGTGCCGGTAAAATCACTGCAAAAACAAGACAGTCTCCTTGCCGAGGTATGTCCATGGGAAAGTGAAGTGCCAGTGAAATCACTGCATAAAGAAGAAAGTCTTAGTGTAGACGTCTGCCCATGGGAAACCGGTGAGCCAAGCAAGACCTTGCTCAAACAAGAAAGTGTTTATTCAGATGTCTGTCCATGGGAGGCTAAACAATCACTCAAAGAGCCTGAAGGCCACAGTCAATCCAGCACCTCAACTAGGCAAAACAGCATTCAAGAAAATGACATGGAAACACCAGAAAAAACAGAAGGCAGAACAATTCCTGCAGCGATAGGAGACATAGGTGTGATTCAGCCTGCAGATGAGAGCACAGATACCAGAGATGAGACGAGGTTTAACCCTCCGCTGGCTCGACGTGATGCATTGTGCCCTTGGGAAATGGAAAGGGGAAGACAAGAATCTATACCAATGCATGAAAATATAGATGTCTTTACTTGGGAGGAGACGATACCAGAGGAAGACGATGGTGATGCAGAAACTGCTGCAGAGGCCTTCATCTTTCCCCCAGACTTGTGACCTGTTTGGCCAGGACTATTGTGCTTCATATACTGTGACTCAAAAATGAATCAATGCTCACACAGCTGCTGATGAAGAACATCTCCCATCAGTCCAGTTTGAGGGTTTCACCTTTTTAAGACGTATGTGACAATATCAATGCAAACCTCTCCACAATGCACATTCTCCTTTTGCCTTACAAACCCTTTGTTTTAATATGTTATCATTTTGTGTGTCTTTGTATTTATAAGGCTATGTAGATGTTTATGCATTAGTAGAACCACTTAAAGATGAGCACCACAATTTTTACACAAATAACATTCACATTAAAATCATTTAAAAGATAAAAAGAAACACCTTACGTTACAGTCTGAACATACTCTTTATATGGAAGTATAATGCAAGTGTCACCAAATCCTAAGACATTTTGAAATTGTTTTTAAGTTAAGTAATGATGTTTGTAACATGTTATTTTTGTTGTTTTCAATGTCCTTTGTGTATGAATTTTCTTGAGTTTATAAAATTGTTCTGTTAACATGTTAAAGTTATTACAACTGTACTCATATGTAACAAATAACAAATATTAACATATGTATAGATTACAAAATGCAATTCCTGAAATGTGACCCTGGATCACATTTGTAGTAATAGCCAAAAAAAGTACATTGTATGGGTCAAAATTATAGATTTTTATTTTATGCCAAAAATTATTAGGATATTAAGTAAAGATCATGTTCCATGAACATAATTTGTACATTTCCTACCGTAAATATATCAAAACTTTATTATTGAGTGGATGCAGCAAAATCGCTAACAAAAATGTCCAGAAACACAGTGACGTACAAACTTCACTCGCTGCTGCCGCTCTTTGGGAATCTATGTAAAGCTTAGAATTTCAGCTTTAAGGTTCATCTATTCTCCACAACATCATTACAGCGGTAAGCAAAAAGAGAGCGTTAAAACAAACTTGTTTCTTCTTAGCAGGGGCCTGTTACAGCGCCTTACAGGCGATTTTCTCAATATTTCGATTTTTTTTGCACCCTCAGATTCCAGAGATTTTAATTGTTAGATCTCAGCCAAATATAGTCCTATCCTAACAAACCATATATCAATAGAAAGCTTATTTATTCAGCTTCCATATGATGTACAAATCTCAATTTCGATAACTTGACCCTTAAGACCCTTATTTTGCATGTTGTGTTTCAATAGTTTTTTAAACCAGGAGCATTAAAACTGTTCTTTTGTATGAACCAACAGTCCATTTTAAAAAGTAGCCAAAAGAAGTGTCCATAACCTTCTGTCAATGTAAAAATGCAACACTTTATTTTTATATTCTTACAAATCTGTGAATTGATCATTCTGAAATAAACTTGTCAACTCCAAAGATCAGCTTTTGCTCCCATTTCATGTGTAATTAAAGTAACGGCACATATTTTCTTCTCTCTATAACCAATACATTTTTATACATTTCAAAAAGGAATTTTTTTAAATGACACAAACAACAACTTAACATTTCTTAAATACAACATTATTTATTGTGGAAGATGAACAGTAGAAACCAGTATGTACAGAGAGGGGCTGTGGCGCCACCTTTCAAAGTTACTTGTACCACTGGACTGCCTTGGGCTTTGGTATCTGGTAATTCAGATCAACAAAATCCTCCTCAGGCTTGAGTTTAGGACCAGGAATCATGACAGTCTGTAAAAATCAAAAAGGCAGGATTTTAAGAGTTAAGCAGGGCACATTTTCCCCTTCATGCAATTATTTAAATTGAACTCAAATGTTTTATTTAACATAAACGAGGCCACGACAAACATAAAGCATCTTAACCATATGACAACATATTCATACTAAAATTAAAATTACAGAATGCATCTTACTAACCTTAATAACTGGATCTTTTGGTGGAGCCCATGCTGGAACAATCTTGCCGTGAAGTCTCCATCGTCCATAAGGGTTGACCAGATGCCTTTCCAACACTAAGTACTCCAAAACATCTCTGGGTTCCTCCTCATCGCCGAGCATCAAACGACCAAAACGATCATAGATTGCTAATGTCTGAAAGATGCCAAAAGCAGACAAAAGACGTCAAAATGATAAACATCACACATCCACTTAATTTACGCTCTTACACCCAGTTGATATCCATCTTGGCTCACCTGTCTAGAGTGCATGCGGAGAGTCACCTGACCATACAGGTTGCCCTTGCTGATCATGTCAGGACATCGAGCGTGAACCACACGTGGAGGTTCCAATGACTCGATGAATCGCCAACGCAGAGTCTTATAACGGTTTCCCCGAACCATCTCCTGCAAACATGCACATGTACAGGTGAATAAACTTTGATGGCTGGTTTAGTTTTTGGCAAGCAATGTGCTGAATTGCTCAACTTACAGGGTAACATCTCTCGGTCACCAAAGAATGAAGCTTTTCTTTGTTAAACCTGTAAAAAAGTAAAGGAATAAAATAACCAAATTATGCATAGGTAGAAATTAAATGATGAAATGTGAAAGACGAGCACACAAGTACAGTGAGGCTACAAAGGAATAACTGCTGTTATTACTGTGTGAGCGCTGCATGAGCCTCTATAAAAATCTCCTGAGCGCGGGCTGGGAACTCTTTCGTGGAGAACTCGGGGTCATGGTCCTTTATTTTACGAATCCTGGTTAGAGGGAAGCCATAACAACATTTGTTGAACATAATCCAGTTCTATTGGATTCATGAAAGATGTTTACAGAGAAGCTGTGAGGCTGGTCCTTACGCCAGTTGTGACGCTGCGCCCTGACGCAGCTGTTCCGTGCGCTGTTTCAGACCTTCTTTAGACAGTGTGGACAGACGAGCATCTCCCTCAGGAGGGACATAAGGATCAAAGATGCCCGCTGGAAAACCATCACATATACATTTAAGTAAAGGTAGTATTATAAAAATGTGTCCGTATGTCCAAACCTTTGATCGCTACTATAAATGTTCACCTGTGCATGCGATGTTGATCGCTCTCTCCATGTACTCCTGCCGAACCACCAGACCCGCAGCCCGGGCTTGCGCCTCCTGCTCGTCTTGTGTTTTCTGTCTTACGTTCACAGCCGGAGGAATGAAATGTCGCTTTTTTGTGCGGATCGGAACCACCACCGGCTGTGACAACCGCGCGTCCAGCAGAGGCGCAACATACTGAAACATATACGAGAGGGATTTTAGTATGAATCCGCCTGAATTGTATATTTGATATCCCATTCTCGATCTCAACAATGGAAACCAACAAAGTTCATTAAAATAATCAGCGAATCATTCATTAACGCTCAATAAATATATGTTCAGCATGCATTGCTTCAAGTTCACACGGGCATATTTTCATAAATGCTGTGAGACCACCCGCAATACACACAGTGTATATTCGAGAATTTTAATAACGTCATACCTTTAAATTATGATATGTTGTTAAATGAAGAGATTTCAATGTCCTACATATGGACGTCGCCATGTTCTTTTCAGACTCCTTCGCGTATATGAGCAAATAATGAAACGTCGCGTGAATCTGTTATGTGCGCCACCAGAGCCTAGGAGAAGTACTACACTATCTGACCTCATCAAAGTTAAAGGCGTAGTTCAGCCAAAAATAAAACTTATGTCCTCATTTATTCACCCTCATGTCGTTCAATTTCTTGTCTTTTAGTCTTATCTTGAAGTACATAAAATAATATATTTTGAGAAATATCCCAGTGGTTTTGTTCATACAATGGAAGTCAGTGGAGGCTCAGGACATCGAGCAGTTCTTCAAAATACCCTTTCTGTTTTCTGCAGATGAAAGTCATACAAGTTTGGAATGACATAAGGTTGATTAAATGACTAAAGATTTTATAGTTTTTGAATGAATTTAAAGCAATGCATGTTGTGCATATCGAGTATTAATGTGAGACGAATGGTTCTCTGATTTTATTCGTTTTCTTTGTTGTGATTGAGACGAACCAATCACATGGTTGACTTTCAGAACAATAAAGACAGCTCTTTGTGAATTTATACACCAAAATACTCCATTGCAGAAGGTTTCTCTTTTGCATTGATTTCTTCATACTTTCTATGTTGTCTTTGTTTAGTTTTTGCCCTGATGTTATTTGAAATCTTGTAAAAAAAATCACTCTGTGGCACTATTCATCACCTTAAAGGCCTGTTTTTCAATTATGTTTGACAGGTAGGCTTCTGTCCGACAGTAAAGACAAGCTTTCAACAAAGTCTGTCTACCTGTCATATCTCTTGTGTCTTCCGTGACGTAATATTACGTTGATAAATGATCATAAAACCATCTCACTTTTATTTTCATATCTATTTCATATGGTTTCAAATATTAAATATTTGTATTCGTATGTGATGTGTCCTTAAAATACATTTCAAGTGTGAATCCTGATCCACATGCATAGTGTTTAAAGTCTTCAGTAGACAAATGTGGTATACAGTAAAAAAAATAAAAAAAAATAATCACACCTCATAGCAAATTTCATTCTCACAGTACATTTGTGCCCATCTTTATCATCTTTTCTCATCTTCTTTAATGAACATCAATTGTATTTTAAACAAAAGCACATTTCAGGGAAGGATTCAGAGACAGAATTTGATAATCATGATCTCACATTAACAAGTTGTGTCACATATTTAATTCTCTGTATCTACCATTCAATATGAGCCCATTGCATCTCATTTACTGCTTTGTCAAAAAACAATGACCATGCCCTTTAACAATCGCTTATGCAAATCAGATGAACAATTTAAGGCCTCGGGTTTTGATAACAGGTTGAATCATGATTCTGTGGGTCCTAAATTCTGAGGCCCATATGCTCTTCAAGTGTGATTGCCATGAGAGTGAAAGAATCATTAAATACATCTTATAAAACGGTTCTCTAACAGCATTGTATTATCATGGAATATGCTAATGACATTTATGCATTTTTGAGTAATTAATCTTCCCCCTATTTATTTTTTTTCTGCAGTTTCTGAAGGAATGAGCCATCGGAGGTGCGCTGTAGAACAGGTGGTATAGACGTACAGGAGACGAGGGTAAAGATCATACGCATGTATATATAATCACATTTCAGATTACTGAAGGTCTCAGAACTAATGCTTGCAGTATACAATATACACACAGTACCATGCTTATGCGTCTTCTGTCCTAACCGTTACTAACGATGGGATTCAGAGCCGTTACCATAGAGTCCATTCAGTCATCAGTGCATCCCAACCTTTAAACCCCATTCTGCCCAGTCACAAAGCCGAGCATTCCGGGTAAAATGTGTATATAGTCATGACTATACAACAGGAGGTCAATTTTGTACAGAATAAAAAAACAACTTAAAACTGTGTATATCAACATCATGCTTTTTCTATTGGTGAACAGGAGGAGATAGATGATTGTGTCATAATACCAATGAAAGAGAGTGGTGCCATATTGAGGAAATGATGTACATGCATTACCAGCTCATAAAACAACACAGAGAATCACGTTTCAGTCACAGCGCTGTTCGAGTGCACTTGCGCCTCCCGCTGGCAGAATGGGGAACCATACCACGCTTGAGTAACAGTCTCGCTTCCTAGACTCTTTATTGACTCTTGGGTAATTCTTAAGATGGAGTTGCAGTTTTGTAATCATTTCCGTTTTTGCTGAAGATAGCCAGATGATGCTCATTTTGGAGTGAGTGAGCAGGTCAGGGAGAGTCAGAGTTCAGAGGTCAGACGGGAGGTGCTTTCCGCTGCAGCAGGTAGTGGTGGATGTCGTCTGCATCTCTCTTGAGCCAGGCAGCGTTCAGGAGAATGTTCTCGCAGCACTGCTGTACCGTGCGCTCGGCTGCCGGCGCGTGATGACTTTCAAAGAAGCTCTGAAAACAAAAACATTTTTGTTAACAACCTGCATCTTATTAGTCATATACACACACTTTTAATCAATATGTAAACACATTTGAACTAATACAAAGGTAAGGAAGGCTAATTTAATTCAAATACACAGGGCTATTTAGAAATACTCATGTCTTTGCATTACATATCAATTGTGAAAATATTTAGGGGATCAAACGAATAGCAAATGACACTCACTTTAACCTCAGCAGCCATTTTATCTATCGCAAATCCATCCACTGTCAACTGCAGTAAAGAGACACGAAACAAACAACCATCATCAACCATGCAGATACAGAACAAATCTTTCTCACAATTATACATGCTAAATATTTGTATAAATATGTCTACATATAGTATAATTTGTTTTTATTTATATACAGCCACAGAAAAAAGACCATTTTCAGATATTTTCTAAATTTACAATATATACGTATGCGTTTTGGTAAATTTATTATTTTTTTGTTTTTTCTACGAACTACTACAAAAAATATTTTTCTATTTGCATTTAATTGCAGAAAATAAAAGCTGAAAATGAAGACATTTCAGACCCCAAATACTGCAAAGAAAACAAGTTCATATTCACTTTTAAAAAATACAACAGTAATATTAGTACATGTATTTAAGAAAAGTGAAAAAAAATATTTTCATGTGATAACCTCGATTTTAATCACAGTATTCATGTGTCTTGTCATGCTGTTTTATGACTTTGTCACTCCTAAGGTTTGATTTTGTTCAAATTCAACTGACACTGGACTGGAATGACCACAATACATCTAGAAATGATGATTAAATTAAAATTTAGAATGGTCTCTTCATTATTTCCACGGCTGTATTTTGTGTACTGCATTTGTTTCACCTTGATAAGTCTTGATATGAGGAAGCCGCCCTGGTAACGGTTATGTAATTCTTCCCAGTTGTCCTTAACAAATTTCCATGCAGCTTTGCGACCCTGTTTGCTGCTTCCAGCAACACCGCCGATTACAGACACAGTGTCCTGGGGCCGAACCTCCTCCTAAAAATACACCCAGTGTCATTGTTCACACTTCTGAGGATATTTTTTTAACAGTCTCAGATAAGACCTTCGTTCTGAATGAGAATGTCAGATTTGACTTGACTCTGAATTCAATGAGAGAAATAAGATGGAATTTTATTGGTCCTAGGGAATAAAATGAAGGCATCACAGCATACAATAAATCAGAAGGACAGAAACAATACAAAGCCCTGAACAATTAACAGGAAAAAGGAACAGATGTACTTTTTTAAATTGTGCAATAGGTTTCGTGAATCAGCTGCATTTAGCAACTATTGTGCAAAAAAAGTAGGTGCACATACAAATGAATGCAACTGTGAATATGTACAAGTTTGAGCAGTTGTTATTGGGGAATAACTGACCTTGGAATGTCGTGACTGGCCACCCAATGCTTTATTGCTTCAATGCTTCCTGCTACTTCCCTTGATCTGGTCAACTATTTCACACCCCATACAAAATGTATTTCTAATGCTTTAAAATTCTCCACAAGCTGGCCTCTTTACTCTAGTGTGGGTGTGTGTGTGTGTGTGTGTGTGTGTGTGTGTTTACCGACAGGGCGAAGTTAAGCACTCTCTGGATGAGGTCAGGGGCAGGGATGGCTCCCAGCACTCTCTCTATGCGGTTTTTCTCCTCCTGCATGTCTGCTTGCTTATGAAGCTGAGTGAACAACACGAGAGAAGACACATTTCAACTCACACAATGCACAGACATTCAGTTCTATATATACAAACCCGCTAATTAAAATGCTGTGTGACCTTTAATAAGATGAGCTTATCATCACCTTTAGCATAGTGTCAAGTGTTGTGCTGTCTCCGTGCTTCAAAACTGTTAAATACACCTAGAAAGATAAAAAGAAAATCAGCAATGTGCATTTACAGGCACATTTATAGATTTACGCAAGTGCACTGAAGATTTAGGAAACAAGTCTGTATTACAAGCTGTTGTATGAAGGAGATGCTGAAGGACTCACTGGACTTCTGAGGTCTGCAGAGAGGATCTGTTTACCCTCCACGTGCTCTTTAAATCTCCGCCGGGCCTCCTCCAGAGTGGCCTTATGCCCTGCTTTCCCCAGCTTCCCCAGCACCAGACCTCGCAACAGGGCGTCCAAGTGCCCTAAGAGACAGAAAACCAAAAAATAAGGTTAGTGAGTATCTCGGACTAAACATACACTGACAGTTTTGAGCATGTTTAGTTCCCCTTTAAGAAATGTTTCTTACCTTCACCAGGCTTGCTATCCCAGCCCAGCTTCAGGCCGATAGGGGTGAAGAGGTCTCGGATGAACTCCTGGATGTCCTCATGGAAGTCAGTGTGTGAGAGCAGAGAGGACAGAACACCCAGATTACAGCTCAGGTCACTCCACACCGTGTAGTTTGGCTCATTCACAAATGCTTCCATCACTTTCAACACCTCCACAGTACTGATCATACCTGCACGAGCCTGAGGGTGTGAGAGAATGACACCGGATGTGTGAGACACACACTAAAAACAGAAGGTGCTGATATAGACCCGCTGTAGAATAACAATATAAACGCAACACCTTTTTACTAGATCCAAAACCATTTAGTGAACTATTAAAAGCACATGATATCATCTGTATCAATAAAGCACTAAAGTCAAGTGTGTTTTAGTAATGAAAAAAGAATCATGAGTCATTATTCATAATATATTAAACAGACCCGTAGACCTCACAGAACCACACTTCCATAAGAACTGGAGACTCGAGACTAAAAGACAGACCTGCGCTTTGACTCAACAATGTTTTGGCGGTATGCGTGGTGACTCACCAGAGAGAAGAGGTCATTTTGAAGACCCAGACGGTCCACAGGCAGCAGTGTGAGGTCTCGAATGCCAGGCAGCAGACTCTCCAGCATAGCTGAGCTGTACTGGATCCTGTAAAATCCTACCGTTCCTGGATTGATCTGCACACACAAAGAGCATATAGATCACACACAATCATCCTTGAACTTTCTTTCAGCTAACTTCTATGTAATTGTATAGTTCACAGTACTGTACATTAGAGTAGGCCATTAATAAATAGTAATAGGTTTCATGTATCAGAATATGTACAGATAGAACAAAAGAAATGAAAATTCAGTTTTTCCAAGCATATGGATAAGTAAGAACACCATGCAGAATATTATTTTTTTAATCAAGGATGCATAATTTTGGACATTTTGGACAACAGCCATTGTTTTATTTTGGGTTACCAGCAGAAGAACCGTTACTTAAATTTGAAAAAGTTACACGACCCATTCAACAAATTGTTATTAAATTATTAATTATTATTATTATTTACTATAGTAAAGTATAAATATAAATAAATATGTATATAAATTATATAACATATAAATAGTTATATTATTAGCCACCAGCCAGACTGAACGTTTACTTGCGTGTGCATCTGATGAAACCATCTATATAAAGCAGACATAACCAAATAAATACACACACAACAGTCTGACCTTAATCCAATGATCAGGTGCAACATTAGAGATGGTAACTGTGGTATCAGACTGGTCCATCAAAACTTTTATCTTGGTGCAGCTCGGGTCCTCACTGGTACAGATGCTGATGGGAACCATCCAACTAGGGCAGTCCTCACCTAACAGACAGAAAAAAGAATAATAGGGATTAACAGAGCACTGTGAACTAAAAAAACAACATCTAAATAGAATATAATTTGTAAAACACAAAGTCAGTAGTTTCAGGGCATCATTTTTTTGAAGTACCATTGTGTGGTCCACTTGCACAGAACTTCTTCTGGGAAATTTTCAGAACACGGTCACTACCGTGCTGGAGAAAAAGAAAAACTATTATTTCCAGCCTTGATTAAATCTTTGTTATTGCCAAGATGACAGCTGCTATTACCAGATGCACCATGAAAACAAAAACTTTATGAAAACAAAAACAAGATCAGTGATTTTTGATGTTTATGAGAGTGAGTCTTTCCATAAAAGCTACCTGCTCTTCATCCACTACTATAATTGGGAAGCCCATTTGTTTGGTCCAGGAATTCATCACCGCTGCGATAGGCTTCCCACTCGCTTGCTCCAAACATTCCCACAGGTCCTCTGGGATGTGAAAAGAAAGAATGAATGGCAGTTACACCCTTTATTCCAGACTTCACAAGAATTTGCAAATGCCACACTAGATCTAGACCCTTTGTTGTAAGTATATGATGAGAGAATTTTAGTTTTGGGGGAAAACTATTTACTTTACAACAAACACCAAATTTTGATTGTTCTCTATGAACTTCGGTCTGGTACATAGGTAATTATATCACACTGTAACTTTTCCAGGGTTTAAAAGCTCTCATAAAAAATTCAGCTCTGTATCAGCTGTCGAGAAATGGATTCCTACAAAAGAAATGCCTAAACCTAGGAGACCGATAACTCACCGGTAGATGCATTTTTGTGCTGAAACTTCAGAAGATAAGCATTCATTCCCTTTCTAAAATCCTAAAATAAGAAAGAAAGAACTTATTTAAAACCAAAGCTCAAACATTGTGAGAGTCCAAGGATCCAAAAGTTTTTTTTTTTTTTTTTACACAAACGAAGCAATCCAGACTCCAGTGCATGTGCAACAGTTATTCCACATCCTGCTGGACCCACATGGACAGATTCAGTACCTTTCAGGACCTCTCACCTCATCGCCAATGTAGTTATGCAGCATGCGAATGACAGACGCCCCTTTGCTGTATGATATGGCATCAAATATTTCGTCCACTTCTGAAGGGTGTCCGACATCAACCTGTCAGTGACAATACACACACTGACGTTCTAAAACATGGCCCTCAGAAATCAATATTTCATAATGGTTTGGAATTTAAACACTGTAAATTATACGGCTAAATAGACAAACAGATTAACAAACAAAGTGCAAATCAAAACTGCTTTCCATACAAACACTTGAAAAGCAATAAACAGCAAAGAGATGAAGGGAGACACACTGGGTAGAATCTCATACGGACCTCAATAGGGTGGCTGTTATCTAACGCATCCAGGTCCAGAGCCCTGGTATAGTCTGCAGATACAAACTGGGTCCAGATGTCGTACTCGGGAAAACAGTGGTCCACACAAAGGTACTCGATCCAAGACGCAAAGCCTTCATTAAGCCACAAATGAGTCCACCATTCCTGAGCAGAAACACATTCTCTCAGTACTATAAATAAAATACAGTATTTCAGCTACAGGTATATAAAGTGCAGGGTAACCCAAGGAAAATATAACGTTAATGTTAATATTTGATACAAATGAGACACGAAAATGAAATTCAATATGTAAGGTAACCATTTTGGAATCACTAAATGTATGTTTTAATAGATGAATCGTTATACTTATTACTGTACTTGTGTTTCAGCTCAATGGACAAAGTGATGTGGCTTACAGGAAAGTTTTAAATGGCTTAAGTGCTCCAGAGAGCAATATACAACCAATTAAATATTTTATAGCACAGCAAACTTTTACGATTTTTCTAATTTCATGACTTTTTCAGGCCTGGAAACATAAATGCCCCAAGTTGTTTCCTGGATGTTTTTCCAGGTTGGACCCCTGATGTCAACATTGTAAAAAGCTGACACTGAACAACTCGACGCACAGTCTTAATCCAACAAGAATAGCACACTCACCATGGTAACCAGGTTCCCAAACCACTGATGCGCCAGCTCGTGGCCGACTACCAGGGCAACCCACTGGCGAGACGACGCGCACGAGTTCTTTGGGTCAATCAGCAGAGCTGTCTCCCTGCAAGAAAACAGAATCCAGTTTTAAAAAACAGAAAATAAACAAACAAACAAACAAAAAACAGAATGCAGAATTTAATCCATCTCATATAGCGGAGGCACGCTAAGCCATTACCCTGCTACTAATTATTTATGTATGAACAATGAACATCTCTTAAATGGCTGCTTTAAAAAAGCAAATGCTCTTTCCGTGAAGATTTATACGGTCTTAGGTTTGCTATACAACTTTAATTTAAAACATCACCTGTAAGTTACAAGGCCCCAGTTTTCCATGGCACCTACAAAACACAGTGCAAAATGTTAAAAACTGGCAACTAAAAAAATCGTAAAATAATCTACGAATAATACAAACCTGCAGCAAAATCAGCAATAGCGATTAGATCAATTTTAGGCAACGGATAAGAAACATTGAAATAATCTTTGTAGAACGGAAGGGTCTTTGTAGCAACCTAAAAAGACGAGAAACATTTTTCTTTTAGTTTTCACACAGGTTAACACTTTTATAGCATTTTAAATGCAAATACAACCACAGCGTGAATTAAATAATCATTCTTAGACTAAAACTACAAAGGAAAAAATAGAAATGGACATAAAACAGACAAAATATATGCACTGTACATAGATGAATTAATTTTAGAACACACAGACATCATGATTATTGTGCAGGCAGTGTTAGCAATATCTGTTAAATCTACCTACAGTACTATAGTAACGACTTACTGCAACATTTTGCTTCTGCTCATGTCTATTATGACATTTCATACTGTAACAGTGTAACAGTGTAAACATAAGGGATGTCCAATGTTAACTAATCTAAAATGAACCTTAAAACTTAAATATACAAATAAAACAAAACTCTGGGGACATCCCGATTTTACCTGCAATTCAAATCACATACGGATGTGGGTTGGGTCGTGATGTTTTCCTGTTTAGACTGTAAACAGCTAAACAATTTTGATGCCTGTCTAATCACAGAACGTGTCTAAGATAGCAGAAGCAGACATGTTAGCTCTCATACCTCCAGTGCAAATTTCCCCTGCTCTGCCTTTCCAACAGGCGTATAGACACGGACAGTTATGCCGTCCGACGACTGGCTTTCCACAAAGTCATACTCGCCGATGACGAATGCCACCAGGTAGGTGGACATGATGGGAGTAGTAGCAAAATTCACCTCCACCAAATTTGGTTCCTCTGGATATGGCTTTCGATCGACTACATTCTGCACAAACAGAAAAACAAGATTAGCATACTGGTCAAATAAGTACCTGTTTAGAGTACGTAACGTATATTTAAAGTGCAAAAATATTTTGCCGACTCTGCCACTTGTTCTCTTACATTTGCAAATCTACATTTCCCCTGTTGTTAGTGAGTCAACTATGATATTGACACAAAGAGGCGCTTTCTTTAACCTTTTGGACTAGACCAAAGTAGCCAAAGACCAAAGTTAAATGGATCGTATCATACTGTTTATTTGTTCATATTTGAAGTATTTTCCACCCTCTCTCTTACTAAACAATCTGTGACCTAGCATTCTGTGCTGAAACTGAAATAATCAGGCACCTTGTTAAAAATAACTGTTTCTTGCTTTACACATTGTAATACATTATTGCAAAATATTTAGACATGAAGTGCTACACAAAGTCAGAACAACATATACTGTAGTTGTTAGCAAAATTATAATTATTAGTTAGTTCTTGTGTTTAGCTACCTCTTGTGTTTAGAAATAATAGCACCTAAACAGCATCTCCCCATTACATCATGACTAGGCAGGCCAAGATTCTCAATGTCTAGTGGGTGTCAATAACATGTAAATTCTTGCAGCTTCTGAAGCTCTAAAGGTTAAAAAATATATTTAGCTCTAATCTTAAAAGATTAATAAAAACAGCTTTATGGTTTAAAACAGAGAAGAAATGTAAAACATTTACAGTTGGGCTATTCCTTGACTGTTAGATAAGATAGTCGCTATTATTGGGGAGCGAGTTAAGCAATGATATAAAGGACACACTACAGACCACACTCAAACCTGCCTCAACCGCATGAGCATGAGGGTCATAACTCGGACAGATAGTATACACTGGCTACAATGCCTTCAAGTCTGTGTTAGATAATAACAGTAATGTCAATCAAGCCATTTAGGGACGTTTGCTTCCAGAAGGAATAAAGAATATGACACATACCATATTTGACAAAGCTACTCTGTCCTTGGGGACAATGAGGGTGATGTCAAAAGTGGCTTTGATAGCTGGTTCATCCCAGCAAGGGAAAGCTCGGCGTGCGTCCGTAGCCTAGAGAAGTAGGAGATACAGAGACAGATGGAGAGAGAGAGAAAGAACTCAGGGTGAGTGGGAGCCGAAGCTAAGTGATTCAACCATATGCATGAAAAATCACACAGCATCAAAGACAGCCACACATACAGAATATAAACATATAACACTTTGTTCTTTCCCAGTATCAATTAAGGGTGGGAATCCTTGAGAACTTCACAATCCGACAATCACTGTATAGCAGTATCGTCATGTTAAAATTTTACTATACTGATAGCACAGATGTCAACGTTTGATGCTTCAAATACTCATGCGAGGTCTAAAAGTTTTAAAAGCATTTTTTTATTTTTAGTGCATGATTTTCCAGTCAAGTAAAGGCCATTTTTTGTCACATTCCATAACAGTCCATATTCCTCATGAATGAAAGTAACTATTTTATGTTCTATAAAGAGTCATTCCTTCTCCATGTGTTGGGTATTATTGCTTCTGGTTTGTACATTTTAATTCACATAAATCCTACAAAGTATGTTGTCTCTTAAAAACTGTGTCATTTTTTGTCATATCCATAACGCATGTTTATTTTGCTTCTTTAAAATAGAAAACTCATACAGAGACTCAGATGTCTTTTTCTGATGTCTAGACTCCATCAACAAGGGTTTAGTAATGTAATCTGATCAGACGGTTCCGTACATTCCCTGAATGTTTATATTTTACATTCATAACACTAGAACTGCCAATTTACAATCAGGATGAAGAACCTCTAAACAAATGGAAATGCCATAAATGATATATGTAAAAACATTAAAATGTATAAAACAAAAACATTAAAATTGATCATAAAGAACAGCAGATTCATTAGGCTAGTGTCACTACAAGAAAGTAATGATCCAATATTTTGGTCACATATGTCAAAAAACTGACTCAAGCACCCATAGCATTGAGGGAAACCGGGTTTTCTGTGGGTCTGAGCTCATCCACAATATGAACTAAAACCATCAGAGGAAAACCACACCGCTTCAGAGAATCGTTTTTTGTCAACACCTAATATTGATATGGCTTCCTGTTACGTTTCAACCCTCAATTTAAGGCCACGGCTTCAACTCTTATTTAGTGAATTTAAATAAGACTCACTGTAGCGCTGATAATATTGTTTAATCCTGAGAGATTTATTACTCATGTTTTCACTCATTTGTAAGATGTTTTGGATGAAAGATAAATGTAAATGTATCTTTGTCAAGAGCTCAAAAGAGAAGAACGGAAAATGCGAGAGAAGTAAATTACAAACATTGGCAGAGAAGGTGATACAGCAAATACATGAATGAACGGTTTGCTCTGATTCGGGTTTACCTCAAACTGTGTAACAGCTGCATAGCGAACTTCTCCAGAAGGAGCTGTATATTTACTCCTATAAAAGCCTTTCATTTTGTCGTTCAACTCTCCGACAAAGTCTATTTTCAAAGACCCCAATCCTGAAAAACAAGAAGCCAGTGAAAACAAAAACACAGAGAGGGGGCCAGAGCAATAAGGGCCCATTCATGCATTAACAGGAAGTTGATAAAGTCTCTTTCATGACAACAATCTGACTATAGCAACTAATTACACAGCGATTGTTGGCTTGACAGCTGCTTTGCTTTTTCTCAGGCCACATCGTGAGTTCTTTACCTTTCTGCAGAGTGCTGGGGAAACATAGGGTCACTTTCTCATCCTCATTTTGATAGTTAAATCCCGTTGCATTAATTTCTAAATGAAAAGAGAGAGAATGAGTACAGTTAATCCTAACAATCAGAACCAACTATAAAGCATTAAATGCAGGTTAAACCTGCAATCAGCCAAAAGTGGAGCAAATACATCATTGAATGCGGGGTCGTTTTTTCACGTACCTTCTCCCCCTTCAGGCACAAATGAAGCAGTAAGTATGTCAATATCAGCACAGTTCATCACAATTTGATTTGTCCCTTGTGTAACCTGCCAAGAACAATGACATACTGTTATGTTTTCATCATTTATATAGATCCAGTTGTTTTATGATCTCGAGTTTCAGTCTTTTCTAGTTACCAGATAGCTTGTATAAATGCTTTCTGATACTGCCTTTGTCTCAAACTGTATCAGATAACACCCATAAAAAGGAACAATCTCTCTTCACATACATACAGCAGAGAACAATGTTGCAGGAAGATGCTAGTGTAAATACTAAACCGGCAAGTGTAGCCACACATACACCGTCAGGTTTACATCGATGTGTGTGGAAGTTCAGTCAAAGACTGTGTAAGATCATCAAGCTTTGTTGATGGTTTATTAGTAATGAGCCGGTACAAGCAACAAATAACATTTACATTTAAGCATTCGGCAGACATCCAAAGCAACTTTGAGTGTATTCACCAGTACATTTGTTTAGAACCCATGACCTTGATTTTGCTACTCATGCTCTACCAGTTTAACTACAGGAATATCAAGTGAATAAAATAAAACCTCATTATGAACCCATAGACACTGTCTGTGTACAGTACATGTCTGTGCCACAGGCCTTTGCACATATTAATGCAAACTTCATGCACCATTTCTTTCTTTAACTATTAAGACTACAGACTTCCATGAGTAAAAGCAAATATAACACACAGGGAAAACAACTGTGTTCAAAGCTTTGCTGAGACTCAAGGGCCATCCCCTGCTGCTACCGCTATGAAAATCTGACGTGCGCATATATAATCAGATTATGAATAAAAAGAACAACAGTTCGCATGGCCTCTTGTGTTGCAATAGACGGCTTAAGAGGGCATTAAGTGCACAAGGCAGGGGTGAAACTTTCCCGGGACGATCGATAGCTTTCATATTCTTCTTGAAGTCTTCACATGCTGCTTTTCAAAGCTAAATACAACATAGATCTTTGCATCCCAGAATCAGTTAATACACTGGTTTAATTAATCCTAAACTAGTCTATTATCACACTTTAATCATGGCAAATGCATTCTGGATAATGTGCCTTGTGTTAAGAGGTTCACCAAAGTGAAGCTTTAGACAGTGCTATGTGATAAGCAGCCACACTGCTTGTGTTTATAAATGTGAGCCATATCAGGCCGGGCGGGTATGATGGTCATAATGGTTTATGGCATTGTGGGGGGGGGGGGGGTGTAGTTAATCTAATGCTCTAAAAAGCCTTGGTGTCTAGATAACATCAACAGATCTACATTACAGTGGGGTCCTAAATGGGTTAACATGTGAACATGTGTTGGTCTATAAAAGGCAACACAAACAATGTTGCGTAAAGGGCATTGCTAGACCTTAATATAATCACATCTGCCCTCCACTACTGTTTTTCTTGTCTGTTTACTCGACCAACAACAGAAATGTACCCAACTATCTGTTGTAAATTGTGTCTCTTTCTGTCTCTCTCTATACAACACATACACACACATACACATACACATTTCAGTAATGGTCATACAAACTAAACTGGAAAAAACATATATATCTAGTTTTACATTTAACATATAAGATTATATTGATCTGATTCCTTAAATTAAATAAGCATTAATATATAACTCACATTAAAAAATGATGCATGACCTTAACATCTTAGGTTTAATGAGATCTTTTGAGATTTAAGGCGTTGGTGAATTGTTTTATTTCCAACCACAAAGTCCACACTGAACCTCCTTTGAGACTAAACTGTGATTATAGTAAGCTATATAAAGTACCATTTAAACTGTCGGACGGGCTCAGAGTGACTCAGGAACTTGCAGACAGAACTCATTTAAAGTCTCGGTTGTGCATGTGAAAACTATGACCTCGAACCAGGTTTAAAAATACGACATTTGTGTGCATTTACGCTAGAAATAGACTGTAAACGTGGTTTATGACAGCAGCTCTGCAGGCTAACCGATGTTAGCATTGTGGCGCTAGTTAGCCCTTTAGCTTGCGGGGCAACAAACTAACTGCTTATTTCTCTTTATTGGGAGAAGTAGACTTCAGAGTGCACACGGGTTTAGATATTTGAAACCTACACAATCTAATTCAAACCTCGTAAAGGTTAAGGACGTCTCGTGCAAAGCCGCTGTTTGGTTCACGAGCAGGGAACTCGTCAACATTAGCAGCAACATCGTTATCAGCAGTTTATAAATCCAAACTGAAAAACTCAGACTTGACATGAATAAGACACGACATTGCGGCGCGGTCCAGAAGGCGTGACAGTGGGACTAGTTACTAGTGGCATAAGGTTCAATATTACCTCCACGGCTGCCTCCAGTTTGCCCTCAAAGGTGAAGTCGATGAGGTCGGGCTTGAGGCGCAGCCCGTAGTTGACGGGGTAGACGTCGGTGGGCAACCGCACGAAGGGCCTCCGCTCGGGCATGCTGAATAATGTCGATAGGCTGGGAACCAAATTAAAACTGCGGACTAGGAGTGTGGTGGATCGAAGAGTCGGAGACACGAGCTTCGGTAGTGGAGTCGGATTGCGGGGTAGGGCTAGCCGTATGAGTGACAGAGACACCCGACAACTCATGAAAAACAACATACAACCCGTTGGAGATGGTCCTCGTTGCGCCCCGCCCCTCGGTGCCGGAAACAGCAAAGCTACAGAAATATTCGCCCCTGGACAAGAAAACAAGTTTGTGGAACGTCAACGTGCTGTTTAATCTGCAGAGGGCGCCCCATGACACAAGGCTTCTCGACTTGTCAAAAATCTCTTTCAACCGTTAATTCATAGATTAGAATACTCCCTCATTATCCACAAAAATATTTAGACTACCACTAGTCTTTCTCATCTATCTACAACCTAAAAAGTAGAGTATTTATTATACAAATAACCAAACACTAAGAAGTATAATAGCCTACTTGCTTTGTCTTATTTAAAATAATTTTACCTCATCTTGAAAGTCCTGTAAGGTCCTGTAAGCATCACAATAAATATAAATTTATTTGAGTTTTAATTTGATCTGTCATGTAGATTTGAACAACACCATGACATGGCACATGCAAAATAAGTTACTGTTTATGTAAATAACGCAACCTGTATGAAAATACTTCATTGAATATACAAGAAATCATGAGATATTTTAGCTAAGCATAAACTATGTGAATGTCTATTGTACAAATTTCATAATTTAGGCTTGTACTTAAAAGTCTTGTAAAACTCTTCGTAAAAGTGTTATGCAACCTTGGCTTTGCCTTTGAATGGTAGTTGAATGTTTCTTAAATAATATAGTTCCCCAGAGACACGTATATGATACCAATGCTGCACATGAACAACAATGAGGATTCTGTGTGCTGAAACCGGCCCAGACTGCTTTCTTACTTTGAGAATAGCCAGCCTGGCATGACTTTAGGAAAGTAATAGTGTGATGACGCAAAAACAGAAGGTTTAAAAGTTTTTAAAATAAGACAATGCAGACAGACAGATATTGTGGCAGCACTTTTATAGGTTCATCAACCATTACACCTTCCAGGACAGCCAGAAACCTGGGAGTGGTAATTGATGATCAGCTCAACTTCATGGATCATGTTGCCAGCATCACCTGGTTCTGTAGATTTATCCTTTACAACATTAGGAAAATTAGACCTTTTCTGTCTAAGCATGCTACACAAGTCCCAGTCCAGGCTCTTGTCCTGTTCAGACTGGACTATTGCAATGCGCTACTGGCTGGACTCCCAGCCTGCACAACCAAACCTCTACAGATGATCCAGAATGCAGCGGCAAGAGTGGTCTTCAATGAGCCGAAGACAGCACATGTCACTCCTCTCTTTGTCAGGTCGCATGGGCTTCCTGTAGTCGCTCGCATCAAATTCAGAGCTCTGCTCCTGGCCTTCAAACACACTACTGGTTCGGCACTCCCTTACCTTCACTCGCTTATGTACCCTCTAGATCCCTGCGCTCTGCCAACGAGCAACGTCTTGTGGTGCCATCCCAAAAAGGGAAAAAATCACCCTCACGTACCTTCTCTGGATCTGTTCCACAACTGTGGAATGATCTGCCTGTTGCAACAAGATGTGCAGATTTTGTAGCCATCTTTAAAAATGGACTAAAAACACATCTTTCGCCAACACCTGACTCATTAATACAGAGTTGAGTTCTTTTTCTACTTTTCCTATCCTTATAAATAGACACTTCGTATATTGTGGTAGGCTTGCTAAAACAGTTTTATTGCATTTATGTATTGCTGTCCTTGTGTTGTTCTTACTGCTTCTATTGTTTGCCTCAATTGCTTGGATAAAAGCGTCTGCTAAATGTAAATGTATTTTGTTATATAGGCTTATAATAAAAATGTTAAATATAGGCTATAGCCTATATTTAACATTTTTATTATAAGCCTATAATAAAAAATTCACATTCATCCTATTTATGATTATTTTACAATATAATAATATATTATTATATTGTAAAATAATCATAAATAGGATGAATGTGAATTTTTCATTACACAGTAATTATAAATGTAAGTTTACATTTGTTCTGATATCAAGGTTTGAACACAAAAGTCTGGGTCTCGCTGTATCGTTCAGGCTGTACTACAGTGTCTATTCACAGGCGCGATCCCACTACTGATCGGCACGGGGGCTTTTACCTGCTCCGTTTCCGACCTGGACCGGTTCACCCCTCCTTAGACGACCTGGTGGTCCTGAGCTCCCTCAGGAGCACCATATCGATACCGAACTTAGTGCGGACACCGGATCGGCATAGTCCACTGCAGCCCAGAACCCCTGAACTCAAACGATCCTCCAGCCTCAGACTCCCAGTAGCTTGGATTACAGGCGCGCGCCACTGCACCCGGCGAGCACTCGAGGTGTCAGCAAGTGTATTGAATCAAGTGTAGTGCACCGAGCGCGCCCTCTACTGTATGATATAAAAACCACCGTCATGTAGTCCATATAGCCAAGACTAATTAAGAATCGAAATGTTTGGTCATTGTAGGTGTTTTTTAAGAGCGTTGCTAGGGGAAGCATCCCAGTTTTTAAATATGAAGAGTTAAAAAGCAAAATGTGTAAACAAGCATCACAGGATGTATTGTGTAAAATAAAGTTAAAAAAAACATAATGGGATTGAACTTTATTAAGGATCACATATCAGAAATCTCAGATTGCTGCCTTGTGGCTTAATGGCGAATGGTAATAAATCCAGTAAATCCAGCAACCAAGACCCTTCGGTGCGTTCTTCTCTTTATTATGATTGCTGTTTTATAAGATTTGTTTACAATGGACTACTGTTTCCACTGGCATCGCACACACGTGGGTCGAAGTACACAATCCACCTGAAAAGCAAAACAATGTTTAAGCATAACATAAGACCCCACATATATTAAAAAAATAAATAAGTAGATAAACAAGTCAAAATTACCTTCTCCCTGAGTCCTAGAAAAAGTGAAAAAGTAATAAGTTAAAAATATTGTAACCTAAAACCATTACTTAAGGTTCCATATAAAGCATAGTTCAAGTAGTTCACCAAATAGATTTATAATGTACTGTGATTATAATGTATAATGTCCACCCTAAATGGAACAACATGGCAACATTTTCATTTTTGGACGAATTTGTTATAAAGAATATGTACTTACTTAATGTCCTGGTTTTCCAGCAGGCACCTATAGGTGGCGATCTCTTTCTCCAGGCGGCTCTTGATGTCCAGCAGTGCATCAAAGTCTTTGCCCTGTTGCTCAATGCCAGTGCGCACCTGACACAGTTCTGCTTCCAGCACGATGATATGCTTCTGAAATTCAGCTAACATAGCACCGTACCGAACCTCTGTGTCTGCCAGCGAGCACTGCAGTGCTCCTTTCTGTGTGGTTGAAGAGAACTCAATAGCTCAACATCAAACCCATGGACATGTTATTCCTTTTCCATTCTTTCATTTTTAAATCTTTCCTGTATATTTCTCATTTTACCTTGTTGACTTGAGACTGCAATTCAATCTCCAGGCATTGCAATGTGCGTCGCAAATCTGCAATCTGTGACCTGGAGGTTTCCATGCACTCGGTGTTGCTGGCCACATCTTTGCACAGTTCTGCCGTCTTAAAGCAAATCAGAAAAACACAGCATGATTAAAAAACTATAGATGCCACATTTATTTACAATGTATTGTTTTACATGCTGGAATATTCAGTGAAATTAAACATATGATGGATTCAACACTAAAAGTTGATTTAGGAAAAAGTTAAATAAATCTCACCTTCTCTTTGAACCAGCACTCCTGCTTCTTACGGTGTTTGTCTATGATGGTCTCGTAATGACAACGTATTTCTTCCAAAACTTTGTTCAGGTCTTGCTGTGGAGCAGCATCCACTTCCACACACACAGTCTGTGACAACTGACAAATCATTGCTGCCACATCCTGTATAATCACACACGGTAAAATCAGATCTTTGACCAACACAACAACTTACGGCTTCTGAGTTAAGGTTATTAGTGAAGTTTCATTGTAAAAGATTTTGAAAAGCAAACCTCCTGGTGTGTCTTTTTTAAAAAGGCAAGTTCTTCCTCCAAAAGGCAGATCTGGGCCTCCAGGTCGGCCTTTGACAGGCAAGTCTTTTCCAGGATGCAACGCAGATTAGCAATGTCTGCCTCCACACACTGACGCATGGCTGACTCATGGTCGAATCTGATTGGTGGAGAGGTCAGATGAGGAACATCAATTATTGTTTAAATCACCATGTCAAAAGTTATATGGAACATATTTAAGTTCAAAGGCATAATCTCATTATTGTAAGGGAACTCACTTTATTCTGAAGTCATCAGCAGCCAGCTTAGCATTGTCGATCTGCAGGATTATGTTGGCATTTTTGTTGGTTGCATCTCTAATCTATAATTCAAAAACATTAGTATAGAAATACTAAATGCAGACAAAAATACAGATTTTGTGAAACAAACATTTAATGGACTTTATAGTACACAGATCTAGAAACATAGAGACACAACAAAGCAAACGTTTTGTATATTCTAACTTCTATTTTGCTATTTTCGTCTTTATCAAACCACCAGTCAGGACAAAAATGTATATTCCTATACAATATTTTTGTATATTTTCATATTCAAGTGTATTGTATTTGAATGTTTACATTCGATGTGTGCACTAACAAGCTGTCTTTAATCTTTACTCTCTTTTTTACTATCTGCTCTTTTCAAGATTTCCTATACAAATGGCAATAAACTATTCTATATGTAACCCTGGACCACAAAACCGCACGGGAACATTTTTAGTAATAGACAAAAATACATTGTATGGGCCAAAGTAATCGATTTTTCTTTTATACCAAAAAGCATTAGGATATTAAATAAAGATCATGTTCCATGAAGATATGTTGTACATTTCCTACTGTAAATATATCATAACTTTATTTTTGTGAGTTCCATGCTAATTCTAATGCCTTTATTTTGGATAACTTTAAAGGCGATGTTTTTATTTTTTTGCACCCTCAGTATCGCGGCCTAAGCTTTCATATGATTTAAAAACCTTTGTCCAGGGTCACATATAATACAGAGTATAATTCTGTTAAAGAATTGCAGTTTTAGCAAAAGAGTTGTTTTTCTGTTTGTTACCTTTTCCTGCAGACAGTGGATGGTGTTCAAGTAGCAGCTGTAGTCCCTCTGACAGATGGGCCTTTTCTTCTCATAATAGTCCCGGATCATCTTCTCCAGATTGGCATTAGAAGCCTCTAGAGATCGCACCTTCTCCAGGTAGCAAGCCAGACGGTCGTTCAGGTTCTGCATAGTGACCTTTTCAGACTTCTGGAGGTAGTCATAATCTCTTTCATGGCATCCTCCAGCCATAATTTTTGATCCGAATCCGCCATGGCACACACCAATTTTATATGGCAGACACGGAGAGCAGCTAATTGGACGATAAGCACAGGTGGAGATGCGGGTGCTTCCTCCACAGCCGTACACACTGTGGGCTTTGGGTGTACGGGGGGATTTCGGACCATAATGACGAGGAACGATTATGGACTTTGAGGTCACGGAGCAGGGTTTTGGGCAGGTTATGGAGCAGGTCTTCACGCAGGGGTCGGGGTAAGTCTTTACGCAGGGGTCAGAGCAGGTCTTCACGCAGGGGTCAGGGTTAGTCTTCACGCAGGGGTCAGGATAAGTCTTCACGCAGGGGTCAGAGCAGGTCTTCACGCAGGGGTCAGGATAAGTCTTCACGCAGGGGTCAGGATAAGTCTTCACGCAGGGGTCAGGGTTAGTCTTCATGCAGGGGTCAGGGCTGGTTCTCACACAGGTTTTGGAGATGGTCTCGGGGCAGGATGAGCAGACAGAAAACGACATGGTCGATGGATTTAGAGATATGGTCAATCTGGTGAAGCACTGCTGGAGTTGTCCTGAAGAGGATGTTGACTTTGAGCCCAGTTCAATTTTCTTATATAGTAGCATCTGAAGAGGCAGGTCCTACAATTTGCGGTCAGGAGGAGGAGGGTGTGAGCATACCAGACCCTACTGCCGCCACCACCAGCAATGTTAAGACTCGAAAACTCATGTTCAGTTTCCACCCTAGTGAGAAAACTACAAAGGAATGTCTATTTGTGTGTATTGGTATGCATTCCTTCAATGTTCTAACAACTAGACAACTAGGAAAAATGTATGAGTAAGTTTAAGGAATTCTGACTCTTTGATGACATCTCAAATCGGGGTTTGAATACATGTGCATGTCATTAAAAATTATTTATAATTTCACACAGACACTTACTTTTAGCTTTAAATTCAGAGGAATGCAAAAGTCAAAGGATTGATAAATAGATTCACATCACTGTAAGACCTAACAGAAACACACAGACCTGTTTTGGAAGGAACAAGTTAACCCACAGTACTCGAGTAGTGTTAACTTTTTAGACTTTTCAGCTTAGAAACATACACATTTTTTCATGTGTACTCGAAAAGTATAGCATATAACAAGAATGACAATACAATAAATAGTATTTACATATGAAAAATGAAAACTATAATCTTAAATGTAATAGATTAATTCAATAGATTAAAAAAAAGGATCTTAACTTGACTTTTTACAACCATCTCTATTTATTTTGCCTTTTACTTTGTAAATCTCACCCTTCAAGCCAGCAGCACATAATGCAATAAAGCAAGATAAAATTCATCTTGGACAGAATGACAATAGACAAAATCCCATTTAGTTTTTAAATTGTTTTATTGGCAAAGATATTATTTTGTATTTATACAGTCAAGAATAATAGAGCATTCCCTGATAACACTAGACCAGAGAACAAACAGGTAACAATATAAAATTAAGATAAAAGCACTCTTTTTTTTAATGTCTTTCCATGTTGTTGTATCTAAAAAAAAAAGTATCATTATTAGCTGGTGAGTGTAGCTGCTTTGCCTTTATTACAGTATTTAAACTTTAATTATTGTGCTTAAAATAAGACTTTTGTAGTTCTCGTAAGTTGATGTGTCAGAATCATAATACTCCATACCTTTGTATGCACCTTAAACAGCTTAATAATTAGATGTTACCTAATTATGCCAATATTTTTAGGCTGGCCACACCCATGTTTTTAAGTTTTTCTTTTGTCAGGTGAACTTAATGTAGAAAGTATTTTATACTGTTTCTGGTAATACCACAGAAGTACAGAACATTAATGGTACGACTTCAAGAAAAAAACCCAGACAAAATCTGACTGATGTGATAAAATAATAAAGAAATTCCTTTGGAATGTCTGGTTTCAAGGTGAAAAAAGTTCATATGAATGAACACTTTGAATGTAGTGCGAAAAATTCATGTTAACATATGAAAAAAGATTTGCCAAACGATTTGCATAGTGCTAAACATGTGATTTAGGTAATGGTCTAATTTTAAATTGTTTTCCAGACAAATGTTGAAGAATGTCAAGGTAAGAAGTATAGCTATACAATATATCGAAATTAATATATATTAATTTCTGATTGTAGTCAACTAAACTTAATTAATTAAGTTAATCCAATTGATTTGTCCAATCTGATTTGATTTGACATAATTATGTTAGTTATCTCCACTTTTGGCAGTCAGTACAACTCCTATGCAAAAAAGAAACTTAAAAAGATAAATTGAGATTTTTTTATATTCTGTGATATGCATATTGCAATGGTGTGTTAAAACGAAATGATTTTTTATATTTCGCCAGGTTATGTTCAGTCAAGTTTCAGGATGATGCAGGATGGCATGAATGTTATTTGTGATATGTTCGTGTGTGTGTGTGTGTGCAACTCGACCAACAAGCCATGATGTTCTCATAGCAAATTAATCTGAGAGCTATTAAAATGATCACATTTGTTTTTATGTAGGCCTACAGAAACAGTAAAAATGTGGCTGTTTACTTTTAGAAGTTGTAGTGTTGCTTTAATTTCCAGAAATAATGGGAAAAAAGAAATGTGCTAAATGATGCAGTGGATGAATAATTTTTGTATGAGTCCATTATTAAATAATAAAAACTAAGCTATATAAATATCAGAATCAGAATCAGAATAAGCTTTATTCGCCAAGTGTGCACACACAAGGAATTCGTTCTGGTTACAGGAGCTCTTAAACACACAGTATACACATAACACAAGAAATAGAAAAGAATGTAAATAAATATGGATAAAAAATATAATAATATACAAAGGTGCAGTTTATTTATGTGCAAGTGTGCCTAGTAAGTACTGTATATTATAACTGTGTACTGTACATGTTTAAGACCAAGAAAATATAATAATATGTATTTACATAAAGTGTCAGAGTAAAGATATTGCACTGATATATATTGCACTTAACAACTAGGAGGTTATGGTGGATGTGCTGTTCAGGTTTGAGATGGCCTGCGAGAAGAAGCTGTTCTTGAATCTAGATGTTCTAGTCTGCAGTGTTCTGTATCGTCTGCCTAATAGCAGGAGTTCAAGCAGATTGTGTCCAGGGTGGGAGGGGTCTTTGATGATGTCACCAGTCCGTTTCTTCACCCTGGAGTTGTACAAGTCCTGGACATTGGGCAAGGACACACCAATAATCCTCTCAGCTGTTTTAACAGTCCATTGCAATCTACTTATGTCTGATTTGGTGGTTGAACCAAACCAGACTGTGATAGATGTACACAGGACTGATTCAATCACAGCTGTGTAGAATTGTTCCATCAGCTCCTGTGGTAGATCGAACTTCCTCAGTTGGTGAAAGAAGTACATTCTTTGCTGAGCTTTTTTGACAAAATATGCACTCATAGGTGCTCCAGTGACAGTAGTATTCTGATGTTTTTCTCTAAATTAAATCAATACGAATGTGTCAGTGTGTTTACACTGTTTTGCAGTCTGATACTGGAGGAAACAAATGAAAACTTAAATGTGCGTGTCAGCCTAAAAAATTTACTTTTCAATAATTGTCTGATTAAGGGCTAATTTATTAATAAAACAGATTCTTTAGAAAAGGGCATACAAAGGGCTGGTCTGACACATCACTTAATATGGCAAATGTGTCATTTAATAGGGCAATTGTGTCATTTCATCGAAAACAATCTATAATTTAAGCTTAAAGGCTTTGCATGTGAGCAACTTTAATTATAAAGCCTTACCCTCATACAAATCTGTTTTAGAGTATTAAATTACCTTTAAAGTCAAACCTGACTTAGCCTAAATATGAATCTTATATGAACCAAATGGAGAAGAATCATTTGAATATCCAAATTTGTTCATTTTTATATACGTTTTGTATTAGCCAAATATAGCATATATAGCCTACACAAAGTGTGTCTGTACCGGTTTCGCCAAATGGAAAACATGTAAAAATGAACACATTTTAGTGTACAGGACTAAATATGAATATGAAAGACATTATCAATGCTGTATCAAAAATGCATTGTTTTTTAAACACCATTTAAACAACCAGTAGGCTAATTAGGCCTATACATGTTTTATTGTGTAGAAAGTAGTTAAATTAAACTTTATAGTGAAACAAAGGGTTGTGGTCAAATTTGGTTCTGGTTGGGAATCTGGTGATGCTGTTGCTAAGAGAAATGTTGACACCTCAAGTGCTCGCCGGGTGCTGTGGCGCGCGCCTGTAATCCAAGCTACTGGGAGTCTGAGGCTGGAGGATCGTTTGAGTTCAGGGGTTCTGGGCTGCAGTGGACTATGCCGATCGGGTGTCCGCACTAAGTTCGGTATCGATATGGTGCTCCTGAGGGAGCTCGGGACCACCAGGTCGTCTAAGGAGGGGTGAAACGGTCCAGGTCGGAAACGGAGCAGATCAAAGCCCCCGTGCTGATCAGTAGTGGGATCGTGCCTGTGAATAGACACTGTAGTACAGCCTGAATGATACAGCGAGACCCAGACTTTTGTGTTCACATCCCCCTAGTAGAGGGGGAGTTAGATGTAAATGTATTAGCCTTCCTATAACCTATATCTAGAATGCATAAATGACATAAAAACAGATAGTCTATGTTTTCACAGTATCTGAGTTAAATTTTCAACCATTGACTATATAGGCCTACATGATGTATAGCCTATGGGGTGAAGGGGTGGAAAACACATATTTTATGATGAAATTACACTTTGACAACCCCAACATTTTTATGGTATTCTTAGTAAAGATGTTCTAATCTAGACAAACCAATTTTATCTACTTTAATTGGGCCTGAAATATTCATGAATGTGGCTGCTTGCCTACGTTTTTACATCTGAAATGAAAAGGCAATATTACAGAACATCTGAATACTCACATATTCAATAATGATACAGAACAAATATTGGTATTGTGGTATGTCCTTATTCCTAAAAAAAAGTCAATTAAACAGAAAATAGAAAGGTATTGCAGATAAATAATCATTAGGTAGCTGTTTGCAGTTTTATGTAGCCTACATCACTTTTGTCTTCAAACTAAGTATAAAACTCACAGTACACTTGATTCAATACACTTGCTGACACCTCGAGTGCTCGCCGGGTGCTGTGGCGCGCGCCTGTAATCCAAGCTACTGGGAGTCTAAGGCTGGAGGATCGTTTGAGTTCAGGGGTTCTGGGCTGCAGTGGACTATGCCGATCGGGTGTCCGCACTAAGTTCGGTATCGATATGGTGCTCCTGAGGGAGCTCGGGACCACCAGGTCGTCTAAGGAGGGGTGAAACGGTTCAGGTCGGAAACGGAGCAGGTCAAAGCCCCCGTGCTGATCAGTAGTGGGATCGTGCCTGTGAATAGACACTGTAGTACAGCCTGAATGATACAGCGAGACCCAGACTTTTGTGTTTACAAGGTAGGATTAGATGTTTTGTAAAATATTAAACTGTAGCCTATACGAACTTAATAGCAATCCAGATGCTTGCATTGTATTATTTCCAAATGTAAAAATCTTTAAATTGTTGTGCCTCTCAGAGGTTTTATTGATGCTATATCGCCCCCCCTGGAAAGCATGTGCATATGTCCGAATGGTGTTTTTGAATGGAGGCACTGTTTTACACCCAAAATATTTTTTTAAACATTAACCCGTTTTGGAGGAGAAAATGTTTAAAAAGTTTTTAAACGCACATGCAAATTCGTTATAAAAACAAATATAAAATAAATAGGCTATACTGACTAGGTTAGGCACTTTTTTTACATAAACATTTTATACTGATTGAACGTCTTTTTTCAACCTGATAGTAATCATATTATTGACAGTGTTTGATATTCATCTTAGTAATGGATTATCACCCTATTATGCACCTAGAAGTGCACCCTTCATGACTCAAGCTTATGCCCTTTTTAAAAGCATTTCGCTGAATGTGAAATGTGAAAAATAAGGTAAGGTTGACAAATATTGATGAAACAGCAGTGAAATATTGCAATTGAACTTTATTAAGCATCACACATTAAGAATCTCTCAGCCAGCAGATCCATATTGACTTAATGTTGAATAAATCCACTACAAAGTGAGATTAACCATGATTCTTCTATTCTATTCATTTTTATATGACTTCTTTACATGTGAATACTGTATCTGCAGGTGTTGTGCACACATAGGTTGATGTACACGCCCCACCTGAGGAAGAGAAAAAGAGAATAACATTTAATGAATAACATACACCACCAACCCCACATGAAAAATATGTTTTAATTACCTTGTACTGGAATCCTAGAACAGCAAAAGATGGGATACATAAGTGTAGGAATACCAGCACATGTTTACATGACCCATATCATTGTGATGATTAATGACTGGGAAATTTAAATTTGTACTTACTTAATGTCCTGGTTTTCCAGCAGGCACCTATAGGTGGCGATCTCTTTCTCCAGGCGGCTCTTGATGTCCAGCAGTGCATCATAGTCTTTGCCCTGTTGCTCAATGCCAGTGCGCACCTGACACAGTTCTGCTTCCAGCACGTTGATATGCTTCTGAAATTCAGCTAACATAGCACCGTACCGAACCTCTGTGTCTGCCAGCAAGCACTCCAGGGCTGACCTCTTTGTGAATAAAGAGGCAAGAAGAGACATTGAACAGTAATTTCAAACAACAGCTTTGAATGCGACAAAAGATTGTTCCAAATGCACCTAGTGCACGATTGAAGCTAGATTGCTGTCTGTCAGAAGACGTCCATTGTCGCAAATTTATTTTTTATTTAGTTCAGATTGTGTTTAATGCACTGACACCCAGTCATATGCTATTCCCTTTTTTTCTTTCACCATCCACATTTCCTGTATTCCCTTACCTTGCTGATTTGAGCCTGTAGTTCAATCTCCAGGCACTGCAGTGTGCGTCGTAAATCTGCCACCTGTGACCTGGAGGTTTCTATGCTATCTGTGTTGCTGGCCACATCTTTGCACAGTTGTGCCGTCTTAAAGAGTCAGAAAACATAAACAACATGATTTAAAGAGCTATGAATAATCATTTAATTTAAGGGAGAGGGTTTTTAGCGTTTATCCTTATGTTATTTCAAACCTGTATGATTTTCTTCTGCAGAACACAAAAGAATTCTGAAGAATGTTGGTACTCAAAAAACACTGCCATGGTATGGACACAAAACCAGAGACATTTCTCAAAATATTTTCTTTTGTGTTGCACAAAAGAAAGGTTTTGAACAATATAAGTGTAAAAAAGGATGAAGTCACTGAGCCATGCTGTTTTTAAGCTGTTGTATGTTGTTTAATATTTAACAAAGCAAATTAGTATAATGACAAATTAGTTTTAAAAAGCAAAAGACACTAAGGCAAATCTCACCTTTTCTTTGAACCAGCATTCCTGGTCCTCACGGTGTTTATCAATTATGGCCTCATAATGATGACGGATTTCTTCTAAAACTTTGTTCAGGTCTTCCTGGGGAGCAGCATCCACTTCCACACACACAGTGCCGGTCAGCTGACACATCAGTGCTGCCACATTCTGTAAGCACATAATGTTTTATTATCAGATGGTTTCATTTGTAAGTATACATAAACTACGTTTTTCGAATTGCAGAGTGATCTAGTGCTTAATATGTTGCAATGTCTTGTAACTATTACAAACCTCCTGGTGGTTGGTTTTCAAGCATGCCAGATTCTCTAGCAAACCTTCGATCTGATTCTCCAGGTTGGCCTTTGTCAGGGTCATCTGGTCCAACAAGCGACGCAGATTACAGATATCAGCTTCCACAGATTTGCGCATGGCCAACTCATGCTCATACCTTTTTAGTGGAGGTTGGATAAAGAGATCAGTCATTATTTAAATATGGCTCATGTAATCTATGTATAACATGCTGAGGTTCAGAAGATCTTAGCATTGTTAAAGAGAAAACTCACTTCATCCTGAAGTCATCAGCAGCCAGTTTAAAGTTGTCGATCTGCAGGAGGATGTTGGTGTTGTTGACTTTAACATCTTTAATCTAAAATACAGACCATTGATATAATATTGCATTTGTGTATAATGTATATAATAGCATTAGCATGATGTTTCTGCTAATTCTCTGTACCTTTTCCTGCAGACAAATGATAGTGTTAAAGTAGCAGCTGTAGTCCCTCTGACAGATGGGTCTCTTCTTCTCATAGTACTCCCTGATCAGCCGCTCCAGATTGGCATTGGCAGCCTCCAGAGAACGCACCTTCTCCAGGTAGCAAGCCAGTCGGTCGTTCAGGTTCTGCATTGTGACCTTCTCGTTCAGTTTGTGATAGTCATAGCAACCTCCAGCAATGATTCCAGATCCTCCACTGCTGCACAGTCCGGCATAATATCCCTGTCCTCCGCCGATTCTGCACTGCGGATCGGGGAAGCAGCCACCTCGAAAAGAGGAGATGCGGGCGCTTCCTCCAATACCGCAGCCATACACGCTGTAGGCTTTGGTTGCACAGGCAGGAATTATTCCACATTGACGTGAAATGATGATGGAGTTTGAAGTCACAGTCTTGGGACTTGGGCAGGATGATGAACGGACCGAGCACGACATGGTTGATGGACGCTGAGATGAGCAAAGATGCAACAAGAAACTATCGAAGGTTTCCTGATGTGGAAATTTGGAACCCAGTTTTGCACTCTTATAGTTGGAGCTTAAAGGCGGGTCCTTTTGGGGATGGAAGAGGGAAGGAAGGTGTGTGTGCAATTGTCTGTGTACCCAAGAAGTGCTGAGACCTGTGGATCTGGATACTTATATATTTATATATTTTTTTTTTATAAAACTTATAAATTATGTAGTTTTAAGGATAGGTGCAATATTGAACAACAAGCTGTATAATGTTCCAATATAACTTTGAAGTATCACAGCTTTATACGTGTTCTGCCATAAGTAATCCAAAATGCAAGCCACTGCAATAAGGAAATGCCATTTAAACAGATAAGAAAATATATTTGTTGCATTTTATGGATAAGATAAGTTACATATAATCAATTGTGTTCAGTTCTGACAGGCTCCATTACAATTTATTGTTTTACTTTTCCTTGTATGAATTCTCCTCACATCAGGACTTAATAATGTACAATGTCCTGTTAATTTAGCTGTGTAAATGCCCCACAGCCATTCTAACAGTGACTGTAGAGAGAAAAGTATTCTAGCCATACCCATGTCTGGAGATAATTTAGGATAAATAATTAAATGTAGTTTAATGATAATGGTTTAGAACATTATAATAGTTCACTAATTGGTAAATCTAGTTTAATTACAGATTCTTTTGATACAGAGAGGTATAATTTAGCATTATTATGTACTGTTTAGTAATGGGTACCCACAGATTAGGATTTTTAAAAAAGATTTTAGGTTACATATTAAGAGTACTGGGAAGTGACAGTACAGACAATGCTCACTGGTGTTGGGAACCCACTTTTCTCTGTTGTGCAGGAAAGATATCTTGCTTATTGTCTAGACTGGCACTGTGTTTGGCAAAATCTAATAAATATTATCAAGATCTGTGTTATTAAGTCATTGTATTTCTACAGTGAGTTGGTTGGCAACCACCAAATTTATGATTCTGACTCTTAAGTGACCTTAAAACTGATAACTATAATCAGTTACTGTAAAGCTACAGGCAATATGGATGTCTCTCAAGAATGAATCCTCATTAATCATCATTATGACTAGATTATAAATTAGAAAGCAAATAAATGCAAAAAATAGGTGTTTAAAAAAAGTTTATTTGTTAACAGTACGAAAGATACAAAAAGAAGTGACGTGTCTGAGCATGTTTTAGTTAAAGCACAAAAGTCTGGGTCTCGCTGTATCGTTCAGGCTGTACTACAGTGTCTATTCACAGGCGCGATCCCACTACTGATCAGCACGGGGGCTTTGACCTGCTCCGTTTCCGACCTGGGCCGGTTCACCCCTCCTTAGACGACCTGGTGGTCCCGAACTCCCTCAGTAGCACCATATCGACACCGAACTTAGTGCGGACACCCGATCGGCATAGTCCACTGCAGCCCAGAACCCCTGAACTCAAACGATCCTCCAGCCTCAGACTCCCAGTAGCTTGGATTACAGGCGCGCGCCACAGCACCCGGCGAACACTCGAGGTGTCAGCAACCGTATTAAACCTGAGCACACCCTCTAGTCTAGTGTATGCCATCTGAGTTTTTTGTTATGCCAGACAAGACAAGTACCAATACAAAACAAAAGAGTACCTAACATTAAAATAAAGCTTATTATACTTAATAAAAAAGCAATATAAAGGAGTTTTACAGGCAGTTGGAATATTTATATTTCACCTAGGCTATACATATATATTTATAATTATATATAATTAATGAAAGAAACCACTTTATCAAAGAGAAACAATTTGTTGGAAAAAAGCAAACTAAACGTAGCTTATTCCGAAAACCTGCAAGCTGATAAAAATCTGAGTTGTTAAGAACTGATCAAACTTTTTTGTTTGACACATTAAAAAGACTTTGTGTAGCATTAAGATTAGTGTTGTCATATGGATAGAGCAACGACCTTAGGGCAAAGCATGAATAAAAGTTATGAAATTTTTACATTAAAATACAAAAGACTTAAACCTGCAAAACTGTCTCATTATTTCTCTGGAATAATGTATTATTTACAGTTTGTTTTAGGCTACAAATAAGAGTTTAACTCATTGTGAGAATAAAGCAATATCACACTTCTTCCAACATGCAATTTTCATGTCCTCTAGGCCTATAGATAAAGCCTTTTCATTTTAGAGGAAAAAATGAGAAGCACAGACTGATGCTTATAAATTCAAGACTCATTTTAATAAAAAATGTTAAATAAGAAATGACTAGTGAATGTCTTTAAGATAAAACCATATCGAATAAACACAAAAGGCTGAGTCTCGCTGTATCGTTCAGGCTGTACTACAGTGTCTATTCACAGGCGCGATCCCACTACTGATCGGCACGGGGGCTTTGACCTGCTCCGTTCCCGACCTGGACCGGTTCACCCCTCCTTAGACGACCTGGTGGTCCCGAGCTCCCTCAGGAGCACCATATCGATACCGAACTTAGTGCGGACACCCGATCGGCATAGTCCACTGCAGCCCAGAACCCCTGAACTCAAACGATCCTCCAGCCTCAGACTCCCAGTAGCTTGGATTACAGGCGCGCGCCACAGCACCCGGCGAGCACGCGAGGTGTCAGCAAGTGTATTGAATCAAGTGTTGTGTGTATTCTCACAAAACATGGCAGTAAAGATTTTAAATTTAAAACATACAGTTTGAAAACACAAAAAAATGATTATAGGGCCTTATAAAGATAGCCTAATTGTGTTCTCTAGCCTTTGGACAAAAAAGATTTTTTATAAATTTATTTATTTAGGCTATTTAATTTAAATAAATGTATTTAGGCATATTGCTTTTTCTGCTGAAATTCTCATAACCGTGCATTAGGCCCTATATGTTGTAATTTAAACAGTAAAATTTAAATAGGCCTTACTCTAAAAAAAATTATTGGATGTTCTACTAAATGTTCTTATAGTACAAAAAAATTACCAAAAACAGTGAAGGAAAGAAGTCCATGACTTATAGCCTCTTCTCATCTATAACGTGTTTTAAAGACTCTTTAAACACACACAAATATATTAAGTTTGATTTTATGTAAAGAAACACATCTAGTATTTTTTAAATGGCTATAACAAGTTAATAAATTACTTAAAAATTTTTCAGTTAAAACTTTATCTGTCAGTAAAAGTTTAGAAATTAACGCCTTTAAACATATCTTGGTTTAAATTAATATAAAGGAAATTTGTTAATTCAAGGGTTTTTAAGAAAAACATGTTTGACATCTTAAAAAAAGCTTTAGTTTTCGTGAGAATCACCCGACTACTAGCTACTGGGCATTTCCAATAGGCCTAGTATCCAACTGCAGCCCCGCAGCGCCACACGATTCAGGACACACAATCCAGGCCACCAGCTATTTCAGGCCGGAAGTGAGTGGCTGTAAGCAAATATGTGGATTCATTATTAAGAGTGTTTTTATATTCAGTTTCTACTCCAATGTATAATGTAATTGTTTTTATTAGGCCTAATAAATATATTTACAGTATATCAGTTGGTGCACGCAATTTATAAAACTTTGTGGGCGTGGGGTTTGTATAATCCTCCTGTTCTACAGATGGCGCTATTGCGCGCTTTGGCATCACGTCATAGAACGTCAAGTAGTCAACTAAACACCTGTAACAGACATTTCCAAACATAACGAGGCCGAAATACCTTGATCATGGATTATTTTTGACAATGCATCGGTAATTTTACAACATACTTCTTTGATAACATTAAAGAAAATATTCGTTACGAATATTTTTGTCATTTTTATGAGAACTACTGACCATATGTCTGTTAGCTAGCTAGCTAGCTAAATAGCTGCCGTGATCTTTTGTGCAAGTTTTAGAAATTTGATGGTGTTTTCATTTAGATATTGGATGTTTTGTAGTCTATCACTTTGTTTAAGTTATTTTGTAAGTCGATGTGGTATGATGTATGACAGTAATAGCTTTTTCGAGGGTATGTGGATGCTCTGATTACTGTTTTTATAGCCGTATGTTTTTACGCAACCAAGGCGTTTTTCACTGATCTGCTTTACATATTCTCATACTTCGGGGACGTTTTTGGCCCATTTCGTTGTAGTACATTCAGTTTCATTTGAATCTGATTTTCTTAGACTGAAATGGCAACCTCTGGTCTACTTAAAAATAGTGTAAGAGATATGTTTAGCAGCCTGTGCCATAACGCAGCTGTCAGGCCAGATGTATGACGTGAGTCGAGTCCATTAGTGTCATTTCCTGGTTATGCACTGCCAGATATAGATACTGTATGCAAGCTGTAATGTCCACTCCACACACAATATCAGTCTCATGTCATGATATGTGTTTGTTTTTAATGTTTATTTTTCTGTATTGCAGGCTGCTGACAGGTGTAGTGGGGGTCTGGCAACTATGACCATGGTACTGTTCTGGGGTTGTTTATTAGTGTTAGTGGTCCTCTCTCAAGCTCTGGGTTTTCAGCAGCACCCAGAAGAGACCTCTGTGCCTGAAGAATGGGTCCTTCTCCATGTTGTGCAAGGCCACATTGGTGCAGGGAACTACAGCTACCTGCGTCTCAACCACGAGGGACGCATTATCTTACACATGCAAAGCCTCAAAGGAGATGCAGATCTCTACGTCTCCGACAAGACGCTGCGGCCAAATTTTGATACCTACAAGCTTCAGTCTACCACCTGTGGCCAGGATGTGCTGGTGGTCCCGGGGGATTTTGTTAGGCCTGTTGGAATCGGGATCTACGGACATCCCTCCTACATGGAGAGCGAGTTTGAGATGAAGGTGTTTTACGACCAGACAGCACTGACAGCAGATGAAATTGAGAAAAACTCTTATTTCTCAGATGAGACTCCTGGTCAGTCTCAGCACACTCAGGGTCCTGAGGAAGTGATGGATGAGGATGAATCAGTTCTATGGACTATAGTAATTGGGATTCTTAAGATCATACTTGAAATTTTGTTCTAATTTTTATGTGCCAGTTGCCAAAATACTACATTTGCCACATTCTGCCCATATGGTGAAATGCAAAATAATTTTTTCGTCAGATTTTTGACAAAGTACAATTGCTTTGGCTAAACTTAAAATTGGAGTCACCACCACACACCACACTGTAAATGTATATCTTTGTTCTTATGCAAATGAAATATTTGCTAGTAAAATTAGATTGCATATCGATACAACTGACTGCACTTAATGTTTAACAATGTTTTGCAGACGAAATCGAAATTTGTTTGTGTGGTGCATTTATTTGTTTTTATTGACCTAGGCTAGTGAATTCTAGGTTTTAAACTGCACTATGCAATCACACAAACCACCTTGTGACAAGGGTTGTACAGCTGTGCCTAATGTGAAGAAGAGTGTGTTGATTTATAAGCAGCAAATAATCTTCTACACCTGTAATTTTAAGATACAAATAAAGTAATCACTTATTTTTGAAAATAATGTGATTTTTGACTATGCTTCTTAAAACTTCAGTGGGATAGGGTCCCCAAAAAACATCCTGAAAGCTCCAAGGCCTTAATTTGTTTTACTTCATAGAAAAATGATTTATTAAATTTAGATGAATATTTAAATATTTGCACAAAATTATGACCAACATTAATTATTAGTTTGTAATTGTTTCATATGGTGAATTATGTGCACTATCATAATTCCATAACAGGGTGAACTAATCAGCTCGGTAGTCTATTGCAGTAAGATTTATAAGGTTTTAATGAAATATTTTACAATTTTGATTTTGCCTAGTTTGACATAATCTTAAACGTATATAAAACATGTTTTAGAAGACACAAACAATGTTTGTACAATTTAACAAAACTAAATAAAGCAATGAAGAAACCACGTATTATTCAAGCGCCAAAAGCCCGTCTGACGTCATAAGTGGTGGACGGAAGCGTGCGCACGCGACCTTCTGTCTGCTTGCTGTTAAACCAAATAATGCGAGAGGGATATACAAGTACTCTTGTTTACTTTATTTAATCCCATTATGTTTCGTGCCACGATAGGGATTTGTGGGAGAACTGTTGTTACAAGAGTAAGTAACCACGATGATTTGCAGGACCTTTGTTTTTCCCCTTAATTTAAAAGATTGAACATGTTTATCTTGTATTAATATTCATGTTTAGCCAGTATAACCTATGTATTGGCCAATGAAAGACGAGTGATTTACATAATGCAAGTGCACAACGGGTTAATGTGGTTATTATTTTTGTGTTAAACCGGTTATATATCTCTTAAACCAGTTCATCTCTTCTGTCTCTGGAGAGAGCGCACTTCCATCAAATCTGCGACTACCTTCAAATCTCATCGGAGTCCCGCGAGAAAGTAAGCTTAGCGCTATTTCTCTAATTCTCTTGTTTTAAAGTGATAACCGTGTAACCCATTTTCTACTCAATAGACCCTAAAGTAACAAAAATCGCTGGTACAATAAAACTGATTAATGTCAAATGAAAAAGATTCTGAAAGCATAGCACTGTCACAATTTAATATGATTTTACATTAGTAAAATTAGTTGCTTTCCTCGATTCCACTTCTTTTTACCATGAAATGTAGTTTTTCAGTACATGTGAAGTGTATTACAAGTAAACTGATCTTTTGTTTCAGAAAGGCCTCCTCCATCCGGCTCTGAACATCCCGTTCTGCGCAGATGTGAGGCTGACATCCCAGCTCACCTGGCACCCTCTCAGACATGGCTTCATTCTTTAAGTAGTCATGACAGTGAACCTCTTGGTGTGGTTGACCTACACCCTGATGTCTTCTCTGTACCTGTCAGGTGCCTCGTACTCTTCTCTTAATCATTTCTCTGCTGAATGTAATATTTAAACATTAAGATCTGTTACCTGTGATATTCATGTTATTTAAACATGTGCATAGTAGTTAATACATAGTAGTTTTGCTCTGGTTATTGTTATTAGATTGGATATTCTCCATGCTGTTGAGGTCTGGCAACGGAATTTCAAAAGAATAGTGAGTGCTTGTTGGTCGGCTCTGATGTGTTTTACGCTTTCTAGTGTGAAATATGTTTTCAGAAAATATGCATTTTGATATTGTTACAATTATGTTCTTACATTTCATTTTTTAATATGCAGAGCCATGCAAAGGTCAAGTCTAGAGCTGAGGTCAGTGGTGGTGGCAGGAAACCATGGAAACAGAAAGGAAGTGGCCGGGCACGTCATGGAAGTATTCGTGCTCCACAGTGGAGGGGAGGTGAGATACAAGCTTTTCCATTTAACATGTGTTCCACAACACAATTTCGGTCAAAAGCATATTTTAAACATGCACAGTCTTATTACTTATTATTAGACCGACTGAATCGGCAATTCATTTTTGCCAATTCAGGAGGAGTAGCTCATGGTCCACGTGGACCTACCAGCTATTACTACATGTTACCCATGAAAGTGCGAGTACAAGGTTTGAAAATTGCCCTAACTTCCAAACTGGCACAGGTGAATAGAAAATTTACAGCTAACAAAAGAATTTCTAAGATGCATTAAATTGAACCGTAACGTGAAAATCTGTTCCTTCACCAGGATTACCTTCATATTGTGGACTCGCTGGAGATTCCCACTCCAGATCCTGACTACCTACTAGACCTGGTCAAACACAGACAGTGGGGGGACTCCGTTCTTATTGTTGATGTGTAAGTTTGCAAAAGTGGATGTTTGTGCCATTGTCATCCATTTGTGTTTTTTACTTTTTTTTTACGTGTGTGTTTCAGAGGTGATGAATTTTCTCAGAACATTCTTAAAGCCACTGAAAATTTGAAGACTGTGAATGTCATTCCAGCCATAGGTAAACTTTACCATCAATGTGTTGAAATCTCTGTTATTTTTAGTTATTGGTGACCAAACATAGGCAAATGTTGTGAAGGTCAACATGAGATTTAAAGTACTTTTTTTATTTATTTTACAGGTCTAAATGTCCACAGCATGCTAAAGCACGAGAGTCTTGTTCTCACTCTGGAGACTGTAAAATTTCTAGAAAAGAAGCTTCTTTGGCATGACGTGCGTTACTCGCCCCTCTATCCTTTTAAACTGCCCTACAGTGACCTGCCGTAAAAACACAAAGGACCTTTTTAAAATGTATTAAAAATGTTTATTTCATTGAAACAATGATCCATATGTCTCATTTCACACATACCGCACACAGTAACAACTGTTATTTTTAAAGCAATAAATAATAGCATGAATAATACAATAAATTAAAAGCATTAAAATGTGAAAGGCATTAGTGAAACATCCTCTCGGTCAGGGGTAGGAGATTTCTTTGGAATAATGCCATGTGCTAAATCATGTCGGATCTCCCATCTGAGTGCAGAGCGTCTCTTTTCTGTTGGAACCACGTAATTGTTGGGGATGTATGTCTTCTGTGGTCTTGGCTGTAATGGTAACAGAATAGGTCTCAACATGAGAGAATCTAAACAAGTCAACCAGATAATAGCATTTAATAAAAATATATAGTTTAATTCCTTACTGGTGGGGGCTGATAAAGAAGTTGTTCCTGTAGATAAAAACAAAACATGTCAATCTATATTTTTAGTAACCTAATAATCTTGATCTAAGAATTTGTCTGTCTTCACACACTTTAATAATTCTTATTATGAACAGAAACATCAATGTGTGTCAAAGGTCAATCTAGAATTGTAATATAAGTAATAAAATCCACAGGATCACTGATACCCTGATAGCCCAGTGCAGCTCCTTCCTGCTCTTCTCTCCTGGAGGTTTAAACATCTCCCATTCTTGCTTATACTGGAAATATCTGAGATAAAACCAAAGTTTACATCAATCTGTGGTGCTCGGTGGGTTTTATTTTAACACACTTCCTGTCTTAACCATCATTTGGCAATAAATGTAACAAAGAATTAGGTATTACCTTGCAACTGGATCCGATTTCTTCCAGTTCCTAGTGTGAGGATGATCAAAAACTGGCCGTATAACTAAAAAAACAACAGGTAAATACATGAACGTGACTAATGACTCCCAGAAACAGAAAAATAATAATAGTTAAGAAATACAGAATAACTTTCCGTACATGACTTGGGACGAGGTTGGATATCACTCTCGCTGTGTGATCTTGTCTGTGACAGCGATAAACAATTTTAAAACTGAACAAAATGCTGTTAGCATGAGCCACACAAGCTTATTATTATAAGGAATATATGTTTCATTGTATACCGACCATGCCCTTAATGTATTTTTGGAAGGCACTTGGGGCTTCATCTGTGGCAGAACTTGATCTGTCGCTATAGGTTCCAGCTTCGTCACTTTCAGAGTCATACGGCACACGAGGTGCACCGATCTGCATGTGGTCCAGACGGTCCTCCAGCTCAGTAACTGCACCTAAAACAAGTGTACGTCAATACAATGGAATTAAATTATTCAACTATATAAAGTACATCAAATTATAATTAATGTTCATAGCAGAAAAAGCAAAAATGATCTGCCAAACTAAAAAAAAAAACTAATGTAACACACCAAAGCAGCCATTATATGTTTTGACTCTCTTCTCCTTCCTCCTGTAATCGTCATGTCCATCATCATAATGCTTTTCTTTTGATCTCCTCTCACTTTTGCTTCTATTGTGTCTTAAATTAAAAGGGTGGTCAATGTTTCCTTGCAGAGCTGCCACGTCCCAAATATCATCAAAATACACATTTTGTGTGCCTATGACTTTATCTTGAGAACTAATGGCATCACACTCAGCTTGAATCTGGTTGGGTTGTGAATCTGAGATACCGTGTATGTTTACGTCTCGCCCGCTATCCGTTGTCTGAATCTGGATGTGAGCATGTCTCTCCAAAAACTCAAGAGGAACTTCATATATAGATGTCTCCAGGGATGGATTGTCTTTAACCCACATTGGACCGTGGAAATCCTCATAATCCTGTGCATCATTCTCTTCTAATCCAGCCAGAGTACAGTCATCTCTATAATCTACCTCCTCTGGGTTTCCAGCTTTGGACGAGTCTGGTCTGTACGTTCCATAACCAGATGTTAAAATGCTTGCTGCAGGGCTGCCCAGGCCGTCATGAAAATCCTCTGAAATTTCTCTCTCGACAGAGGAATCTCTAGTTTCTGTCTGTTGCTTCACCTGTTTATGCTCTTGATCATCACTCGTCCATGACTTTTGGTTTTGGTGATAACCCTCCAGATCCTTGATAATGCTCGGACTAACTGTGTTAATCTCACAAGCATATACTTCTTCAAAAAAATGGTCTCTCTCCTTGTCCTTGCTCCCTTCTTTAGAAATGTCCTTTATCCGTCTGTCTATGGCATCATCATCCATCATCCGTTGTTTTTTCTTTTCCATCCCAGTCTCATGTCTTACAGGCCATCTCTCAATGAGATCTTCTTCACTGCTCTTACTGATGCAGTAGTCTCCTCTGTATTTACTTCTTATTTCAGGTCCAGAATAAATCTCATTGTCATTTACAGAACACTCCCTTGTATCCTTTTCATTCTCCTCACTCGCTTCCTTACCAGTATCACAGTTTTCCTCTGTACTCGCTTTTATGAAACACTCTCTTTCCTCTTCCTCACGTGTCTGTACCTCTTGCTTGCTTATTTCTTCATCACTGTTAGGTTTACTCTCATACTCTTTGTTGATTTTTGAGTTTTCTGTACTTTCATCTTCACTATATTTCTTCAGAGAAGATTCTGTCCTTTCTATATTCCATCTCAAAAATCCCTCAACTCTATCATCTTCTGATGCACGACTTGTATGATCTTTCTCTTCGCCACTCAATGAATCTTTACACCTTTCTTCACTATTTAAGGATAGTTTTAAACACCCACTATCTTCACTTTCCGCCACACTCGCCTGGTCGTTCTCACATTTTAAATCATCATTTTGAGTTTTTTTCTTTCCATTCTCTATGTTCTCTCCCCTCTCCACAAAACACTCACTCTTCTCTTCACTATCATCCTCGCTTATTTCCGACTCTTCAAACATTTTTCTCTTCTTTTCATTTAAATCAATCTCTTCTACCTTATTCTGTGATCCCATGTCATTTTTACTTTCCTCTTCTCCATATTCACACTTATATTCAATTTTCTCAACACTTTCTTTACTTTCCTTGTTTCCTTACTCTCTGTTTCTTTGTCTTCTTCATATTCACTCTTATTTTCCTCACTTTCTTCCGCATCACTTTTTCTTTCTTGCGCTTCCTGACTTTCCTCTTCACTCTCTGTTTCTGTGTCCTCTTCTTTACTTTCCTCTTCACTCTCTACCTCCTCTTTATGCTCTGTCTCTTCCTCACTTTCCTCCTCTGTCTCCGTTCTTGTTTTCTCAGTGCTTTTATCTTTTTCATCTTCATCTATGAATAATTCTCGCTCCTCTTCGCTTTCATATCCATCAGCCATAGGATTTGTCTCAGCCTGCATATAGTTGTCAGTTTCCAACATGTTTCCCTCAAGCATTTCCTTCACCTTTTCCGTATTGCCACTTGCCAATAAAAAATGTTTCTTCTCAGTCTCACTGTCCTTTTCAAGCTCTTTTACAATCTTTTTGTTTTCTTTCGTAACACATTGCCTGTCTTCCTCCTCGCTTTCCTGATCTGTCCAGAAAGAAGAGGACAGGGATCCATCTTCTTTGTTTTCATTTTCCCAACGGCTGTCAAACCCTTTATACATCCTTGAAAGAAAATGAACTAAGCTTCAGAGCCAAAGCAGATGGATGGAAGGGAGGGGGAATGTAACTAAGAAGATTACTGTTAAGAACAGAGCTGGGTTTATGAGGCCAATGGCGGCACCTGGTGTGTGGGAGGTTTTATTGCAAGGTAAAACAATCACAAAGCATAACATCTGGACTTACCAGAATCTTCACTGTGTGTGGACTCATCACAGACCTGAGACTGGCCATGATATTTTCTGAATGAATAAAGAATTCTTTTTAATGCACATGATGGGCAGAGATGACTGTGTTAAAAAATTCAGTAAGGAATTCCTACCTTAGTACTTTTCTTTTAATCACTGGTCTCTTCTGAGCCCAATTCTCCCTCTCAGGACTTGTGGTCTGACTGGAATCTGAGACGGAGTAAAAGATTTCAGATGGTCTTTCCTCAGTTTCGAGTCTGTTGGGTGCAGTGGAGGGCCTGGCAGGTCTGTGAGCTATCGAGTGCCTTGAATATGAGTCATAGTAATGATTTATAGCCGAGTTTCTAATATCGTCCTCATTAAACGTGGAGGTGAAAATCTATGTGGGTCAAAGAGAAAAAAGACAGATTGGCTAAAACCAAAAATTTTCAAAATGTTTGAAGTGTTTTTCAGGTGGTAAAACACATACATCGTGATGTTGTCCCACTGAACTGGTGTTAAAGAGAGCGTAGTTCCGGCTGGGGCCAATGTTGTTCAAATGAACTAAAAGAAAAACACAAATTAAGTAACAATATATCCAGAAACACTTCGACTGCCGTTAAATAAAGCAAGACTGACTGCTCACCTTTCTCTTTGACTAGTGCAGGTGGACTTTTGCCAGTTCTGCTGTCAGGCGGAGAGCTCCACTCGCTCGAGCTGTGACTTTTTGACTTTTCATGACGAATGAGCTGATCTAAATCTAGTGGAGGTTCATAACACGACAGCATTATATTTAGTAAAACTTACATAAATCAAAAGTAAAATAATATTCAAATGCCATGTGAGTAACAATAGAATACCTTGCTTGAACTCATGCAGTCTTTGTTTGGGAATATTGTTATATCCAAGCGCAACCAACTGCTGCTGGATCTCCTCTTCTGAAAAGTCGAGATGATCCATTTCTGGATAAACAGTAACACGTGTTTATTATTTATGACTGCAAGATGACAATCGCTTATATCTTCTGTCCTGAATAGAAATCATTATTTGCTGTGTTAAAACCAACTGTATAGACAAAATGTTTCCCCGCAGTATTGAATGTGTATACGTGAGTATTGTTTTCGAAACATATAAAAAAGGAAGCATTATCCAAGAGCTTTAAAACCCAATTCTTGGTCTGATTTGCTCACCTGTTCAACGGCCAGATTTGATTGTTGTATTCAGTGTCAGGACAACGGCGGCGATTTCGTTTTCAAAATATAAAAGAGTGTCGAGTAAGAAAGCGCGTCCGTCACGGGTTATAGCGCCCTCTTGTGTATGGGAAACGATCTGCAGCTCTTACGAAAACAATACAAACTCCGTTAAAATAGTTGAAGTTGTGCAAAAATGAACCGTGGTTAACGGTAGTTGTCACCAAAGAATAAATATTTACTTCTTTTGACAGTGCTTTCTACACAAATATTCCGTTTTATCGTATTAATGGTGGGGTTTTTTTTTTACCAAAACTAGGCTAGATAACTTCTAAGAGAAAGAAAAGGTCACTACTAAGATTTGCAAAATAAAGCACATAAAAATATAAATGCGTAAAAATAGTTGGTAAAGCTAACAGTTGAATAAAAGCAGTATATTATATTATATTATATTATACTTTTGTCAACTTTATATACAACATAATAAACTTAACATGAAAAGAAATACCTTGTTTACAAGCGGTACCCACAGGACGGTGAGCCACGCCCACTTTACTCCAACTTTTATCCTCCCATCAAATCACCTTCCAGTTTCCAGCGGGTCTCATGAATAAACATGCATTTTTAATACTACTTCCAGCGCCTGGTACATGGTGTGGAGGTTTGGTTGGGGGATTTTGTCAGAAAACCCGTGAACCCCAACAAATCTCCAAAAAGGACTGTTTTGCCTCATCCAAGTCATCGGGGTGAGCATGACGAACGCCGGGACTATACGTGCATCCCTGCTGGGAATTTTACTGCAGTTAGTCCTGATCACCTCTGGACAGGTAAGACACTATTATTTTTTGCATCGTTTGACTGGGTTTTAAGTAGTGCATTGAGTTACCGTATGGTTCTTAACACTTATTACATTGTAATTGGCCTATATAAAAATCAATCAATCATAGACATATGTTTTAATGTGAAAATGGCATACATAAACGAGTGAACTTTTTTAGAACACCACTAGATACGTTTTTCACTTTTTTACAGGTTTTAATATTATTGAACAATATCTGCCTATAACACCTCTGTACATTATTAAAAGTAAAAGGTGTTTACAGCTGTGATCATTTTCTCAGGATCAGTAAAGATCTATGGTGATGCCTCTAACCAGAGCATCAGATTTACATACAATAACCTCTTTGTTCTAAGAACTATGAAGACTAAGCCATGTGGATTTCAGAATAAATTCAGAGTTGATTTGAGTTCTTGTGTGTATGTGTGTTTTTTAGAGGGGGCCAGCTGGACAGAGAGGGCCATCTGGACCTCCAGGGGTTTCTGGGTTTCCTGGTGTTGATGGTATTGATGTACGTCTCATTATTTTGATCCCTGTACAGTTTACTGACTTCACAACAGCATCAAAATAAGCATTTATTCAAGTACCTTAACCTTAAAGATGTAAATGACATCTTATATATTATTTTGCGTGACTTTAGGGTGAGAGAGGACCTGGTCCTGGCCCAGACGGTCCCCCTGTAAGTATTTGTCTTTTTCATTGAATGTTCTGCATGCCAGCATATGTTGGTAATTCTATTTTACAGTTTATTAATCAGATTAATGTATTCACAAGGGCCTTGATGGTGACAATGGCAAGGACGGATTAAATGGTCTTCCAGGAAAACCAGGAGCTGACGTGAGTCTTGAAATGTATTTGTTTAAGGGTCTGGTAAACAAGATTAACTCAGCTTAAGTAACTCTCCCAGCATCAGAGACTATGAATGTAGTTTGTATTGGAGAGGTCTGGGTGAAAAAAAAGGTGAAAATTAGCTCCTGGATAAAAAAAGGCTCAAAAGAGGGAAGAGAGAGGCCCTTACAGGCTTCCTGATAGAGACAGAGGCCCTTTTGTGTAAATGTGGAGCTACAGGAGCTCAACTGTATACTGCTGCTGATAGAAGTGCACATAAACTGAGGTACAGCAGCTTCTTTGTGACTCTTGTGCTGGTGCTGAGTGTCACGCTGAAAACTAAGAAAAGGTGAGGAAGCCCACCTCCTCAGACTGGCACATTTATCATTCATACCTACATGCATCCATACATAAATGATGTTTACACAGTATTTATGAACATTGATTAATTAGTTGTTAAATGAAAGATAATGATATACATATATTGATTATGTGCCAACCATATATTCAATTGTATGTACATATGAGGAGAAATCATGATTTTTGTGCATTCCAATTAATATCAATTAAACTACAATTATAACTCAAAAATAAAGCTAACTAACAATAAAACACAATAAAAACACGATTTGATGGAAATGTTTAAATCTGGGGTTTTTTTGCAAATAAACTCTTCATATGCATGGTACAAAGAAATAAAAAAGTTTGTGTTTGAATAGAAAATATTAATGTTTTATTCATATCTGCTATTTTTGAGAGGTGTGTCATGTGTCCCTGTGATGAAGTGTTGTGTCTGCAGTCACATGAGTGTCTGCTGGGGTCTATATTAGAGGAGATGTGGGTGGAGTTACTCTAGTTTGTTAGTGAGGGGCTTGGTTAATATTTATTATCATAGGTTTGAATATGTGATAGTTATTTTTTGTCAGGGTGTCTGTGCACATATTTAATTAATTTCATAAAAGACATTTCATCCAATATATGGATTATTTTTTTAACTCCGTATATGAACTATTACCAGAAATGACCTTTAAACTCCTGCAGTTGTATCACGCATCTCGAGTTTATCTGTTATCAGATCTGTGAATTAAAAAGCAGGTTTTGTATCTCCAGAGTTATGCTCATAGATGGCTTTGTTTTATCTAAGGGTTTGACCGGGCCACGTGGTGAAGCTGGTCCTACTGGTCCTCTTGGACAGAAAGTAAGTTTTCACCTAATCATTTAGGTTAGAAGACCACTCTTTGTTGTAAATATTGTATTTTATGACAGATGCTTATCTTAAATAAGCAAATTACTTTTTGCTTCATTTAAAAGATATGGTACTTGTTATGATTATTAGGTTTATGGTTTTTTATGGTATTTATTGTTTACTAGGGTGAACCCGGTGAACCTGGGCCAAGGGGACCAACTGTAAGCAAAGAATTCAATAATACTCTTTTCCTAAATTTAGATGTATATAGATGCTACAGTATGTTTAAATGGATTTGCCATGAGTTTGTTATAGATATCTCTACTTGCACAGTGACCTTCCAGTATAGAATGGCTGTACCTTTTATGTACTGTTAAAAGCAGTAGGTCATTAGGTCAAGTTCAGGTCATTGAACTTCTAGTTCAACCATTCATATGAATTTATTATATGGGACAAATGTTGTCAAGATCACATATCTGGTTGTTTTGCTGATTTTATGTGATTCTGCACTGTATTTACAGGGAGTTGGCGAGGACGGTGAGGCTGTAAGTGTCTCATTGTTTTCATTTCTTGTTATAAACTAAAAGAACATTTATTAGATATTAATATTTTGCTCATGTGCTGTTGTAGGGTGCTGATGGAGAGGATGGATTACCTGGAGAAGTTGGAAAAGTTGGTCCACCTGTATGTACTGATATTTTCACTTTATAAAGTCTTGGAAAAATTATTTATTTTGAAGAACTGCTGTTATTTAAAGACATGTCTCTGCTTCTGCTGTGAAGGGAAGTCATGGACCAAGAGGTCCTGTTGGAGCACATGGACTTCCTGGGCCCAGAGTAAGTTGTATGATTATATCTTTATGTTCTTTATTGTCTGTTTATGTATTCATTGGCTTCATTGGAACTTCTTATCTTCACAGGGTCCTCCTGGAGTCTGGGATGGTAAAGAGCTGGTAAGAATTTGAGTTCTGGTTGACTTTTCACTAAAAATGTTGTTATAGTAATTCAAATAAATATATAAAAACAAAACAAAAATGGTTTGCTTTTTATATTTCAGAAAACACAGGCTCAAAAATATCCTAACAAAAACATATTTTTGTTTTGCGGTAAAAGCGTTGAATAACAACATTCATTGTGGTTGTTTCTTCTTATTATTAAGTTGAACAGTTTATGCATCTACATGTTTTACTAATCAATATGACTTGTTATGTTTCTCAGTGTCCAAATGCCTGTACCTCTGGTTTGACTGGTTACACGGGTCTTCCAGGCATGAAGGTGCATTTTAAATCATATTTCAATTGATTTCAGTTCAGCTTCAACAACAACGGGATGCTCACACATGAGTCCTGCATGGCTGCATCTTAGTTTATTTTGGTGTTTTGTCCCTCTTTAGGGCCACAAAGGTGTCAAAGGTGAATCAGGTGAACCAGGTCGGCAAGGTCATAAGGTAAAAGTCAAGTTTGGTGTGATTCTTTTGTTCATTTCTTGGACAGTGAGGAACAAGAGTCACATATGTTTGTTTATGAAGTGAGCAAGTGACCTTGTGATTTACCAAATGGTGCCTCATAAAAACCTTTGTTTTTGTGATACACCACGTCATTTCTTTTAATATTTAATTAACAATATTGAGTTTAAGGGGAATGAGTCGTGACTAAAATGTGTAATGTTTCATGTTACAGGGAGAAGAAGGAGATCAAGGACTTTCTGGAGATCAAGGCACACAAGGACCACCCGTAAAAACAATATTACTCAATCTTTTTCTTTTAAAATACACTACTTATCGTCATTGTCAGACTGAAAGCTCGTATCTCAAAAACGTCCACTTTACAGGAAATGAAAAAACAAAGTTTTTTTCAGTTTAAAGTTGACAAGCTCTTCTCAATACTTTTTAATGGTTTCGTTAAGTTTGCAAAACCCATAGACAAATATGAAGGTTTCAAATAGTAATGATATATGAAAAAATAAAAAACAAGGTATCTGTCTGACAGCGACAATATATATTTTAAATGGGGATATTTCCAGCCATGAGTATGTGCTATCACTTAACATCTCTGTGTGTTTGTTGTGTAATCGTAGGGTCTGCCAGGTCTGATAGGAATCACAGGGATGGAGGGCTCTAAAGGTGATAGGGTAAGGGTCAAAATATCTTTATTTAAAAAAAAAGATGTGTAATTAAGTTACTAAATGTGATTTTTCTTTTTCTTAGGGGCTTCGTGGAAATCTTGGCGATTTGGGTCCTCAGGGTATACAGGGTGCCCATGTGAGTGCCAACATTTTGTATTACATTAATTCACCCTTAATAACAAATCTTTACATTTTGATCTCAGTAATAGTAATAACATATGTTTGGACCTGAAATCAATTTTTTACACTCATTCACTAAAATCTCTTACATTTTATGTCAGGTTTATGGTGAAGATCAACAAGTTTTGTTAACAATTTCATGTGCACAATAATCAATATGAAAGCACACGGGTAGCAATATTCAGATTAGCATGTATATGCAAAAAGGCAATGCAGTATGTAAAATGGCATTTTCCATACCAAAAAATTATAATTAATTTGCTATTTCCTACCATAGTTTCATATATACATTTGTAATATTTATATACATATCTAATATCAAGGCATATTATGATTTTTTAAAAATAATGCTATGACTGACCCTCATGTCAACACTATACACAGTAGGTAAAGTGTCGATAATTGATGCTAATAGTTGGTGGAAGTATTTAGTGATATAGCTGGTGGAAGTATGTTCACTATTTAGGATAAAGTCATTGTAAAAGATCACTCGGCACCCACTAGAGGAGAACAGTTTTGGCGATCACTAGTGATTAATTTATATTTCCAAAAAAGTATTAAAAATAATTTAAATATTCAATATTTAAACACATGATGTTTTAAAGGGTGATCATGGACAAAGAGGAAAAGTAGGTGAGAATGGACCCAAGGGAGGTCAGGTGAGTTGTATCACATTCATTCATATCAAAATAACTATAAATAACATATATATGACATATAGAATACTGCATATGTACATTAACAACATAAGTAGACATAATACACAAGACCACATAAGCACATATAGCTTCCACGGGGGGCTTAGCTTACCAGTTCTAATCTATTTCTAAACCATTTGCGGTAATAATATTATTACATTTTGGGTTGCTGTTTTATTTAGGGAACCCGGGGGATACATGGCCTTAATGGTTTACCAGGATCAAAAGGTGAAACTGTAAGTTCCCAATGCTACAGTTGTATTCATCATATACCATACCATGATTTCCTTATAGACACACAACACAGTATTAAATGATACCACTTTTGTGGCACAGGGTTTGCCTGGTGTGGATAGTCGTGATGGTATTCCTGGACTGCCTGGAGTAAAGGTAAAGCCTTTCAATCAATCCATGCAGAGAAAAACAATATTATTCAGTGATTTTCATCTGTATGTGTCTATTGCTATTCTAGGGTCTTCCTGGGAAAGTTGGCTCACCTGGTGAGGCTGGACTTCAGGGATTCCCAGTGCGTATTCCCTTTGACCTTTATTGTAAATTCATGGCTTGCATATTGTTTCTTTCTGGACAGTCAAAAGGCACTTCAGATTGCTGTTTTGATCTCCTCTAGGGTTTACCCGGTATTCCAGGAGCAAAAGGCCATATGGCTGAAAAAGTAGGTAGTATGCATGTTCATAGAATATCATTGTCATAACTTTATATGCTCAACTTGGATTAATTTTCGCATCATTGATGATTAATACAGATATTAATTCATGTGTACATTAGCAAAAGAGATAACTTGTTTCATCTCTGTTCCAGGGAAACACAGGGGATCCAGGTGTGACAGGTCCCATTGGAAACAATGGAAAAACTGTGAGTCCCAGTGTTTACAACAACCTGTCTGAATGACTAAACATGATGGGTTGTCAAAACATTAGTGAATTAGATAGATTCATTGACGCTAAGTTGATGTGTTGTTTTATTGGCTGATTATTGATTTTCCAACGTTTATTTTAGGGTGAACGGGGTGAGCAGGGAGAGGTGGGACCAGTCGGACCAAGAGGTGGGCCAGTGAGTATATTTTCCTACACATCACATAGCGTTAGATGCAGAAGAGTCATTTCAATAATCTATTCTCTCTCTTCATCTTTAGGGTGAGCGAGGGAAAAAAGGTCCTGATGGGCCTGCAGGCTTGCCAGGTGCGAGGGTAAGTTACAAGATACCTCCAAGCCTACAACCTGAATGGGACAGATGGTATGAGAAATGTGTGTAGTTGACAGAAGGTTATAGCTGCTGTAAGACACAAAGATAAGAGACAAGAACATAGCATCTACATACTACTTATAAATCTCAAGGCCCTATCCAAAAATACACCTGATGTGTCCAGAATGTGCCATTTTACCTCTAAATTACCCATCATCTCGTGCTGTAACACCCAGAACCCAGCAGTGTCGGAGGAGGACCACAGTGACTATTGAGGATCTTCTAAAATCACTTTCCACTGAATCATATTCCATTTATATTTACTAATTTCAATTAGAACATTACATACGGTTTACAGTGCTTCTACTGCAAATATAAAAACCTCTGAGCTTTTATCATCATACTACAATACTGTCTAGATGTTACACATTATATTATATTATATATCAACAGAATCGGAAAGTTGCTGTTGGGCTCACTTCTCAGATTCTTGTTCTTCATACTCACTCCTGTGCTTAATCTGAAACATAATCTCCTTAGAAAGCTCTGCTTCGCCTTAGCACAGAAATGTATTGGTAGAGGAATGAATAGCCTGTTGTTATGTAGGCCTAGTGGAAGAGGGTATTTTCTTTGGTAAGAAGATATTCAGAGCAGGAGGGGGGCCTGAATGACTTCTCTGTTTTACAAAAATTCCTTAAAGCAGCCAGTGGAGGCCATCAGACTTGATCTTAGTCCATATCCATCCACACACCTTCAGACGTGCCCTTCTTATTCCTTTCCTCACATAGCGAACTGTGTCTTTTTAGAGCAGATGTGGTTTGTAAGGCAGACACAAGCACAGGCCAGGCAGTGTTTAAGTATTTCTGTTTATTTATGCGTATGTGTGTGTGTTTATGTATTCCGCAGGGAAGTAAAGGCGATCAAGGCCTTCCTGGTCTTCCTGGGCCTGCTGGTCTACTTGGGCAAAAAGGAGATAGGGTATGAATTATACTTTATGATTAAAAATTAATCAATAATATTTTCATATATGAAAAAACATACAGATATGTTCAGGACAGCATACTAGCATATGTACAGTATTTCCATACACTGTTAAAAAATTCTGTAGAAATTACAGTATTACTGGAAGCAGTTTGCCAGTAACTTACTGTAGATTTATATATTTATCTAATTTATTGGCAACAGTTTGTTCAAAGATAAAGGAACTTTAAACATGAATAAGTTAATAATTTTTATCTTTACAGAAAAAAAACTATTAGATAAATATAAATCTACAGTAAGTTACTAGCAAACTGCTGCATAAGTTTTACAGTGTACGAGTACATTTTTAGTGTGAAAATGAACCAGAAGTAATAGCATCAGTTTTGTTGTAAAACAGTTATTTATTATAAATAATATTTGATTTATTTATCTACAATGCAAACCTAATTACAGAGTATATACATTTTTTTTATTGTTATGACTCGTTAGGGCAATGTTGGTCTCACTGGTCCAAAAGGCGAGCAAGTAGGTCAACATTACTTGTTTCCAAATATGCATAATACTTCATATTTGATTTAGATTCGTCTCATTCAAATTATACAAAGTATCTTTTATGTGTTTGTTTAGGGGCCAACTGGTGAAGAGGGCACACCAGGAGAGAAGGGACATGTGGTAAGTAAAAAATTATTATATTCGTAGGGATTATATCAGCAAAAATAATGTTTTTTGCCCTCAATGCTTCAATTGTTATCAGTCTTTAAAATTAGTGTATTGTTTATATACTGTATCTTAGGCATGGGCCATGTTCCCTTCCTAATCTATCATGTCCACGTATTTTCTCAGGGTGATGAAGGAGAGCCAGGAGAGAAAGGATCGGTGAGTCTGGATTAAGAAGAATTTTTTTAAGATCTCTTAAACCACTCTGTGTCAACAACAGATTTCCATAAATACAGTCAGTGACCGCTAAAAGTGTAGTATACTCAGCTTTATTTTAATACTAAAGTCCCACTGTAAGTGATAATTTTATCCTTTAAATCTCATATTCAATCATCAAAATGACATATTTAAATGTTTTAATATTTCTTAAAGTGATAGTTCACCTAAAAATGCTATCATCATTTATTCACCCTCTTGTCATTTCAAACTTGTATGTCTGCAAAACACAAATGAAGATATTTTGAAGAATGTTGTTAACTGGCACCCATTCACTTGCAATGGTTTTGTGTCCTGCTGTCCGGTAACCAACTTTCTTCATAATTTTGTGTTTTGCATAAGAAAGAAAGTCACAGAAGTTTAAAATGACACGAAGGTGAGTAAATGACGACAGAAATTTCATTTTTGGGTAAACTATCAATTTAAAGCCATTTAAAACACTGCGTAGACACAAAAAATTTCACCAGTCTTTAACATATATCTTAATCAATCTAATGGTTTTTCAGAGATTTTTAATGCATTCCGTGTGATTCCGTATGACCCTTTTCATAAATTAATTTATGCACATCTTTTGTTTTGTTTAGACAGGAAAGCCAGGTGAAACAGGAAATAAAGGACCAGAGGGTGCGCGTGGCCAGCCTGGACTCATGGGCTTACCTGGAGGACCTGGACCAAGAGGAATGCAGGGAGATCGAGGAGTACCTGGATTACCTGGAGCACAGGGACGATCAGTACGCTTGTTTTAATCATCTTAATCACAACATGACACTTGATGCCATGACACTTTTATCAAATAGAGTGCATTATACCTGTTATTGTATTTCACTTCACTAAACTCATTAAATAGTTTTTCCATGACATGAGGGTCAAAAAAAATCATTCTTTAATAGTTTCAACATGAATTTCTCCCAGGGACGAGGACCTACAGATGTGCACATAAAGCAGGTCTGCATGATGGTTATGCAAAATCAGCTTGCCCAGATGGCAGCCAGTTTGACAAGGCCCGAGTCAGGCATCGCTGGGTTGCCAGGTCCTCCCGGTCCCCCTGGACCTCCAGGGTCTGCTGGTGACAATGGTTTCCCAGGGCATCCTGGGAGCAGAGGTCTGCCAGGTCTTAAAGGGCCACCAGGTCCTCTGGGAAGAAAAGGGCCCAAGGGTATGAAGAGACAGCACATGCAACCCATTTATTTTGCATAAAATATTACAAATTACATAAAAACATGTTTATGAGACCTTTTAATTTTCTGTGATTTAGGTGACCAAGGTGACAGGGGAGATAGGGGACCCACAGTTCAGGGTGACAAGGGTATACCTGGACCACCAGGACTCCCAGGTAAGAGCATGACTTAATATTTTGGAATAATAACTGCTTGCTTCAAATATCTAAATATTTTGTGTCCATCTTCTCTCAGGTGAACAGGGTGAGCCAGCATACGGCAGTAATGGACGTGATGGCCTAAGAGGACCAGCAGGTCCTTCTGGAATGCCAGGCGTGCCTGGGCCACCTGGTCCTCCTGGTGTCAACGGATACTGCGAGTCATCTCAGTGCGTCCTTCAAGCAGTTGCAAGCTCCTTTAAGGAGTCCAGCATGAAGGGACCAGACAGTCTATGAGTGGATAACCATCAGAGACCAGCGATGGACAGGGAAACTTGAGAGACTCGAGGAGTGACTGCTCCTACGAGGAGATTTCTGTGTTGATGGTATATCAAACACTAGAGCAAAGGAGGGATCGATTCCCAGTCATTCATCCCAGTTTAACAAAAAAATTGGTTTTGGGAAAGTTTTGTATAGTTCTAATATTTCTATTAACACTAAAACTAAATTGTCTAAAACTAAATTGTCCAAATATCAATGCAATCATAGTTTGCAAAGAATTCATACTCGGGTCTAGTTTCATTGAATAGACTTCTTACTGGATGATTGACTTCAGCATACAGTATGTGAAGTTACTGAATATACATACAGTACTGTCACGACTTGGTAGCTTTACACATTAAAGACTGTAATAATGGTAAAGCTACCTTAACAGAACTTTGTAAATTTGTCCATATTGAACGCAGTTAAAAATTATTTCCAGACATTGTGTCATCAGTTTTTTTCTTGTGGTTCATTGCATTAGTGGGGAGAAACATGTTTAGAAAAACTTATGTAGATGTTTTCTATACTTAGTATTTATTATAGAAAGGTTGGATGTGACACCGGAAATGTAAAAATAAAAGATTTTGATAAAAGCTGCATGATTTCCATTTAAAAGTTAAAATCAAAATGACGTGTGTTTCTTCGGTGTATCTTTTATTCTTTATTGTACTCTCAAATTGGCAAACTTGTTGCAATGTATCTCTCTATACTAAAACACATATCCACTGATATAAATAGATGATTTGACAGTACATATATTCAAATACCATACATAAATCAAGTTTTGAAATATTAAGTTACGCACATCAAATAAAAATGCATAAAAATTCCGCAGACACTGAGGTTCCAGTTATAAGCCAAAACACAAACATCACACTATTCACATGGCAGTAAATAGGTAAACAAAGTTTGGATAAACAACAAAAACTAGTACCCCAACCTTCACTATATTTATATAAAGATATTTTTTTTATATTTTCATCTCTCTTCCTGATTTTTTTCTGCAAGACATCAAGAAACCTCTCCAAATGCCATTGACAACTCCTCCACTAGGTGGCGTCGTTCTGCTGTAATAAGGCATTTATTTTAGATCTTTTCGGAGGCAGGCATTTATTACAGACAGGCTAAAAATAATCAATAACAAAAATGCATTCAACTTAAATTTCTTTAAACCATTTACATTATAATGCGTACTATGTGTTTGGCAGAGGTGTGACTTAACTTGTTCACCATTAGAAACTCCAATGCAAAACATTTAGCTCATGTGTTCAATGGCCCTTTAAAACAAAGCAAACAAGCACTTTAACCTTGCCGACAGAGATTCTCTACAGTAATAACAGAAGGAGGAGGGGGAACTTGTGATGAAATAAGCTTAATATCTGTAACTATTTTCACAGTTACCAATTCAGAGAACAAACTACTCATGTTAGATACAGATTCGGATTACAATTTTAAAAAGGCTGAGCCGCAGGCATCTACTGGATGCAGCAGTTGTTGCGGTGGCCGTTGGAATCTTTGAAGCGAAGTCGCATTTTGGAACGATATTTTTCCAGATAGAAGAGCTGCTTGCTGTTAAATGCTCCACGGCGCTTTCTGGGAAGAAACAAAAGCAACATTTATCTTTAAGAATAAAGACAACTTTTCTTTTGTTGACAAAAGCCTGTCTGTACAAGAGAATTTCACTCACTGTCGTATGAACTGAACAGCATCCTCATATTTCATGCCACATTCAATCAGGGCTAAAGCAACCAGTACTGGTGCTCTATGGAAAAACACAATTAAACACATTGAAAATGAAATCGTTTTATATTTATTTCATTTGCAAGACACATGTAACTACAATAGTCTTGAATGTTGAAAAATTACCTTCCAAGGCCTGCAACGCAGTGCACAGCGATGCAGCAGCCTGGCTCCTCCCTAAACTTAATCCTAAGAAGATTTAGCCAATCATCAACAATCTGGTTGGAGGGAGGAGCTCCATCATCAAAGGGCCAATCCTGCAGAACAGGCAAACGTACATGAAAATATCACACCGTGGTACTGGTACATTCAATTTCTTAACTAATCTGAATAGGACTCACCAGAACTTGAATGCCCTCTTTAACCACCAGGTTTGCATCATACGTGGTCTCACATACTCGAACAACTGTGGTCACACCATACTTCTTCAGTTCCTGATGGGAAGGTGTGACATAACATAAGTGATTTTTTTTTTAAATGCATCGTGGCTCCTTTAGCTGAACCATAAGTTCAACCTGTTTAAATGAACACTCACCTCAATGAATTTGTGAAGTGTGGCATTAGTGGGGTTGTGGGTAATGAGGAATCTCATGTTTTTGTAAGTGATCTCCACAGGGGCAGGTCTATTCATACGAGCCATTTTCGACTATTCAAGTTTAAAATTCTTGAAAACGAAAAAATGGGAGAAACTCTTTCCAGTATCAGAAAAATGTGGCGGATACAATCAGGAGAAAAGAGGTATGACCCAAAGGCGAGATTAAGAGCCAAGAACGCAAAAACTGGGAGAAAACAAACGCAAAAATCCTACTAAACAAGGCTGGTCCTCTGGTGCGAGTCAAGACGGAAGGCCGACGAAGGCAGTGCACTTCAAGAGATCTTTTTTACCCCATCCAGACCTGCCGACTGTTGTGGACGCCCGCACTCCAAGCCCGATCCCGCCAACGTTAAAACTGTAACAAGTCTCTCTTCTGATGAGGTAGCGAGGCTCGTCGTTCACTTCTCTTAAACGCCGTGCTGAGCCTGGCAGTAGTCTCCACTGCCCTTCAGAAACTCCATAAATGTGTGACCCAAAACACCACAGAACTGCTGCAAGAATACAAGGAACAAAGACACAAACCATCAGGGCATATGCAGGGAGGAGATTTCATTCATCTTATTTAGTTCTAATGTTTAAGTAATAGTAATACTACCATCAGTGACCCTAAGCATGAACTAGTAAAATCTTACCATTTTATTTATTCCTATTTTATAAATTAACCTATGGCCAGGTCTCAGTCTTCTTGGCAAAAGGTCCCATTCCCAAGTCATTTTCGATAATATCACCATTATACAGTCAAACCAGGTAGTGGTCAATAATCTTTAACTGGCCTATAAATTATAACTTCCTGTCCAGCAATAATGATCACGTGTCACCTGGCAACTATGCAGGACAAGCTTACATATACTCACTGACAAACACAAAATACCCGCATAAAGTCCTGCTGAATGTCTTTGTGACAACATCTGAATGTCACCCTCTCACTATAAACAGAATGACTCAATACAGGAAAGCCAATAAGAGGGATGCAGTCATTGTCATGGCGTGTAAACCGGTTCAGATGTGCTTTCTGGGAAACTGGGCCCTGATGCTGGAAATCACGTCGGTCTCATGAGGATACACACGTGTTTCGGGCAGGTCTATAGGATTATGAGGAACTAAGCCTCTTTAGCAAATCTCTTTAAACATACGCAGTAATACCAATAAAGCAGTAACTCAAGTCAACAAGTCATTTAAATGAGTTTGTTGACTGGAGTATTTTGAAATATGACTTTATGTGAACGGAAGCAAAAAGGCCCCACAATGATCCCATTTAAATTATCACGTGTGTTTAATTTGAATATTTTTTCCATCTGCCAACTTTGTTATCTAAACACCACAAGAAAGATTAAGTATCCAGAAAATAATACTGACGCCAACACATGGTAATAGATTAGGATAGCGTTAGACACAAAGACGTACGATTTGCTAATAATAGCAACGGGACAAAAAGCTCACCAAAGACCATTAACATCAACAACAGTCTCCTCGTTTCTACGCTATAACACTTCGTTTTGTAACACGGAATGTGTTACAGTTAACTGTAAACGTCTTAAGTGAAATTAAACCGCAAAATATCGCGCTCGCTTTCCATCGATGTAAGTTAGCTTTAATGCTAACGCAGTTAGCAGACCAATGCCAAACCTATTATTTCGAAAGTAATGCGAAAATAATCTTTTAGTAAACATTTAATATACGTTTATTAGGTAAGGCCTAAGATGATGACGAGTAAAGAAAAAATATGTAACGTTGCGTAAATGCGTAAACCGTGACCACCAAGAAAAGATGTTTTGCTCTTATGCTAATTAGCTCACAAGAGCTCGCGTTTGAGAAAAATGCAATAAAAAGACAAACAAAGGGATTTAAAACATTTACATTTATATATACAGACGTTTTACTTACTGGAATATGCTTACTCATTGAAGATTGTAGCTTAATCATAAAGCCGGTCCGGAGAAAGCTGTGCGTTAAGTGTTGTGGCGTCTGACCATACAGCGCTACCGTGTATGACGAGAGTCTCCGGTAACCGGTTACAGCTGGACTGAAGAAACCACACCCTACCTATACATACTCATACACTCTCACGGGAGTCTCACTGCTGTCACTTTTTAATTTTATAAAAATACATTATAATAATTGTTACAACTGTTGTATTCGATGCCTGTTGTGTTTTATTTTATTTTATTATGTTTGTGCAACATACAACAATGTAATTTAATTGTAAATGCACATATAATTTGTAATAATAATAATAATAGTTTCATATTATAGTAATGCATACATTTTAAGTATTTAGTATTTGTCAAGTATAGATGTCAGAGATGTCAATTTGTAGCTACATGAAATGTTCAATGTGAGGTTCAGAAGTAGCCTATCTTGAAATGAAATATAAAGAACATAGTTAAACAGTACAGCAAAACAAAGTAAAAACAGATAAATTGTGCATTAACTATGTGTGTGTGTGTGTGTGTGTGTGTGTGTGTGTGTGTGTGTGTGTGTGTGTGTGTAAAGTATGCAAGTGCAAAATCTCTGCAAAATTTAGATTGATCTTACTCTATTTCAATTGAAAAATGCTTTTTATGTGGTTATATTTAACAACAGGGGAATTTACATTAACTTTGCTTTGTGTTCATTTGCGGTAATGTTTCTGTCAAATGGTTGCATCTTTCTAGAGATCTGATGAATGAAGTGTTGTGCGTTGTTGAAAAGAGCTGATGCGCAAAACCTCACAATAGATGAGTGGGAGTGAACAGCCTGGATGCTTCATGCGTCAGGTTGGGGAGAAAGGGAGTACATTGGTTTGTTTTGGTCTCTGCTGGTCAGTTGAGTGGGTCACTTTCATAGGGGTAGGCTACATTGTTATGACTGTCCAGGCATTAGCATAAGAAAAATAATGCAAGAAGAATCCATAGATCAGGTAAAACGTTCTGTTGTCATTTAGATGAATATGATACTCTAAATTTGTTTAATGTATGTTAACTGTGCAAACATTTTTTATCAGGAGAATATTCCAGACCAGGTGGATGGAGGCGCTGTGAGTGCAGATAAGAAAAATGCTGCAAAAGCCAGTGAAAAACATATTTCCTTTGACTTGGAGAGAAAAGGGATATCTGTACCCATAGTGCCTTCAAGCCTACCTGTTCCAGACCCCTCAAACAACCCTATTCTTATTTCAATTGGACCTCCACATCATCGTCCCTCTGTTTCCAGCGAGTCCCAGTACCAGGGTCTCTCACGAGATGAAAACACCAACAACGATGGACGAAGAAGGGAAACCGTGCACTGTTATCCTTCGACTTGTGAGGGTGGCTTCCCCAAAAAAACAATCGAAGAACTACAAAGCAAGTTGCATGAGAGCTTTCTGCAAAGCGCAAGACGTGAAGGTAGGAGCTACCCCCCGGGCCAAAGAGTGGACTGTAAACCAGACCAGATTCCATCTAAGAGTTTCAGCACTTTCAAGCCCCTTTCAGGGATTTCCAGGAGAGCATCCAGACTAAGGGATGGACATTCATCTAACTGGGATTCATCTGGGACTGATGGGCCACCAAACAGATCTTCTGATGTAAATTCACCCACTGTTGAAAAATCCTATTGGGGTGAAGCTGGTTCATTACATACAGGTCAGTTTTTTGCCATTTATAGTTTGCAAACTTCATTAAAATGTCTTCAAACTTCATCATTAAACTTCAAACTTCATCTGTCAATTGTTTCATATTTTCACCAGATAACAAAGAGCACTTCCAGGAACGCTCGTTTGCATCTCAAAACTTCATCTCTGATGTTGAGCACATAAAGCAACACATTTCTCGGGAAAACATAAGCTTTGTTCGCTTTGAGGCCACTGACCTTCATGGTGTATCCCGATCCAAGACAGTTCCAGCTCGGTTCTTTCATGTGAGATGCCTTATTGCTAATTTATTCCAACTTCTTCCTTGCAGTCATATAATTGATCATCATATTGTACTTTTAGATTATTGTCTCCTAAAGAGTTTACGATAACAATATCATGATATATACTGAATAAAATACACCCTTATAAAAAGCATTGGTTAAATGCTTCCACGAAAAACCATAAATATCCAATTATTAATATTTTCTTTTTTTACTAGGTTCTTTGTCAAATTCATTTCTAGTTTTGTCTATTTTGTGTTCTCTTTTTTGTTTGACAATGAAGCACACTTTTTTTAGATATAAGTCTAGGGGAGTGAAGAAAGAGAGTTTGTAACCCTTGTGGCTTCTGATGCATCTATATTGATAACCATTGTTTTTAATGGCACAGTTTTTCCTGATATTGTGAAACTTCTAGTTTCAAGTATTTTAAAACATAATTTCTTATTACAGGAAAAGGCTGTATATGGCATTTCAATGCCGAGAAGTTACCTAGAGTTAACCCTAAGCCCCCGGGTTAATGAGGTTGATCATCCAAGTTCCCCCAACTTTAGTAGTGATGTTCTTCTGGTCCCAGATCTCTCCACCTTCCAAATCCTCCCATGGGCAGACCAGACAGCTCGTCTTATTTGTGACCCCTGCACTATAACAGGCATGCCACTGCGAACGTCACCCCGCCTCATTGCCAAACAGATGCTCGGCCAGCTCCAGAGCATGGGATTCTCTCTTCACTCCTCCTTCACATATGAATGCTGCATTTTTGGAGCTCCCGAGAGAGTGGGACCCAAATCTGTGTTCTTCCCAGCCACTACTCTTTTAAGCACCTATGATCTGCCCTTCCTACAGCAGCTTGTCAGGGGGATGTACTACATGGGCGTTGACGTTGAGAGCTTCTCATCTGCAAACGGCCCCGGGCAGATGGAGATTTGCTTCAAACCAAGGTTCGGGATTGAGGCCGCTGACGGCGCCTTCACCTTCCGCACCGGAATCAAAGAGATGGCCAGGAAGTACGACTACATCGCCACCTTCTTCACGGATGACAGCATCCACAATTCTGGGTTGCTATCCCATAGCCTTTGGGATGCCAGTGGCAGAAGAAGTCTCTTCCACATTGGCAATGGAGAACTTTCAGAAATTGGCAAGAAGTGGCTCTCGGGTCTTCTCCACCACTCGGCTGCACTAAGCTGCCTGCTGGCTCCAGGGATCAGTTGTCGAAATCAGCTGGCCAGAGCCAATAAAGATTCCAAGCACCAGCTTTATGCCACGTGTGGCTGCAATGACAACAGCTGCACTTTAAATGTGAAGGCTCACGGTGGACGGGAGACACACATTGACAACAAGCTGGGATCAGCCATGGCCAACCCATACATAGTGCTGGCAGCCACCGTAGCAGCTGGACTAGATGGTATTAAACGGAATCTCAATACCGACATCCTGAACCGAGCTTCAGCTCAGCAGAAACACTTCCCTATTCCTCTTAAACTGGAAGATGCTTTAGTGGCCCTGGCAGATGACAGTGTGATCCGTGGAGCGCTGGGAGAACCTTTTGTGCAGTATTTCATTGCTATGAAACACATTGAGATTGAGACCCAAGAGCACGATGCTGAAAGAAACAAAGGACTTGAGTATTTTATATGAATAAGGAAATTATTAAATTTGATGGATGGTGTTGTGTATTTAAAACTAAAAGCATACATTTCTTTATCCTCTGATTTAGTAGTAGACAAATAATACATTTACATTTATGCATTTGCCAGACGCTTTTATCCAAAGCGACTTACATTGCATTGTACTATACATTTGTTTCTGGAAATGTGCAAATGTGAGCTACAGGATATATTGCCGCTTTTATTTAAAAAATAAATTCATGCATTTAACTGGATGGAATCTATTGTACATTGACTGATTTCATTTACAGTTCTTTTTTAATCATATGAGGTAGAAAATAATTTTTGTTTTTCAATGCAGGCATCCACTCAGGCACTGGAAAGCTGTGCATGACTCAACTGGATTTAGACCTTGCTGTCTCAGTTTCAAGGGGGAACGGTATCTGACGGCTGAGAAGTTACTGTGAGATACTGTTTCCCCCTGTTCCATAAGAGTCACAGTTCATACATGCCTCAGACTTACACTGCTGACTATTTACCCCAAAACAAGTGGGTTCTGAGATGGGGGAACGTGTTTTGACAACTAAGAATCTTACTGTCACGCATGGTTCCTCTGTGTAAAAAGAAAAAAAATCCTGTTTTCATTTTGTGTGTGTGTGTGTTTCATAATAGAAAGAAATTGAACCATAGTTTCAGAAATTGCGTGTAAGCAATTCAGAAGTAACATTCAGGGTTTGACTAAGTACAGATCAACAGTAACAGTAACAAATATTTTTGAAGAAACTTTAAGCAAATATGCTTGTTACTGCAATGAAAAAATATTGTGCCTTCTGTCTTTATCCCTCTTCATCATCTTTGTCCAACTTTAGGTGGACAAATAAGTTAGAGGTGTTTTTACACACTTTGTGTCACACTTGGTAACGAATACAACATCTGATAAATGAACCGTCCGTTTTTTCTTAAGAAGTTAAGAAGTTAACAAATTTTCCGAAGATACACGGACCCTGTTTCCATCCTACTTGTCCTTTAACATGACTTCTTTCTGCCACATGATGGCAGCACTACGCAGGGAAATGGCTTGGAAATTCAAGGCTGATTCTCTCAAGGATATGAACCTTTCCTTCCTGTTTCTGTTACACAGGCAGCAAAACCTCCGCATAGTGGCCTGCGATAGACAAATCTATCAGGCCTCCATAATGGCAGTGTTCTTATTCTTAGCGTTAGGACGGCAGTTAATTCACATCTTTTATCATGATTACACGATTGTATTAATATAGCATCTGGTATTTCAGTGTTGTTATTTATTGCGGTCACGCGTTTGTTAGGAACACGCACTGTTCTCCGGCAATTGTTCTCAACATATTCTCATGGCGGAGACTAAAATCATTTACCATATAGACGAGGAGGAAACTCCGTATTTGGTGAAACTGTCAGTTGCTCCGGACAAGGTAACTTTGGCCGATTTTAAAAATGTCCTCAGTAACCGGCCTGTCAACAGCTACAAATTCTTCTTTAAATCTATGGATCAGGATTTTGGGTAAGTCTGCTTTAAATATCATTATGTCATTTAATATGATACATCCACAATACAAGCTTTTGCTTTGTATCCTGTAAGTAAGCTGTCAAATCGGCAGCGGGGATTTGTCATCATTGGCACCTGCCTCTCATTGGTGATGTCTGTATCATCTCCTTTGTGGGATCAGCATCACAATACAGCGGTCAGAAATGCACCTGCCTCTTAAATATACCACAGTACATACGTCGCTCAGTTGTTTATTTGCATTTTGAGTGCGTGGATGGTTTGTTTGCATGACACCCAAAGTTTGACAGTTAGTATAGCAAAGAGTAGCACGATTATACAAGCAATATGACAGCCATTAATGACTGAGCTACAGTGTTACGTATGGATGACAAGCATCAACAATGTTGATACATGGCTGCCTAACCGATGCTGCTCATTGTGCTCTTGTCCTCACTTTAGCTTCAAGGACTCCATTCGTCTATTTAGAGGACTATAGATACTGAACGTTTCTTTAAGCATAGGCTACTTAAAGTCATGAGTCAGATGTGTTGCTTTTTCTGTACCTTTTGCATATTATGACAACACTTGAAATTTCAACTATATCATAAAATATTCAGACATTGTTTAGGCATTTACTCTGGAACAAACTTATCTTCATTAATATTATTTTTATAAATGTTTATTAACACATTTTTAGAATATAAAAAATGTCTAGAATTTCTTAAAAATATATTTTTGTCACTTTTAAGGTGAAGTACATAAATCTGTTGTTTAGTATTTCACATTAAGATATAGGCAAAGTGTAAATCAAATTAATTAATTTTGTACTTTATTTATGTGCTGAATTAGGATAAACATTGCACACTGAGCTCTGCTGTTCAGAGCAGCTTTAAAAACAGGAATAGACAATGTAATTTTCGTATATTTGTATTTTTCTGTTGCATCCAGTCTTTTTGGCTGCAGAATTTTGCAGAATAATACTTGCCCTTTAGTGAAGCAGACTTGCATTTTTCCTTTCAAAATGAGACTTTCTTGAGTTTATCGTAAATTAAAAAGTTGCTGTTCATTTACTCATTACATTTATGCATTTGCCAGACGCTTTTATCCAAAGCAACTTTCATTGCATTATACTATACATTTGTTTCTAAGTATGTGCAATCCCTGGGATCGAACCCATGACCTTGACGTTGCTAGCGTCATGCTCTAACCACTGAGCCACAGGAAAACAATTACTCACCTTTAGGTCATTCAAGATGTTAGAGACTGCTAAAAACATTTGGTTAGATTGATGGTGATAGTATTGTGATGACTGTTTTCTGCAAAAAGCAGATTTTGTTAAAGTTTGTGTGCCTGTAACTCAATTGGGCAGTTTCCAGGACATGGATTATTTTAAGCCAGTATTAAGCCTAAGGTAAATTAGGATATTTAGGTCATTTTTAAAAACATACTTTACAAAAAAAACATTACTGTGTGCATCTTAAGGCAAAACAATAGATATAATATAATATATGATGATCTAGGATGATCTACGACTGTTGTTTTGTGCTGTGATAGTTGTTCAGGTGTCCCTTGTTTATTTTGAACAGTTAAACTGAGCACTGTTCCTCAGAAAAATCCTTCAGGTCCTGCAGATTCTTCAGTTTTCCAGCATCTTTTGAATATTTGAACTAGGGCTGTCGCGATTATGAAATTTGGCTGATGATTAATTGTCTATTAAATAATTGCGACTATGGTGATTAAGGTTATGGTAGTATAACTAATCTAAAAAGAATCAGAAAGAGTTTTATTGCCAATTTATTAGTTATTTAAGCTTCCAGTGCAGACTTCAAGCATATATAGAAATGTCAATTTAAAAGTGTAAGAGACAGTGAAAATACATATTTGCTATGTATACCTGTGCTAAGAGAAGAAAGATAAGAGATAACAATACATAGAAATGAATTGCCCTGTGATATCACATTATTATGTAACCCATGAGTATTGTTACAGTATTGTAAGAGTCTGTCTTTTTCTCTTTTAACGGGTCTTACTCTTCGATTAATAACACATGTGCTCATTTCTTTCTGTCTCCACAGGGTTGTCAAAGAGGAAGTCTCAGATGATAATGCCAAATTGCCGTGTTTCAATGGGAGAGTGGTGTCATGGGTGAGCTGTGATAATCTTACATAACATCCGAATCAGAGTACAGGAGGCAGGCAGGCATGCATTCATTTATATGTCATAAGATAAATGTAGCACTAACAGGGTTTGCCAAAAGATTAAGTTTAAATGTAAAAATTACATACAAAAAAGGTAAAAAAATGCACCACACCGTAACATTACACAATATTACCAGTTTGTATGAACTGTTTTGTTTTTGCTCTTGTGAAATTGTAAATCTCCAGATTACTATTTCACCCTTATTTTCTGAGGTCTTCTTAAACTGAGATTAGTCAAGTGTGCTTATTGTGTGTTTACAGCTTGTATTGGCTGAGAGTTCCCACACAGATGGGATGTCAGTGTGCACAGACAGTCATACTGAGCTGCCCCCACCTCTGGAGAGGACGGGAGGTATCGGAGACTCCAGGCCCCCTTCATTCCAGTGAGTTTGCTCACTTCTTTGTTCAGAAAGTATCAGTATTTGTATTGCTCATACTTAGGGAGAAGCGTTAAACGTTTGTACGTAACTTATTCCACACTTTTTGTGGTTCTTATGTGACTTTTGAGAAATGGTATGCAATGACAATTTTGTGCCTGGGGAATGAAAATAAAAGAACGTACCTTTAAGAAGAGAGCATGTAGGCTACAGTAGGCGCTTGGTGCTGTGCTAAATAAGATAAGTAAAGACAGTATTTCTATTCACGTTGAGCTGAGGCTTTAATTTAAAGATACTTACAGATGATGAATTACAATGCACACCTATAAGCAAGCTATCTTACTTGTACCCGAATAAATGTGCAAATAGACCATTAAAAGGCACAATTTGAATACCCCTGGCAGATCTAGATTTTCGCAATGCTTCATTACGCAACTTTATTAATGAGAAAACTAAATGATATTCAATATTATATGGGTTCAAATCAATTTGTTTGTTTGTAGTGTATATGAAGCGGGCTGTGGGGTACACACTGAAGCTCTTACTGGGATATTTCTGCCCTCTTGTGACTAATTTTCAACACAGTAATGCATACAATTATTGGATTATGTAACTTTAGCATGTCCTTAATTTCTTGGCTTGACTGATCATGATCATAACTTCACTGCTTTGCATAATATACAGTATTGTCTGTGCATTTCAAATGGATAATAAGATGTTTTATAAATAGATGTTTGGTTATAATAATAATACATTGTAATATGTAATATTTGTATAAACAGATATTTAGTTATAATAATAGTTGTTAATCAGAGGCGCTGTAGCAGGCCGTTGCTAAGAAGAAACTGGTTTATTTTAACACTCGCTTTTGGCTCAGATTAACCCGAAAGCTGAAATTCTAAGCTTTACATAGATACCAAACTTGAGTGGGTAATTCCCAAAGAGCGACAGCAGCGAGTGAAGTTTGTAGACGTGTTTCCGGCCATTTTTGTTAGCGATTTTGCTGCATCCACTCACAAAAATAAAGTTTGAAAATATTTACAATAGCAAATTTACAAAATATCTTCATGGCACTTGATCTTTACTTAGTATCCTAATGATTTTTGGCATAAAAAAAGAAATACATTTTTTGTTTGTAAGGAACAGAGTCGGTTGCTTGTGGGTTTGTAATATTTCTAAGGGAAGGTGGAATTCATTTGTCACCTTGCTCAGGTTTCTGCAGAGGACACATATAGCACACACAAGCCTTTCCCAGGGGTGTACTTCGGAATCGATCTACTGTGATACAGCACCTCTGTGCAACATTATTATCTATTTTATCCCTCCTCTTGCTCTCTTTCTGTCCTCTTTAATAAAAGCTCAAATATTTCAGGTATGTTAGGACACTGTTTAGGATTACATTGCTTACATGTGTATGTTACACACATGCATTCAGGTTAGTTGACCTCTATAGCTGCAACTCTACTATATATAATGTATGTACTGACACTGCGTCTGCTCATGTCACACACAGTGCGAATGCAGTGAACAGCAGAGATGGGATGGACACTGAGACTGGAAGCGAGTCTGTTCTCCGACACCGCCGAGAGCGAGAGCGTGAAAGGACAAGACGGAGGAGGGATGAATGTGAGTTTCTAATTCCCAAAAGCATACCGAAAGCTTTTTAGATCCCCGTTTCTAAACAAAAATATAAAAAACTGGATATATCTTACACAAATTGGATATAATGGTGGCTTGATCTCACCCTGAGTGTGACAAATCTATGTTTAGTCTCCTTTAAAGGCAGGCTTAGCAGTTTTTAGGCCGAGTACCAAAACACTTGTAGGGCGGCGCAATGCAGGAAGGGCCGTGTTCCTTTTGCGTAGTAGTGCGTTTTGTTGTCAATTTCAAATAACAACAACAGTTTTCAGAAATCACTTACCTTTAATTACATCCAGGTTATATGTCTATTGATTTTAAATGTTTTTATTTTAATTTTACATTTATCTTTTTAAACCGAGACTTATTTACTATATGCGCATTTGTGTGTGTGTGTGTTTCATTGGTTTGAAAGTCTTTTCTAGTTTCTGTGTATGTGTATATAGGCTATTTGTGTTATTTCTGGTTTGGCCCTAAGGTCCCAATGATTTTCAGAGTAAATTGAGATTGCAGAATGAAAGCTGTGTGACCAGAATGCATATCTCTCTGTTCATCTTTTCAGTCTCATCCTTATTCTGTTTCTGCTCAGAGAAAAAGTCTCAAAGCCACAGTCTCAACTCAATGCATTACACATTTTACATTTATTCATTTGGCAGACGCTTTTATCCAAATCGACTTACAATTGAGGAAAACGGCAAGCGATTCGTCTAAGTAAGCAATATTCACGAGAAGTGCTAGTAATACAAAGTTTCAAATACAACGTCAAGATAGTATAAGCAAGTATATAGAGAACATTAGGAAAGGAAAAATAGGGGTAGAAATTTTTTATTTATTTATTTTTTTATATTATGAGACACTCATGGAAGAGGTGGGTCTTCAGCTGTTTTTTGAATTGTGAAATTGATCCAGCCGTCCTGATGGAAACAGGAAGATCGTTCCACCAGCCGGGAACGGTAAAAGAAAATGTCCTTGAGATGGATCTCATGCCTCTCTGTGAAGGAACAATGAGGCGCCGCTCGTTTTCAGACCGCAGACTTCTGGAGGGGATGTAGGTCTGTAAGAGAGAGTTGAGGTAGATGGGTGCTGTGTTAGTGGCTGTTCTGTAAGCAAGCACCAGTGCCTTGAACTTAATGCGTGCCGCTACTGGGAGCCAGTGCAGAGAGATGAGCAGAGGTGTGACATGTGCTCTCTTGGGCTCATTGAAGACCAGGCGTGCAGCAGAATTCTGGATCAATGCAATGGTAGACTCAAAAGACTTTGACATCTTTTTTATTCATTGGCTGATCTCTACTATTAGGGCTGCTCGATTATGACAAAAATTATAATCACAATTATTGTGGCCAATATTGACATTATGTTTTTTAATATAATTACTCTTATTGAATTAAATAATAAATGACACTGGATTCAACTAACTAAGGAACAAATATATCAAATAAAGTATGAATGTATATATTTAAATAAAATATTAAAATAAGATTAAGAATGATCAAATATGTTGAGCACTGCAACAACATACTGAAAACTCAACATATCTTACTAAATGCCGCCTTGAACCACTTAAAAAAAAAAAGGCATGCTGTGGATTTATAAAACAAGAAGTGTGTTATAAATTCTTGCGAAACAGAACGTGGTAGAATAATAGTTTTACTTCGATTATTTTATTTTCATAATTGTTGGAAGCCAAAATTGACAATGGAGATTTACACAATTTTTCTGCATCTTGCTTGTACTCTATTATAGTCCTCTCCCTAACAAAACAAATGCAAACACACGCCCGTAACTCTCTCAGTAATTTATCAGTGTGTTTTTGGCAGGAGTGCAGGCTCTCCTCTGTTGGCCCATTAGTTCCCACTGATCATTAATCAGTTGGGCTTTAATTATGTGGCCAGTCTGGAAACAATGCTGTCAGTGACAGTGCGGCGCTCTGACTAACTAATAATAGGACAGAAAGAAGACAAAAATATTGGTTATACTGTACAAGGCACAGTTCCAACTATGAATAGCTACTTGTCTGGGCCAAATACTAGATCATTTTAATAATAACATAAACTAATATTTATGTTTGATTATAGACGCAAAACGTCCTTTGAAAATTGTCATTGTCACCTCATTTGTAAACAGGCCGAATTCATTATCTAGCGGCTGGCAAATGTTGCGTGTAAATTGTTATGCAAATGATGATTGTTGCCTGGGTGTCTCGCGCGAGCCGCAAATGTGAAAATGAACAGTCGCGTGTTCATTGTTCATGCGCAGCGGTGGTGATGAATGGTAACGGGTGACTGGCGAGAGCGCGAACAGAAGGGGCGGGTGATAAATCCACATTGCGCGCTCCCGTGGGGGATCCTGTTCTCTGTGTAGTAGTTCATGTGTGCGCACCGCAGAAGAGCTCATGTTCTTCTCATGTTCTTCTTTTATCGTTTTCTGAGGTAGGCTCTAGTGTTCATGTATGTTTTTCTTTGTCGTTGTTTTGTGGTACTGTCGTAATTGTCTGGCAGATGGCTATTTATCATTGGTGGGTAATTTTGGTGGTGAAAAACAGCATGCTGCAGCTGGGACAAGCAATTTGGAATTTGTGTTATTTTTCAAAGAATATTGGGAAACACTTTACAGAAAGGTTGTATTTGTTAACAGTTAGTTAATGCATGGCTAGCATAACCTAACAATGGTCAGTACTTTAATCTTTTCAGCATTTATTATATTGGTTCATGTTAATTTCAGCATTTACTAATATGTAAATGAACTAACATAAATAATTGTATTGACATTAACTAACATTAAAAGGGGTTAGTTCGCTGAAAACCAATATTGCTCATTGTTAGTTTGTGTTAGTTAATGGATATTTACTGGATTTCTGTTCTGGATTTCTAAATCCGTCCATTTCTTTATATTTACTATAGCATTTACATAAAAATATTGTAGTGTAGTTTGATACAATAACATGCTTTTTACACCTCACTCGAATGATGTGTTGTTCTATAATTCTTTTAAACATGTGATATATCTTTAAGCTAGGTCTAAATTGGCTGCTGTTCTATTTCATCTACATTACACAAAGCTATATTGCCATCTTTTGTGTTTTGTTGCTCCTCTGTAGCCTGTGCTGGGTTATTTCACCAAAGAACAAATTCTGTCATAATAATTTCGTCATTTAAAACACTTCTGTGGAATACAAAAGAAGATATTTTGACAAATGTCTGGTTTTGTGTCCATACAGTGAATGGGCCAGTGGTTTTTGTTACCGATGTTTTATTTAATTTTTTTATATCTTTAAAAAAGTGACATGAGTGTGAGTAAATGATGACAGAATTTTTATTTTAGGTTGAACTATCCTTTTAATAGACGTTTCTATGGAGGGAGAAGCACAGTTTATAAATTGTATGGTCATCTTATTCTACAATACTGAACATTCTCCACCTCTCTTTTTCTCATTCTTTTACCCTCATATCAGTTTTTAGCCTTTAGTTTTTTATCAATCAAACCTGTATGGATTTACTGGAAACTAGAGCATGTTTTATATATAAAACAAAAAATCTAAGGACTGGCACGTACGTGAGCACATCCAATAGAAAGAATATAAGTAAGGGAGAGCCATATCAACCCGGTAAAAGAAGTATGGCCAGCCCAGCTCTCCTGGAGTGTTTCGGCTTTCACCAGAGACAGTACACAAAGCCTGGCTCTTTCAGATGCAGTCGTATCACCAAAGTCTTCCAACCAATCCGCTGTCACCCTGAGGCACAGCTTCGCCCAAAGCAATGTATGTGTTTTCCCTCCTTACATAGCGCTTGCGCAAAGTAGACCGGTTTGTCACTCCAGGTGTAATCAAGCCATGAATTTATCAACATATTTACATTTTTTTTTAAATGTTAAAAATAAAACATTGACAAGCCGTACTGTTTGCATGGTTGTCACCCTCAGTCCCGCGTGTAAACGGTCATTCTAAAGGTGAACGGGTGGTGAGAGACACAGCCATGGGTTGTGACAGTGTTTCTATGATGAGCAGCGAGCTGGAGTCAAGCTCCTTCATTGACAGCGAGGAGGATGAGAATGCCAGCAGGTAAGCGTTGAATAAACATCATACTATGTATGTCAAATAACTTAAAAATAACGCAGTTTTGGTACATTTATGTATCGTCCCTCCCAGACTGAGCAATTCAACGGGGCAGAGCTCTTCGTTTCAGTTAATGAAGAGACACAAACGCAGGCGCCGGCGACACAAAGTGGCCAAAATCGACCGGGTGAGACTTGCAATCCGGTTCTGTGCACATGCCGGTTCTGTTCTGTTTGTGTGCAGTTTCTTAGTTCCTTGTGTAACTGTCACGTTTCCTTTTGCAGTCCTCGTCCTTTAGCAGTATCACAGATTCAACCATGAGCCTCAATATCATCACGGTGACACTCAACATGGGTAAGATCAGCCTGGAACGCACATACTGTATGCACCCAGAGAACATCACAATTCCTCATTTCCGTGTCTTCTTCCTCACAGAGAAGTATAACTTTCTTGGCATCAGTATAGTGGGCCAGAGTAATGATCGAGGAGATGGTGGCATCTACATCGGCTCTATCATGAAGGGAGGAGCTGTGGCAGCTGATGGACGGATAGAGCCAGGAGATATGCTGCTGCAGGTGAGCTTTTTTTGGAGACAGACTTGTTTTTTAAGTATAAAACAGGCTTGTCTTTTGCTCAGTCTTTGTTCTCAATTCCCAATTGACATGACCAGTGAGGGTGTCCCTTGGGGTTTTTAAATCTCTTTAATACACATTGGTAGCTTAGGCTTGTGTTTACATTATTATTTAAGAATCAAATCTGGCCTCTGACTCTTAGTGAATTTGACTCTTAGGTTTTGAGGTCCTGGCACAGCTGGCAAACGCCTTCAGCAGTGACTAATCCTCATGGAGTGGCAGATTACAGTAATGGATGTGGATTTGACTGATGGTTTATAGGGGGATGACTTGGTGTAACAGACTGATAATCTGGATATTACCATAAAAGTCTTTTAAGTCGGGTTGATTATTTTTTTCTGTATTTCAGTGTTCACCCCATGGGTCCTTATCAAAGTGTAAAGTGTTAAGCCTTGTCAGGTTGATCTAAATTGTAGATCGACATGTACAGAAGGTCTCAGCTGGCATGTGTGTAAATATACCGCAGGGGATCTTAACCGGTACTTCGGTCAGATGGTATTTAGGGGATGAAAGATCCAAAGGGTCTGATTTTGCTTTGATGTTAATGTATTGTGGCAAATTTTGATTTGCAGGTAAATGACGTCAACTTCGAAAACATGAGCAATGATGATGCTGTTAGAATCCTCAGAGAGATCGTCTCAAAGAATGGGTAAGATTAAACAGGCGAAAGTTGTCTGGTTTGCACAAAACATGTTCATGTTACATTTATTTTAGCTGATCAAAGTCTTTTATAGCCCTATCAGTCTCACTGTTGCCAAATGTTGGGACCCTTCCCCTCGCAGTTATTTTACAATACCCAGAGGTCAGTACCCACACACAAATGCTACCTTATTACAAACATACTCCAAGCACAGCAATATTTGTTTTCTTTACATGTTAACATGTTCTGCTTATTTCAACTGACGTGGATTTTTTACTGTTTTTCCACAAAGCTGAACCGGTTAGGCCCATTGACCCAGCAGCTTGGATTTCTCACACTACTGCACTTACGGGGTCTTACCCACAAAATGGTACAGTCCTCGTGTGATAAACAGCATCATGTTTGTTTCAAGGCATGGCCCTCATCACCCTGTTGTCTTTGCTCCTTGCAGAATTCGATGATCTCCCTCTCACTGTGGGTAAAACAGATATGGCCACCATTGTTAAGGTGATGCAGCTCCCAGACTCAGGGCTTGAAATACGGGACAGAATGTGGCTGAAGATTACTATTGCTAATGCTATTATAGGTGAGACATTTCTTGTATTTCTTCCATCTTTGGGTTTCTTCATCAAGTCTTTGTAAAATCAGTCTCATTGTTACTGTTGTTGATGTTATACAACTGCTTTTAATGTTTAAAATATGGACTGGCAAGATACTCTAAAGATATAAAGATTGTTTTAGTTATTATATAATTAATGGATTATGGTTTATTTTTGTGTGTATATGATTGTATTTTATGTGTTACAGGAGGTGATGTAGTGGACTGGCTGTACTCACGGGTCGAAGGATTTAAAGACCGACGGGATGCCAGAAAATACGCCAGTAGCTTGCTGAAGAACGGTTATCTCAGACACACCGTCAACAAAATCACCTTCTCGGAACAGTGCTACTACACATTTGGAGATCTCTGCCAAAGTACAACACATATTGCTTTCATATAGAGTTTGACTCATAGTGTTTCTGTCTCTGTTCAGTATATACTTGCTATATTTTTAATGGAATTTATGGATGTATGCCAACAGTATACTAATACAGTATGTCAAATTATCAGCCTGTCCTTATCAGTTTATCAATATCACTGTTTTGGTTTTTCTTAGATATGGCTACACTAAACCTGAATGAAGGTTCCAGTGGTGGTGGTTCAGAACAGGACACGTTGGCCCCTCTTCCCCCTCCATCCACTAACCCATGGCCCATGGGTGGCCAACCCTTCCCATACCCAGCCTTCTCCACAGCGCCCCCTGGCTTCCCTCCAGGATATATTGACCCCTGCCACACTTTCCACAGTGGCAGTGCAGGAAGCCAGCACAGTGAAGGCAAGTCATTTCTAACTTCATTTGCAGTTAAAGCTTCTGTTAAAGGTTTTTTTTTTTTTTTTGCTTAAAACAGTTTTTTATATCAAATTTGTTCTCAAATATGGCTAATCCATATGTAATCCTCTGATTGCTTTAAGTATAAACCCTTTAAAGTTTCTCCCAGAAGGTTTCTTCTTTATTATTATTTTTGTACATTTTTATAAATACATTTACAGCTCATTTCACGATTCACTGTTTGTCTTTTTCACACTTTAAACAAACATGCCAATCATCATCTTCTGCTTCACATGAATGGATCATTTAATTTTCATTCCATACATTTTTCTAAAACAAATTGCTCAGTTCAGGAAGAAAGCAAAGCAGCCTGTGGTACTAAAATAAGCTTTATGGGTATTTGTGAGTTTAAAGCTATGGAGCTATTAGGGAGTAGTTGAAGTGGCGAGACATCTTTTGTGAGGATTTGCATGTGTTGTGTGGTTTGCCGGCTGAAGCATATGGACAGGCCCATAAAGCAGTCAAAGAAGGAATGTTTTTGACAGCATGGCAGTAGTAGTCATGAGGTTAAGGGAAACAGCTGGTTTGTCTGCAGTGAATGTGTTTCAATGTGAAGTGTGTGTTTGTTTTAACAGAAGATCTGTGTATTAAGACAGCATTATTGATGCCTACTAGATTTTTCTCTGCATACTAGGCTGATAATAGAACAATATTGTTAGGAAATATTGCTCCTCAAAAACAAATATTTATTTTACCCATAAAGACTACATGCCGTTATTTATATTTTTTTATTTCAAATCATATATTTAGTAAACAAACATGTTCAATGAGATTCGCTTTTGCAGTGATTTTTCTGTTGAATACAGGCTTTCACTATATTTCAAATTATAGGCTATTTGAAATATATCTGTATTTAATATATCTATTAATTTAAACATTTCTTGTAAAATATCATATAAATAAATATCTTATATGAGCCCATATAAGATTTTATTTGAAATGAGCAGGTAGTTGTTTATGTGGTGTACGGGTTCTCAGACAGACATACGGCTCTGTGTAACTGTGTTGTTCCTGTCATTTCTACCGGCAATAACAGACTGAAGGAGGAGGTTTTCTCAGCACTGGGGTGTCCGGTAAGGCAGCGTCCCTTTGACCCCCCCCGCCTCTCTCTCATAGGTGTTTCTGTTGCTGAATCTGTCCTGCTGCCTCGCCTCTTGTGTCTGTATTTATCAGCATGTTTTGGTCATGTGTTAGACAAAGAATGTAGTACTAAAAGTTTAGATTAGCAGTGTGTTTTAGGGGCTTTTGTTTTTAAATATTCGATAGAGCACCTCATCTTTTCATTTGCATTGTCATTTGGCTTCAGTTTCATGGTGCCCAGTTTTAATTTTGTATTTCATCAGCTTTTTAATTGGCAGCATATCATGTTTTATTATGCAATTTGTTGGATGTTGGCACGAGGAATGAAGTTCTCCTAAACACGGTTTAGGACATTTGTGTCCTAGATTATTGGAGGGTGAACTATACAGTTCTAACAATTTGCAGATATATTTACTTTTGGTGAATAGGAACACTTTTACATTTTGTACTACACATATAAGTCTTTTTATGCCTTTAGTGTTTGGTTGCAAAATGTGGTCGGTTTCAATACTTACTTCACAGAAACCAACCATGTTTGTCCTTGTTGCATGTAACCTTGTATTTAGTCTGGGTCTTGTGTGGTTTTGCATTCGGTTCATGTTGGCATTATTTAGCTTCTCCTAAGTGACAGATTAATTTAGGTAAAGATTGACTGGACACAATTTTGGATTTCAGCATCAGAAGATTTAAGTTCCATTGTCCATGGTGTCCATTTTTCTTCAAACTTGACTCAGATCTTGTTATAATTGTTTTAGTAGTATAGAAAACTAAGAAATGTATAAATATTTAGTGAAAAATACATGAGGTTTAAGTATTCATTAGTTGGTTGTTCTCAGTTTATTTGTTATATCTTTCAGGAAGTCGAAGCAGCAGTTCCAACCCCAGTGTTGGGAGGAGCCTGCGCCTCGTGCCAAAAGAAAAAGACCGCAAGTCGACTGGTAGTGGTGGCAGTGAACCCGAATCAGCCAATCTAGCAAGTGGGAGGCGGTGTGAGCGGTCAGGTAGCCAGTTGAGCCACCGAAGCCATGCACAATCATCTCAGAGCCACGGCCACTCCGGACACAGTCACACTCATTCCCGGGTTCCCTCCCAACATAGTCGCACATCCTTTTCTTACAGCCATGCTTCCTTTTCCAAATTTGGCCACACCTCTTGTGCACTCAGCGAACGGAGCCACGCTTCCTCATACGGACCCCCGGGCCTGCCTCCTCCCTACAACCTGGCCAGAATGACCCCTAAGGGCGCTATCAGCAGTGGACCCCCAGGGGCTCCACCTGTAAGGGAGCTGGGGGCCATACCACCTGAACTTACCGGCAGTCGCCAGTCCTTCCAGCATGCCATGGGCAACCCTTGTGAGTTCTTTGTGGATATAATGTGATCGTCCAGTGACACCAGAACACAAATAGCAGTACGCTGAATTCCTTGTGTAATCTCATACGGCACCTCTGTAGACTCGAGGTGTGAAGAATAAGCCAATGCTACAAGGAACTAATGGTCACTTTTCACCAGCATCATCACATGTGGCCATACTGTAGTCACACGTTGGCTATTTAGCCATTATAGAAATCTGTGGTAAGATAATCAAGTGTTGTTGAGCAAAGGACAATTTACCATAAAAGTCTGAAAGTATACGAAAAGGGAACAATGACTTTTATTGTAACACCAAATTGTCACAAAATGAACCAAAACCTGCATGCCAGAATATTTACAACGGTCAAACAAGGGTTTTTGAGTTATATGAGGGCCAGGTTTTCAATCTACCAGTATTATCCATTTTTAGCAATAACTCGCACCAGCAGCCACATTTTAATTCTCAAATGGCTCATAAAGGGTACTATTGCTGTAGCACACATTCAAAAAAGACAATCAGATCAGAAAATGTTCCTCCATTCCAAAGCTTTGCTACTAAACACGCTTCAATATCCATCAACACAGTCAAAAGTATTTTCATGTTGTGTTTGTTTTTTTCCACATACGCTTATTTAAAACCATGCTATTGCTATTTTTATGGTGCACATGTTGTGACTTATGCTTACATTTCTTGTGCACTACAAATCTGTCTAGGATGGTGAAGAGCATAGGCAGAATAAATCATTTTTGGACACGTTTCCAATTATTACTAGGTTTGAAACACGGTAGCATGTCACTGTTATGTCTCCCTTGGCCATAAATGGTATTTTCTGGAAATAAAAAGCCCAATAAAGCTGTTGGGCTAATGGACATCAGGGTAAACTCAAGAACCAGCACTTATGTGTGAACCAAATTGGGTCCTGTTGAAAGTTGAAGTGAATTGTATTTTCTTAAGATGTTTTTAAATATTGTCTGTAAGTTCGACAGAGTCATGTCCAATGGATAATGCTGTAAGATGTGATCTCTGGTGCTGGTAACCTGTTAAAGTGTCTCAAAGAGAAATCAGTGGAGGAATTGAATGCAACAACAAAGAATTTGTCGTCTATTTCGGATACCTACTGTATGTGTAGTATGTAACCATTACTGTCCACTGAAGATGACAGTTTAAATGGGCACTTTTACAAGGTCTGGTCTGTTCTTGTAAGTGTACATCATTATCAGATGTGTGGTCTATTTTTCGCGTTGGAAGGTTCTGCACAAAACTGTGTACATAGTTCATTTTTATTGTATATATTAAAACTAGATAATTGTATAAAAGATGTGTACAAAGCTCCTGGCAATGCCTTTTTTTGTAGTTATGTATAAATTGGCCTCCGTGTAGGTGTTTGTGTATGAGTTTTCTGTTGAAAACAGTTTTCTAAAGTTCATTCTGCTCTGTTGCGTATTTGTCCAACAAATTGTCAGTGAAACTGTCTGAAATAAAAACAATCCATTCTGTGAGAGTTTAGTTGTTTTGTTATATAAAGTAGTAAAGTAGGTTAGGAATGACATACACGATGAAAAGGTTGGTTTATGTTTATTTGTATATAACAGATCACACACAAATAATAGTTTTGCAGCAAAAGACACTACATTAGCTGCAAACTGCTCAAATCATATATATATATATATATATATACCCAGACAGCAAAGACACGTGCCACTCGTATTTTGTAATATGATGAGCTCAAACAGAAAAGTCATGTGTATTGAGATCAGGTTTTATTGATGTAAAATAAACACGTAGTAACAGTTACGGTAAATAATTGTAACACAGATAAGATAAGCTCAACTCGCCCCAAAACAGAGAAATACATTTGTGCGTGTTTTTATGAGAACGAGCTGTAAAGTTTGTGGGTATGGCATTTACTCTACAGCAGATTAATAAACTGAAAAGAGTTTAGTGCTGGGTCCATTTGATGCTTTTCAGATCAATACCCTCCTGGACCATCTCCCATAGGGGACTAACAGGCACAAAGAGAGAAAAAAAAATGTAAGATTAAAAGGTTCCACTTTTTTTCTCAATCAACCAATTTTTTGTTTTAAAAATAAAAAACTCACCTCATCTCCCTTAGGCGTTTGACCTGCTCAATGCATTTATCTGCTGTGTAGTCTACTTCACCCTCTGTGGTAAACCTTCCAATTCCAAACCTAAGAAAACATCGGTCATGCATTTAAATCTGGAACTTGGCAAAAGGATGCATTTGTTGTGTGAACATACTTTCTAAACAAGCTTTTTTGCACTGAACACAGAGATCATAATTACAAACAGGTTAAAGGAAAAGAAGCAACAAACCTAATAGAAGAATGTGCCAAGTCCTCATCTGTTCCTATTGCCCTGAGAACATATGAGGGCTCTAAGGAAGCAGAAGTGCATGCACTAAAAAAAATAAAATAAAAGTCAGCACATTTAAGACGAAAAAATATGTTTTGTTCTTTGGGAAACAACTGACCTTCCAGATGAAAGTGCAACATCTTTCAATGCCATCAACAGACTCTCCCCCTCGACGTAGGCGAATGATAAATTAATGCATCCTAAAATAACATAAAAATAAAGTGTATTATAATCTGCAGCTGACTCTATAGCAAATATGACATCTTACATGACATCTGCAAACTGAACCTCACCTGGGTACCTCTGATCGGGGTCTCCATTCATTACAACATCAGCAATCTCAGACATGATTTTCTGCACAAGGCGTTTTGCAAGCATAGTCACATGCTTGTGGTCATACTTAAAACAAGAGGAGGGGCAAAAACAGGAAATGAAATAAAAGTGCCTTGGATGAACTGTACACACCAGAATACCAGCGACCTTGCACTTTTGCAACAAAAAGCAGTTCACTTTTCATAGCTGTACCTCCATCTCTTGCTGAGCCACCTCACAGGCAGCTCCAAGGCCCACAGCTAGGGGTGTGGGCACAGTCCCTGAACGCAGGCCCCTCTCCTGACCCCCTCCACTCTGCAAAGGCTCAATCCGAACTCTGGGCCTTCTCTTTACATACAAAGCCCCAACTCCTTATACAACACAGTATGCATAATTAAAACAGTTTACACATACGGCAAATACACACAGTGTGCAAAAATGTACAACGCAATACCTTTGGGACCATAAATCTTATGGGCACTGATGGACATCAGATCCACTTTCCAGTCACTGACATTAATGGGGATCTTTCCAACAGCCTGAGCAGCATCAGTGTGGAAGAACACGTTCTTGGATCTACACAGATGACCTGAAATCCACCACAGCATTGGCATTGATGAAATGAAGCTAGACAACTGTGAACTTATGGTGATAATAAACGATACCTATATCTTTGATGGGCTGTTTGACACCGATCTCATTGTTGACAGTCATGATTGACACCAAGCTCGTATCAGGACGAATCATTTCCTCTAGTTGCTAAGAAAGGAAAAGAAAAATCAAAAACTCGCTATGCATGAAAATGTAAAATTTTATGTTTGCATTAGTCACAAGTGGCAGAAAGGTTGCACAGTTTATCTTACCTGTAGGTCAATAAGCCCATTATTTTTCACTGGTAAATAGGTTACATCAAAACCTTCTGCCTCTAAAACACGACAGGAATCCAAAACACACTTGTGTTCGGTCTGTGTGGTAATGATGTGCTTTTTCTTGGACTTATAAAACCTGGCAACACCCTAAAGAAGAAAAATATTAAAGACTTGAAAACAGTGCTTTGGACATAATGAAAACACTATCTGTTTGTATATTGTGGGATGTCTTTTTCAAAATCCTAATCTTAAGAAGATACTTACTTTGATTGACATATTGTTGGACTCAGTTGCACCACTTGTAAACACAATCTCTCTTGGGTCAGCACCAATAAGATCTGCTACTTGCTGAAGAGAAAATAAACATTGGAGTAACAGTATACTGCATTTTGACAAAATATTAGGCTTTAAGTTAAAAAAGCTAAATGTTTTTCTAATAAAAAAAAAAAAGTAAAATACTTTTCTTGCTTTCTCCATTGCTCTCTCACTTTCCCATCCATAAGCATGAGTCCTGGAATGTGGGTTGCCATAGTAATTTAGATGATATGGCAGCATGGCATCCAAAACCCTTGGGTCCTGTTGAGTCATTTGTAAACAACATTGCTTAATCAAAACAATGACAAGTAAACATCTCACATATGTTCTCAGGGACGTTAAATTGAATGTAATTACAAAGTAGATGAGTACCATAGGTGTAGTGGCTTGGAAGTCCATATACAGAGGTCTGAGCTCATCTTTTTCTAGTTGCCTAGTTTTGATCACCTCTGCGGAAGAATCGAAATCTCCATATTAGCACAACAGGCTATAAATCAGATTGTAAATCGTAAGATAAAGGTACATTTGAATAAATATAGCCATACAGGAAAGTCAAGTAACGTTAACGTTGTGTTTACATGCCGGTGTGCTAACAACCTATTTTTTCTCTCTAATTAGGTTCTTCTCTAGGAAATAGCAAGCATGCTAGCAAATTGTCCTAGAGTACACGTGCTGAATTCAACTGCGTCACATCGGAGAAATAGAGATTTGTGTTTAGAGAATAAGTTAGAATTGTGCTCTACCTGTCTGTCTGTTCACACCGTTGACAGAGTAGCTCAGTCGAGGGCTGCAGATGCCACACATGGAGCCCAAAAGTTTCTTCGCTAATGTCGTGTTCATCATCTTTGTGCAGTTACAATGTTCTTAACACAAACAAAAACATAGACAATCGCTTCTTAAAAAAGCTTCGAGCTGAAGTTCGTGGATTTTGAAATATATGATTTTATTTTTCGAGCAACCTCATGCCTACTAACATGAAGTAACAGTGTCGTCAGTCTTCATACCATTTGTCAACGGAGGTGTGTTGTGTTTGGCTTCATGCGGCGCTGCGCAGAGCCATTGGAGCGTGGCATCGAAGTGTCGCGAGAGTGAATTAAAAGCACAGCTTTCAAATCGTTCTCACGATACTTTGATGTTATACCGTGATCTGTCCGCGCAGAAGCCTGCTTACGCAAAACACACAAGGAAGCTGGGAGGTACGCCTGTGTTTTAATGGTCACAACCGGAAGTTGTGAACGGGAGCCAGTGCTGTTCTGTAATAGTTTACCCGTGGCAGTATCATCTAAAACAGAGCTTCGCAAACAACCCAAACCCCCTAAAAACATACCGAAAGCTCCAAAATCTTTTTTTTTCTAATAATTGGTGATGTTTTCATGCGATGGCCACATGTAAAAATACTGTTGTATTACCTATATATACTATACATTCCTTTTAATTTCTTGGACATTAGTTCATATAAAATTATGCTGCGCCCAATATTAAACAATAAATAAACTGGGAATTTTCTCAACGGGAAATTAAAACCTAACGAGTCACCGTTTGTAAATCTTAAGTGTCCCTGTACGTTCTCTCAACCCTATAATAAATAAAATGTATAAATATTACATTTGATTTAAATAAAGGTTTGTTACAGAAGCAAAGCCCTTGCAAAATTTAGGGGTAACGTTAAGTCAAGCCTAATCTTTCAAGAAACATTTTCATCCATGTTGCTCAAGACCTGGTAATACAATTGTATATTCCCAAGTTAATTTGCTTGGTCAGTCATTGCCAAAACAAACATTATGCAATTTATTAAAAATAAGTGAAATAAAAGGAATAAATATTAAAATCAAAGCACCATACAGACAAATGAAGAGAATAAAAGTGTTGAAGTATTTTTGGCTTTATTTGAAATGAACTTTCAACAAGGACTTTACAAAATCAAATCTTGATTAGAAAAACAAGATGCTGCTTAACCCTTAAGGTCTCTGAATGAACAAAAGATATTTGTCAGCCATTTAGTTCCCACAGCTCACAGAGCCAAAAACCTGAATATGTTGGAGGGTTTCAATTCATATAATGTTTGTACATTTTGTGTGGCTAACTGTATACTGCCTCAAAGTGGGAAACATGCCAATCAGATCTATCACAAATACAACATATGTGAAAAGCAAAAAAGAACAATAAAAGATCAAGAGACAATTCAATAAGTAATCTGTACATAAGAAACTTTTTCTTTAAACCACAGATCTTCTTTTAAATGTCCAAGTCCAGTAAGGATACTATGCAAGTGAAACTTTAAACCTTACTAGTTTTGTACCCAACTTAAAAGGAAACAAAACTGTGCCACAGCTTGCAGAACGGTTATTGTTGTCCAAAAGTTAAAAAGAGAAAGGCTGAAAAAAGTCTTCTGGGGGTGATGGATCACCGGCGACTGGGCATAAGAAGCTGTGTGGCTTGCACTGACTCTGGGAAAAGATTGTGGTATGTGGGAAGAGGGACATAAGCTGCTGTGATCATTTTACCTGTGAAGACAAAGATAATATTAAAACACCAGAATAATGGGCTAAAGACAAATGATTCGAAGATGTCAAATTCTAAACTTGTTAAACTGAAGTCAAAATTCAGAATTACCTCCAAACCAGCGTCCATGCAATGCACTGACTGCAGCCATGGCAGCAGGAATGCTGGGACACTTCACATAGACGTTACCCTGATAAAAATCACAACAAATATTATGATTACCATTTACAGTTAATAAACTCAATATCCAATATGTATAAAGGTGATACATACTTCAGCAGATTTCTTGTCCACGTATATATGTATGACTCCACCATGTTTGTTGCACTCTTCAATCACATCATCCTGAATTTCAATTTCCCAGCCATGTTCATTTTCTCTGTAAAAAAGAAAATAAAGTCAATCAAGATATTCCCTATATTGAACATTTTCTTTATAAAAAGTATGAATGTTTCAGTTACTTACGAATTTGGATTGAACATGTTGGAGAGCTGGAAGCAGTGTGTAGCAATTGGTTGGGATGGCAGATTCAAAGCTTGGTTTGTGGGCACATTAATATTAAAACTCAATCCAGGGTTCATAGCAGCTAAACAAAAAATATATAGTGTTAATAAGAAACTATTAAAATCAATAAACCAATTGCAGTTCATAAAAGAAAATGTGCTGAATGCAAGGCCATGCTAAACTAACCAGTAGCTGCAGCCATGGCTACCATAGAGCCACTCATCTGAAGAGCCTGCTGTGCAGCAGGTGGAATCTGAAGACCAGTACCTTGCAACATAGCGCAGATTGAAATCAGTCCATATATTTAATTAGTTTATATACATATAAAAAGCAGGAAAGCTTTGTGTTACTGTGGCAGATAAGAGTTGAGCCTTACCCTCAGCCAGTCTGGCCATAAGTTGAAGTCTTCCAGTGGTTCCCAAGTCAATTCCAGTCCTCTCCAGCTCATCATTGTCCAGGAAGGAACTGGCGGTTGAAGCATCAGTGCGTTCTGTCACATGTCCTACTTTCATGGGCCTGCCAGCCAACTCAAAGCCATTAAGCTGTTCCAGAGCCTTCTTAGCACATTCAGCATCAGAAAACTAGAGAAAGAGAAAAGCTAATAAGCTCAAACAGATGCATAAATAAACTCCTCTGGCACTTTGATATAGACATAAGGTAAAGACTTTCTAAAATAAAGTTGCAGAACAAACAGAAGCAGAAAACTTACAGTGATAAAGCCATATCCTTTGGATCTTCCAGTTTCACTGTCCATCATCAGTTGAATACTATCAATCTGTATTGCAACAAAATATTACAATCAATAAGTATATTAAACCCAATATAAAGTCATGTAGACCATCATCAAATAATGACACCACTTACCCGTCCGAATGGTTCAAAGATGCCTCTGAGCATATCCTCTGTAATGTTAAAATGCAACGAGCCGACATACAGCCTCATGGGTCCAGAATTTCCTTTCTGCAAGTTGTTGGCCAATGCAGCTGCTCTGTTTTTTTCAGCCTGTTTACCATAACACATACACCGGTGATTAGTTTACATTAAAAAACCAAAAAAGGTAAAGGTTTACATTTTATGACTGATCACATATATTACCTGTGAAGCCTGGACAATTATTGGTACTCCAAGAAGTCTTTGTCCAGACAGGCCGATTGCCAGAGGTACAGAGGTAGAATCCACAAACTCAATGTAAGCAATACCCTTGGATCTTCTGGAGTTTCTGTCAGAGATGATTCGTACATCTCTCACCTTTCAAAAAAGAAACAAAATTGATTGGGATGGATCCATGTCTTACTGTGTTGCATTTTCATAACATTAGATAAGGCACAAAAATTAAAATGAGACATTACTACATTTGAGCCAAATCTCAGAAAAATACAAAACATGCGAACACAGACTTTTCCGACTGCAGAAAAGAATTCCTCCAGGTCTCGTGGTCGAATTCTGGCTGCCAGCTGCATGCAGAACACTGTGCGAGCATCTCTTTCCTCAGGCGTGAGATTATCAATGGGCTGTCTGTTGGCAAAACACAACAAACCATGAATAACTTAAATCAGAAAAGAATACAATGGGGACAAAACATGCCGTCTTCGAAAATAAAACAAACTTACCGCACAGGGCTTTTGTCTTTCTTGAAAGGACTGCGGCTTCTAGACCTTTTACGGCTGTAAAAAAGACATTTTGTGAGTGCTTCAGCAAACACTTGACACTTCTGACTCATACACAAAACAAGCAACCATCCACACAACAAGAATAGTATCATAGAAACCTTAGTTTGATGGCAGGTGGGGGGCCAGTCTTCCCCCTGGGACCACCGTTAAATTTCAGGCCAGAACTGTGATTTAAAAACAAGGTTTTCAAGGTTTTTAATCTCAATGGCTACAACTATCGTTCTACTGCAAATGTGAAATATTTAGTGCAACCTTAATAGGAAGCACCGAGGTAAACATATACATTATACAAAAGCCTTGTTTTTAGGGAGTCTATCCATCGTTGATGATTCACAGCGGCCGTAACAACTGAGACGAGAGCTAACTTCTCTACATACAAATGCTTTGAGATATTTCACACTTTTCAAAACCTTTTACTTCAAAAAGGTATGGTTATTAGAGAAAGACACATGTAAGGAATGCTATCTGTGTGGACACCTTAAACCACCAAAATCCCAACCAAACGTACAATGGAGCTCTGTAACGGCCACCACGTTCCCTGCTCCTGGAACGGCGCCTCTCCTTGCTGCGGCTGCGTTTCTTCTCCCTACTGCGGCTCCGTCTGCGGTCATGGCTCTTCTTACGGTCGCGACTCTTGCTTCTTTTCCTCTCCCGACTCTTGCTTCTGCTGCGACTCTTGCTCTTCTTTTTTCTTTCAAATCAAAAATTCATAAGTTACTGAGATTGCAAAAAACATATTCTATTCTTATCAATTCTTAAATATAACAATCCTTAAGAATACAGAACTTAAGCAATTATTTGACATACTTCAACCAAAAATTCTGCTTTATAAATATAAGTAAATATCAACCATTTAACTTTTTGGGTAAACTGTTGCATCACAATTAATTCTAAACACCAAAGAACTTACTTCTTGCTCCGCTCCTCGTGGCCATTGGTACTTAAGGACTTGTTGTCATCCTAAGCAGGGTCGATAGAAGACAGCATGAGGAGGACGGCGAAACATTTCAAGTCGTAAGGATAAAGAGGGGATGGGAACAAAAGAGAATATGATATGATCATTAAATATGAGTTTATTACAGGGTTTGTGTGGGAGGACGACAAATACAAGAGGGGACCTTTAGAAAAAACCAACCACATGTCTGCCAATGTCGTTCATCCTTACTAGTGTTTGTATTACATGTGTAATACGGCCAAAAGGTCAAGTGCTATGCGGGGGGTATGTAAAAAAATAACATTTTTGAGACTTGATTCATTAAGCAGCCCAATAGGTTCAGTACCAAGGCTATCTGAGCCTAAGACCCAAAGTGGCAACGCTAGCAGCCAGCCACTAAACGAGCTCCAGTGGTGGATGCCATTCCAGTGATCTTCACCCCATTTGCCTTCGTGGATTGAAAGAGCTCGATGCCACCTCAGTCACACATCTCGCCCTGAAGCAAACAGGGATTCACACGGCTTAGTAATAGCGACTCCCACAAACCATTGAGTTGTTCTTTAAATGCACCTAACAAGCAGCATCTATTTAAAAGTGGCTACATTGTTTACAACATAATGTGTTTTTACGGTGAACGCTATGTCAGTATATGCTCAATCCCATCATTTCCTGTTTGTAAGACTGTAGAAATAGTCATTTATAAAGATCTTTGTCAGCAGCATGCATATACTTATCGATCCCCTAAAAATGTGTGCTATAAGTCCAATGCTATAAGTTTATCATTTTACAAGTTTTTTCCCAAAGCAGTGTGTATAAGAGTATAAGCAAACTCTGTGGATTTGCTTGTGGAATGTCAACGTCAGATTTTCTGCACTGTGGATTGATATTTAACGTTTTTCAGTGGGTGCCGGCAATATATTTCTGTAGTAAAAGACATGCAATCTAGCCGAGCCTAATTTATATCTAAACGTATGTAATAAGACTACAAGCTAAAAATACCATGCATAAAATAACAGGAATATAGTCTCCACAGAATTCATACCAGCTTTTTTGTGCATCCATTGCATTTATTCTGGCGGTACCTAAATCATTCTGCCTATGTATTTCAACCAAGGGTACCACAGTACATCAATATATTGGGCAATTACTACCTTCATTTTTTTGACAGTTCACACTGGAATTCATGGGAGTAGAGGTGAGATATAGGCAAGTCTACAAAAAGAGATAGATGGGCAATTTATTCATTGAAACCACTATGACAGAAACATTCAAGTTATTGATCTCACAATAAAGACTTAGCGAAAACAAGACTGGTTAGCAGTTTCAATTGAAAGCTATTCACATTCCTGAGCGAGTTAACTTACTTGCATAAACACCCACCTTTTTATAAGGAGCCTCTAACATTGCTTCGATGTCCAAGTCATCGGCCATGTTGTTGATCTGCAGGCGAGGAACAGTATATCAATACGGTTTTCATTGTAAACAACCAAATTGAGCATAAAGTACATAGCCTTAATAATTATATCGATGTTTATATAAACCAGATGCTAAAATTACGCGGAACTAAACTTAATATTTCGGACTTGTATTTGCGACATGCGTGACTGAACAGGGTCATCAATCGCACGTTGAACTTTAGCTTCCTGGCTAATTCTTTACTTTGCTAAAGTGCGCAAACACTCTCGTTACTTGTGTCGTTTTTAACATTTTTAGACTACGGAAGAACACAACATCATCCTATATGTACGTTTAGATGTTACTTCTCCACATATTTAATATTTTCACTTAAAGTATTTACGCTGGCTTTGTTAGCATAGTGGCTAACGTTAAATAGCTAGAGTCGCTTATTGACAAACAAACTGCAGTTTGCTAACACGCAGATCACAAATACTAGAAAACACGGAACAATAATAAAATTACATACACACGTAAACAACTTGCAACGTTCACGTTGTTACTATAAATACATCCAGTAGCGTTAGTTATTAACGTTAGCCTGTTCCGTCTTACCTCAGACACTGCGGCCTAGAGAAATACACAGTCCTGACTCCACAAACGAAAGATAAAACCTAGATGTACTGTCCGCTTCTGAACAAATTGTAATTTAGAGCAATTAATATAAACCCCAAAAAACGAAAGTAATTCAATTTAGCCAAAATGTGATCGTGTTAGGTTAATACCAAACACAAGGCCTGCGCCACGGTTGCGAACGACACACTGACTGGCGGCAAATAGCAACTGCGCGTTCACGTCACCTTCGAGTTGCGTAAGAGGACATGCGCGTGACTGTCCACCAGAGGGAACTGTTGTAGTACAAAATGACAGCAGGAATATAAAAAGTAAATTAAGCACACCTCAAACCATACAGAGTTAATTGTAGAAATGTATTACAAAAAATCTGGAATAATAAGGAGAGTAATATATTAAAGGAAAATAATCTAAAGTCTAAAAGTCAGTGTCAACATGAATGCAAATATATTAGAGACCCCATAACACTGTATCAGACATTAAAATGTATCATGACAAATGACAACAATCTTTTTGATAAGTAAAAAATGAATCTGCTTTTTTGGTTAATCTCATTTTTCCATTGACTCTTGCCACAGCTTGCTTGATGTTCTGCTAGCTGCCAACTTTCCGTAATTAAAACTCTCTCCCTGTGCTCACACTCCACAATGTAAATCTCTCTAGAGACTTTACACAGTAAGAACATGACACACATCTGGAGGACGCCAGATTCCTGACACGTTACAAGAACCAGTCAATGCAACCAATTCAAGACTATCCATCTTGCATGCACTGCCACCATCTTGGCATTATTCACTTTTTCCATTCTCTCTCTCTCTCTCTCTCTCTCTCTCTCTCTCTCTCTCTCTCTCTCTCTCTCTCTCATTGTTAGTTTTTAACTGCATGGCTCTGGTGACTGAGTCCTCTTTAATCTCATGTCAGACGCCTAATACACAGTTATTTCTGGTAAAACATGTCTTCTACTTGTGAAAAGAAGTGGCCTTACATGTGTTTTAACCGCAGATGTACCTGCTGGGTATGAGATGAAGTTAATTGTTACTTGTGCAACAGCTTGTGAGATGAATCATAGTTCAAAGCTGTTCAGAAAGCAACACATCTGAAATAAAGACAGCACCAAATGTTGTTCGAAAACTGAACTATGTGTATAAATAAGTAAAAAAAAAAATTTTTTGTGTGCGATCAGCATGCATATGTGTGTTGGCTATATTAGCTGGGGGAAAGGTTGAGTGTGGAGTGGAGCATTCTTTCCATTACCCAGACCAAATCAATGCACAAAGCCATGTGCCTTCCCCCCTCTCCAGTGGTGACAAGGAAGGGGCCAGTGGAAAGAGCTGACCCAGGCACAGCACACTGGCCGGCCTAATTGCAGCACCAACCTCCTGCTCCTTTATCCTGGTGATAAATACTGGTGCATGCAGAAAAAATACACACTCAACCGCACAGACGAGAGGGCAGCATATGTTTATTGCATAAGTATGTCAAATTAAACAACAGATTTGATTCTGTAATTTGATTGGCTAAGCAGCAATATTTAGTTTAACAGGCAGCGTGTGACAGACTCTTGTTATGTCTCGCATTGTATTAGACTCCACAATGGCAGATGGGACACAGGTGTGGGGGTTGAAGGGGGGCCGTGCATGGATCTGGGCATCCCAAAGTCTGGTGGATAAAAGAAACTGAAAAAAACAATGCAGGCTATTGGAATTTTATTGTATGCCTGACTAAACAGAGTTGAAACAATCAAAGAATCTTTTCATCTATCCAATACACCCAAATCAAAAACTTTTTGTATTGTGCATTCATTAGTTCAAGAAGTTACTATAAATAAAGAATAAATAGCAAATAGCAAATAGTCTAATTTGAGACAGATTAGTTGACATTCTGTGCTATAAAAACAATCCTAGAAATGTAATATCTAGACCAGTGGTTCTCAACAGAGGGCCTCAAAAAAAGTTATCATTTTCAGAGGTTTACACCCACCTGACTTTAAATGAATCGTGTTGCCTTCATGGGCATCACTGAATGTTTTTATTGTAATAGTTGTGTATGAGTCTCTTGATTGTCCTCAATGTAAAAACATGAATCTCAACATCATACAATTACTGCTGGACATGAGTCAAATATCCAGAAATGCTGAAAAAGCAAAGATTCTGGAGGACCTGGATGATTTTTCAGAAGATCAGTAGACAGTTTATCAAGAAACCCTCAAACAACTATGACAAAACATAAAAACTGTCATTGATAGTTATACTGTATTAAGAACCAGGGGGGTGTAAAATGGGCTATTTTTGAGAAAATGTGTTATTATTCTTTGGTGTAAACTTCATGTTAAAATTTCTTTCATGAAATAACTTGCTCAGGGCGGGACTAAAGTAAGAATAAACCTTAATGTTCAAAAGTCCTCTCATTTTCCCCAAATTTTCAGCTTTTTCCAGATTCTGCAAGAAGTATGTTTGAGACGCACTGTACATGTATGATTGTTTGAATTTAATAGTTTACACGCTTGTTGCTGCTTCTCCAATTTTTTAGGTAAACTAATTCCTGTTGTGAAGATAAATTACTGTGATGGTATATCCCCATCAGAATAGACTTATTGCAGGAAAAGTTTTTAATAAAACATAGCACAATAATGATATTTTCATTACAAAATAATTTGTATACTCAGTTTTTATATATTGGCACCGAATTTGCTATAAGAATTATAAATAAAGATCATTTAATTTTTTTTTAGCAGTGTCATATAGCTGGGACATCAGCTTACAATATTAGTCTGATATTAACTGCACAAATCTGCACAATATACAGTATAATTAATTTACAGATCAAAGCAATATGTAAAATGCATTGCATCTCATGCCTGACTGTTTAATATGCATAATCAATGAGGCTTTCATTAGCTGTAATGCTTTTAGGCATGAAGCATCAAGAGCATCCTCTGAAATTAATGTGATTAATAGAAGTACAGCGCTAAACTGTCTTTAAACAAAGAGAGACCTGTGAGACAGACTGCAGCCTTTCGCCGATTGTTTCCATATTGTTATAAGAAAGTCCTCTAACAATTACAAAAATGGGTGTTTATGATAGCAAGCGCTCATACTAGATATTCTGAACCATTCCATTACAAATAAAAGTACCAGGTTCAAGGAGAGGCCATGGAACATGAGAAAAACCCTTTCATCATAAGCAGCTCCTAAAGCTTTAAAACAACATACAAAAAAAACTGTTTAGCAAGCAATGTTGAAAAAAAATCTTTAACATATTTACTGTCTAGCTAAAAGACTGGGTGGTATTTAAAAAATAAGAATCACAGAAACACACACACAAACAAACAAAAGTCATGTCATTATGTTTGTATTCACGCAAAGCATAATAAACTGCTGTGGTTCCATATTTCAGAGTTATTTATTATTTTACGAATATTATACATTACATATTTACAAATCTAACAACACAGAGTTGTACAAAAACATTTTTCCTCTATGTCCAGTGCCAAAACAAGTAGACAAAAATACATTAAAAAAGAAAGTCTGTAAACCATTATTTTGTTGTTGTTGCAATAGGTTCCTGAAAAATATATCTGACACCTTCATAATGTTATAGTTTACTGACCCACTGCCTCTTTTATATAATCTCAAATACCCCCGAACTACAGACTTAGGGAAGATATTCACATGCCCTTTATAAATGAAGACTGACATGTTCATGTTATTTTTTGCTTGTATCTCCTTTTCTAATGGGCTGTGCCTTTCTCATAGCAAACGTCTTTCAGTGTATACAAAGTACTTTTTCTTTAGAAAAAAGAAAGGTCAAATAAAATACTTTAAGAAAAACTGTACAACCAACATTGAATAATAAATATTGCTTGTTCATTTTTTTTTTTACCTGTTTAGTCTGATAAGGCAAACATTAATAAAATGTTCATTAAAAGTCCACTTAATTGGTGATATACAGCAATAAACCTTTGGTTTAATTCAAACTCCTATGAGTATAACAAAAAGCAAGTTCAGTTTTTAGGGTGGATAAAATTCTACTTTGTCACATTTTGACATGGACGAATAAATACAAATCTCAAATGTATCTTAATGTTAGACTTCAAAAAGTGGACAAATCTTAAAGACAAATTCTCTTCGCCTTGAACATAAAACCGTAAAGCAACAGATGATCCAAAGTTCAAAAAATGAGAGTGGACACAACTTGTGCACTTGTGGATTCACAGCACAGCGAGGTCATGGCAAGATTTGGAGCGGACCTTCAGGGCCATCTTCTTGTTGTTCTTGGCCACAAGCCGATCCAAGAAGCGTCTGGCCTTTTTGGTGATGCTCTCTTTTCGCTTGTAGATGGAACGCCGGCGTTCGTTCGTCTCTTTGCTGTCTCGCCTCAGTCGAATCTGCCTCACGATGCCCTCGAAGAGCTCGTGAACGTTGTGGTGGAGGGAGGCACTGGTTTCGATGAACTTGCAATCGAACACCACAGCGCAAGCCCGACCCTCTGCCACGGAAGATCAGGATTGTGTGAAACCATCGTCTGACTCCACAAGACTAGCTTTACGCAACAGTGAAGTGTGTGAACGAGAAGAATCACAACTGTGCACTTACCTTCCACCGCCACCTCTCGAGAGCGCACTAAGTCACTTTTGTTGCCCACGAGGATGATGGGAATATTTTCAGCCTGACGGATGCGACGCAACTGGATTCGCAACTCGGAGGCGCTCTCGAAGCTGCTGCGGTCTGTGATGGAGTAAACAATGATGTAAGCATTGCCCACCTGCATGCAGTAATCTTGCACCCACTTCTCATCTTCTTCCTAGAGAATTCAAACATGGGTTAAACACACATGTGAAAGTGTACACACACATGTGAAAAATAAATGTCAGATCTGCACTGTCACATTTAGAAAGCCAGACAGACGTCCCAGAGGGGAGCCATCAATAGTGGTGTAATTAAGCCCCAGAGCGATCAGTGTACTTGGCTGTGTGGTTAACAGCAGGGGCCAGCGGTATGTTGCTCGCTCACTACGGGGCATCACTCGCTGTCAATGGAGTTTAGCCACTGGCACCGAGTGGACACATTTTTCCACAATGCCACGCAAAAGGGCATTGCAGCCCTGCAGGTGGGACTTGTGATTGCAGCTTTGAGTGTAGACAGGCTGGCAAAAACACATGTAATCCCCGCAGACCAAATGCCTTTAGTTTACTAAGATTATAGAAGGTTTCAAAGCAACAACATAAACAAATGTAGCTTGCGCATGCACGCTTTTGTGGCCCAAACTTAACTTCCGGTGCACATCTACAAAGTCCCTGCTGATTATTTCTGATAACAAGCAAGAGAGATAAGTAAATGACATTAGCTAGCAAGTTAAAAGTATGTCTAGTCAGTATTATTTTGGGCTACCAACTTAAATATGATTATTTAATAAAACAAATACAATAAAATTCAACAAATTGTTCATTTAATACGATTATCATACAATAAAATAGTAATATTAATTAAACAAATTATATATATATATTTTTTTTTTTTCATTTCCATACCTGTTTTTCTGTTTCCCATGTGTCCATTACAACTAGGATTGTCTCCTCTTCATCCACTGTAAGGGTTCTCTCATATGTGTCCTCTAAAAAAAAATTATTGATCAATCATTTTTGGCTCTACACTTATTTGCAAAACCCAGTAACAAACATAAAGGTGACTAATAATAATGATTTATAATATAAAAATAAAAAATCTAATAAAGAATATGGACATACAAGGTTTCAGAAGGACAGCTCATGTCATTCACTAATGTTAACAAATACAACCTACTGTAAAGTGTTACCATATTTTTATTCAAAAAATCTTGGATTTTGTTTCACAAAGCAAAATGTGTTACTTTCACAGATGATAACTTGTAAAGGCTAATTCACACTTATCCAACAAACACCAGCAAATTCCAACATTGTAAATTAGCCTTAACTGTCTCAAACTTCATTTTAACATCCAAAATAGGGGAAAAAGCAGCATTGCCAAGAAAGGATAGTCAGAACACAGTATGTTTTTATAATGATTATTGTGAAAATTGAAGCAGAACAACAGAAAAACCATCAAGTCGTGTCTACTTTAAACTGATTGTGTGTATAGAAAGTTTGACAGGTTGATAAAACACTTTGCTCTGTAGTAAAACAGACCTTTTTTCCACTTTAAATATATTCTGTTACTTTTCACCTAAAGACAAACATGTGAACTTGCCATAAAGAATAACATTGTCCTCAACTTCAGTGTCTCTAAAACTGGTCACTTAACATGACATCTAACATCTAAATGTTAAGGTCAATCCTAAAATATAATCCAGATTTGGACTAAAGGCTTTCCTGGAACGTTAAGAGGTGTTCTGCCTGGGGTCGACGCACATTTCAAGTATTTCCTGTCTTTAGTCTTGTAATTCAATGCTTTCTTATCAAGAATGATCAGGTTCCGGAATAATCAAGGCCATCACCTTCATAAAAAATTACAGCCTAGCAACAAAAAACATCCAGTTCTTACTTTGTGCACTTTTTTTTGTCCAAGTCATGCAAGAAGCATGCAAAAACAGTGCAAAACTAATTTGGATTTATTCATGGGCAAACAGAAGTGTTGCATACTAATATGTCCCTATACAAGAGTCAATAAACAGACATCAGCTTGTCAATGAAATTATTATTTACAGCATGATGTTTTGATTAGGTCAAAGCCAAAACAGCCACAAGAAAAAAGGCCATAAGCCATTACAGAAAAACAACATGTAGGTCAATAGCTCTCCACTCCAATGAAGGCATTTTGCATAATTAGGAAGCATTAAAAAGACATTATGACAGATATTAAATACAGCATAGATGTGTGTAGTAAAGCTATAGAAGTATAGAAGTAAAGCTTCTTTTTACCACCCCAATAAAGCTACTAGCATCTTAAAACAATGGTTAGAAAATGCATAGATCTCTGATGGCAGCATGCAGAACCTGAATTCTGTACTAGTAAAAGGATTGTCTCACACCCTCAGAACACTAAAAGATGAAGAGGACCGGACAGATGGGACATCTAACACCGTAGTGATGATTATCAAATCTGTCAGCTGCTCATTTACATATACCAGCAAAATAATGTAGACATGATTCTACATTCATAGCATATAAATACAACACTGACAACCAGAATGTGCAAAAACAACGACCACAACACTCTAGACACTGTATGTACTATGTACTGTTTACACTGACTGATGTATAAATCAATACTGCAATACAATTCATGTTCAGAATCAATCATGTCGCGTGCCAATTTGGTAGCACAATCGATCAGGCAGACCTAACAGTTTAGCCAAGGTTATATGAGGTTGTGCAATGCCACATGATTTTACAGCAGACAGGCTATATTTAGCAGCAATAACACAATATTATGTTAAAGACAAAAATGTGTTATCCACTAAACTGACAAGGCAAAAATATAAAAGAATAATCATAATAAGCAATAATAAACATTCCTTAGGATATAATACCTCCATTGTGCTTGTGAGCATCCTTCTCCTGAATCCCAGCAAAGATGTTGGCGAGGCTCGACTTCCCCACACCGTGATCCCCCAACAAAACCACACGATAAAGACAATCTGATCCAGAACTGTCAGAGTCCGAGTCTGAAGACCAGTTGGCCCGTGAGTGGAAGCTCTTGTCTCCGGGGTGGTATGAGGCCGACTGGGCGAGCGGAGGGTGGTACAGGTCAGACGACGGGTCTCTATCTCCCCGGCTCGCCTGACGGGAAGAGGGGATGGGAGTACTTGCTCTTCTTCTTAGGGGCTCCTTTCGCTCTTTCTGTGTGTTGAGTGTCATCTTATAAACATTTGTATGCCTATTACAAAAAGTGACAAACAAACAAACACTGTTTTGTCATAATTAAAGAAGTTTACCCAAAAAAGAAAATTCTATCATCGTTTACTCACCCTCACGTACGACTTTCTTCGGCAGAACACATAAGAAAATATTTTAACCAAACAACATCGGACTCCATTGACAACAATTGTATGGACACAAAACCACAGAAATTTGTTTTCAAAATATCTTTTGTGCTCCACAGAAGAAATAGTCATATCCAGGTTTAAATGACAAGATGGTGACCAAATGATAAAAAATTGACATTTTTGGGTGAACTGTCCCTTTAACCAGCACATTAGTCACTATATTCATCACAGGTACGGTAATGCACATCGGGGCTAGTTGTCACACAGAAAAGTTGCGTGTTGAAAAGTTGTATTCTCTAGCAGTCGTTTTGTTAGTAGGGAAAAATTCAAATCATCACATTTTTGCAATAGTTGAAATAGTTTGCTTTTTGTTTGCAATAAATGTGGACAAAAAATTCGTCCAGAAGAAGAAATTCGTTCAGTCATATAAGTAAACTCCCCACATGCATGCATTTTAATAAATAAAACAAATTTCAACAAAAACACCTTTTGCAATGTACTCACAACCATGCCCGTCAACGACTGCTTTCCATTTATTCTCCAAAGCACCGATCACATCAAGCAACAATGTATAGTGAACCGTAACTGTAGGAATCAATCAGTTTAGGACGCAGTACAGGTTGATGTACAGACAGAAACGCTACACCGCTGCAGTCATAGCAACAGCCTACGGACTTCCACAACGCATTTAAATATTTACGAGCGGAATCAAGGATTTCTCATCTCGCGCGCTGTCACAAACTCGCGCTCCAGACCCCGGACATATCCATCGCGCGCTGGTATATCCAAGTTCACATCTCGTCTACCCACCTTTATCTCCACACAGGGGTTCTCAATTCATCTCTACACTTCTTCAGCCCTCTGATCTCCTTCGGTGTGAAGTTGCGCGAGTCTCGTCATCAAACACAGGTGGATTCGTTGACAGCTCAGCCTCAGTGCGCGGTGAAACGTGCCGTATGTTTACATTACTCACATGATCCATAAACACCGCTCAGCAAAAGTCTCGTGGGTCCTCGGTGAGCGTCTTTCAACATCATCCAGGGCCACGAAAAGTTGTCTCTTTTTAGCACCGTCCCACTCCAGCAACATGACGTAGATCATCTGTCATTTCCTGCTTAAAGCTGAGCTTGAATATCATATCTTATCAGACGTTTCTCATTAGTCAAGTTTTCTTGTGAAACTTCTGCTGAACGCGTATTGTTTTAATGGCATCACTGGAAAGTCACGCAAACCAGGAGACCAAATTCTTGGTTCGCTGTTTTGTTTGGGTTTTTATTCAGGGAGAAACTTCCAAAATGGTTTCTTTTCTTTGTTCTTTGTATTGTCAAATTGATGCTGTAATCTGATTTAACCCATTATTTGATTAAACACAACTTTGTTTTCGTTTCTAAAATTAAAATAAGATTTATTTATTGAAGAGATTACATTCCAGTACTGCAAGGTAATAGATCCAGAATTCCTTAAACAAAGAAGTAGACAAAATAAGCTTTATTCTCTGCCTTGATCTTGCAGTTTTAGCATTTTTTTATTTAATTCTCTGAGGCTCTGCTGAGTCCTTTCCAAAGCAAACAACAGAAGTAATCAAACCAGTCGACCATACACTGGGGTGCTGAAATCCATAAGTGTTTACAGAGCAAAGTCCCGTTCCCACACTTCGGTCAATTACATCAATGTCACCAAACTACTGCTTTCAAGTTTTACAAAAAAAGAAATGCTCCATTTACAAGTTAAACAGAGTCATAGTCATCAAATGAAACACTCACACACAAAGACTAACACATTAAAGCTTGCTAACTGGTCCCAGAAAGAAACTGTTTATCAATATGGGAAAATACAACACACATCCACTGAAAACTTGAGGTCATGTGAAGTTAGCAAACTTTTCACAACATAATAATCAACAACAACATAATAATCCGATGAAATCGTCTATAGAAAGCGTCATAGAAAATGTAAGTCTTATTATTATAAAGCACAACTGTATTACTATTTACCAAATGAATGTAAGTACATGTGCAGCTTGAATTGTGTAATTTATACAGCAATAAAATGTAAGTATAAAGCCCCTAAAACGTACGGGACACAAAGACAAATAAACCAAATGTAACCATGAAAGAAAGATAATAGATTCCATTGTTTGTCTTTGCCGAAAATGATTTAATGAAGTTCTTTTCCTTTTCTTCCTTTAATATACAGCAGCTCAAGTCGAGACTCAAAAAGGTAATGCCGTCAGCACAGGTTTATATGGGGAGTAAATCCTCTCGGGGTATACTGAGATGGACATCCATATCTGGAGTACACCTAGAGTAAGACAACAGAGTGACAGTGACAGTATACAGGAATTATACAACCTTAAGAAACGTAATGTAACTACGGTGTTCGTGTCATAATAATTTAGTTTGTTTACACAGGCTAATAAGAAGTGAAGTGCGTAATTTCTTTGCTTCTAGCAGCACCATATAGAATAGCAAAAATGGTGACCATGGTTTCCAAACAAGTATTAAACACACCCTCTATGTGCCATGGGTCAGACAAACAGATGCTCCTGCCCCCAAACTTGTCATAATTTGGTGACCACCAGTGGTGCGGACAGTATATTATTTAGAATAGACCTTGTTATATGACAAACACTGCTTTTAAAAGCATCATCACACAGTGCCAGGACTAAACTGAAGCCCTACAGGTCATCAGCCCTTAGGTTTGCTCAGGTGCACAACCAACCTCCAAACTTCTTGTTGCCAAAATGCACACTGAATGCGGTCACTTCATAACTATGCATCAGTAATGCATTTAGACACAAAACAAACAATTAAGTTGGAATAAACTATATGACAGTTGTTTGCCTGCCTGACACAGAAGAGCTGCATCCTATCACGAAAAAGGAAAAAACTTGCCAGATATGAACAAACCAAGTTTCTTTCCAAAAGCACCCTGAAGGGGTGTCCACACACAGTGTCGCAGCTGTGGTTCGGATGTCTGTAAATCAGGACTCAACCAGAACTTCTTATGAAACATCTGCCCTTAAACATGGCCGCCCCAGCCTGAGACAGTTTGTTTAAGACAGGAAACATGAGAACTTTCTTTGCTGGGGCTCTGGACATCTGCAGATACTAAAGTCATGTCTCTGTCTCTGTCTCTGTCACGAGCAGAGCAGGAAATCCCAGATCTGTTTATAATTATCTCCATTTATTGGAAACCTTTATAATTTGGTGCTCAGTGTGACATGATATGTGAAAACTCTAAACATTGTTGTTTGTTTTCCACATTCTTTGTCCCCTAGGCCAAAACACTTAAGGACCAAAGGGCCATATGAATAAATCTTAACTGTGACATAACAGTTCCCAAGGGTGAAGAGAGGTTGTGCGTGCGTTCACTTAGCACTTTTGCGGTCTGGAAAAAAGTGTCTGATCGTTTTGGAGATATGACTGATTGTCATGGAGAGGAAAATGTCATACTGTTTTGGAACAGACTGTTGGGAAATGTGAAACCTTCATTAACCTTTAATGGACGCCGGGGATTCCATGAATGCGCAGCATTCTCTTGTTCTTCATTTATCTTTAAGCTGGCCTTTGGAGTCTTTTCCAAAACTGTGTAATATAACACGATCTCCAGCCACCCAGCACTTTTTCCAAACCATGTCTTTGTTGAAAGTAGAGAGGGTTTTTTTTCTATACGCTGCATGGAGCCCATCTCCATCTCCTAAAGTCACATCTCCAAAAACCGGGCAGAAATTCAAAAAATGTTACTCCTCATGCATGTCTGCATTGATAAAGTGTTTCTGAACAAGGGATGAATGGAGACGCTTCTAGCTTCGCAAACTCAGTTTGGTGCATTTTTGGGTTGTTACATTCCGAAATGCAACAACGCAATTCATAACTCGAACTGCATTCTTAAAGTTGCCACAAGGGGACGACATTAGCTAACAGTTCAATACTACATTCATTTCTTTTCATAGTCAAGCAAAAGCAAGTCTTGCTTTCAAATTTTAGGTCAGTATGTTTATAGTAAATCACCTGAACAATAACACTTCACTGTCATTTTTTTGTGTAATCAAATTGTCATCACAAGTTATCTCAAGTTACTACTTTACCTTTTTAAATATTTTTATGTTACTTCTACATGTTAAATTAAGTTAAGCAATTTACATAAGTTATAACTTACAGCAATTCATCACTAGTTCAAATTTAAAATAGTAAGTTTTTTTTAATTACTTGTAAAGCTTACACTGTAAAAAAAAACAGTAATTTTACAGAATTTTTCAGTAATTTTTTTTTTTTACAGATTTTCCACAAATAATGTAATTTTTTTTACTTAATTTTTATTGTAATTTTTTAAATAGGTCAAAAACTTCAAATTTACAAGAAAAACGGGGAAACACATAATTTGACAGGGAAAAACTGTTATTTTGCGGTTTATTTCTGGCGCCCCAGCTGCCGTAAAATTTCCTTTTTTTTACAGTGTATTTCTGAAAATAGCATCAAAAACCGTAAAAGTACAGAAATAGACCGCAAATTTACATGAAAAATGGGGAAACCATGTAATTTTAGAGGTGGAAAAATTTTCTTTTACGGTTCATTTCTGCCAGAAAAAGTGTTTATTACTTACAGATTTAGATATAATACTATATAACAGTGGGGGTTGCCCAAACGCTCAAGGCCCTGTGTTCGGGTCTAACTCAAATAGAATTGTCACAAACTGTGTGCTTATCAGTAGGCTATGTTGTTTGGGAACGCCTACGCCTCTTGAAAGTGAAGTTTTCTAAGTGTTGCTGTTCTATATCTGTTTATCAGAAGAGTTACGGTCATATTAACCTTTCTTTAAGTGGCCAGTTATTATGAGAAAATATTTTGCAATTCTGATTATTCCAAAACGTGTAAGTGCCTACTAAAGTGCTTGGCAGTGTTTTGGGATTATTTAAGGACATAAAAAAGAGACATAAGTTTGTGATAAAATGCTTTGCCTCAATAACAGATCATGCACCTACTTATCTGATTTGAGGAAAACATCTGGAAAGATCTCTCTCCTGATGTTTGGTCTTGATAGTTGCAGTTCACGAATACTCTTTATTAGTTCTTTGTTCTTTTGCTTCAGTTGAATTATTTCCTTCATTAACAAATAAATGTACACAGTAAATACTGTTGCTCATATACGGCCATAGTAATATGTTAATGTAACTGACAGAAACAATCTAAACATAAAAATTGTAAATATTTAAAAAACATTATAATAATTCTACATATCACCTGTCTGTGCACATGGATCTCCTCCCTCATCCTGTGGTTTTGTGAGGCCATCAGTTTGACAACGGGAGGGATGTGGCAAGCATGTTTCTGAATATTTAACCACAAAGATGTCCTCAAGTTAAGACTTATAAATCATATAAATGTACAAGAAGAGTTTCAAACATGAAGTGCCGCTTTACCTCTGCAACAGCAGACAGCACTTCCTGTTCTCTTTGTTGGTGACATCTCTCCAAACTGGTCATTTCTTTATCAAACAACAAACTCACATCTTCCTTCTCATTCTACAAATATTAAACAACAAACATTGTGATTATTAATAACTGTATTTATTTAATATAAATGTGCACATTATGAATGTTGAATGTTGGCCAAAATGCCAACATTCAAATATAAGCCTTAATAGCACAATATTTTACCTGCTGCACATCCCTCAGTCTTTCCAGCTGTCTCTTCACGTCTGCAATCTGCAGGGCCTTGACTGGAAACTCCATATCTTTGTATGTCTTCAGGATGTGCAGTTGCGTTTGAGCTGCCACCACTTTTGCTGTCACCATATCCAGCTGCTCCTGCAAACCTGTGCTTACAAGAGAAACCTGGAATGATTGCTATGGTTTGATGCTGTTTGTTATTGCACTACCATTAATGACCACTGAGTCGCAGCAGGTATACATTGCATTTCATCCTTGTTGAGCCTTGCTGGTTAGTCTAGTTAAAAAGCTTGCTGGGAACACCAGAGTTCAAACCCAAACATAGTGAGTGTTTTTAACAGAGATTATCAAATAAATAAACCAGATATAATGAATTACAGTAGAATAAACAAACCACAGAGATGTTTGTGTGATGATTCCTTTGCATCTGTCAGCTCCCTTTTGAAACTTTTCACTTGACTGTCACTCCATCGCTTGAACCCAACCATTGATCTCTAGACAGAAGTGTGGAAGTGAAAATGCTTATAATTTCAAGTAAAATCTCAACACTTTCCACATTCAAACAGAAAGAATCACAGATTTGTGATGTAATCTGATGTAAGACTTTTGGATGTTGCTCACCTTCATTTGTTCTTGCTGGCTAAGCAGTTCTTTATTTCTGGAGAGCGAGTTTCTGTCTGTATCCACAATGCTCCTGGATATCTGCAGGTTCCACTCTTGAAGTTGCCCACAGTGCTCCTCTAGATCTTTAATAGCTTCTCTCCTAAATGTGATGAGTAACTATACAATACAGTGAAACAGATTTCATGACATACATAACCAAAGAGAAGCAAACATCTGTTTTCTTGCCTATACGCACCATTAATTCATTTATATTTTTTGTTGTGGTGCCATGCACCCTTTTTTCAGTTCTCTTAGAGAATTTGGGGAATGTTGCAGAATCATTTTGTTGAGATTTCACTGTAAATAAAATTAAAACAATAAATAAATGCAAACTGTTAAATATTACTGTATAAGGCATAGTAGTTCAATCTTACCCGATATAGCTGTCTGATGTTGTCTGGTTACAGAAGTCTCACTGTTATTCTGTCTTGATGGCACTGCTTTGTGAGGAGCTGCCCAGAGCAAATGAGGTTTTGTAGTTCGCTCCCATTTGCTGAAATCCTTGAAAACATAAGTAGAAACACATATACAGACAGTAATCATCAACAGGAATGTCAATTATATTTCCATTATTTTTCATAACTACTAATTCTGTATGTTATAGCCCAAACATTCAAATGGGAGCGAAACATAAAATATTTTTGGAGCGAAATGGGAGCGAAACATTCAATATTTTTATTTATTTATTTGTAGCCAGACCACAGTATTTACAAATATTCTACGGTCTATCACAATAATTATACCATGCACTTGTAAAGCCTACAAATGATTACTTTTCCTATTCATTTTCCTATGGATAAACAATTCAATAGCCTAATAAAAAACGATAAGTCATACCACCGGAGAAAAGTTTCCTGTATGTGATTTCAAGTTCAGTGTCATGATATCGTACTTTTGGCTGATTGAAAATAGAAACTAGAACGTTTTCAAGGTTGCCATGGCAACCCCAGGTCCATGACTGTATACAATGTAGGTCTGCTGCCATCTAGTGGACGTGTAGGAGAACACGCTTTTTATTCATTTACTGATTTAATTTCAATTTAATTTATTTTCAAATCAATTATTCTTTAAAAGATTGTGGTGTCAATATACCTTTATTGTTGTATCGTTTATTGGTGCATTTTAAGGTCAGATTATTTGTCTTACAGAAAAGCAAGATGATATAATGTACAATGTACAAAACTGAAAAGACAGAATCATAAAATGATATAAATACCTTATATATCCTCAAACAAATGAACATTTATATTAATTTATATTAATTTGCATGCTAAATTTAAAATGCTGTGCATAAAGCAACGTTTCACACATAAATTATAGTTATATACGGTATTGTAAAAAAAACAGAATACATTTACGCACGCACGCACGCACGCACGCACGCACGCACACACGCACACACACACACACACACACACACACACACACACAAATAAATGTTTTACATGCACGTTTTTTACACACCCAGTGTTGTTGATATGGCACCATTGAAACAGATCCTCTCCATAAGGACTGGAGTAAAATATCATACAGAAAACAGATGTTTTACAGTAGTCCATTGTAATCAGGATAGCTGCAAGTTTTTCTGGATGAGGTTTTGATTGGCACGTACAGCGTGGATGACATCATACAGTGTTGTTGTTAATGTCCATGCGACCGATGAGCTCGGTGACAAGCGTCTGCAGAGTCTCCGAGCGCATTTTGCTCACTTCCAGCACGGCTTCATGATTGACAGTCTCATTGTCCTCGTAGCTTTTCACCACTTTATTAGTGATGAGAGAAAGACCGAAGACTTTCATGCCACAGTGGCTGGCAACCAACACTTCTGGCGCAGTGCTCATACCTTTAAAGGCAAATGATGTATTTTTAATAATTCATAATTAATCGAAAAAATTGAAGTGTATATTTCTATGTCAGTATCATAAAAAATAACGTTGATTGACAATATCCTGATGATATCTTAATTTAACTGATTATGGTACGTGAGACACACGATTCTTACCCACTGCGTCCACCCCCAGTCTGTGTAAAAGTCGGGCTTCAGCTATACTCTCAAAGTTAGGTCCTCCAACCATGCAGTACACCCCCTCCTGGACATATTGAGAGACGCCCATGGTTTTACAGATGTCAAAAGCCATCTTCCGTAAGCCTTTGTCATACACTCCAGACATGGGTGGAAACCGTGGACCAAATCTTGGAAATACCGAACAGACGATTACCTTTCTAATCTAAAAACAAATGCATAGTTGGAATAGTGATAATACTGCCAGATACTCACTTATCATCATTGGGTCCATTGAGTGGATTCAATCCAGCTAGTCCAGGGAAGTTTATGTGGTCACGGATGATCATAATATCACCGCAACTGTAACTGTCCGCTAATGATCCAGCAGCGTTAGTCACGATCAGGGTTTCAACACCCATAAGTTTAAACACTCTTACAGGAAAAGTGATCTGAGAAATACAAACAAAGATTTATTGTATTAAGCATATATGTATGAAAATCCATTTTCAACACATCCTTACAAACCATCATAAGCTTGCTGCTATACTGTAAGCCACATTAATCTAACCCTGTGTTATGTAAACCAGACAAAAGTTTCATTGAATGGTGATTTGTGCTCTGGCGTACAGCATGTGATTCAGATCAGCATGATCGGCTTGGTGCGAATAAACTGGCATTAAAACAGAAAAGGAATCGGCCTGTTGTGTCTTTATTCTGGACTGAAGCAGATGACAAAGCATGAATAGAAAGTGTGATTTTGTATTCTGTAATGACTATACAATCATACCATTTACAAGACAAGGGGCTTTGGGTTTTATAAATGACAAACCTTGCTAAGAGAGTGTCCCTCATACATGTGAAATCGTCCCTGCATGCACACACAGGTCTTCCCTTTAAGCTGCCCCAAAACCAGCTGTCCGGCGTGACCCTTTACTGTTTACAAACACAAAAATGAGCAAATCCCAACGTTTTAGCTAATACATTGTCTTTCTTTTCCCAAAAGGTCTGTGTTGTTTCACCTGTGCTTTGAGGAAAGCCGGGGATGTCTGAATATTTGAAGGAGTCTTGGCACTTGAGGGCATCAGCCAGCAAACCCAGTCCAGATCCGCAGATGATGGCCACTTTAGGTCTGTGTTGTGTATGGGAAAGCAGCCAGTCTGCTGTTTTCTGGTAGTCCTCATGGCTGGAGATGAGAAAGAACTGAACACTCACTCACTGTCTATATTCATTACATTTACATGTATTCATTTAGCAGACGCTTTTATCCAAAGCGACGACAAGAGAGCATTCAACATTTTGTCAGTGAGCCAACAATATGTGCAGTCCACAAAGCTGTGTCTACAAATAAGATGAACATCAATGAAGACATGATTATTAATTGATGCTTATTTATAAAAAATAAATAATAGTTCGATTGTGGAATGGCTGACAGGTTAGTCAGGTTTGACAACAGCTGTTTCTTGAAGGTTGTTATGGACAGCTTAGGTGGAGAGCTCATTCCATCAGAGATTAACAGAACGTGTTTTCGGATGATTTGGTGCTACGTTAAGAAGGTAAATGGAGAGAATAATTCACCCAAAAATGGGAATGCTTTCGTCATTTACTAATACTTGTGTCATTCCAAACCTGTATGACCTTCTTCTGCAGAACACAAAAGAAGATATTTTGAGGAATGTTGGTAATAGTGAGCATGGACACAAAACCACGAAGACATTTCTTAAAATATCTTCTTTTGTTTTCCACAGTAGAACAAGTCATATACATGTTTTAAATGACATGAGGGTGAATAAAAGATGTCTTTTTATTTTAGGAGAATCTATCCATTTAAAGCTGTAGGAGTAAGATTCTATATCTTATTGATTTAAAATGCTTTTGTAAAATGAAACAGAATATCATAATAATGTTTTAAGATCATTTTAACGGCAGTGTAAAACAGCACTGAAGTTTTAACCATGATTTACATTTATCGTCTTTGAAACAAAGCCATGCTCACTGAATCACTTTTCAACCATAAACCAATAAAAACAAATGTAACTTACCAGATCTGATCTTTACTATGCATGTTGAGACTGGTGTTCTGAGATCGTCCTGGAGAAAGTTTTAAACTGAAGATGTGATCCTGGACGTTAGCAGTTTGTGGATGACAGACCAGCTCTGTCCTGCTGATTTATGTGTACAGAATGTCTGACATCACTAACACATCCAACCGTTCTGATTGGTTACAACTCGGTTACAGTTAGTCATGTCGAATGAAATTCCTTGTCATTTGAAGCTTTGTCACAGTTTGAATATCAGAAAGGCAAATTGAACATTCAATCCGATTTGGAGCAAGTAAGCTTTTAAACTGATATGGGTACAGATTTTTACATGTTACATAACAACATGTTTTGTATGTTCCAGACAAGGCTGAAAAGTTTAATCACATTAGTAGTGACATTTTATGGCTTCATGGTTCAAACCATAGAAGCAGTGATTATAATCTGAAATCATATGTCAGTAATAATAACAAAAACCACTAGTATAGCAACAACTTCAAGCAACACAAATTCCTTGTATGCATTCTTTTTCAACATGACCAAATACCTGTTTGGTCAGTGTAATCCAGCATTTGTGTAACCACGTCTCATCTAACAGATCATTTAGTTTAACAATACAAAGAAGAGTTTATGACTTAAATTATAATACTATTTATATCAAAAAGTGTCTTATAAAGCATGTAGTAGTAGAGGTTTGAGGAATGAATTTCCAATTTAAGTTGCCAAATGGTCCAGATCAAGTTCAGCCACAGGACCGATGGCATGTGAGGCCCATTACCGGCGCGACAGACTCCACCCAAAATCTAAAGCATGGGACCAGAAAAATGTAATTTGGGTACCTCACAAGGTTTGTCTGATTGAAAGCAATTCATCACGTTTAGATGAACCTCCAAAACCCCAAAAATATTGCTACAAGCGTAACATCTCAGAGTCACAGTAGTAGTGTCAAGCTTCTATGTGGCTTATCCTTCCTCATTTTTTACTCAAAGTATACTGAAAATAATTAGGAAGCATAACAAACAGACATTAAGTCCTATTGTGTAGCCAGAAAAATAAGAACATGGAGATACTGAGTTGAAATTCTTTTATTATCTTAGAAAAAGAGAGGCATTTAACTATGTGAGAAATAGCTTGAAGGGACAATAGTCAACAATACAGTTTGACGTCATTACACAAAAATATTTGACCGCAGAATGCTGTGATTTAACAATTACAATCTGTCTGTGACAAAATCTTAGATTTTAGAAAAACTACAAGATTCACCAAAAAACACTACATCATCTGAAATTATATACAAGGGCTTGATATCAAATATCTAATAAAATCCTATAAAACCCTTTATCCTATAAAATCCTATAAAAATTGATCTAGCAACATTCAGCTCTAGACAATAATATTTACATTTTTGCCATTGCTCGCTCACATACCGTCTGTCTGGCAATGCTGAGGGAGTTAAGATTTCTCAGAGACCTAAAAACCTTTTGTCCCAAGAGGATGTGGTGAATCCTGCATACCAGGCCACATCTAACTGGACTCATGTGAGGGGTAGAATGTAATCAGAGAGAAAGACAGAGACAGATAGAGTGTACTACTTTCTCTGTAACTACTTTAACAATGAAGAGTGCCAAGTATAACCTATTCATCTCTCTCTCTCTCTCTCTCTGTCCATCTGCTCTGAAGTAATCTGTGGCACATGAGGCACATGTGATTTTTACCCACTGGAATTTCAATTTAGCCAGGAACCGGCCGGAAATTTTAGTTCCACTGAACGTTTTTGGTGGAACACTTTAGCTCGTTCTCCGAGGCAGGGTCTAAACCAGCAGGACAGGAACGATCCGTGACGTAAGCAAACGCTGACTGGCCGAACTTCTGTTGTTTGGTTGTTTGTCGTTGTTGACGGATGCACTTAAATGACGATGCTGTCGACCGGCTTACGTCACTAAATAGTTCCTTTTGCTGTTGCGAATGCGATTGGGGAAATGGCCTGAGGGAAAACTTAGTTCACAAACGACAGCCCTCTTCACTTGTTCTGGAACTTATCCGGGCGGAAAGCGCCTATAGAGAAACAATTTCTGGTTCCACAAAGAACCATTCAGTTAAAGGTTCTTTAAAGAACCATCTCTTTCTTATAATCTGAAGAACCTTTTGTGAAACAGAAAAGTTCTTCGGATGTTAAAGGTTCTTCATTCTTTAATAAAAAAGCGAATTTCTGACATTTAAGTGTACAAGAAATCTAACCTAATCACAAAATGTAAATATACTGATATAAAAGCACAGCACATCAGAACGTGCCAGACATTTCTGATGCGCAAGGCATTTCACGTGCTTCACAATATTCACTCTATGAGCTAAGGCTGGCTGGTCATGCGGAGGTGTGCGGTAATTGGAGTTTAGTGAATCTGCTGGAAAACTTGTGACTGGAATGGTCATATATGAGCCCTTATCCTAAACCCTGACCTCTATTTGTTATATGATGAACCAACTAGAGGAAAAGCTAAAAATAACAACTGTGTTAATAAATGGGTGTCGTCCACATTTACTTGACAATAATGCCAAAGCAAATTGCACATGTCAATACTCAACTCAACTCAAGTTTATTTTTTCATCAATTTTCATTGTTACAAAGCAGCTGTGAAACATAATGGCTATAAGCAAAACATTACATTTATAAAAGGAAAGTAAGAACAACAAAACACACACATACATACCAATACATGCAACCACATATGCTAATGCTCAGCAATTAATACAATTATTTTTGCTAATTATTTTTATTCATATATATTTATTTACAAATAATTAAATCTTATTAATTGATACATTTTATTGATATTATTTGTATTATTTTGTATTTATATATATATTTTTTATGTCTACTAGTATGTACTATTATAAAACTCAAGTCATAGTCTTAAACGTTTTTTTTTCTCTAAATTGACTTTACTCACTACATGATTTGTTCATGTTTAATGATCAAACTTCACATGAATGATTTGTTTGGTGTTAAAATAGAACTGCTGAAACTGAGCTGAGCATGTCTAGTTCCCATCATGCTTTGCGTGCGACTGCATTACGAGAGATTTTTTAATCACATGACTTGATAGATCAAGTTTCAAGATCAAGAGATTGTTATATTTTGGAGTTCTATATATAAAAAAATCATGTTTGTTTAAAAAACCTAAACTTGGCAACTAGAACATGGATAAATAACGCATAGTAAACACAACTTTAATATGTGCAACCAATGTACAAGCTGCATTGCAAACATTGAAATCTCTTCAAATGAACACAAAAATACATATCTTTTTTATTTGCCTGTTGCATTTTAGATATAATTTGAATGAACATTTTAAATGAGCATCCTTAAAGCTACAATGCAGCATTTTGTCCTGACTTGACCCGAACGGAAACACTCCTCTCGCCTTCGCCCTTTCACAGGCCATATGAAGGTGAGTCAGTGAGCCGGTCTGTGTCTGAATCTTAAGCAGCTGACCCTAATCCTCCAGAACACATATGGAGCAGGGTCATCCACGTACATCTGGCAACACTGCTGGGTGCCAAGAGCCAAGGACAGCCAGCAAACACGCAGCACGGCGATCAAGGGCGAGCTCTTGGAAATTAGGCCCCAGCCGATGCCTCCCAGGAAGTGTGGACCCGTGATGGCCTCTATTACTGTTAAGAGACAACTCCATCTTCCAATGAGCAGATTGATACTGTATGTGTTTTTATATGAAAGTCACATACAGTATCCTTCCCCTTAGTGACACCCTGATTAAGTCTGCTTGATTAATGTGTTATTATAGCCCGATGCTACAGAGCATGCTATATTATGCAAATCTGATTTTAATGGACCTGCATTGATAATCGGCCATGTGAAAAGAAAGGACGTAATTGCATTTCAGAAAGTGAAACCGAGGGGGTGGAAAGGGAACGGGAAGTTAAGAGCCACTTAATTGTCCAATTCTGGAGAAATATAGTACACTAGAGGAGACCCCCTTCTCCTGGGTACAGTAACAGATGTCATTGAGGTATAAGAACACAATTCACCTCTATGGGTTACAGTAGATCTCCCAGCCCTCATGAAGCTCCCATCAAAGTGTCCTGGATGTAATTGCCTCTAATTGTTGCCATGGCCGTCAGCCCCTCTGTTGGGGGTCTCTGAGATACGGGGCAAAGTGATGGCATACATCCACTGTCAAAATGGCCAATACACACTCTGATGCACATTCTCAATAGCGGACACACAAACGGTTTGAGCTGTGAGCTGCCACACACATCTGTCATACACACAAACACACACTGCAGTCCCAAACCATATGTGACCCCTTTAATTTGGGAGGGTTTCAAGGTTGACAGTCTGTCCTCCTCCTCTTGTCCTGGGCTCACAAACCTCAACATACAGTTCAGTCAAGATATGAGCAAAAAGCCTTTGTTAATTGGGTTGCCAGAAAATGATTCTTGTTATCCCATCCAATAGGGGGATTTGCATTGGCGTTTGAGTCACTTTTCTGAGGCTCTGTTTTGGTGTCGCTCTGTAGTGTTGCCACTAAGATGCTCTCATTGCCAGAAAACTCCCCCGTGTTGCCCATTGCTGCCTATAGGTCTGCGGATTATTCTAGATTAGCAGCGGCGGGCTTAATCTTTTGCACCGTTTGTATGTTAGCGTGGAGGTGGCAGGCTGCAGGGCTTACAAGGGCACGGCTGCTATCTCCACTTGCACACACACAACCCAAACAGGCATGACAGGCCAGTATTGCTCCTGTGGGAACCTTCTGTGGCCCTGCTGGCTAGCAGACGGGACTTGTTATGAATGGAACATGAATGTCATGAGTAGGAGAACATCTTACATTTGATTTTTGTTACAAGCCTGAATTACAGTGTGGCTTAAAATGTTGAGTTTTGAATGAATGTTATTTTTATTTGAGCTATTAATAACTTTATGTTGTAATAGTTTTAGTTTTATTACTTGAACAACTTTGCTGCTAATCTATGAAATAAACCTTGATACCGTTTTTGTAAAAGTAAAAAGCCCAGCGAAGCATTTGGATACAAGGGCATTTTATAACAGCTAAGGGGGTTCAAATTTTTTTTGTGTGTTCGTTTTTCTCAGTACACAGGACATGAAAAGTGCTTTACATTCCTTCCTGTATCGGGAGTATTAAAATGGCACTTTTAGATTTTTCATGTCGTGTGTCTGGAAAAAATTTAACAAAAAATGATTCAAAATATCTTTTTAATAATAATTGTTAATATAATACTATAACTTTTAAAAGATAACAGGCTTAGATTTTAAAATGATAAGCCTTTCATGAGTGAAACTCCTGAAATCTGTCAAAAATGTCTATTACATATTTGATCACAGATTGCATCAATAACCAATCAGAATCAAGTATTCCACCAATCATTCAGCCTAATGCATGCTACAAAAGATTCAACGCAGCAGATGCTTATATGGCTGAGGACACACAATCTCCATCAGTCGGCAAAATACACCTACACACTCTAGCACATACAAATATAATGCACACATGTGAACAAACTGCATGCAGAATATATATATATATATATATATATATATATATATCTGTTTAAATGTTCAGTTCAGTTTCCCCGACCCCACCTCAGCTGGATCTGTGTATCCGTGTGATATGGTGAGCGAATGCACCGTCAGCGTGAATTAGGAGGGGGCCGCTGAAACTTGGATGGCTGAGCCCAATAATGGGACCCCTGCTGTGAGGAAGACCAACACAGACAGAGGGGGGCTCAGTGTGAGGGTCACGCATGGCTACACACAGTGTAAAGGGATATGGCGCTGTCGCTTAGAGATATGGAGACATTTTTTCAGACCTCCATGACATCTGTAAGGGTGACATGTAGCATTTTGACAGGGAAGGCTTTGAGATGGATAATATATGGTACAGTAAGTCTGCCTGAAGTTCTAGATTATTATAGTTATATTTTTAATATAGTCATATATTTGAAATTGCTGTATATTTTATAATAGCAAATCCCTTGATCTCTTCAGACTTCAGATGATTTTCTTGCACCAACTGTGCCCGCTCCTGCACAATTTAGTAATAATAAATGATATTTGTTAAAGCCTGTAACGCTTTCCATCATTGAACAGTAGATGTCACTAAATCTCAACTTGTAATTTCCAGAACACAGCCATGCACCTGCCACATGTGTCTGCTCTACATCTACTGTACACACACTGACGGGATGTTGTAAATGCTCAACACATAAACATTTTTTTTATAAGCATTGTTGTTTATACTACATGAAACTGCATATGGTGAGGTTCATGAGCTCATGCTGATCCAATCAAATCTAAAAGCTTATTTCCTGGTATAAACAGATATGGCATGACATACACACAGTGTTCATATTATGTGTAATTGAGACTTGGAACACAGCACATATGAAACATTCGAAAGCAATATCAACACCAAACCCGACAGCTGTGACATCACTCTCCAACAATAAACTACAGTACTGGTATTACAGTTTGTTTATTATAGTTTATAACACGTGAATGACTGAAACGCACATTTTCGGATATTTGCACACACCAGGATCACACTTCGCTCCGTTCTGTGATTTTTCATTAATATTTCATAACAGGGCCGTGACTACATTAGCCTAGATTTGCGAACGACTTTCATATTTCAGTTTCTTACTGTATATGACACAGCTCATTGCTATACCGTGATACAGTATCACAACACACTGTATGTAAATAACAACTTTGCAATTTACGACACACACATTTTATACAGAGACATAAAACAGGGTTTCATCATATTTACTCTCCGTAAAAGTGTCCTTAAAACACTTTCAGCTGACAATATGAATCACAATTGATCAAATGCGCATTCTTTATGCATCCATGAATAATTTATCATCAAATGGGTGCTTGATGCAGTTTTTAATAATTCATTACACTGAAGGAGCCCGGCATCACCCTAGCTATGATTAAAAGAAAAGAAAACATATCTGAATCAATCAATAGTGTGCCGAGGGTGCTTTAGATGTAGCAAACATGCACATGCCACCCAGAAAGAATCCACTGCTTATGAGATTACAGATATCTGCTAGAAAGTTTTGAAATGATGAAATTGTGTCTCTGAGACACAGGAAATCGAGTGCAGACAGCGTCTGGCACCTGTTGTACTTTAAGTTATAACTCTCTAACTTTTACTCTTGGAAACAGGTGGGTTTCTATGACAGTGCTATGTCTTTTGACGCCAACATATTTTTAGTATACTAACCCATATCCGTTGACTTGCTTTGCAAACTTGGAGCAAAAAAAGCAAAATATTTTTTAGGGGATGATGCATTAAAAGATACTTTTTCGGGGTATTTCTCCAAAAATGTCCCTTTGAAATCGATATAACTTCAAGTGAATTACACAACTAAATAAAATGATTGCTATACATACTATATGTGTACATCTTTTATGTGTATATATATTACTGCTAGATTATGACAAAACTCATAACTACAATTATTTTAGCCAACATTGAGATTAATATTTACTTGTTGACTTGGGAAACAATATGTACAGTATATCTGTTGAATACAAAAGTAAATAATAAAAAGCAAAAAAGATCAAATAAAGTATAAATACATCAGATTCAAAGTATAAAAATAAGGAGTTTAGGATTTTAGGGAGAAGAAATTAGACAATGCTTGAGAAACAGAATCTGATTTACCTCGATTATTTTGCTTTCGTAATTTTTAGAAGCCTGAACTGAAATTGAAAATAGATTATGATTAATATATACAGTATATAAATAATACACAGCATAATACATATATACATACATACATACATACATACATACATGCATTATATAGGACACACCTATAATGGACATTCTATCCATTTTCCATCCTGTATTCGACAAAGACATGGGAATACAAGGTTAATGGATTCTTCTGCAAACCGGGATGCCTACAGTGGTGACGGCACATCTGGCTGTGGTCTAGGCCTCCGTAATGGAACGCTGGGCTCGATTCCCCTCTCACCCCCAACTTGGTCACCTGTTCCCTGATCCTCACTCCTGCACAGAGCGGCTTTATATGGACAGAGACCAAAGCCTGGAGCGATTGGACATGTCCTTCACCTCTCTTTAATCCCAGTTTCACCTTCCTAGACCAGTTACACTAACCCAGACCCCCCAACTCAATTTAAGAATGAATTACAAAAAAAGTGATGACTGGCACATTAAACTAAGCTTTGAAAACTGACCCTAAAGGAACTCTGGCTGTGTAGGTGAACTGATATTGTGAAAAAGGTTTTTTTTTCTGAGCTGTGCCTGTTGTTTTGAGGTTTGCAACATGAACACATGGTTGCGGTCATGACACTTTGGACACATGGGACTTGGGTTTTCAAAGTGTGGGTTTTTAAAGTGAGGTTAGCAAACTAAACACTCGAAGTTATACTGTACTCCTGGAGAATGCTGGAAACTCAGAAAAGAAATGTAAGAAAATATTTTGAGATGCATTAATAGATGTTCAGTATCTTAAGCTCTTAAGTCATGTCCAAGTATGACAACAGCGCAAACCACTGAACAGACTTTCTAACCCTTGCAGTCTCGTTTTCACTCATGGTAAATAAAATCTGACTAATGTCCACAGAGAAGAACGAAGCATTATAACACTGAACTGTAATGTAATGCCACAACACAAAACAATAATTCTATATAAGCCTATTGAGAGTCCAGATTACTTCAGGTCTCTCAAAATATCTGTGCCTCTCTTTTGTTTCACTTGTTCCTAAAATCATTTTCATTATTTGGATATTTATAATTGTATATAATCGAAAATCAAAACACATACCAATTCCTGGATCGCAGAAGCATGCCGTGTGGGCTGAGGGGAGTGACGGCACACCGCACACGTGCACCCACTCTTTGGAGTAAATCTGTGGTTAGGGGCCCACCTTTAAAGACAGATCCCACTCAATAAAGGCAGGAGAAGCTTCATGCTCCATTCAATATTTGAACAGCTATTTTGCTGATCAGAGTGAAATGGAAACAATTAGGTGAGTGAAACGCTGCATAGATTAACAGGACGGAGCCTCCCAGGGTCTGCTCCAGCTGTCATGGTTTTCACAATCTATCTGCCCCAATTCCTTTCCAAATCCCCCCTCGTCTCCCCACTTTTGGCTGCAGGGGAAAATGTAGGGGATTGGGGAAGGGGGGTGCAGACGGCAAAGGTTTTGAGGACTAGGACGATCAGAATTGGAGTCATGCCATCTTGATTCTCTCTTGGTTTTTTTCTGGCTGACTGAACTCGAGCTCATGGGTCTCAGCAACGGATGCTTCGCAGGTTTCTTCTGGGACTGGCAGAAAGTGGTGACCGGAACACCATGGCAACAGTGACAGAGAGATCGAGAGTGTGTCAAATGGAAGAATTCATCAGACTAACTTATGTTTTATAAGTATGACTCACTGAGGTTTTAGATACTATTGAATTTCACACATGTGCAAACACGCGTCTGCATCCTCCCACACGCCCTCAATGTCTTAGACTTTTGGAATTAAAAAGGGCAAACCACAACAAACACATCCTCACCTACAGAAGACTAGAGACAGATAATGGGTGGATGTTACCTTTCTCTGGTGCACATTAAACATTACAGTCAAAAGCAAATAAAAGTTCTAGTCTCAGGTAACCTTATCTTACACACTAGATTTTTTTTTGTATGTTGTCACCTTCCACGTGACAGACATGTAAAGCGATCAATAACAGTTTGTTTTGCCGTTTTAGGCCGGGGTTAACAGAGATAAATTCTACCACAACAAAAGCCTCGCATGAAGAAATGAACCATGCTAAAGCAGTGACATGCAGACACACCAAATATAAGTCAGCCAAACAGATATGCACTTACTAAACAGAGAAATTCTCTCAGTTTAGCTTGTAATACTTTTCAGATGGTTAGTGAGCGGACTGTGGCCGGTCTGTACACTTTCTGCATGTTTAGTATGCTGTAGAGCTCAGGGAAACGAGACAAAAGCTGTTTAAACAAAATAGGATGATGAGAAGAGACATCATTTGCTAAAGCAGCATTGGTCATTCTGGATTATTCTATGCACACAAAATCAACTCGCATATTAAACGTGTACACTTCATCAGTGCTTCAGAAGAGATACCAATGAAGTTAACACCTCGACTGTGGGTGATACTGGGCCTCTCATATCTGCCTTTTTAATCACAATATTCTGTTCTGAGAATTATCAACATCTGACTGATACTTGATGACTGAGACGTGCTCTATAAAAATGAAAAGAAACTAAAATTAATTCAACTCAACCCCCCCCACACATATAAGATTCTTAGCATACTCATTACATTGCATTCCTGCCCAAGCTGGATTCGTTTTATTATACTTTTACACAATATGTTTTGACTGGGGACAAACAGACTTCAAACAGAAACAACAATACTTGATAAACAATTTAATCTCATGACAATTTCACATTTGTAACTACTAACTAATCTGCCTTCGCCCCAGGGACCTTGATGCCTGCTTTCTTCTAATAATCATACATTTTTGCCTTATATTTACAAATGTTAACAAAACGTCCACCATGTAAAAGATGTTTTCTGGTGAGCTCGGGCTGGGATAACACTCAAAAACATGTACACTTGCATTGGAAATATAAGGTATTAGTCAGATGACTATATTAAACTAAATTTATGTTTTACTCACCGAAAATCCAAATATAGTCAATCGCAACACTACATTATGGTTTAGCTTTTTATGTCTTTTATCATTTTCATGTATTTCATATTTTGATGGGTACCATCAAGCTACTAAGGTTTGCTTTCCCTGATATCTCATGAATTATTCAGGTGAGGCAGCGATTGTAATGCGTGGAGAATGAACGCTGTGGGGTGTAAAATTTAGGCTGATTTCGGTGGGTAAAGGGGCTGTGGGGAGTCAAAATCAGGTACCCTCTTCTCAAAGGCTGCCAAGTTTTACCACAGACATAATATTATATTCAAAGGCGGAAAATGACACAAAATACAATTTCATTTGTGTATTAGACAAACTTAAGTATGGAAGTGTTGAAGTTTCTGCTGCAGATTACTGATGTGACATCTAAACAATATGAAAGTGTTTAAAAGTCACATTGATGTCTAAAGCCATATTCAAAGACTCAGGATGTGACAGGAGATGAGAAGAGAACTTTACGGATGCTCTTTAAATGAGCCCCCAAAAGTGCTTACCCCTGCATCTTTCCTCATCTTGGTTATTTTGCATTCAGATACTATAGACCACAGATGGCTGACAGCATCTTGGCAGCAGGCTGTCTCCCCGTTTCCCCAAAACTGTGAATTCAAAGAGACCTTCGTGCTGTTTTTCCATCTTCATGTGACAGGAAAGGCTGCTTCTTCAATTTCTTTGTTGTATTATACATGAATTTAACAGTTTTTTCATGGTAATTTGAAAAGCAGTGAAAAGTATTCTTAGCAGTGAAAAAACTTTGTAGATAAAAGTACAAAGATTAGCATCATATTGTCTTTTCTATTATATTAAAGTGAATTTCTCAAGGGTAATATTCAATATTCAAAAGCCAGTTAGCTACTAACTATAAATAAACTAAAATCTCAATGTTGAACTATTTGGCAGATATGGTGACCCATACCCGAAACGTGACCTCTGAATTTAACCCAACCAGTGAATAGTGAACACACACACTTCAAGTCGTGAACACACATACACCCGAGCAGTGGGCAGCTATCACTGCAGACCCCGGGGAGCAAACGGGGGTTAGGTGCCTTGCTCAAGTCAGTTGTTACCTGCCGGTACTGAGAATCAAACTGGCAACGTTCTGGTTAACCATTAGGCCACAACTGCCCCACAACTGTTAGAATATTATTTTACACAGTGTAATTATTACTATGCAAAAAAAAAATGTTTTTTTTATTATTGTCCCAAATGCTAAATCATCTTCTGGGCCGTTCTGAGCCCTCAGGTGAAGAGAGCTGCTCTCTCTTCCCCCGTATCTCTTGTTCACTGTCTGGAAAATCCAATCTGTCGCAATCAATCTGACATTTTTTCCCCCTTTTTTTGTGATTAGCTGGTCTATCACGGCTCACAGACATGAGGCGCCGTGTCCCATCCCTGGCTTTTTACATGGAAATGCATTGTAATTACTGTGCTGCATGGCAGTGATATTTACTCTAAGGCTATAAGTGAATGGCATGAGATTTAAAGCGGCTGCTTTTCAAAGGCCTGTGGCAGGACGAGATGAAGTGAGAGAAGGAGAGTGACATGGGAGGAGGGAGGTTCTTGTTGGGAGAAAAAGAAGAGCTTGTGTTAGCAGAATATACAGCAGTGATGAGTATATCTGCCAATGTAAAGATAATAAAATGAATACCAGCTCGTGAATTCTCGATGAATTCTTGTGTTTTATTAACTGATAATACTTGGAATGCACAATAAAAAAGCATGATTTTTTTTTTTTTTAAAAACTGAGTTATTTGTTTTTGCAAATGTGTATTAATAACATTTATTACTATTATTTCATTGTTTTTTGCATTAGAAACAAACACCACTGTTACATGTTTTGTAGATATACAAGAGGGAAGTAGATCTTATTGTCTTTGTAAACACATTTTGTTCTCATATTTTCATTTAGATGAAATTATAATATAACCACAGAAACATGGTTACCGGAATAAATTGTGTAATATAATCTTATTTATAAAGCAGAAGTTATGGTTAAATTACAGCCACTGGTGAGTACTTGTTTCACTAAAAAATCACTTTTACTTAAATTTGGCACATTGCGGATGTTCTTTTAGAATCCAGATATGATAAAAAAAAATGATACTTAAACATATTACATTAAGACACACACATTTAATGGTCAACTTAGCCCTTTCATGCATAGGTCAAGACTCAATACTGTGGATAGCTATTCAAAAAGCCATTTCTTGCATATAAATGGCCTATGATGGATATATAAAAATAAATTTGAAAAATATGTGAAACAAAAGTTCAAGCCTTGTTTTTCACAGCCTAGACAAATAAAACACAAACTAATCCTGACTGAGGTTGTCGTAATTGACACATGAAAGGGTTAAAATCCATAATCTTTGATTTTTTGTATGTTTTTCACCAAACAATAACTCCATGAGCAATGAGAATTCCAATAACAAAACATTGATCAGAAACTTGATAATGAGGTGAATGGTAAATGATTGATTTGTTAGACAGAACAAAACACTTTGACTACGCCACAATCATGACCTACATGTGATTGTTCTGAACTGATTATTGATTATTATAATTTCGGGTAGGAAACCAGTAATCCAGATGCTGTGTGTTTACTCTGGGGATTTAAAAAATCTTTTACTACTCTAAAAGACACACATTAACTTCCCTCTGCTGTTCTTTATATGTGTACAATCCTCCATATAAAAACTGTGAGTGCGTATAAACCCAGAGCGAGAAGAGGTCGACAGGTCAAACAGCTGATCAATATATAGAACAGACTAACCGATGTCAAGCAGATCATCTGATGCTTGAGCTACTCTAAAGAGCACAACCCTAAAGACCACAACACCACTGCTTTATAAATCCATATTAAAGTGTATAACACTGTTTACCCCTCGATATGATTTACTTTACATGAATTGCAATAGCCATGTGCCACTGTATGTTATTGGCTGATGCTGGTACACAATCGGATACACAATCAAATCTTATTAGACACTTATTCCATTGAAACCAACTCTACAATGACAGATTTACTGCATTTAATGTCAATTATCACACTAGCGTACATGCTAGCGTGTCTGGCAGTGGGACACCTGGGATTAGCAGCTCGAAGTGTGCCGTCTCCAGAGAACGGAAAGTGTTTGCGGTGGGGTTAACAAGCTCCTTGTGTTTCTTTTTGTTAATTAACACATTAATCTTATGAATATATGCAAATTGAGACTTGATGGTATAGCTGCTGTGGTCTCCCAACTACAATCATCAATCACGCGGAGCAGACGCAGCGGTGTGTTCCACAAAAGATTATGGGATATCTAGTGACAGTTCACATTTAACCTTTACTAACAGATGTCATATGTGCGTTTATATCTCTGTTTACTGTAAATGAACAGAAATTTCCGTAAGCATTGAAGAGAACAATACTTAATGTACAATAAATCCAGTTCCACTTTAATGTAGTTGCACTGGAAATGTTCAACACAACAACCTCGATACGACATACATTGAAATGTTCAAAAACTGCTTTGTCCTTGGTATGGGCCCCAGGTGAAGTCCAACTAAAATCCCATTAAGCAAACCTCTCCCCTCAGCCTGGCCATTTGGTCCAGAGATCACCAGCCAACTCCATCAATTCAAATCATTGGGGCAATCTGTCAGGTCCATCTTGTGGCACTGTGCCTGGATTTCGCCTTAACATGACTGATTATTCGATCTGAGCCTAACTACATATTGCCCTAATCCTTAAGATGGATGAGGTTTAGCCTTTTAATGCTCCTGCGAACGTAGTCCATTTGGGTTAGAAAGGATTCAATGCAAAATCTACTCTAAACAATGACAGGAAAACAAATTGGGCCAACAAGGGCACCCACTTTCTTTCATGCACAGCTCAATTTTTAAATCATGTTTATGATTGTGTCGATGAGATTAAGGGTTTTATGGATTAGCATATTCATTCAGTGGTGATGTCAAAAACATTAGGACCAGACACAAGTGTAAGAAAAAGACAAGAGACTGAGCCAATCAAACTTGGAAACTGAATTGTAACTTGTAAAAGGGATAGTTCACCCAAAAACTAAATATTCTTTCATCGTCATTATTTATTTATGTTGGTTAAAACCTATATATGACAAAAGAAGATATTTTGAGAAATGACTGATGATGATTGGTTTTGTGGCCATATAATGGAATCGGGATCAGTGTTGTTAAAAATATCTTCTTTTGCGTTCTGCAGAATAGAGAAAGCCATTCAGGTTTGGAATGACATGAGTGTGAGTAAATGGTGAAATAATTTTAATTTTACGGTGAACTATCCTATAGACAGTTTCAACACAACAACATAAACAAACGTTACTGTGGCCCACGCTTAACTTCTGGAACACATGCGCAAAGAATCAAGTCCCTGCAGATTATTTCTGATAACAAGCAAAAGAAATAACAAATTATCATTAACTAGCAAGTTAAAGTAGGTCTAGTTAGTATTGTTTTGGGTTACCAGATAGAAGAATCGTTACTTGGCTAAACTTAAATGCAAAAGTTACACGACCCATTCAACAAAATGTTTATTTAATAAAATTATAATACAATAAAATATAAATCTAACCAGACCAATCCAGGCGGTCCATCTATATTGTTATCCCTGTTTAAAACATTTCAGGTTACTTAACTTATCTTTACATGGGTTAGGGAGTCAAATGACATAATTTTTTCCAAAATTGTATAAAGGTCAAATTATAAATCATTAGCTTACTGTTCCAAATAGGGATAACATAAGGAGTTTTGAACACAGATTTTTTATGAACATGCTCATTAACTGTTTTTACCAAAAAAGTTATGTACTACAGCACTAAAGTCACCATAAAACAAAAAATGACGATCCTATTAACAATCCTGGTTTTATTGAATGTTTTTCCAAAAGAAACAACATGGTTAAAATATAATGCCTTCTCTCCCTCTGACTTGACTTTTCCACTGATGTCATTTAGACCATGCAGGTTATTGCCTACATTTTTTATAAAACGTTAATTTGTAAACATTAGCCAAAAGCTGTTTAGTCAATGTTTTAGAAACTCATCTCAAAACATTTTTAGGTCAAGGTTAGTCTCACCACTTACCACTACTGCTTTGACGGATTCATTTGCATATGCTTTTCAATGCACAGCTATTATTATACAGGCTCAAAATAAAATCAGTTCTATTTAAAACAGTACACAATCCGCCTCGCTGCGGATGCACCCTGCTGATCAGCGATTTCAGCAAGACCCACATCATCTGAATGAGTACTCCCTATGGGAGTCACAAGCAAACACTGATTCATAGATGCAAAGCCATTCTGATACGAGTCAGGACAAACTATTACTATGTGCACAATGCAGTAAAATCGACCTACTTTTGATGCTTGTATAGAGCATCAAATTGCCATAGCTACAAATCCACCAAACAGCTTGTACTTGTACAAATCCACTTTTGCATTGTAATGCTGACATATATGAGGAAATGGCATAACGTATGTAGCTACGCATTTAAAAACACAGTAGATCCCACATATACACACATCCTGACACATATACTGAAAACCTATATGACTGGAGTCTCTTCATCTCCTCAGGTTCATACACTTTCTTCCAAGAGCTACTGCCCTCTTGCATCTCCTACCACCCGGAGCTCTGGTTTTACCTTACTGGAAACGTCAAAGGCAGCAGGGTCATGTTTTCCTCTAGATCAAGGAAAGCTTTCTGGACGAGTCAGTCCTATTTTCCGGCTCATTAGTTCTAGAAGCAATCCTCCGCTGTGGCTTATCCACACTTGCATCCAAATAAATCAATAGTTTTAATGTCAAGACAATATTTTTACATCGGGCCACCACAAGCTTCCATTATTAACACAAAGTTGAGGCCCATATATAAGTTTGGATTATATTTTATAAACAAAGTAAAAATCTCTGATGTCTCCAGCACAGAAAAGTTACGAATGCAGACACCATTTAACTATTTAAAAACTAGAGAACAGACAGAATCCTTTCATAAAGAGCATGAATTATTAATGATTCATGCAATGCAAAAAAAGAAACGTGAAAATGCATGCGTCATGTCAACATGTGTGCATGGAAATTGTACGCAAATATGCAGTATGTTTTTGAAGACCCACCTAAAATGTACAATATGCATTTTACCGCTGTCCTTCTGAAACCTTATATGTCCAAATTTTACATGATTAAATACTGTGTTATTGAAGTTGACAAGAAGTTTCTTTATATTTTGTATTGGTTCGATATTTGCAAAACCCAGTGACAAATGTAAAGATTGATTAATAATAATGATTTATGGTCATAAAAATTAAATATTAAAATATTAATATACAAGGTTTCTTACAATTTGTTACTTTTGCATTTGATAAAATACTGTATCAAACCTGGTGGCACACAAAAATGCATCTGGACTCAAAATGACATTGGAATCAATGATTTAATGTGAAAATGTGGCCCAGAAAAGAGAAGTTACACAGCCATTTCCAAATGCAAGTTTTATCTAATGCAATGCCATTTATATTCAAACACTGAAACAGACTTAAGTATCTGTTTGTGTGTGGATGCATGTACGTGTGTGTGTATATGGTCTTACGGTCAAGATAAGATAAGGTCCTTCAAGCTTGAACTTCACATCAGAGCTTTTCTCCCCAGCATGAGTTTCAGTTGTGCTTCATCTGCGCGCCCTGACGCTGGCATTTCACAGGTCACCGCATGCACAGCAGGACCCTACCGCCATTAAAGAGCCTCTGACGCAACGGCACACGCCACCAACTGAGGAACCACATCAGCGACGCTGAAGAAGACCTGTACAGAGAGAAAATCTGACCTGATGAAATCAATTAATTCTTTTCACAATCTGGAACTTCAAATAGATGTTAAATGAATTAACAGCGAGGAGAAGGTCGAGACTTTGCATCCCTGTATGGGTTAAAGGCCACAATGGAGTGAAACAGACAGAAATGTATTTTGCTTAGTATTCATGAATTCAACTTAGAACTTACATTTGGCATGCCATAAAAGTCCTTATAGAGTTTCCCATATGATTTAAATATTTTTACATTGAGATACTTGGAACAAACATGATTATGTGCAGTCATGCAATGTCTGATGCAAAAAAGCTGTTCGTGTCTTTCTAATTTTTGTCTTGTTAATGCCATAAAAACATGTCAAGAGTATGAGTGTCACAGAACGTAAGACATTCTTATGTCTTAGCCGTTGTCTTTTGTCATATTTTGATTAAGAACATCCAAGAAAAGACACTTAAGATTATGGCAGTGTATTGCAATATGAATGTGTGTGAGTGAGAGCTGCAGCCATGTGTTTCTGTACTGTTAAGGCCACTGCATCAACAAACAGCTGGTGTTCTGGTAAAAGGAAGAATTTCTCAAGAATGCTATGAAAATAATCCTTTAAAAGTATTCAGTCGAGAGAGAGAGAGGTGGGATAATCTTACAAACCTGCAATGCAGAACATGAAAAATTCTCAATGGCTCACCACTAAAATTGGGGTTCAAAGCGGTCCGGTCTCCTCTGCATGTTCTTCCATGGTATGCGTTGTGTCTTGGCACAGAACAGAAACAGTGCAAATGTTTTCAAACCAACTGTAGTTTTATAGTTATAGACTGTTGCTTGGGTGCTTTAACAAAAATCATCTCTGTATAGAAGACTCAGGCTATTTTATCCCATGGGATAGTTTTTACATGGGCCATATCAGCTGCTAAGTAAAGTTTTAAGCAGAAGTTTGTTTGTGGTAAAATAATGTCTCAATCATTTTTTTGTGATTTTATTTGGTCAGCAATAATCTGCCAAGTGTCACTTAAAAAAAAGGCAACTTTACGACTGCACTCCAAATTATGAATTTATTAAAACCATTAACGCTTGGAATGTGAAAATTATATGTATATTCTCCATACATTTTGTGACCGTTAACGGGTTAAAGGTGCAATGTGTAATGTACAATGTGTTATTGACAAAAATGCAGAGGTGTCTTCAGAGGTGTATAAAAACCTTACATTTAGCGTTATGTTTTTATTAACTTAGTATGAGCGATTTATATTTACATACACCATGGGACCCCTTACATGGAATTCATCATGTTGTTTCTACAGTAGACCTAAACGAACAAACTGCTCTACAGAGCGGAAACGACAAATTTGTCCTGTGTCAGCCACCATAGTGCTTCAAAAGGGGGGGTTGAGCAGTTTAGTGAGCTGTTGGTTACATTTCCTACCATTGGGGCACAAAACATCAATGCATATTTTGTTATTTATTGTCACTGTCCTTCCAAAACCTCATATATCCAAACTCGCTGTTTCTGGAAATGGGAAAAACACTGTACTTTAAAACGATTCAATATTGTGTTGTCAAAGTTGACAAGCACTTTTTAATGGTTAGATTTTTGCAAAACATAACAAACATAAAGGGTGACTACACTGTAAAAATATATTTTTTTAAGTAACCTGGCTTAACTTAAAAAATATTAGTTAACTAATAAATTTAATGCAAACTCGTTATGTTAACTAATATTTTTAAGTTGAATTCATTCAAAATTTTAAGGCAGCCAGGTTATTTATCTTTTTAGGTTGAACCAACATTTCTTTTTTACATTATAATAAAGATTGATGACAAAATAAAAATCACAAAATATGGAGATAAGAGGTTTAAATATGTAATGACTTTACCCTGAAAAACATTCACATACAGTAAGTGAAAACTGACACGACTTGTACTTTCTCAGATCTCCCGACGCTCTTCTTTAAGTTCCAGTTCACACCAGGCCACATTTTCTACTTTTTATCATTAAGATTGGACGGCACATCAAATACTTGCAATAGAAGTGCTGATAAATAATTAATGCTCTGTTTCCAAGAAAACAATGGGCGGGAAGGTCTAATTCCTCTGGAGGAGTACCCATGCTGAACATCCCACGAGACCAAACAGATGTTTACAATAGTGGCATCAAAGCGACATCTCAGCCAGCTCTGAAGACGCCACGGCTGCCGGTTGTCAGAACTGTCCACTTTGTTTTGTTGTTTGATGGATCTGAATTCATAATCATCGCAAATGAACTGATTCCAGGAGATACAGAGAGACAGTCTGTATCCTTGCAGGCCAGGGTGAGTTCTGTGTTGACTAACACTAGAGATAATCTTGAAGAATTGGTTTTGTTTGCACTTCAGGATCATTTTAAGTAAATATGCGCTTTAAATGGTAACATATCATTATCAGTGGTGCTTGAGAGCACATGTACTAGTCATCACAAAAAAGTGGCAATTATAAATTCACAATCGTGAAACGAAGCCTGAACAGCTTGAAAGGATTGATAATACACACGTTTTTCCTCTTTATTTAACATGAGCTAAAATATGCATACTAAGGAGCAGCATTTAAATAACTTGGCCATCAAAAAAAGGAGGGTGTGATTCAACACGGCTGTTTCTATCCCCCCTCCACCAGGATTTCTGGCTGCCACATCCTACTTTGAAAATTAGCATTATACCCATGAAATTAAAATGCAGTTCCCTGGAGATAGCCATAGAGATTAGGGTGTATACTGCAGGTATTTAGAGATACACATGTCAAGGCAAGTCAAATTAATTTCATGATCACGGAAGATTTGAAAGGATTTCATACCAACGTGTCTGGCCCGTATATTGTACATCCATTAATTGGTTTTTCCGTGTCTGAGGATGTAATAAATCACTGTTCAACAGACAAGCCATCTAGTACTGCAAAGGCTGTGCACCTGCCATGCACGGGTTACACTGAAAGAAGACCGACAGACATAAAACAGAGATGATGATTTACTCTTTCTTGCATCAGCTGTTCTGAGCTGTGATTATGAAACCTTTATAAGCGCTATTATGGAGTTCTAAAATAACCCTATATCACCTTGATGACACATGATGTGAGAAGCTGTCAACTCCTAGTCTTATAATACATAACCAGAGAGTTTGCACACACAGAAACAGAACGCCTGTCAAAATTCATACATTTTACACCATAGATAAATATACATAGATGACTCATGCACTGTCGTCCACCATGGTAAAATCAATATGTGAACATTCGAGATCTACCATAGTTTTACACATGTATACAAATAGTACATGCTGTTGTGCAGACCCAAATATTATAATTGCTAAACTAACCACAATACAAAAAAAGACACAACTTATTACACGGTGCTCTAAAATACTTAATTCTGATTGGCCAATCGCAACATTCCAAGGTGTTATTCCCAGATAACAACCGCTCAAAACTATAACACACAGTAACCCGGATGCTGCAAATCATTTTGACAGGCACAGTTTAATATTCCACAAATATTAAATATGTCCTTTAATAACATATATGACATCATATTTACAAATGATTAAACCAAACTGCAGGTTCATGGTATTTGAATGTTGTGTCCTACCTTAAAACTGAAAGTAAACAGGTTTTCCTCTGCATTTGTTCAAAATAAACTAATAAAATATTTCAAATCAATATTTCATGTTCAATAACTTACGTTTGAGGTAAGCAAGGATAATGTACAGACAGCTGGGTTTTATGGCGTATAAACCCCTTCGGTGTGTATAACCGACTGCCTGTATGTTATCCCTTACATAAATAATTATATAGTTACATATAATACAGTTAATGTATATAAAATATCTAATACTAATACACCTGTCACAAGTTATCTCCTTTCCTCTGGAATTTAAATGTTCTTGGCATTTTTTTACAAACTGAGGCTGTACAATGTTGGCATTTTGAAAACCGTAAAATAGCATTTGTACTGTAAATGACGACAGCAACAGGCCGTTTCAATATGGCGGACACATTGACATTTCACATATCTGTTAACTAAATACTATAGCTAATAAAATATAATGCTTTAAAATATTCATATTAGTCTGTTACTACATTAAAATTGAGCACATTTCCCCCAATATTTTAAAAAGAAACAAATATACTGTACATGTGTATGGTGTTACACAGCAGAAATTTTGAAAACAAACTGTTAATAACATACACTGTAAAAATGTTTGCTGTAGTTTTGCAGCAGTTTGCCAGCAACTTTCTGTAGATTTATATTTATATAATTTATTGAGTTTTTTATAAAAATATAAAACATTAAACATTAACAAATCTTTATCTCTATATTTTATTTGTATTTTTTTTATATAATATTTTCAATAATACAATACTTGTTCCAGTCTACTATGAAGAGTCTACTGGTTAGTCGTGGTGATGCAAGTGGTGCAAGTTGCTTACATCGTCTTTACAATGTGGCTGTGAAGTAAAACATATTGAACGCCCTCATCAAAGAAATCCACAGGAACTCACCATCTGCACTTGATTCAGTCCCTGCAGGTTCAACCAAGGTGATCACTGTCTGTTTCTCATGCTTATCACTGTCACTCTGAAGTTATCACCATAATAGCCCAGTCTGAAACTGCTGTCTGTCCCCACTAGACCTTCTCAGAAAAGTCAGAGGAAGAAAAACCCCATAACTGAGAGCGTCTCTTGCATTTAAACGGTTGTAAATTGCCTCTCTTTCCCCTTGCGGCTGCCATTTCACATGTAATGGTGTCTGATGGGAGAGACAGTGATTTCGCTGTCAGGGTTGTAAAGGCTGGTGCTGGATTTTAATAAGCTGAGATACAGATGAACTCAATGGAACCAGAAAATAAAAAGCAGCTATCCAGAAGTAAATGAGACATGAGTTTTGTAAGCAGTTACATAGTATTTTGTAAATATATTTATTTGTGTATACTATATAAATACATTTCCAACAAAACAGAACATGTAAAACTAGCCATACCTAAGAGAGTCATCTACTACACAAACAATTTCATATTGGCTAGGGTAAACTCCCAGCATGCATTGCATTGCATAAATCATGCAGTTTAAACTAAACTCTTGTGTGTACTTTTTGTTACTAACTTCCATGCTGCACTGACCCAATTCAGTCTGTTGGGTAATATAAATTTGAACTATAATGATGAAACCATGATATCATCTTCATTCTGCTCCGCAGTGATACCTGCAGCATTAAATCAAAAACAACACCGCAGCTTGAAACAAAAGAAAAAGCTGCATTCTACCACAGTCTTCCAAAACGGCATCCCGTAATTCAACCCTCAGCATTAAGCACTGTGCCGGAGGCCGAGGAGTCCTTAGCAAATAAAACACTCCCATGAAACCAGATGTCACACATGCAGGATGCAGGCTGAGTCAGACTCAGAGGGAACTCCTGCAGGCCAACAGAGAATGTGCTGTGGCTCATTTGGCGTTTTGGATAGAGATCAAGAAAGCGAGGCATTACAGGTGCAGAAGGTCCCGAAAAGCAGAGAGGCTGACTCCCCCACTTCTACGATCAAAACATCACAGTGCTCGCAGACAGAAAGTAATTGGTAAGAGATTGTCACATCTAGTGCTTGCTGCATATCAGATAAAGAGAGGCAGGAGTTGTACTGTACATGTCAGGAAAACAGCTGTAGCTAAACAGAGGATGCCATGAACACAAAAAAATGATGCGTCTCTTAAAGAAACCAGTAGTGTTTGTCCTAACTGTCACAATAATACATCACAGGTGTCCATCCAAGTCATATACATGGACAATCACCAAGAATCAATTGCACTTGTTATAGTATCATTTATGAGAATGCACCATTCGCAATTGTTTAGAGTTCATAATGTCAAAGTGCACACAACCAAATGGATACTTATATATGCCGTTTTAATGTAAATCAAATCAAATAATTGAATTTAATAAATAAAATAATTACATTTTATTAAATAAAATAAAATCTGCTATTATAATGCACAGAAAATGCAGAGTAAAAAATTTATATTTTTTTCTGTACTGACAATAATCACACTTTAATTGTCAATCGTAATAGTTTACTTAAAAGCAGACATTCTTTCATGAAACCTGTATGTGAGGTTTCTTCTGTGGAACACAAAGGAATATATTTTGAGAAATGTCTCAGTGGTTTTTCTCCAGTGGTCACCAACAATCTTTAAAATATCTTCTTTTGTGTTCTGCAGAAGAAATAAAATCATACAGGTTTGAAATGATATGAAGATGAGTAAATGACGACAGTTTTTTTAACTTTTGGGTGAACCCTCCCTTTACATTTTGTGACCAATTAATAGTAAAATAACAGTTAGCATCACCATACTTTGATAACATCTTATACCTTCCTGTTTTGGTTTAATTTTTATTTGGCTGATGACTCTCAGTCTAAAGGAATCTCATAAAACTCTTCAGACTTATTAATGTGGCAGTCCAAGACAAAACCATCATTCTATACATCCATCTACAACGCAAATATCTTTTAAGCCATAAGAGCTTCTTTGATCCTTCATCAAGGAGTCTTTCGCTGCCAAGGACCAGGCAGATTTATTAACAGGGCTCGGAGAAACACAACGGCCTCATTTGCTCTCTGGATATGAGAACTGTAGTTTACTACAGCATTGATGGAAATAATGACGAAGACAGAGAATTAAGACAGACACAATTTTGTCTCTGACATAAAATCTCATTCGAAAGCAGTACAGCTTGTATCTTGCAGCATGTTGCTCATCTGGAACAGATTGTTTCTAAGGAAAAACAAATTTCCTGCTGATATTACACAGATTATTTTCATTGGCTATGAACAGACAGATGTCATGGAGAAAATCTCCTTGGCCACGAAAAACATTTTTCTTTGCGCTACTCAACTGAACCAGTACGTTACATCAGTCGCTAATAATCCACAAATCCTGTCTGCTGCTTTGATTTACTTGTTTTTCCTATGAGCAATGCAAATTATATTTATCTTAAATATCCATCACATGCTAATTGAGAAGACAATGAGGTGGATAAAAAATGCTTAAAAGATTGAAAAAGAGAGTCCAGTAAATTCAGATGTTCAGTGCCTGGGAGCCAGACGGGAAGATAATATAAATGTCAGGAGTGTTATGTTCAGAATGATGGAGTTGGGGAGTTTGGATCATGCAGAACAACATGTACCCTGTCCTGCCCTTCACTCCAAAGCCCACTTTCTATGGCTTGCCCTCCTCTGACAATGTCAAAGCCAGACTTGTGATTTGTTAAGGGACACTGTGTAATGTAAACTCTACATATTCTATTCACTTTGCCATCGACCTCCATTTTCTGTCTGGTTTCTCTGAAACCGCCCCCACAAAAATAGAAGCTGTCGGGTACTAGAGCATCAAGTATTTTTAATTTCATTACTGTACTAAAGAGTACTTTCATTTTGGGGGAAAACTACATTTCTTTATCATTACAATTTTTTTTTGAAGTGAAGAATCAGTTTCATGATGTGTGGGTGAATCTTGTGAGCAGAATGTGTATGACTCTGCTTTCATACTGTTTTCATACTGCCACATTGGGTGATTCCAGAAACGCACACCCACATTTTTTCTGAACGCAGCCACAATCACAATTTGACAGATGGAAGACACAGCCAATAAATACACATTAACAATATATGGTTTGTGTACCTTTTTTACACATTTACAAGCTGTGTTATGGAAAATGCAATGCTGTATCCAACGGCAAAGGCTACACCGGCTATTAATAATATATTTTATGCCCAACATGTTTTACACACATGAAGTCATGCAGTGAAAATGGTTACTCATGTTTTTTTATTGATATTGAAAGTTGAATGTTCTAAAGTGTTGGGCATTTCCTGTTAATAACAAGACGTTATTTCCAAATCATAATTGTTTAATGTCTTTATCCACTCAAATATGTGTAATAACTGACTGTTACTGACTAGTCGGCTACTGATAATATCTCATGGTTATATCAGATTGACCTGTAATCTATCTTTGCTCTGACCACTCAGGGTTTTTGCAACATTCTGTAAGACCTCTTTCATTTTAAATAGTTTGAGCAGATGGACCACATCAAACTGCAAAGAATAATAAGACTATTAGATCAGTGCTCTTTGCTTTTGATACTTACATATTTATACTTACATATAAGAGTATCTGATAACTCCCCAATTAAAAAAGGGCATTAAGTACACTTTATTTAAGTACAGTACCATAATGTATTGTCACATATTTATTTTGTACTTATATACAAAATATACATATTTTTTATTTCTATTCATGGTAGCACAGTAATTTTTTGTGCGTTGGAATAACTAAGTAAATTTAAGTGTAATATAGTGCAAATTTGTACAGAATTCATTCAATTTAATCTACAATTGAAATGTTATATAATTTTAAAGGAGCAATGTGGAGATTTTTGCGGCATCTAGTGGTGAGGCTGCGAATTGCAACCAATGGCTTACTCCACCGCTCCCCCCTCCCTTGCGAAGCACTACGGTGGCTGACACAGGACAAATATGTCGTCACATTTACGTTTTTTTGCCAAAGGACATAACATTGACAAAATGCGCTCTGTCTGTTTAGGGTTACTGTAAAACAAGGGGAATTTAGGGGAACAAGGGGAAAAATACACTCTGCCTGCATGTATTTTATATTAGTCTATAACAGTAACTCTATCAGCTAGAATCCGAGACCCTCTCTCATGAATAAGAAAACAGAGAGGGTGGGCTATGATAAGATATGAGATCATGAGGGGGACTTGATCGTCTAAAGTGCTCAGATGCAACCTTTTAAGGCCCCGGCCTGTCACTGCCAATGCACACGGTTCGAGTCCCCTTTATTTATCTCATTCTATCGCACCACTTAGACAGTGACCCCCCGAGAGAGGCTTGACCCTCACAAGCCCGGCCTCTGATTGGACAGAGCTGGGTCAGCAGTCGAACAGCGAGGATCTTTACGATGACCTTCCACTTTGAGTGGGTGGAGTCATGCTTATATCCCTTCTGAATTTTTGGTCTTCTGAGGTTAATAATTAAAAGCAAAGCAAAGGTTGGTGCTACACATCTCCAAATTAAATGAAATAAAAATGTAGTAATAATTTCTTTAAAACACAAAAGGAGAAGATACAGAAAGCCTTAATTGTATAAAAACAGTGTATATTGAACATTTTTTGATGGAAGAAAATTTTGTAGTCATCCGAACTATCCCTAAAGGTTTGCATTCATATACTTACAACATCAGACGATGTCAGAACATAAAAACCCATACGTTTCAAAGATAACATTGAAGCTACACTTTAAGTATGAATTTGTTATCTGAAAGCATCACAGCATATGACAGTATAACCCGGTTTCATACCGAAAACTTACCAAAACCACATGAGGAACTGATTTATGAGTTTGTTTGATATATGAGAGTGACATAACAGTTTTGATTTAATTTGGGGGAAATCGGGAATATTTATCTTTTCTCCTCTGGGGAGATTAGATTTACACACTCACTAATCTCTGTTTGAGTTCAGACTGAGTTTCTCTCCTCAGAAATGGTTGGCTGAGATGGTGTGTGGGGGTAGAAGAGCCTTAAACAGGTCAGAGGTTGTAGTCTGGGATGGGAGCATTCACGTTCATTTCTTTTGCTTCTGTCTGACATGGGTCAAAGGTCATCTGCGCAGAAAAAAACAAGAAGGGGGGTTGGACAAGCTTATGTCTTAGAGTTGTGTCTACCAGTGCATGTAATCTACATTGTCTTATGTGCCAAAACAAACACAGACAACAACAAACAAACGCACGCACGCACGCACGCACGCACGCACGCAAACACACACACACACACACACACACACACACACACACACACACACACACACACACACACACACACACACACAGAGGAGTACAACAGTGGACCAATAGTTACCATACAACTTAGACATTAAAGGCAAAACATGCTCAAATGTTTTTTTTATATATAAGTGTGTACATACACTGTAAAAAACTGTAGTACAGAATTTTACTGTTATTTTTTTTACTGATTTTTCATGTATAATTTCAAAAAACGTTTATTTTCCTAATTACTTATGGAAATATTATGGAATTTTAAAGAACTATTTTTTACAGATTTTTAAAATAAATTTACGGCAAATTTACAAGGAAAATATTTTGACGAAAAATTTCAGTTTTTTACTGTATATTTTTTAGTCTGTTTTTAAAAAAACACATGTGAAAAAAGTCAAATTACAGAAAAAGACTGCAAATTTACAAGAATTTTTTAAAATGTACTGTCAAAATGCAACAAATGTATACAAAGTGACATAAAAGAGTCTTAGCTAAAACGTAATGTAAAAACATTGAAATTGTCTGTCATTTTCTTGAGATATTTTGTAAGAACTCAGTGTGATCAGTGTCTCTTAGGAGTTGTTTGCACAAAATCATTTTGAACTAAAAAAAGCAAGCATTTTATGCATTTAGCTGTTCATTTACAGGACAGCTGCGTTTTTAGGAACTAAAAACAGTAACCTTTAAAAAAACAATCGTTTCAGTGTAAACTACAAAAACAGGAAATTGTGATACGGTTATGCCTTATATTACGCTTCTTTACAAAGTGACAACGCCAACTACTGGCCTGGCATACATAATACAACACAATATAGTGTTGTTAGCTATTTTCGCAAAACAATGAGAAAAGAAATCAGACAACATCATGGTCTGTGAAATGTTTCAAAAAAGCACTTTTTAATCTCTAGACATTTTTTGTCGTGTAAACGTTCCCTTAGAATAGATTTTTTATTAGACTTTTTGTAAACGACAGGACAGTTGTCACATCATATTCCTTCACTGTTCCTACAGCACTGCTCCCCTCTTTTTTACAAACTGGAACAGCAGCAAGATCAAGCAATGCCCCCTCCCTTTGCCCAATAATCCCTTGAATATGATCTATGTCCCGCTCTAATGCGCGCCCAGGCTGGGCATGGAAGAGGAGGAGGCCCCATCCTTATCAGCCAGACAGACACCCATCCCGCTCAGGGGGTCCAATCCTCCCTTTTCTGCCCATTCCATAATTAGATGATGTGTCTAGGTCTAGCCAAGGATTTGGCCAGGATCTGAACTGGGTCGGTGGGTGATAGTGTTGTTGTCTTATTTTCATTTAACACCCACCCCAATAAGCCCCACCCTACACTCCCTCTCTAGTGTCAGGCTAATGTCAATTTTATTTGTCAAATGAACGTGTCTGACACTCCATGACGCTGCCGAGATCATTACGTTAAGTGCTGAAGGACGCAGAGCCTCGATGCACTTACGCTCACTACAGACTCGACACAATAGACCATGCAAACATATCTGTAATTGGATTTGATTATTTTTGCTGATTCAGAGAACAGGAAGAGAACAAGACAACCTGGCCCGCACACTTACATCAGAAATACATGGGTCAACTGATGCATGACTGTATGGGGAATATATAATTTGGCAGATGAGATTTTGGACAGTTTCCCATTATGTGAAAATACCCAGAGAAATGCAAGCTTGCAGTTCAGACCTCGCGTCCTGACGCCAGGCCCTCATTGATTACTAAATGTATATTACCATTATTGGCACTTTAGTGACAGTGTGCTTTAATTAACTGTTTTGGGGCATTTCAGCATGTATCGATGCAACGGCGTATTGATGCGGTGACGCCGGCCATATGGATCGGCTGACATATTTCACTGAAGCATTAGTGGCTGTATCTATTTAGATAATGATAGCTCATTCAATTTTGTGGACAGATGTAATGATGTCATAGCGTATGCTTTTAGATCTTTTTATTTAATGTTCATAATACGCCAGGCTTATTAGATGCTATCTGTACTCCCTAGGGTCCTTCATTTACATTTGTTTTATTTTCAAACCCAAGAGAAATGAACGTGAAAGATGGTCGAAGAAGAAAGTGCCTACTGCATCAATGTCCAAGATGAAGAGAAATATGGATTGTGACTAATATATTTGTTTGTGCACTTAGATATTAATCTATCATGACCATCTATAATGTTCCATAACATTTTAATAATGATACAGATTTATTTTCATGAATAGAAATGGGTAGTCGAAGTGTCCTGTGGTGTGACATGCTACATTACATCACAAACAACTTGAAACACAATTTGGCTAATTCTTTATACCTGTATATCAAAGGAATAGTTCACAAAAAAATGAAAATTCTGTCATCATTTATTCACCCTCTTGTCATTTCAAACCTGTATGACATTCTTTTTTTTACAGAATACAAAAAAAGGGTATTTTGAAGAATGTTGGTTAGCAAACCCATTGACTATTGTTTGGACCCAATAGTTCAAATGTTCGCTGACCAACATTCTTCAAAATATCTTCTTTTGTGTTTTGCAGAATAAAGAAAGTCATACAGGTCTGAAATGACAAGAGGTTGAGTAAATGATGACAGACTTTTTATTTTTGAGTGAACCATTTCTTTAAGTACATTACTTAAATATTATACATTAAGCATACAACCTCGTTTTATGCATACACTGAAATCATGTGAGTAATGTGCTTACTGTACCATTACACTCATAAGCACATGAGTCTATACACAGCAGACTTCAATCTGGCTTGAAGGTCTTGTCCTTATTCAAGTTTTCTGCTTGTAGCATTAACACCTCTTTAGTTAGCATCTCTCTCTCTTTCCATCCGCTGCACCGTAGCTGTGCCTCACTGCATGGAAACTTTCACCCCCCCATTCCTGACAGTCACACACCCACACGCACACAAACACACACTGCACGGCTGAAAGCCGTGGGTGAAAGGGGAGGAGACTGTGTCTGCTAAGGTTGAGCTGTTTACAGTGTGGGTTTATAAAACAGCAGACGGGGGGCCGTCCCTACAAAGAGAGGGAGCAGGGAGGAGAAACGCCAGACAGGGATAGAGAGAGTGACAGAGAGAGAGAGGGTCTGCATAAAGCCTACTCGGGACAGAATGATAAAACAGCCGGCCGGCTTTGGAGAGTAAGCTTTTTTGTCAAGTGACTTCTACCACAATTGCAACAGCACCGAGGATGCTGATGTGAGGAAAGCAAGAACTCTGCATCATACCACAAAGGGACTCTCTTTGTTTCACTGTGAGTACTACTTTATATACTATATTCTATAAACATGAGTTATAGAACTGCCTTAGTTGTACAGGATGTAAGAATTGCATTTAAACAATGCAGGACATATCTGTTACACTTTGTCAATTTGTCTTTGAGGAGTCACACGACTTGTGTCAAAAATGTGCATTTAAAATGAATAAGGACGTTTTCTTTCTTTCTTTAAGGAACAGAGCAGGAATTGATGAGTTCTGCATCTTAGACGGTCTAGTCATGGGTGACTGTAGGGAACTTACTGAATAGATCCCAGCGCTGCATCATGGTTCAGCAAAGGAGCCACAAATACTTATCAGTCATGGACGGCAATTCCACCAGAGAGGCGTTTGCGGGACTGGCAGCAGATGATGACACTGAGGTGTTTGGACACGTACCCTCAAACAAAGACCCAAACTGGTGCAAAACTCCTACCGGGCACATTAAGAGACCAATGAACGCTTTTATGGTCTGGTCTCAGATTGAGAGACGAAAGATTATGGAACAGTGGCCTGACATGCACAACGCTGAGATTTCAAAGCGCCTTGGAAAACGTTGGAAGCTACTCCCAGACTATGAAAAGATACCCTTTATTAAAGAGGCAGAGAGATTGCGTCTCAAGCACATGGCCGATTATCCCGACTATAAATACCGCCCCAGGAAAAAGAGCAAGTGCATCACCCCTGTGAAACTTGGGGAGAAGCTTCCCCTGAAATCCAGCAAACCCCATTCAGGAAGATCTCCTGGGCTCTCCGGCAAAGGGCTCAAAATCAAACCCTCCAAGCATAAAATGAACTTCAACAGCAATAAATACAAGAGCTACAGCGAGAGCATGAGCGACGATGACACAATGGATGTAAACATAGACTTAAGTCCAGGGATGCTACAAGATGATCACAACCGGACAAGTCACTTTGTCCTTCACCAGCAGGCTACGAACTCCTCCGAGGACCAGCAACCAGTACCTGCACTCAGAGAGAAAGTGGCCATTTCCCAAACCAGCAACATCCAGATTCGCCCATCTGATAAAGAGAGCCAGGCTCCCCCGGAGCCCACGCTGTGCGAGCCAAGAGGGTCGACCTCAGGGAGATCCTCCACGCCGACCTCCACCAGCTCCTCCTCTTTAGTGTCATCAGCCTGTTCAGACGAGGAACTGGATGAGGAACTCTTGCATATCATATCTAACAGTATGCCAATGGACTGCTCAACTCTGGACAAGGACTTTGAAGCATTTCATGCTAACTCAGGATCCCATTTCGATTTCCCCGATTACTGCACTCCAGAGGTGAACGAAATGATTTCTGGAGACTTGCTCGTGCCCAGCATCTCAGACCTGGTGTTCACATACTGAAGCGTAATGTGACTGCCCGCATAGCTGCCAATACGAAAAGTCAGAGGTCTTGAAAACATTTGGTCCATGTCGTACTTGGACAATTTCCTTTTCCATGTGTTTAATTTTCTCAATGAATTCCGTAAGTGCTATTGCTTTTCTGTTCCAAGCATGTCACATCTTGTTGGTTTAGCTAAGAGACACGCAGGGCTGCTCGGGAGAGGAAAATGTTCAGTTGAACACAACTGTTTTAGCATTTTTTGGAAAGATATTTGAGAGGCAGCTGGGTGTAATTTTCAGTGACAGGAAACAAAGTTTAAGAGCTGTCTTGATAAATGTTTTAAAGCTAACATTAATGTCTTTGAGCATCTGATGGGCAGCAGTAAAGCTCAGATCAGTTCCAGACCAAGATCTGTATCTATTTAATATCCAGCCAGCTTATAACCACTGTGTTCCATCGAATTCTCAATCATATCCAAGAAGTGTCTATGAATATCTCCGAATATATATCTGCAGACAGGTGCATTAATATTCAATAATACTAGAGTGCATACAATGAAAAGGAAAAGTTAAATAAAAATCGTTCAGGTGAAGCTTATTAAATTTTGCAGCCCTTGTAAGTCACACGGTACAGCATCTGTAATGCGGCAACCTCGCAGAGAAAATCACGGCAGACATGTGCCAGCACATAATTCATATCATAGTCTTTAATTAGATAATAGCACTTTCATTGCCTCGCCATTGCCGCAGACTTTGAGGAACACGTGTGATTTAAAGGCAGCTCTGCATCGGCCCTGCGTGCAGGTGTGAGTGTGAATCTGTTGTGCCTGAACTGTTTGAACTGTGGACAGAGGGTTTGGGGTATGGGGGTTGGTTCTTTCAGGAAACTGTGCATCTGTCCATGCAGCCAGCAGCTTTTATGCAGGGGTCGGACCCTGCGCTCACTGAGCGTCTGCTGGGGGTGGGCAGGCGTGGGGGGGCCTCCCGCACCGGTTCGCCCGAACGCACGTCGTGTCTGCAGCCCGGCTGCAGCTGCCTCGATCAGGGTGAGAAATCTGTGTCTGCCAGCTGGCCCTCATTGACTCTCTCAGGGATTGTTTGTCTAGGTCCTAGTGCCTCCCCGTAGGTAATTCATCTGTGATGATCTGTGTGTGTGTGTCTCTTGCTCGCTTTCCCGGAGAAACCATCTGAAGTCAAGCGAGGTGACGGCCTGATTTCTCATCGGGTTTTCAACAGGATTCATCTCTTTTGTTCACCAACAAGCTCTTAGTAATTCAGAGACTGGCATTACTTACCTCCACCAACAGTTGTCAGAGAAGGGACAACAAACAGTTCAGATCTTGCATAAACTGTTAATCCTCCTCGATTCCCGAAGCCTGGTGGAGATGCAGCGTCATGCTGCGCATCCAGGGATGTTGGGGAACCTAACCTGAAAAGGACCTGCTGTGTGTTTGCTCTTGGTTTAACCACAATGTTTGGACCACAAAATGACTGCTTTTGTCACAAAGACCACAGAGGCACAAATAGTCTCCATCTTGCTGTGTTCCTTACTGTAGGAAGGAGTTGACAGAGCTAGTTCTTATCAACTGTATGAACAGTATTTTTTCTACTTTAGAAAATCTTAGTTTTATCAACTTGTCTTTAGAACATGCTGTTAAGTGATGCCACATTCTGAGATGAAATAACACACAAGTAATTCAGGTATCTGTACTTCAAATGAAAAGTGAAATGTCTATAAACATGAGTGAGGACAGGAAAGGTAACATGAGGCCTTCTTTATCAAACACAAACTGAATTTACACATATGTATAGTGCAGAATGATCTAGTGGTTTAAACTGAAAGGCTGGCATTTTAAATGCTCAAAGTTGTAGAACATTTAAAGGAATAGTTCACCTAAAAATAAAAATGTTGCATCATTTACTCATCTTTTTTTATGACTTTTTTTCTTCTGCAGAACACAAAAGACGATATTTTGAAGAATGTTAGTAACTGGTGGTACCCATTGACACAAAACCACTGACAGGTCAATGGGTACCGCCGCTGAACATTCTTCAAAATATCTTCTTTTGTGTTCTGCAGAAGAAGGAAAGTCATACAGATTTGAAATGACGAAGCGAGTAAACAATGACAGAATTTTCATTTATGGGTAAACTATCCCTTTTAAGAATCTCAAGTTACTGGATATTTTCATTCCTGTAAGGCTGAGGTGATGGACAGCATTAATTCATGATACAATTCGTTTGCATGTGTCATTTCAAGAATAGCTAATAGGTTAAACTAAAGGCTTTGGCCTTCAACAATCATCAGGGAAATTATTTCAGGACTGCGATACATTCAGAGATTCTGACCGAATCAGATCGCCACACTTGAAGTCCACACACAGGGACAACTTATTGCATTAAGATGTCAATCAAACCTCTCTTCATACACTATTGAAAACTGTAACAGGTTACACACCGAACCAACACCAGCAGTCAAAAAATGGACTCAGGACAAAATACATCAGCCTACTGTGGATCTGCTAAGTTGTGCACTCTGTTCGGCCATTGGACGTTATTGTAGATGATCTGCAGAATAACTGTATGTAGCATCATAGGTCAATCTGCAAGGTTGTACCTTTAAAATATGAAATATTTTAAAATGCCATATTTCTTTTGGGTGCGTGGTGCGTTTTTCAGCTGTAAATAAAACATCTATTTAAACAGGCATTTTACAATTACACTGTGCCAGCATATTTTTTGTCTGCTAATTGTTTTAGGTTATAATGCTTTTACAAATGTATATATTTGATATTTTAGAAAAAGCACTAGAAAATAGGGTAGACACATCACAGATGGGCTCAAGCAAATTAGTGTCAAAGTGATGAATGCAGAAAGCCGTATATAAGTGAAGCAGTGTAAAAATACCCATCTGGTCTGCACCTCCTACTCTGGGCTGGCGATTAATGAATAGCATTCTGTGGGACTGAAAGCCAAGGACAATGCTAATTTCACACAGGCCAGACTCAGCTTTGCTAAACCTGTCATATGTGAAGCATGCGATTTCGCAGAGCTATACATGTCTGTCAGAAACCTGCTGCTGAAATCACCAAGAGCACAATGAAGTGCCACCGATGAAGTGCTGGACACAATATTTGAACTCTATTCAAAAGCTGATCTATAAGAAATTAAAACAAAATACAGTGTTAAAAAAAATTAAGTGAGTTTTGCTGTTTGCTGTTGCAGGTCCAAAGCTAATTTCTATACTCAGCAGTGGTGCTATTGCAAACTGTAACATCATCTGCAATCTTTTTTGTCTGATCCCCTTTAATAAGCATTAAATGTTACAAGGATTTCAGATTCTCAGTCACCAGCTAATACACTCTTACAGAAATCAGGTGACTAAACTATGACCACGTTGCCTCACATACTGTACATAAACTGTGTTCCACAACCTAGTGAGGTCTATCTACATCAAAATAAGAATCAGAATAAGCTTTGTGCCAAGTGTGCACACACAAGGAATTCGTTCTGGTTACAGGAGCTCTTAAATATAGGCAGCTGCCTTCCAACACTGACTGCTGTGAAACGTTTGAACTCAGCAAGCAACACAAATAGTGTTATGCAAAGGAGACTCAACTCTTATATAACTTCAATAGAGTTTGACCTTGGCGTTCTGCTAAACAAGTGATGTGATACTCCATAATAATAAACATAAAGATACATAACACACAAAAACACTGGGCAAAATAATCTATTTTAATGAATCTAATCTACTATTTTAATAGACAAATAATTTTTTTTATAATCATCACTTCTATTCTATTATCTGCCACATGATATATTTTTTCTTAAGCGCATGGTATTGCTATTACCGCAAAGGACACATGGAAACATTGTTTAGAATTGTGCCATAATTAAGTATTTGAGAGGTCGCCACGCGAGATACTGTACTGTAAGTTTACAGTTTTTTGTACTTGTATGTCCATTTCTGTTAATTTGTCTAGAATTGTGTAAATTGTGTTTTCAATGGAAATTTACATTTTCCATTTAATTTTCTTCACATGATACACAGCAAGTTTTACACTTCCTTTATGATCATTTCCGAATGGTGAAGTCAAAAGCCGATGACTATGATCCATGGTAAATGATGGTTTCTGAAAGCTTGATGTGCTTACCCATAATTACATTAAAACAATAATTCTGTTTCTTCCACATGATTGGCCAGAACACCTGCCTAATGTCATTAGCAAACAGTGCGGCTCTGTCCGTCACGCGGTCATGTGCGTGAGCGAAGTCAGTGTTAAAATCTCTTTCAACAATAAAGTTAACACATTTAGTGTCATAAAGTTAATTTCATACATGCAGCAATGACATTGTGGTACTGATGATATCATCATGATCTTGATCTCTTTGTTTAGGAAACAGTTCTTCTAACCTCTTTAATGGACTGTGAATTGTTTCCTCTGCTGCTTTTCCATCGCACTGCGATAAATGAGTAAAGAATTACCAAGTTTGCGTGACAAAAATTCTCCATACACAAGAATCTTCTTCAACTTAGTTAAAAAGAAATAAAGCACTGCTATCGTCATGTGTATGTCAGATTCTCTCAGCGGCGCAATTCATTTTTGATGGCGCTATAACTGTAATGATAAACTGCTTGAGTTGACGCTTGACCTTTCTCTATTTCTGTATGCAGAGCATTTAAAAACATACATTATATGTCAAAAGAATGACATATAGATAGTTTTTGGAAATGATTTATAATGTGGATTAAGCATGTCAAGCCATCCATACGTACTTGACAGTGTTCTAACATGTATTTGACACAGACCTCTCATGTATGTGTGTTTCACGCTGCGGGTTTCTCCCACTCTGCCTGTGACGTGAGTTTCAGAAAGGATGCAGATGTTCTTGTGGTCAGAGCACAGACGCTTGAAAGATTGCAGTCGTCCTGTAACTTTACATGCACACACACGATGCCCACGTGACACGATGCTTTAGCGATAACAACAAACACAACAACTTCTAGATTTACATTCAAGCATTTGGCAGATGCTTTTATCCAAAGCGACTTCAGCGTTCAAATAGATGATTTTGACATTGCAAGCATGACGCTCTACCAGTTAAGCTTCGGTAAGCCTCTCCGCAGAGTGAAAGATAAAAAGTGTGTTGATTTTAAATTCCATTACGGTGCTATAAACAGCCACTGTGCTTTGAGGAAACATATATTGGCTTAAAGCTGAACTGAACTGGATTTATGTGTCTAATCAATAATCAAATCGACCAATCAACAAATAAAGAATATCCCAAATAATCCCTCCTTCCATTTACAGTAATACCTCACAAACTGAGATCATTTTGCATTGTTAGGTTGTTTGAGACAAACAGAGCAATACCATAGAGCGACAGCGTGTACACATAGTTGTCCCCTACCTAGTTGTCATATTAAACTGGGATAGGAAAGCATTTAAACATTTCAGCTTTAAGGTAGTTTCTACCTTTTTCTGATTTGCCCAAATGACTAAACCGCAGCAAAGATATCTATGTGACACGTCACAACGTTTCCAGGTTCCTCTAAATAGCATATGAGAACCACATGGCCACTCTCGCTTAGGGCACCGTTTAGCTCGTCGTGACCACAGATGATGGCATTTATCCCCTTGCGCCCTTTTTGAACATCCCTGCATGCCTGCAGTGTGTCACTGCTACACAATATAATACCAAACGACAATTCTGTCATCATTAACCCTGACGCTTGTCATTTTAAAACCTGCAGAACACAAAAGAAGATATTTTAAACTGAACAACGGCAGTATATATTGACTTGCATTGGTTTTGTGTCCATTCAATAGAAGTCAATAGGTACCGCAATTGATCGGTTATCAAAATTCTTCAAAACATCTTTTGTGTTCTGCAGAAGAGCAAAAGCCATAAAGGTTTGAAATGATAAGAGTGGGTGAATAAATGATGGCAGAATGTTTGTGTGACCTATCCATTTAAAGGACCAATGTAGAGGTTTTAGCGGCATCTAGTGATGAGGATGCTCACCCCTCCCTTTCGAAGCACTACGGTGGCTGACACCGGACAAAGACGTTGTCACGCTTTCACTTCTTTGCCGGAGGAGATAACATATATTACGAAACGTGCTCTGTAGAGCAGTTTGTCCGTTTAGGGCTACTGTAGAAACAACATGACGAATTCCATGTAAGGGAACCTGCGATGTATGTAGATAGAAACAGCTCATACTAAGATAATAAAAACATAACGCTTCATTATGTAAGATCTTTATACACCTCTGAAGACATAGTTATGTATATTATATTTCTGTCAATAGATCCTCCTAAATATCACATTCAGGCACCTTTAAGGCAAAATATTAAATAGGTGCTGAATAGTTTACGACATGTGAGGATTTTCAAAAGTATCGATAATCGTGGTTTTTAATAACACTGTTATTGTCAACACTGGTATATTGTGACAACCCAATTTGAAAGTTATATTTTTTCAAGTAAGAGGCAGAACAAGCAACTTTGTGTCGCTTTGCATTACAGCATGAGCCAAACAACTATGCAAATGTAATAATGATCTCAAATATAATGTGGCACTTGATAGACTTTACATCTTGCCTTGTTAAATAGTAAAGCGTCTTGCAAAGAGAATGACTTTCCCAAACACTCAGAACAATGTTTTGAACGAGCCACATTGCTTACACTCTTCGGGGAAATCAACCTGCAAATAGCTTACTTATAAATTGTCTTTGAAAATTAAGCTGAGCACTGTTTTGAATAATGTGGCACACCGTAGCGAATGCAAATGAAGCAACGTGCCTATAGCCTAAGGACTCAATTATGTTTTTTAAAGCTCTATGGACAGAAATTAAGTTGAGATGTTTTTCTTTATGAAGCACTGACTGCTGGGCTGTCGACTTTTCTTTCGCTGTGTTCCTGTGTATAGAGACAAATACCCCAAAATTCATCAATATCACAACAAGTTGTCTTAAACCAGCTCAGACATATGCCACAGCGGATGTTTGACAGGCCTTGATTCCCTGTCACCCACAGACTACATTACCTTCCTGTAAGTAATACTGCACTTGAGAAGATAAGCACGACTACTGCCAGCAACTTTCACCCAGCATTTCAGCAATCAAAACCTAAGGTCTTTACAGATAATGCTCCCTTAGCAAAAAAGTACAAACGTGAGGCCATTATTGTCCAAATGCAACATGCCAGGTTATCCCACAATGTGTCGCTTTTATTTTAATGCCTGCTGAGAGAGCACGCCATTCATTTAATATCGGCAAACCAGTTCGTCGGCACAGCTCCGTGATGGATGCCCGCAAAATCCGTGTCCAGTAAAAGCCAAGCCTCATCTGTGGAACAACTTATTGAATTTCCTTGGCTGCTTGGCTAAGCAGATAGATGTTTTACAGTGTGAATAATTGGACTCTTATATTTCACCTCAACCGGCTTTCCAGCGGCTTGTACGAGCAAATTCGGCAATAATGGCGGGCATTCGAGTCGCTTTCCGAGAGTGGGAGACTTAAATGTGCCGTTCTGTCCTTGCTGATTTATTTCGCTGTTTTTCTTATACAGCCTGCAGATGGGAGAAGAATTAGCCATATGCTAAAGTGCAGCGTCAGTCTAGGGCTGTCCATACTCGGATCAATTACACCTCACTAATTGCTGTACCTCCAATTATGCGGTGATAAGCAGGAGATGGGATGATAAGAGACTCTTTTAGGAAGGTGGTCGAGTGAATTAGGGTGGGTGCAGGGAAGCAAGACATGGGCCGGTTTTGTGAACTTTCACACATGAAACGGATGAAAACACCCAGGTTTTCTGTGCCGTGCTGCATTTTGCTGTTTCTGTGACCTTTTTTCGCCCTCACTGCTGGAGATACGGCAGGCTGCTCGTGTGAGTCAGCATCTCCACATAGATTCAGCAGACCAAAGGCATTCTGCACTGCTTTACATGTCACCACGTCTGAAACAGACTATTGGCAACATATTTTCTCTTCTCTTTTTTAAAATCCTTTAATGAGGAGATAAGTACGGCGAATTTGAGTTTAGTAAGAACTGAGTAAATTGGTCTCGAATCTTTCTGCAATGGTTGTCATGTGCTTCTGCACCAACACCCTCTTAAGCAGTGATGTGAGGGGCCGTGGGGACATGCAGACGGACAGATCTGGACTGCTTGTCCCCTTCAGCCATGTCTCCAGACAGCTGGACAGAAAACGGTGCCAGGAGGAAACTGATGAGAGATTTAGAGAGGGTGCAGTTGGCCACTAACACACTTAGACACACATCACCTCAAACACATTGGTCAGTTGTTATCCTGCATTATAATAGGTCTACATTTTCTACGAATCACATTTATATCACATGCTCTTATTTCTATCAATTATTATGAAAAACAATCTGTTCTAATGGTTCTGGTTTCCACCCAATAGGATTATGTAAATATTCGCGATATGCATTTTCATGACACATACATATACTAATACGATTTTTGTGTATAAGGTCTCGTGTTAAGACAGATGCACACAACAGAACAGAAATGAGGTGATGTGAGGGATTGTAGAGCAACATTTTACATATTTGCTTAAACACACCTTATGATCATGTGTTCTGTGCCTTATTTTTATTTTTTTGCATAACTATATCTCTTTACTACAGTAGCTGTTGCCTAAATGTATGTAAAGCTACTTTGCAACAATGCAAAATTGCTATATAAATAAAAATGAATTGAATCTGTTTACAGGGTGGAAGTGCATATGCATGCTATACATAATGACAACTTCCTCTTTAAAATGTCACAAACTGCGCCAGTTTTCATTTCCTGAGAAGGCAATTTTTGACACTTTCCTATTTACCAAAATGTGCGAGAGTGCATGTGTGTGTAGACAACAGTTTTATTGAGGTCTGTTTTAGTAACTTCTATGAAATAAAAGCATTTCTTTCTACCTAAAAAGTGTTAAATGACTACATACAGCGCTAAAAACAGATACATTTTTTTAATTTTAAATGACACGAAGAAAAACCCTATATTTTTAACCCTAAACCCTAATAACTAAATACTTACTAACATTTTTTTACATACTTTTTATATACTTAAAAATAATAATAATAACCTACAGTAATGAATTATGAAAAAATAAAAATCATAAAAAATGGAGATACGAGGTTTCCGGCCGACAGCGAAGACATGACCCCTTTAAATATATTGCATTCCAAAATGCAGACTTCCCAAAATAGTCCTGATGCATCACACTTGGTAGATCTTACATTAGCATTCCCTGTTCACATGTCTACTCACGCCCTGCATCAACAGGGTGGACGCATGCGATCTGGCAACATGCTTCTGGCACTAACCCAGTTATTCCTCTTCATCTTTGACCTTGTGCTGTATAGGGCATTTTTCAGACAGAGGCTCACAAAGCTAGATAAATATTCACACGCACGCTGTCAGCCAATTACACATGCTGAAATACAGACAAACAAACACGCTAAACACTGGTGATGAATGACGAAGCGACGTAACGCTCTGCTATCATCATTCAAAACCAGTAATTCACATTAAAAGTCCCCGGAGTTGATGTTCATGTGATTACTGTTTTGTCCGTGATACATTAGGGCAGAAAGTAGAACATGGTAGCAAATTCTCAAGGGCGCTTAGCAAGACAAATTTAACCTCTGCGAGTCCCTGACACACGTATAATTGTTTATGGCACGATGACAGATGCGCTAAGGAAATTTTGAGGTGCGTTCAGCAAGGACTGCAAAGTCAGTCTGGCAATGTGATGTCTGGGGGATCAGCAGGTTTTTAACGCACCTTACCACCAGATAGCGTGGCTGTTTTGATCACTTAAACGCATGAAACCCCCCCCACACACATATATCCTCTTCACCTGGGTGGCTGGTGCTGCTAAAGATACGAGTCTGACTCAGAGAGGTTTGTAGGCCACAGCTTATCTGTCATGCACACAACCCTTTCTGAAACACACGGCAACTAAACAACTTGTTCATTTCTTTCACACACTCTCCCTGTGGCTACCAAAAGTTGCACCAAACGGCAGCCCTGAAGGCCTATAGTTATAACTAGGTTGGATATCTAGCGCTTAGAGTCTGTTGCCCATGCTGTTTGTAGCTTTTTCTAATTCCCTGCTAATCCGTTGTACTCTTTTGGATTGATCTCCTTTCTCAATAGGTTTAAGCTAAAACGCAAGCTCCGGATTTCCCTAAACCAGGTTTGAGCCTCATAAAAAGTCTTAATAATGAAGAGTTCAGCACAAAAAGAGAGCTTTTCGTTTTTGTGATGATAGTGGGATACATAGTGTGTTTATGTAAGACAGTATGCTGTTATATAACATGCCTAATCTCTCTTCTGGTTTTTTGATCTCGCAGCAGGACAGCATAGGTTTAGAGAGACGGATTTACCCTCAATACATCCAGAATACTAAATCCTTATAACAGATACCTGCTAGGGTGCTTCTCCAGAACACAAAAGAAGATATTTTGAAGAATGTTTGAAACCGAACAATGGCGGTATCCATTCATTTCTATTGTATGGACACAAGACGCTAAAAACAAGTCGCTACCGGCGTTGTTCGTTAACAAAATTTTTCAAAATATCTTCTTTTGTGTTCTGGAGAAGAAAAAATCATATTACTACTGACAACATCAATGAATCCTTTTGTTGTAATAAGGTCAACACATACAAACCATCACAGGATGCAAAACAAGAGCAAATAAATATCTACTACAACCTAAGCCTCTTGTGCACTTGGGAAACCGATTACGTCTGGTATAATTCAGATTCCTGCATATCAGCCTTCTGCTTCTACTGTAGGTTACAACTGACATTGTAACCTTGAGCTGAGGATTCCCTGTGAGTGAAAAATATAGATAAACAGAGATCCAATTTGAGCTGGGGATTAAGGTTTTCTGTCACTGAGAACCTGAGCAGTGAGCTGAGGACAAGTGCACTGCCAAGTGCACAAGCTGTGAGCATGCACCCTCTAAACTGGAAGCTTGTCTTAAGCAAACACTGTTTGCATAATGTTAAAATAACGCTTTTTCTTTTTTCCCTGACAAGTCATCATGCTTTTTTGAATTATAAAATATCTGCATTTCATCACTGGTCTCTTATGTAAATGCGTTGAAGTCATTTACGGCGAGTTTCCACGAAATACCTGGCTAGCTTTATCTGTGCCACATATGCGTCCAACTTCACCAAAAATTGGACTCCTCAGACAATCGGTAGCTCGCCCATCATGCAACGCTGCCGTGTTAATACCTTGTAATTAAACACCCATCACATTTTTCGCAGACCCAGCAAAAAAAAAAAAAAGAACCGAAGATGGGATCGTTCCAGTTCATGTTTTCTGAACCAATTTCATGCACAATTTGCTCTGTGTTGGATGAGAGCAGCGTGCGCGCGCGCGCCACTGAATCGCTGGCCTGTCTCTCTGAATGAGAGGAACCTGTGTTTTACTGTAATACTGAGCTCTTGCAGCACTGCGGATCTGTCGTGTGAGGATCTGCGTCATGAAAATGACTTTGGGTTGGGGGTGCTATAGGTTACCTATAAATAATTGAGATAAATGATGCAGATGGAGAAAGAGATGTCATTATTGAGTGCTTCAGAGAGCGCACAAAGCTATCAGGTGTCATCTAAAACAATGAAGTTTAATACATCAGGTGCTTTTAAATTCCTGACCAAGTCTACCATAAGTGTTAGCAAATGCTTTTCTTTCTTTTTTGGGTGAAAATGAATAATGTCATTTTATTTTTTATACTACATTTTTACATTTTCTCTTGCTTGCATCTAGCGCCTGAAACAAAATCTTTGGTGTGTGTGTGTGTGCGTGCGTGTGTGCACTTGACAAATAAGGCTCATTCTGATTCTGTGTGTGTGTAATAGTTGCTGCCCTATCTGAGCGCATAGAGAAGAGAAGGAGGGAGTGTAGTTTGGCCTCTGTGCTGCCCTGATGAGGAGGGGAAATCTCCCCTCTCCTCTCTTCTCCTGTTCAGCAGCTGCAGCTACACAGTAGGGGAGCACACAAGCAATCTGCTCCTAACACACCCTAAAATCCCAGCGCGCACACGCATACGCACGCACGCACGGGCACACACACACACACACACACACACACACACACACACACACACACACACACACACACACACACACACAGTGGTCCATGAAATGAGCCTCCTCCACAGAGCCCACCCCTCATTTACTCTCTGTTTTATTTATTTATCCTCCAAAGCATAGCTACTAAAGGGAATATTTTTCCAATAACACTGAACTGCAATCCTGACAACTGCAGAGCTCACTGTAGTTAAGATTCAGATTGAATGTGAAAGGATGTCTAGTCATTTCCAGCAATACCAGCAAAACTCAGTTTGTCTGTTGAAGACACTGGGCAATTTTACAAATAGGGTACAAAAAGTGGCATTACAAACAAAAATTACAACTAATTGTAATATAACAAAATTTAATCAATCGATAGAGTTAAATGTGTTGTGTTATATATTAACTTGGGTTACAGGGTTGTATGGTTGAGATTGAGGGCAGCCACCAAATCCATATTTGTAAAAGAAAAAAATAATTTACCATGATGTTGAAAGGGTCAAAAGAGAAATTACTTATAAGGGATAGTTCACCCAAAAATGAAAATTGTGTCATCATTTACTCACCTCAAGTTGTATCCTGTATACATTTCTTAGTTCTGTTGAACACAAAAGAAGACTGTTGAAGATTTATAACCAAACTGTTCTGGGGCACTATTCACTATCATAGTATAAAAACTATGGTAGTCAATAGTGCCCCAGCAGAACTGTTTGGTTCTCACATTCTTCATAATGTGATGACAAAATGATGTAATAGAAAGTGCAAATAACTACACAGACATGAAGATATAGATATACACACTGAAGTTCCGAGTAATTCAAAGAGCTAACAGACCTGTATCCTTTAAGACATAATGCCACGTGGATGGTGGAATAGAGGGTGACAAGCCTACAATTAGGAGCGATGAGCACAGTTGCCAAGTCATTCCCCTTGAAATCCCCCTTTAATTTATCACAGGACTGAGTTGTTGGCGGTGCAATCATGACAAGTAATGAATTACTGTCCTTCCCTTTTAAAAAGACCTCACCTTGCAATGTGTTAGTGGTTTGTAGCATGTGGGGATGATTTGGACAACAGGAAGAGGCCAAATGCAGACAACGGAAGGGTCAAAGGCGACAATATTTCACAAGTGTCTAAATTTCTGCATTGGGATTTTGGTGATATTCTGCATTTCAAACTCTGCTTAGGGGCCTCAATTGACAGAATGAAATTGATTTGTCTGATTGGGTGTAGAAGACAGTTTTAATCACACCACTCTCAGTTGACCGGATCGAAGGAGATTTTCCAATTAGTTTTAATTAGTTCCTTTCAATCCTTTACGAAAAGTCATTTAGTTGCAAAACAGTAAATCCTGAATGAAGAACGCCGTCCCTACAAAGCGAGTTATTCGGGGAACGTCTACATTTCTAAGCCTCTAGTGTCTAAACTCTTTCAAAAATTAGGTTGACAAGTCTGGGAGGAAAATCTGAAAGTCTGACATGATTTAGATGCTGCTGATGAATTCGGGTTGTGTTTGTAAGCTGTTTAATGTCAGCATCTGTGTAACACGCGTCTGACTGTGTTTGGCTGAATTCTGCACAGTAATCCATTTTCACAGTCACGCTCCACTGTGTCGGAGAACCCATTTGGTGCGGCATTATAAATACTCGCTCAATCCCTCCCTTTCCTCTTTTACCTCTGTAACTGTTTATACTCCTGACTAATGGAAAGACATTCGACGCAGGTGAAGAGATCTGGTGAGAGAGAGAGAGAGAGAGAGAGAGAGAGAGAGAGAGAGAGAGAGAGAGAGAGAGAGAGAGAGAGAATGAGTTCATGAATATGGCTTGTGCTAATGACAATAGCATCCTCTAAGGGTCAGAACTGTTACTTCATTTAAGGGCAGTAAGAACAAGAGGAAGGGTATTCCAAGTTTATGCTTTCCAAAAGGTTCACTTTGATTGTGCTATGGACATGAATTATACTGTACCTAAAACTGTAAGACATGTGGAAAAGAGATATAGCTACTTTATTTTACTAAGTGATCCAAACTTCTCCACTAACAAAAAAAACCTGTTTGTTCACATCACTCATGTATAATAAGCTTTTGAGAACTCACATTGTACACTACGGTCTCCAGGCCCATTTCACAAAAATGAATCACTGTCTGGCCATCTGGAATTTCCTTATGAAGATAAAAGTTAGGAACGTGATTCCTAACAGTGCGTGTATAATAGTATCATTTGGTTTTTTAGTTTTGGAATCTGATAAAGCATTTGGACCTAGAAGTGGTCCAAACATCAGACTTACTGATTTAGACCTTCATACTGAACGTAACTTTGGCCGCTTTCATTGGCAAAGGTCCAACCAAGATTCCATATGCCTGACAGGTAAAGCAACCAATCACGTTTCGATTTGTGCCGTATCATGTTTAGAGGCGTGGAAATGATCCCACAGTAACAGACAAACGCCGGTGTACAACATTTATGAGTTTATGCCATGAACCTCGCATACGCAGAGGAATTTAGCATTTAGTCAATCGTGATGAATTCTTATTGCAACCGATGTAAACACATCAGATTCTTCAATTACACTTGTGTTGTTTCCAGATGGACCGTTAAGGAATTCAACCAATCAGATGACAACTTTCGAACTTGCTGAAGTGTTTCCAAGAAAGTGAACCTTATGCATCAAACATTCAGCCATCAGCATGTGGGTGTGACGTCTGAGGCTGAGACTAACCACCTCATAACCAGCCAGCACATCCTAGCAACCACACAGTAACTGAAAAGCAATGCCCTTGCAACCACACATACATTCTACCATATTGTGTATTAGCAAGCACCACTCACATATATATGCAAATAAAATCTACTTCCTGTTAAAAAAAGACCCTTCACACCAACAATAAAACACTATAACAATAACTATATTATTATCTACACAGAGTTGGGCTAAGGAGGCAGAAGCCCCAAATGTTTTCAGTAAAGCCCCACCTATTTTTATAATGCTGGGTGTCTTTTGCGTGCGCAAGTTCGTTATTTTAAACATAGAATCACATCGAAAGCGGTGAAATAGAAAGTGATGTGGTCGTGGCACGCATGCAGTGCAACACAGCAAGTTGAAATTGTTTGAACTTTTCAGAATGCCACACACATTTTTAGATGCAAAATGTGAAAGGCCCTGGGCAAAGCCCCAGACTCACACTAGAACCGCCTCTAGTCCACACTAAAAGACAATAAAATGATTCACAGATAAAAAGCACAAGCACTTTAAATGTGACTTTTTTTTGGCTATCAATGTTTTATCATCAGCTGGAAAAACTAAAATCTGTGTTTTTTAGTTGTGGTGGTGGACAATTCCACTATTCTCTTAAACTTCAAAATAAAAAAAATTTAAAACGTTATCTTTGCATTTAATAGTTCAGATATATTACACATATATTATAAGGTGTTGTATTTGGGCGCTTTTCATAATTAAGAAACAATACTCATTAGTGTACAAGGGACACAACATGTTGATTTCGAAACTAAGATAGCAGCTTGGAGGCAATAATGAATTAAAACACTCATTAAACAAAATCTCATTAACGCAACTCTTCGCACGATAATAATGAGAGCAAGTGGCGTCGCGCGTACATCGCCAGCGTATGTCCATCACCTGTACTGAGGAAACTGAAGAACTCTCATCAACATTTACACAGGTAACGTCAAAGGTTAATGTGAAGCCGCTCAACTAATTAACTAACAGTTTGACTTCCCCGCTTCGTCTTTGTTGGGCTACAGAGAGTTCTCCTCTCACCTCATGCCAATGTAATTTCGCCTGCCACGCAACCACCGAATGCGTAAATGGGTTCTCTTATGTGGAACAGATTGCCCGGTCCTGGTAATGAAGGCACCATATTTGGCGATAATGGACATGGGTTTTGAGTTATCTCCAGATATTTCTTTTTATGTTATCATAATTGCTAAACGGCACCGGGGGAGCCATGGCACCTCTGCAGAACCTTGATGGAGAAGAAGCAAGGTCACGTTGACAAATGAGTGTGGCAGTAAGCGCTGAACTTCGAGTAAAGTTCACATCCTATATGAGAGACATGTTGGATATGTTTGGTCCAATTTTTTCTTGGACTCACTGTCTTGACGTGCACTGTGTTGCCTCGTGGTAGGATGTGTTCTCACATTATCATCATCTGGAATGAGGTCATGAAAAGAAGTGCTATTATGTGTCTGAATTTTGCTACTTATTAGAATGAAGAAAAAAATATGGAAAAATAATAAACATATTTTTATGTCTTCAAACACTGTTGAAAGGTGTATGCTGTTTCTAGCATTCATCATACACACGTGGCATGTGTCTAAGTGTTCCTCGGGGCTTTAACTAGTGTCACCAGGCATCAGACAGACTAGGCCATCTCAGAGCCATGCGCTCGCCCATATACACCCTGATTAGGCCTCCCCCATCTCCCCAATGTGCATACTGACAGAAAGAATTGGACGAGGTCACTGGATGTTACCATGACAACCAGACACGCAAGCTGGAGGGCTTCAAAGAGATCTCCTCCCATTTTTCCTCCATTAAAAGCTTAGAATGCAATGTGTGTGCCTAAGGTAAGATAAAAAGCCAATATTTAAATGTGTTTTCACATTTCAAATCCCTAAGGTGAAAATTTGCTCAAAATAATTTTTCCACGGTACGCCGCTTTCAAGTAAATACACTGTATGTTTCTCTCATTCTGTGTGTGTGTGTGTGTGTGTGTGTGTGTGTGTGTGTATTTGACTACCAGTGAAGCGTCAGATTAGAGCTGATGCCCATGTCAGTTTGATGTGATATATGGAGTCAATCTGGATTAAAAGTGTCACAGAAACTGACTGATACAGCCCCATTCACTACACACGAACCCAACATCTGTCACTTAAACTCAACAACCATTGAACACAAAACTGCAGTAGTGCTTGTGCGAATGAATAAAAATGTTACTGTTAAAGTTATACATCTGTCATAAAAATGACTTGACAATAGAGGAGATGCAGACAATGCCAAGAGTCTGAGACCAAAGTCAAATTCTGAGATTCAAAATCTTATTTAAACCAAGAAATAAGAAATTTGTATAAAATTCTACACTTTAGGTCAGTAATAGTAAATATCTATTTTTACATCAATTGTGTTAACTCCTGTATAAAAGTAAAGCAAATCAGATGCATTTTAAAACATTCTCAAATCGTGCTGGAATAACACAAATCATTCGATTTTGTGAAATTCAAACATGTCAAAGTTTCTTTTCATTTGACCTTTTCAGTCAAAAAGATATGCTGAAAATATGGCTTGTGATAAAATATTTTTTAAATCTTAGTAAAATACAAGCAAATTATATAAGAAAAACATTATATAAGATTTCTGGGTAACACTTTACAATAACAATGAACAATATGTCTACAGTATTTATTGATCTTAGTTCATGTTCATTTCAGCATTTGCTAAAACATTTTTAAAATCAAATGTTATGTTTGTTAACATTAGTTAATACACCATGAACCAACATGAATAACTAACTGTATGGACATTAACTAACATTAACAAGGATTAATAAATGCTGAAAAACTAAATTGTTGATTGTTAGCTAATACATTTACTACTCATAACACATAGCACCTTATTGTAACGTGTTACCGATTTTTTCTAGTGGTCTCAGACTTTTGGACATAACTGTATGTGCCAATCAAAGATCCTTTCATCATGTGATCATTTAAAGAGAAATATATGAGAAGGAACAGAATATTGCACACATAAGAAAAGCATTTGACCAAGTAAAAATATCCAGATTTCGTCACACCAGTGTTTGTGGTTTCACTGCGAGTTTTCCAGCAGAGCCATCAGGGATCGGCTGGGTTTGATCGCTCCAGCACATCTCTGAAGCCCGAGTGGATTTCAGAATGACTTTAAGCTTTAATGAGCCTGAGCTGCATTCCCTCCTATTTTTCCGGTGAACAGGATGCTTCATTATTTAAAGCTATTACTTCACGTCTGAAGCACTCGTCTAAATGAATACAGGTCTGCATGGAGTTGGATCCAACAAAACAAGCTATTAAGCAAACACCAACTCTGCCAAGATTTAGCAAGTCATTTGTGTCAGATATACTCTGCAATGTATGTACAGTAAGTAGGCTAGTGTAGTTTTATTTAGATGTCTAAGAAAACCATCATCTGATACATGATTATTGTGTTTTGTGGTGACCTCATTGATGATCTCATCAGGGACTTGAGCTTACTGGTGACCTCATCTATAAGATCACTCAAAATCTTCTTAGTTGGGTGATAGATATTATAACATTTCACGCTATTGACAGCTCTCCTAAAATGGGGCACTGGTGAAACATAAACTATAATGATGAAATGCTATACGTATTGCAAAAAAAAAAACATTTCATGAGAAACACAAGCTCTGAGCACATTCTGACTGTTACAAGTAACTTGGGCGATCTTGGCTTTCTCACCGACACCCAGTCAACAGAAAACATGACACAAGTCCACATTCTAACACTGACCACCCTGACCTACAGCACAAGTCAGCTATTAAACACTTTTCAGATGATTTTAAAGACCACCTCAAAAAACACTTACGTCATCCATTACCAAAGGATTCACAAAAGAGGACTTGCAAAATCCTAATTTAACCTCAAGGATGTCTTTAAATAGCTAATATGTGAAAACCCACATCTAAATTTGGTCATCATAAATGGCCAACGTAAACATCTCATAACCCACAGAACGGCTCACTGATTTTCATGTTTTACATATAACTGTAAACTTATGGGGGAAAACGCAGATACGCCATCTGTGACCTAAAAAAAGGTAAAATATTGGAAATATTATAAGCTGTTACAGTGCAAATACACGCTTCAATTTACTTGCCTGTAATTTCATATCGCAGGTGAATCTGTTTAGATCAAAATATTTTGGTTGTTGGGAAGAGACCCGTGACTTCCTGACGTCCGTGTTGCTGTGGAAATAGTGCCACCATGAGGACTTGTTCGTGCATATCCGGCGTGCAAACATTATTACAAAGATACTGCGTAACTTCAAGAGCTACTTTTTACCGTTACACACATTCAAACATTAAACGAACTGTTGAAATTCAATTTTACAACAAGTGCTATTATGATAGCACCTTCTCGTGAGATTACACTAGGAACGTGTTTTTGACGTCTTTCTATTATATGTGGCCTAAAATGCGGCGCTTCTGGAAGCACAATGGCTTTGGGGAACACGTTTAATTACCAAAGTCGGTAAAAAATTAAGAAATATTTTCGCGATCGTTATCTGTATAGCTTACTAAAGTAATTTGCACAGAATTTGTTTGGGAAATCCTCATGATTCTCCATGAAGGAGTTTTCCCTTACGAAAATTAATCATGTTTTGTGTGTGTGTGTGTGTGTGTGTGTGTGTTAAAAAGTGCAGTAACCATTTTTTGATGCATTGATTGCTATGGTTTTACTACATTAACTATTACTGTTGTTTTTATTCGCAAGGGTTAGGCTATATATAGCCTATATATATATATGTATATGAATATGTGGCTGCGCCATAAAAACACTTGCGAAATAAAATAATAATTAAATAAAAAATGTTACTTCATTTACATTGGTTTTAGCAGTCATAAAACAATAATACAAAAAGAAAGAACCTGAAATAATAGGCTAAATGAACTACAAACAAAGGAAAATGAAATAAAACGAAAATGAAACAATAATAAGGATAATTTCCGACAGTTTTTCATCAAGTAGCCTAGTTTATTTAAAGAAAACTGATATTGACAAACATTTCGTAATGTGCAGAGTGCACTGTTTTCTATCCAACTCTAGATGGCAGTAAATACAACACAATAAGCATTAAGACCCAAATGTCAATTCTCTATTCCCAACATGTTTTTATTACCATATCACATAATGGAAAACATTTAGTCCATGTAGACAAAAATAAACAGAAGTGTCATTAAAACACCTGATTACTGGATTATTTTATTCCATGTAAAGGCTTCCAAAAATCTTTGATAACACGTCTTAGACAAGCTCTCATTTCTTATGACAACCCCACCACCCATCACTCATATACCTCACTACCCCTTCTAAAACAACATCAAAAGTGTTTGCTCTGCACTCAGTCCCAGAGTCTGCTGATGCCTTGTGTAATGAGAAGGAAATGACAGTGATTCATTTGAAGGGGTCAGTATTGAGTTGAACTTTGGATGCCCATTTTTCCAACTGGTTTCCCATGTGAATAGCGAAGCCTCAGAGCTCCTTCTTATAACAACACACACACACACAAACACATGACCACACACCCCTCACCACAGCCCCCACCACATCCTGCATCCTGCTAAAGACCGCCCGCTCCTGTCAGGAAGTAGCTCACTAATAAGCATTAAAATATCCTGTGGATGAGGGTAGAGAAGGGAGGCTATCGCATTTTTAGTGGATCATCATCACCCTGTAATCACAATGGATTTGTTTCCTCTTGTCTGATATTGATGCTCCATGATGCTGTAATTTGGTTGTATCAGTCGCTCATTTCTCAGACTCACACACACTTCCTCGTACAGGTGTGTATAGACGAAATCTGGAAATGATGGCCTGACACAAAATACTAAGTTTTTGGTAACAGGGCATTAGGAATGTGCTATCCATACAATAATAGGGCCATTATAGAGGACGGGAGGAAGCACGAGTGAGTGAGCGAGCATGTATATGAGTGTGCGAATAAGTGTGTTCTGGCTGCACGCTGTGGGCCAGAGCTGCACATCCTGCGCTCTATTCCGCTCACATTTCACATGACCTGAGAGGATGTTGAGCAATCCACAGGCTCTGCAGAGGTACAGTATAAATACTCCCGTTCACATGCATCCGATCAAAAACACACATGTGCAGGAAGTAGAACATAAAGATACATGCGTGTTTGCTAACCGCCACATCCACACTTTCAATAAAAAGGAAAAACATTTTGACATTCCCTGGAATACACACCTTCCAGGACTATTTTCCATTAGCACCAAACCTGGCGGCGATCCCAGCCGAAGGCATCCTGTCTTAACACAAACACACACACCGAGTGTTTCTGCTGACCTACTCACTCTCAGCATTTCTCAGCAAGTGCGTAATTGACATAAAATTTCAAGCTGTGTACTGCAGTGTGACGTCCATTATGTCACCTGAAACTATTTGAAATGAATTTGTGATAGCATTAGAATGGAGTTAACTAACCTAAAAGGCTAGGTGACGAAAATGTGAAAGAATGTGACTGCTCAAAGCATCTAAAGTACACTTACCTTATACAGTGAGGTTTTACATTTTGAATAAAGAAATATTCTGTTGAATTTAAAGGACAGTTCACCTAAAATAAATCTGTCATTATTTATTTACCCTCACATGGTTCAATGTCTCAGTGGTTTTATGTCCACACAATGGAAGTCAATGGGATCCAGTGTTGTTTGGTTACCAACATTCTTCAAAATATCTTATATTGTGCTATTGTGTCATACAGATTTGAAATTACATAAGAGTGAGTAGCACGGAAACATTTGTAGTAATAAGCCAACAATACATGGTATGGGTCAAAATGATCAATTTTCTTTTATGTCCAAAATCATTAGGATATTAAGTAAAGATCATGTTCCATGAAGATATTTTGTAAATTTCCTACCGTAAATATTTCAAAACTTTATTTTTGTGAGTGGATGCAGCAAAATCGCTAGCAAAAATGTTCAGAAACACGTCTACAAACTTCACTCACTGCCGCTCTTTGGGAATTACCCACTCAAATTTGGTATCTATGGAAAGCTTAGAATTTCAGCACCACAACATCATTACAGCAGTAAGCTAAAAGAGAGCGTTAAAACAAACCTGTATTTTCTTAGCAGTGGCCTGCTACATCACCCCTGATGGACAGTTTTAAAGGTGATTTTCTTAATGCTTTTAATGTTTTCAAAAAGTTGTATCACGGCCAAATATTGTCCTATCCTAATAAACCATATATCAATAGAAAGCTTATTTATTTAGCTTGCAAATTATGTAAAAATGTAAACATTTCGAAAAATTGAACCTTATAAGTTTTGTTGTCTAGGGTCACATTTTATTATAATTGATGTCAACTGTAATGCATACAGTCATGAAAACAGAAGGCCAAATATATTTTAAAAAATTACTCAAATTGTTATGCTAATAATAAAAACTGTAGTTATACAAAGTAAAAAAAATTATAAATATATCAAATAAAAATATATATTTTATTACAGATAATACAAACTGTATGTGTATACATTTAAATACATTAATCTTGATGCTCACAATGCTAAAAAAAATACAAGGACATGTTATTTGTGCACCTCTCCGCTACTTTAAATACAAAACAAACATGCAACATTTCTGTTATCTGCATTCCATAAACTCTGAGCTCTTTTGAAATCACAATTATGAAGAAACGTCTCGTAACTACAGATCAGATTAGATTACCTGCAGCCCTTCACAGGAATGTTTATGTCACACGGAATAAACACAAGCCTGTCTACAAAGCTACAGTATGTGGACATTACACAATCTTGTGTTTGTGCGTGTGGAAATTTCTCCAGCAGGCCAAGGGCTGCATTTCGGTTGACCACAAATAGCTCGCCGATTGTTTCACAGTGAGAGACTTGACGCTTCTGGCATGATCCCACACTGAAAAAGGAAATTCAAATCATGACCTCATCCACCATCTATTCTCCAATTGTCCTATACATTCACGCAAACTATGTAACAATGTTGTTTCGCCTTTCAAAATGCATTGTGCAGCCTTGTGTATCTAGGCAGAATAACATTTTGTTACATTCCGGTGAAAACTCAGATGTGTTTCCTACAAATCTTATCAGAAATGTGAATGGGCGTCAAGCGCAGACGAATCCCAGATCTATTTACGGATGTGCAGACGTACAAACATAGAACATTGAAGGAAAAACATCAAATAAAAAGACACAACAGCATGACAGCGAAAGGGAAATGTGACATGTTTAAACAGTCAGGCATTGTGTGGCTTTAACCCATGGGACACGAACCCATGGGTTTGGGAGAACAGAGTCTTAGGCAATCCTGACTTAATGGGCCACGACAAAGATGGCTTTGTAAGCAGGAAGGACACTCACGTATTGTGTGATACAGCACAGGGTGCGTGCTGTCTGCGGTGTGGTCCAACGTAAAAATCAGGTGGTGTTCAGGTTACAGGGGACAGGACAGAAAATACCCCCCGTCCCACCCCACCCAAAAGTCCCTGTTATTAGATAGCGCCCCACCCATTTCCTAGATCACCCCAAACCACCTCCTTTGCACATTTTAAACAATAGCTCCAATGCTACCCACCCTCTCTCTTTGCTTTCGTCTGCCGAAATTTTACTCCAGAACAAACAGCAACCTAAAGATAGTACTTCAAAGGGAACGTCCTGTGAAGAACGCACCGTGCGCTAATTGAGATAATAGCTCAATGAAGGGTACACCAAGTCTTAATGTGGGAAGACAAACACACATTAAAGGGACAGTCCATCCCAAAATGATCATCATTTTCTCGCTCTCATGCATTTCTTTGTTCTGATAAACACAAAGGAAGATATTTGTAAGAATGTTAGTAACCAAACAGATCTCATCCCCCATTTACTGCTATAGGGAAAAGAAATACTATGGGAGTCAATGGAGTCTGTTTGGTTACTGACATTCTTCCAAATATCTTGTGTTCAGCAGAACAAAGAAATGTATACAGATTTAGAACAATCTAAGGGTGAGTAAATGATGACATTTTGGGGTGGACTGTCCCTTTAAAACGGCAAAATCCGCCTCGACTCTGAAAACAGGTGCCCCGCATCCGAGATAACAGAGATGGATATGAAAAGCACGGAGAATGTACATATCCCACAGATGGGTCTGTGATACAGCAGACAGACATTAGCAAATGACTCTTTTGTCTAATGACAGGTCACATGCTGAGTTGTTGCAACACTGTCATCATATCGCCATAGCGATTGCACTACTCTTTCAATCACGCCTGAAATATCTTTTTAACACAATAAAAGAATTTTTAAATGCGCTGGGGATTGCAGCTGATGTCACATGTTGCTTTTGCAACACGACTGTAATTTATTCAGGTCAGCTACCTTTGTCTACACATTCTGTGGGATGTTTACAGAGTTTCGGGTGATAAATGGATTGGGCAAGTGTTCGTTGCGATCTGGGAACTAGGAAGTCCAACACGTCCACGGGGTCAAAGTTCTCCGTACTGCACACAGTCGACCTTCTAAGACACAGTGAGAGTGTAGACCGCTCAGCTTCCCAGTATGGGAAACACAAAGCTTCTTTATTAATAGCCCGGAGCGGAATGTGTAAACACTGGCCCCTTCACGCTGCGCGTGTGCACACGTAAGAAAATGTCGTCCTCACGATCACCTGATGGGCAGAGTTAGGAGTGCACGATACGGCACCGAATTAGATGACATGCTTTCTGTATATTCCCACCCTGAACCTCTTTGCATAGCGTAGGATTACATCGGTCATGGCTAAGGAAATTCAATCCCCTAAATGGACAGACATCCATAAAGATCCATTACCCTCAATGGGTCGTGCAGTCAATGAGATAGGCTATCAATGCACGCCATTTACCGGAGGTTCTTCAAGGTCACTGAGAGGAAAAGAATCCTTCCTGGAAGCGGATCAGTGCTTTATTGACAAATTAGCCTTTGGGAAAACGGATTAAGTGAACGATTTGAAATTCACTCGTTCTGAAGGAAAGCCGCAGGTCGCGGTAACAATCTCGCACGCGAAAATCAAATAAACCTGCAGCTTTATCCGACTTATGTCTATGGAGAAACTCGATCTCTCTGGAATGAGCTGGTATGACACGGCAAGACATATTTAGAATCGGGGTTTACACGCACGAATAGCCTGGCATCTATTAAAAAAAAGTTTGTAGCTTTCATGTTAGTGTAACCAAAGGGTTCAAATGATGTCAACTTTTCGCATGTGGTAGCCTATTAAGAAAAGTGCGAACCTTTTCAATATAAAAACAGCATTTATGTGGCTAAATGTATTCTTACAAATAGCTACACCACGTCTAAAAGGAAACCCCCAAAAACAAGGTCAGTTTTATGACTAAGATCAAACAAGTTGGTCTTATCGAGACATTCTGCACAAACAGACATGTTTCCCTCTGTGGAACTGAAAAGTGAGATAAACGGATTTAATCTTTTGTTTCTGTATCTCTGTAAAGGTCTTTCCTATGTCAGTTTCACTTTGAGTCACATGCAGAGGCACTCTGTGTGTTTGTGTTTGCGTGTGCGTGCACCTTGTGACAGAACAAGCCCTGTTGGTGTTGTGTGTACTGAGAGTCTTATTTGAACGTAACACTGTGTCTGCAGACGCAGCAGTGCTACATTCTACACTAATGCGATACACTGAAACATTTAGGTTTAACAGAGTCGGTTCATATAGTGACATAGAAATGACTCATTCATTTTGACTATACTGCACAAATCACGAGCTGCCTTCTTCAGGAAGGAAATCACAATCTTGGAAACAAAACAACGCAATAAATCAAAGCGTGAGACACAAGAAACGCAAGTGTGATCTGTGAACCCGGAGCCCAAAATATTTGCCGACTTGCAGTCATATAGAGTAATTTTAAAAATGATCCAGGAAATAAAAGCCACAAACTGCGACGGAGGTCGGCTAGGGTCATTAAAAAGCCAAAGAAGCCAAAAGTATGATTATTCATCCACTATTATGACACTGCGATTCGAGGAATGACTAATCCTTTCTGACAGGCTCAGACAACGGCCCACATAAAACTCCTTTGCAACTTTTTCCAGTGAATGTGACCACAAAATAAAGCCAGCCAGATTTAGACATGTCATTCTTAAAAGGGGAATACCAAAAATTGTGAGGACGGGTTCTCTTTATGAAGAAGCTTGCTCAGACTTTGTTCACGAGAAGAAGGGAAACCCTGAATATTTCTTCATACTTCCTTTTTCTGACAACCATTGGAGAAACTGAAAGGCCCGTGAAAAACAGAAAGAGACTTCCGTCAACTTTAGCCTGAGGTGAACTTCATGTGTAGCTAATGCCTTGTGCTGTGTGAACGACTGTTTAAATTACCTCCTGGTATTGCTTCACTTTGCCACAAAAGCAAAGCAAACAATGTCAGGAAAAGCAGTAAGTCTGCAGTAGTCAAAATATAAAGTTACCTTTTGAATCATCATTCATATTACTCATACTGAGCAATTTTCTGACCGCAGAGCATTACAGACACTACAAAAATATATATATACTTGAAAAACAAATATTTTAAAATATTAAAATAAAAATATATTAAACCATAATTAAAATATACAACAAAAAAATTGTTTTAAATAAAAAATTTAAACAAGCAAATTATAAGAGATGTTGTTTACTTTTTTCATTTTTGACACAATTAATAATGTTAAAATATATATTTTTAATTGCTTTAAAAATTAATAAATTAAAACATATCATCGCTGTCCTTCCAAAATCTTTCTCAGAAAATGGAAAAAACACTGTAGTTTTTAAATGATTAAATACTGTGTTGTCAAAGTTGACAATAACTTTTTATTTGTTAGATATTTGCAAAACCCATTGACAAACATAAAGGGTGACTAATAACAATAATAATTTATGGCAAAAAATAAAAATCACAAAATATGAGATACAAAGTTTTAGAAGAGCAGCAATATTTTTTTATAAATGAATTCAAATGTATGTTATTTTTGTTTTTAAGGACAGTATCTAAAATATTTGCTTTAAAACAGAATTAAAAATTAAATAACATATACAAAATGTATTTTATTCTTGTTTTAGGCAAAATATCCAAACATCTTTATAACAAGCAAATTATAATAGATGTTGTTTTCTTAAATATACCAAAATTTAGATCCTTTACTGCCTATATTACAACATGTCTGTAGCTCAACCAATAAACTGTTAAATTGTTGCTTTGGAAATAAGTGTTCACCAATGGTATTAATAAATGCAACAGTAAGGAAACTCGCACTTGACACATCTCCTTAAAATTGCATCTTGTTTTAAGGGTAGACAATTCTAACTCCTACTGAGACTTCTTACAGTACCTTCGGACCTCCAGAACCACAGATCTAGGATCAGCTATTTGATTCCTAAGCACCGCTTCCGCTCTCAAGGGCCTCACACCCACTCTGACTTCAGAGCAGCATGTCAACATCACTCTCACCTGACTCACATCCTGCAACTCCCGTGCAATCGTTTAAAAAGCGCTTTCTCCATCAGAAAGCTCCCTGTTGTTGGGTTTACCACATGACTGACCCTCCTCCATTTATCAGCGTTGGGAACGTGCGGAGAGGTGAGCGTTACCGCTGTTGGTCATCGTTGCACGGTGATTGCAGATCATTACGGCATGGGTAAAGACAGGCCGGCTTTTATTGCAGTGAGAGACGGCGCGATTGCCTGGAATTGCATATGATCACATATTGTACAGTGATATCTGCCTGTTGTGTCATCAGACGGATTTAATATACGCACGCTCTCCCACCCAAAGCACTGTTAGGTCTTTTTAGTTTGACATACTGTACGGCAAGTGATTTGCAAAACGTAGTTTTGGGGTGTCGCGTCGGTTGAAAGTAGGGCATTCGAGTGCGTTGCATCTCCAATCCGGACCGAACGTGTTTTGCAATCGACAGCTTGAAATTTCACAAATAAAATTTGATATCTAATGACTTAATTCATCCTTCTTCTCTCTCTCTCAGCCTCAAGGTTTCCTTCCGAATCTCCTTCTTTCTCTCAACTCTTCTACTACTGAGCCCTACCATCTACAGTAAAGGCATCACCCCCAACCCCCCAGCCGAAGCTTCAAGAGATTCAAAAAGAACAGCTCCAGACTGTTTATTGTGCAACCCTTGCCCCTCCCCTCCACAACCCCCAGGGGCTGGAGACACTGTATGTACACAGCATTACCTCACCTCCGTTAGCCGAATGCCTCGCGTGTCTAGAAAAGCTTGACTTACAGGCATGAACTGAAAGAGAGAGGGAGGGAGGGATCACACCTGAGAGGGAGAAGGCTAGGGTTACGCAATGGCCCTGGGATTGCTCAACCATCTCCCTCTCACTGCCTACAGGAACTGTGTCGACACATCGGGCTAGGAAAAACAAAGCACAGGGGAGAGGTGACTATGGTGACTATCGGTACACAAACCTGTGATCAAATATTCGGGTGACGCCATTCGCCACTCGTTCTCGGAGTGAAACAGTTGTAGTGTCATTTGAACAGCAGAAATAAAATATCTTTCTTTTTTTGGACACAGGAGGAGCATTTAAAGAATGTGGCTTCTCTTTTCTATGCATGTACAGCACAATGAATGGGAAGCAGAGCTTTCGGGTTTCAAAAGAATCCAAACACACTATAATACTTTTGTTAAAGCAGTTCCCACTCTTTTCAATTCCTTAAAATAGTTTTTAACAGTATTGCAATGCAAATCACATAAAATATATTTTTAGGTGCACTATTCCTTTAAGGTTTCATCATGCATTACGCATATTTTACAACTTAATGAGTCCTTTTGTAACTGGTGATGTCGTGGTGCTAAAAGATGTTGAGTCAGCTGCTGGTCAGCCTTAGGTAAATGTTCCCTGGGTCAAAAGTTGAACGAAACGTTCGCACCGGGTTTATTATGGACATGTCAGACCTTCACATCCACCTCGGCCTGTGTGCGTTGACAGCTCATTGCAAAACTTCCCCGGTTCAAATGAGGAAATTACTAGGAAGACAACATCCTGGAAACAGGATTCCACACATCGCAACGATCGCGGGATATGTGTGGTATTTCCGTGAAGATTTCGCAAATAGTGAAAAAGTGTAATATAATTTGGCGTAAACATCGCATTTTTGGCCATCTGTCTTTCCCTGCTACAGGCAAAGAAATGCAAATCCCGTCGTGTTGTTTTGATAGTCTCCGTCACTATCGTTTTAATCTCGCCGAAGCGACGATATTTGGATTGCATCATACAAGTTGTGCTCTCTTATCCCAGCTGGAACGCCGCACTGGAAAAAGTATGTCTTTGAGAGCATGAACCCATTCAGATGTCACACGCATGCAATTTTGATGAGCTGCAATGGGAAAAGCAGTATCGTTCAGTGGGTGACAGGGAGCGCAAGAAAGTTCGAGAGAGAGCTGAGGATTAGAAATAGAGAGATGGAGCATGGCAAGAGAAAGTAAAGCCTTCAGTATTAAAAATATCACCGTGAAGCGTTACACAGAGTTTCATCAGAGACAGATACAATGTACCCGGCTGCCATAACCCTAAGCTAACAAGCTGTCTTTGGACACTGGAGAAACAATGATAAAAGTCTTCTGTGATGCTATAATAGGGTTGAGAGGTGATGCAAAATAACACAAATCACATCTTTATTATAGCTTAACTGGCGCGGGCTTGTTTATAGTAAACAACTCGCTTACGAACGTAAAAGTCCATGGAGTCTGACACTGGGTATTCTTCAGAACTGCATTAAAAATAACAAAATAACTGCAATGTTTCAGACATATTTCGACTGCTAGTTTTAACCTCCTCCCGTTCAACAGAAAAAAACAGCCTAAACTCATTTTCAGCTTAGGCCGGCTGCAGACCATCTTAAGACCAAGTAACCAGGTTAGGCTGACATGTGTTTTTTCATGTGTCATGAATGTTTAGCATGCTCCTGGAAGAAGCCTATGTACATTCGATTGTCTACTGCTGGTCTGGGATATCTGTGGCATGTATCATTTATCAACCTCACATACAGATATAAGGACAAGCAACATCCTTCCTCTTCTTCCTCCCGATTGGCCGACAGGATTACGCTGAAATGATATGACAGGATGAGATTCCACAGATTACAAGCAAACAACATGAGCAAAGCACTACTGATTGCAAACACATCCTGTCATATAGCAAGAGTGTTACAAACAAACATCTACATGCAAACTCTGTAGATTTTGACAAAATATGTGCATGGATACAAAAGATTTTGGTCTGGTAAGTCCGAAAATGACCTTTTGTGTTATCCATCAATCATTGACTAAGGTGCCAGTCAAACATGGCATAACCTGTCAGTTAGCTTCACTTTTGTTTTAACAACACATGGTGTAACTCAGGGTTGCAGACATGCCTGTATACATTTTATTTGACTTATTTTTAGTTTTCAATTTATAACTTTTTAACGTTAATTGTAAATTTGACAATTTTGTTTAGAAGCACTGGGGAAGTTGACAAATAAATGTGTAAATGTTTAGCCTACTATGGTGCGACTTCAAAAAATTTGAAAAAACCTCACAATAAATATATATCTCTCTTATTCTATTTTATATTATAAATATAAAAAAACATTAAATATAATATTAAGATTGTTTTCTACATTTCTGCTATGTCACACCATAAGACATGTACAGTAGCCTATATCTATCAACTAGCTTTCCTGTAGCTCAGTGGTTATGCACATGCTCAGAAACCCAATGTATAATTTGTAATGCAACATAAGTTGCTTTGGATAAAAGCGTCTCCCAAATGCATAAAAATGTCAAATGTAAACTACCTACTGACAGAATATGCACTTAAAAGACATGAAACATGATTGTTATGTTGTTGTGGTTAAACCTAAATCGATAGGTTGTTAGCGTATGAGTTAACTTTTAAAGATTAACACTAATATAACAAAGCAAAAATATTAAAAAAGCCAACGGCCTAGAGGACTCTATGGCTCCTTGCTTCCTGTTTCCCACTGACTTCTGTGGAAGTGCGGCAGTAAAGGAAATCCTTGTACTCTAGGATGGGCCTGTCTGAGCTGGAAAGCCTGATAATTGTATCCTGAGTCCTGACTGCTTGTCCCTGCCCTGTCTCCTGGGTTCCCATTGACAAGATCTGGTCAATTCCTCTGCTCGACTCAACATGGACATATGTCGTACTATATGTTCAATAGCGAGATCATATGCATGTGCTGATAAAATAAATATGCAAGCTCAACTGGGAATTTCCAAATGAGTGTAATTGACCTGAGAAACCGATACTAATTAAACATCATTTTCACTTTAACAATACACAAGAAACTGTTTTGCAATATTGCAGATCCAAAATACGCCCAGAACAGAACATAAATAACCAGAAAAAAATCCCTGTCGACAGCATGTTGGTGTCAGATGCTAAATACACACATAGCGGAAGAGGTGGTTTCCCTACATTCTCAAAACTCAAACCACCCACAAACAAAACGCCAGAGCTGCAAAGCCCGTTCCATGTTCACACTTCTCTAATTTCCCAGAATTGCCGGTTAATGATGTTTAATGATGGTAAGGAGAAATGTTTGGTTTGCAGAAACCACAGATGAAATGAAATCTCTTTACACTGCAAATCTGGTTTTCGAAACAATAAAAATGTATCGTAATGTAAGATAATAATGTCATATTTGATTTTCATATTTAGTTTCATGCTAGTATAGGTTTAACTAAATGTATCATCAAGATATATATGTTTATTAAATATATAATCAAATCGAATTTGTTTAAAGGGTGATTTGTAATGGAATGCAAGCCAAAATACTCGCATTCAGGGGGATTTGACAAATGTTAAATCAGTTCAAGGGCAGATTGTTGACAGTAACCACTAAACCACACATTCTCTCCCCCATCTAATGCTGTGCATGAAGGACAATCACATGAGCTATTTGTGTTCAATACAGTGAGGAATTCACGCCAAAGTTCAGTCAGAAACACTGGCGCCATTTTCAACCTACAGCAGCTTGAGCTAAAAACCCATTTAGTGGAAAATGAGTTAATGTTTAAATCCTACGGAATAATTAACGTCAAAGTTCATTTTGAGACGAGGACACGATTGCACTTTCTTTTGCAGCCCTGCAGTCAAAGGAAGCAAAAGAAGATCATAGAAGATCACTAAGTGAAACCATCAAGGGAAAACTGCCTTTAATGAGGATGGGATTGCTGGAGAAACCCTCCCATGCTCCTCATCTCAGTGGGGTTAAGCCAGACCGTAACATTGACAACAATGGCTGCTTCACGGGTTCTCCAGTTGAGGGAGTTGGGCTTTAATGGGTTTCTATATCTCTTTTAATGCTTTCCTTTTCTATTCAGTTGTTTTCTGTCTCCAAACTTTAATGTTCGACTCATTCGATTTGGCCTCTGGTTTCATCACACATATTATGAAAGGCATGTGATTCAGAGAGAAACGGAGTTGACTCAAAAAAAGCTGCTTACGTGTTCAGCAGTGGGACGGAATTTGTAATGCGTATCGCTCAATATAGCCTTACAGCAACGGCCCCTAAAAGCAACCGAACAGGATAAAACAACAGCAGTATTATTGCGTTTCTGGGGTTGAAATGCTGTTAGAACCTGAGTTAAAGAAATAATCATCTTGATTGCACATAGTTGGCCATATTGCACTGGGATGACAATGAAAAGACATTGATCATACTTTCACAAGGACTTCAACTTCATAAACACACTCATGAGGTGCTTGTTATGTATTGAAACGAAAAAGTAATAAAGAAAAGTATTGGATTATTTTAATTGCCTTGATGTAAGAGACTGGCTGACGCTTCCAAGAGCAATAATCTACTCCTGCGTTGAATGAAGGAGCAAAGCCCATTCATTTACAGTCACGTGCGCACTTCTTTAACATGGAACAGAGAATATATCAGTGTCAGAACTGAATTTAAATGTCATTAAATTATGGTGAAATTACAATACAATTTTGGAGACATAAAAAGAAAAAAAATCTCTAAGTTAATTTAAATAGTAAAGTTTTATTTTATTTCTTAATTCAATTAATTATTCTATTTATTTTTTATATACAAAATTTATTGTAACCAATAGTTTTGTAACGATATCATGAACATATCTTACAAAACCATACAAGCTGAAGTACCAAGTAGTGCTGTGCCATGCTCATAATTTATATCTACAAAATAAACCAACATTTCCCAAACACACAGATCTAGATGAAGCATTTTGCATTTACTATAGTAAACTGTATTATACTGTTATGTATTACAGCACACACTTATTTAATGAACACTACAATATTTTGTATTACTAACTCTAGTAATTGAATAAATTGTAGAATATACTGTAGTATACTTTCATATTTAGTATGGTAAGACTCAAAAACAGTAGTGTCTAGGACTTTTAGTAAAGTTTACTAACAGTAAATACTAAAGTCCACTAGAATATCTTTCACATGGGAACTAATTCAAATGTGCAATAGGTGGTAGTCAGTGAATCATTCAACCGATTCGTTCAAATGGCTGATTTATTCAAGAACAAAGCAAGTATCTTGAGGAATGCCTCACTGAATCTTGTCTCGTCTGAGTTGTTTAAAACACAAATTCATTTAAAAGAGAAACACAGCAAAAAAGCAGATGTAAGTGTTTAAATGAACATTAACGCACATGTGCAACAAAAAATTGAGCGGCATCGCGGGTATTTTGACGCTTTAGCATCTCAATGCTACCATAGCACCGGTATAGAGGGTATGCATTGACGTCACTTTCCCACATGAACATGCCGGACGTGTCCCACGTGACATTGCGGGAAATGCTCCCGTTAGCGGCAAAACACTAAGCCAAATGGCTGGGGAGAGTAGGAGAAACAAAGAAACCGGGACAAAAACACGCAATTATTTGATGACATTTCAAGCAGCTGGACTTGACGGAGATCTTTATGACTTCTCTACGACTAACAAAAGAATCAGGTGTTCATGGACACTGAAATATTGCACGGAATTGCGTTTCCTGATATTTTACGCAGTCATTTTGCTGAGTGTTTTGCCACCGCACATGGGCTCGCTCCATACCCTCTACCATGCAACCCTAGTAACCAATTGTATTGGTCTTAAGGTTAACACACAATGTGCTTTTATATGGTTAAAAAATGCAAACATGCCTTTGAAAATCAACACCTAATAATTTCAGGCATTTAAATGCATTTGAATTCAATTTATTTTTAGTTCCACAAACATGCCCCGGGTGTAACACGAGTTTACCTCTGGTTAGTTAGAGGTGCTTGTAATTTGTTTTGTAAATCTTCACATATAACCTTATATTTTGAGCTCTAAGAAGTGGGTAAAAGCAGCCAATCACAATTTTCCATAACTATAAAACTCGATGTATTTTCAAAAACCCTTGAAAAAGTTATCATGCAAAACCAGAAATAGGTCACACCACAGAAAATGCATGGCACTATTAAAATGACTCAGCAAGCACGGTTATGACTTTCCACAGTTTATCACCCCCTGTCCTGTCTGATATGCTAAATAAAGTTTAAAACCCCTGTGTGTTTTTGGTGAGACGTTCAGTTATTTCAAACACGTTGCTCTGAAATTCAAGTGGAAGAGTCTCAACGTCGTGTTGAGAAAATTGCTGAGGTAAGCGCAGTGTCGTCTGCTGGAAGATTAAGTAATCGTCCAGCTAGAATTTCCGCTAAACAGAGACTTTCTATGCAGCAAAATGAGAAGTTAATCAATTAGGTAATTGTGTGTCACATTTCTTATACGTGATACGGACTAAGCAAGTTTAGGAAATTTCCCAAAGTCTAAGAGGCAGCTGTTAGCAAATATACAATGAACGTAATGTAACTTTGGACGAATCTTTTACTTAGTGGAGTGTGAGCTGCTAATACAAATGTAGCTGTTGTATGGGTATAAATGATAAACATCTGCTGGCCTTTACATTAGTGCCATTAGTGTCCCTACACATGTAAATAACATCTGCAAAATGCAGCTAACTGATTAACTAAATGCCACAGTCTATGGGTAAACAGAAAAGAGATAACAAACTATAGTCTTGCATTTGTTTCCTCACACCTACACCTACCCACCACATGTTAAACACTAGTTTCAACCCACTCACAAGATTACTGTGCAAATGACACCAGCTGTGTTTACTGAGAAGACATCGATGCTACACATAGGCGATGAAACTGTATAGAAACAACAAAATGCAACCCCAGTTTCTGATACACATCTACTGACAAACAAGCTTTAAACTTCAAGCAGCTTTTGAACCTGTGACTTTTAAAGCAAGAAGCTTTACTTCTAAACCACAACTCATCACATAGTCCGATGAACTGTATATGAGAATTTACAAGTTTTTCTCTTTCAAGGCCCCATAGAGTTTTAATCTTGTTCCTTATATCAAAACGTTCACATCATCTAGAATTAGTCTGACGTGTTTTAGTGACCTGCAGGCCTCGTGCACCTATGTTTAGATCTGACACTTATGTGTCTGATCTATCACTGTGTCAGCTAGTTTGGATTACAAGTCATAACTGTATCACCAACAGCAAGTGCTCGGAGAGAGATGTCACATACAGACTTAGTGAACATAACCATAAAGCAGACAGACCTAGTTAGCAAGACCCGAATGCTGTTTCCCCACTTGAAGTTGAATCGGAACTGTACTTTTTAATAATACGTACTTTAGGGAAACATGCTTCCCCACCACAAAGAATTTAATCAAAAAAACAAAGATGAACTTCCACTACTCGGAAAAACTCCAGCAAGTTAAAACCTGACTGACATAAGGTCAAACAGTAGAACTGAACCATGACCAACCAATTGTGCAACGTACATGAAATACTGTTTTCGTGTGTAAATATGTATATATAACGTTACCATTCTTTGACAATGTAAAGCATCTGTTTTAAGCATGCCAATAAAGTTATTTGAATCTTGAGGGGGTGGGGTACATGAGAGACACATAAAGCCCAGACCCAGACGGAAGTATTCAATTCATTCAGGTCTCAGAACAGCTGTTGCCAAGACGGCTTAGTGATTAAGAGACCAAAGGCTTAAAAGGACAAAATCTTCCAGTGCTTCACAATCAGCTGCCAGGTGCTTACAGTCACCAGACTGCACAGAACAAGCGATATAAACATTGACGATTATTAATAAACCTGTGAATTGTGTGTTTTAGTCAATGTTATTGTGATGTTTCACAAGATTTTCTGGAGTACATTTAAACACAGTGATACACTAAAAAAACCACGGTATAGGAGGACATGCAAATTGACATGTCTTTAAAAAAAGGGCTTCTGTTTAAAATAAAAGTATTGATAAAAGAATGACAACTCAATGTTAACAAGCTTACATTAGATTCTCTTCAGACCTCAATGGAAAGTGTGACGAAATATATGATCATAGATTACAAAAGCAAGAAAATACAAATGGTTACATAATTAAGAAAAGATCCTCTTCATCTTTTTGCTGCTCCATTAATGACCCATTAAGAGTCAATACACACACAATACACATTGAAGCTTTGAAATGAGATAGGCCTGACTACACAGAGAACGCTTAACTTCTGGAAATGAAAAGATTAACCACTAAAGACAGGGTGGAGCTGTTTACAGAGGACCCCAATGGAAACTTAATAAAGCAAAATTCATCTGATCCCCAAAATACACATACACAAGTCAATGAAAGACTTTAAACTCGAATTGTTACTTCACAACAAAACACAAAGTTTTGTTTCAGAACAATTTAAGGGTTTCTTTTCTTTACAAAGCACTACTAAGCACTGTAAAACAGGAGCGCAAAGCCCTTCTATGTGCATTAAAAACTCTGAGTAACTTGTTTATGTAAAAGGCCTCTCACGGCTGTGGAATTCAGACTTTCACAATCGGTCAAAAACACTGTGGTTGATCCAGAGTAAAGGCTTATAAAAAGGAAATAACCTGCTGACAACTCTCGCTTTCTCTCTCTCTCTCTCTCTCTCTCTCTCTCCGCAGCACACGTGATGATAGTTTTGTTGAAAGAGTCAAAAGTGTGGCATGACACAATCTTCCAGAAATGGCCATTTGATTCACGACCAATGCCAGAAAACGGTTTAGTTTACACTAGGTCAAGGACAAAAGTCTGCGATACTCTCTGTGTGATATAAGTGTCATGCCGACGGGAGAGTATTTTGCTAGTATTGGCGAAAACTAAAACGAGAGTAGTTGCCCGCCCATGTCAATTCTCAAGCCATTATTTTACTGCTTTACAGAGAGCTGTCAACAACACTGCCTTTGTTTATTGAGATGGAGAGAATTAGGTGCGACTTTCGGCTATGTTTTTATTCAACCAAAAACGAGATTGTTTATAACATTTTTATTTTGTTTTTATGTAAATATTTGTTTACAAAATTTGAGTTATTTGTTTTATAGCTCTGTAAAGTGACTTTAAATAAAACACATTTTATTATATAATACTTATAATATACACTAAATTTATATAATAATATAATGATTTATATAAAATACATTTAATTTATATAATAATAATAATAATAATATGTATTATTAATATTCGTATTATTACTACTACTATTAACACTATAAACATGAGACTTCAATTGCTGCGAGCTTCATGAATAAAATATAAATGAAAGTTGTTCTTTGTGTAAGAGAATATTTCTGCTCTTACTTTTCAAAAAAGGTATGTGCACAATTGTAACAACCAACTTTTAAGGTTATACAAATAAAGTTTACATAGTCTCTTTAAAGTGTTTCTGTTATGCTAATAGTATTGCTGCTAACAAGATTACTCTGTTGGTTGCGGAAGTGGTGGAGCTCGTCCTAGAGAGAGACATCTGTGAGCTTATAGCATAACCCACTCAATCACACAGCTAATCCAATTAAACATTGATATACAGGTCTGTCCCTTTTCTTGAAATAGGCTAATTCAGCGACATGTGTCTGTGTTTGAGTCTTTTTTTTTTTGACATACTATCATCAAATAAGCCTTGTTCTCAGAAGGCTGTCATTAGCTGGTGAAAACAGATGGGAGGATATTCACAACTTCCTGATCACACTGGACCAGTCCTTCCATGGTGGTAAACCACCATTATGCCGATCAGGATGAGACAGAGCCTTTGTGAGGACATTGCCTGTTCCCATGGTGATAATATGTCTCAATCTAGAATGCGTGTACGCAGACAGGAAGAAGATTTCTTGGAAATCATCCTCACAATTCTCTCTCTGTCAACATGTAAAGACTTACTGTATGTGTACTTATAACTGTTCGATGAAGATTAGATATAGAATATTATAACACACTCAAATCAAGATCAAAATACCTGTATAAGCTCATGATAAATAACATCTGTATTTTTATATTAGCACACCTTCATTCAGCAGTTACATCTGGTTTCCAAGGGACACCAGAGTGGAACGATAACATGCAATGTGCAGCAGAAATGTTTCCATTTTAAGGAGTGGTTGGTCTCCCACTCAGGCCTGTGATGGTGGAACAGCCCAGGAACCTCTTTCCACCCACACACCTCATGCATGAAACCTCTGACTCAACTTGAAACCATGAGGGCTGTGGAGGCATCCTGTCGACTGACTGGTGCACCCTTTCTAAAGTTACACTGTCTGTAAGTGCAACCTGCTTACTGTAGGTCACTGCAGTTTGTAATATGGTACCAAGTAACCAGGCAGTGCCATAGGTTAGTGTTATGAAATCCAAAATGCACTACATTACTAATAGATTTAAAGTTCAATAACATCACGTATAAAAATAGCTTTCATATTTATAGGCTACAGCTAAATCGACACGATATTTAAAAAAATATGTAAAGCAAATTATATATAATGTAATGTAATTCTGTATTCTGAAATGAAATGCCTCGTAGTTTGTTTCTTTTGTTGAGTCTATTTCTGTCATCTACCTGCACGTACCCAGATACACAATGTGCAACGCCAACATTACTATTGAGTCATACAGGGGTGGGGCATTCATCTTCACAACAGCAAACCCTAAAAAAAATACACACAAAAAAACACAAACCTAACGTGTATGTCGACATATTTTGTATACGGTTTTCTTTTCATGCTCTATATCACATTGCATTGTTCACGATTTCCCCCGCCACTGAACACAATACCTGTCGTTGAATGCGGACGTTTCTTTGTGGGCGACCTGTATACTTGGTCACTTTAACGTTATGTGCACATAATGTTTACGACAACATTTACTTTCGCGGCACGCTTTGTGTTTGTGAAAACTTCAACAACAGTAGCGCATACTATTGCGAAGCTCCGTACTGGATGTCGTCAGACTCGGGGGGCGGAGCCAGGATGTCGCAATCTTACTAATAACAGCATCATCGAGTCAGGCTGGTGTAACACACTGAGCGTATTAGACGTGCCCAGCCAAATTGAGACTTTACAGTCGGACGGTCAAGGCTAGGGGGCCACGTCTGATTTGTGATCTACTGTTAAGGGACCGTTTCAATCCACAGGAATAAGCAGCAACAAAAGACCACCCGACGGACTACTTTTGGCTTGTTTCTGCGCTGTCACCAAGTCGGACGCGTCATCCAGTTAAACTTTCTTTGGACAATTTATCGCTCTCTTATCTTAACTTACAGTTAAGAAATTTTTGGTTTTGTGTATTTTAGACCACGTCGCGGATGATCCTAAACTTTTTCTAGCCATCCAAGGACGTTGTACACATAACAAAAGCAAATAAGAAATATTGTCCATGCAGGACGCGTTCATTCAGCGGGAATAAGGAACAAAGACGTGCCAACAAGGAAAGCGCTGTCCGGTGTTGCCGCCAGACTCTACGGATCATTTTGCGCACTGACTTACAGATGTAAAAAAGGACAAAGTTTACGAGCGACAGAAGCCAAAAGTGCATTATATGCAATTTATGCAAAACACTTCGTTTGAAGTCAAAGATCTTTAATGCAATCTACTGTATACACGTCATTATAAACTGACGCGTTTTATTTTTTCCTGGACAAAGTATTTTTCATTTTGCCGAGATTGAACTACATCTCACAATTTCCTCATCATCGTTTCATCAGATTTTGCGTTTTTCATCTTTGGAAATGTTCTCAGCCAAGTAGAAGCGGACAGAAGTGAGTGCGTGCGCCCGTAGTTTTCATTGTTCTGTTTTGGAGAGGAGCGGGTCCTTTGTCTACAGCAGCGAGGTAAGGCGATCATCTAAACCTTTGACTTACTGTCACAATAACCTCCAGAAAACACCGCTTGCTACTTCAACGAAAGAGTCCAGATGATTTGTGTCATTTATTGATCCACTTTCTCATTTAAAAGATTGAGAAAGAGTTTGGTGGTTAAACTTTAGAGGGAAAGTGATGGTGCAACTCCTGCATGCACACCTCAATTTTGCTTGAACTTTGTCAGTGCGCATTTCACATTGAACCTTAGAAAAACGACATATAAGAGAATAAAATACTTTTTTTGATGATAAATCAGTTTAAAAGTGCAAAAGATCGGGTGATGTGGAAGAAACTGAGCTACGTCATTGAATGACGTGCACTTGAATGTGTAATAACTTAAACAGTGTATGACTCATAGGCGCCGAGCAGCATGTCGAAAGCCAGCAGCAACTTGAGTCAGTCTGTTCGAGTCAATGCTGTTCATCACACAGTCATTCAGTCTTAAATTACACAACATTAATAAACCTCCCTTCCTTGTTTAGTTTATGTGTGTGGTATTGATCCATGGTGGAGTGTGTTGTCAGGTGCAAGTCTGCTTGCTTTGTGCATCACATTGTTTCTCAGATCATAATTTATGGTGCAAGTCACACAACTGTTGTTGTCTTTATTACAGATGAATTTGAACTTGTCATCTCCTACACCCCTGCGACTGAAGCGAGTAGACTTTGAGGATGCTCACAATACAGACACCTTCAAATGCAAGCGCCGCAGACTCAGCCAGCCTCCTTCCCCGGGTCTTGCGCCCTGTCTTCGGCCCCTGTCCCAGAGCCAGGAACAACCAGGCTCTGAAAAGCACAATGTGTCACGTATTGGACCTTACATCCTACTGGAGGCCATAGAAGGAGCACAAACATTCAGAGCGGTTCATCAGGTTACAGAACAGGAGTACACATGCAAGGTATGGTTTTGTAATACTTGAATTGTTTTCTTAATACAGATCAACTAATATGTATTACAAAGGTTCAATAACCAATTCTGGATGTTACCAACAGGTGTTTTCAATGAAGAAGTATCACGAGTTCATCGCACCTTACACGCGGCTGCTGCCTCACAACAACATCTGTAAGATTTCCGAGGTGGTTCTGGGAGAGAGCAACGTGTACATATTCTTTGAGCGTAACTACGGAGACATGCACTCGTATGTGCGCAGCTGCAAGCGGCTGCAGGAGGACGAAGCCGTGCGGCTGTTTAGCCAGATGGCAGCCGCGGTCGCGCACTGTCACGAAAACGGCGTCGTTTTACGAGACCTCAAGCTGAGGAAGTTTGTGTTCACCGATTCACAGAGGTCAGTAACTTAAAGTAACCTTTATTCTTTCTTCCTGGTTATGGGTATTTTCTGTAGCTATGCTACATTTGGAAGCTCAGTTGCATGACTTGGTGTAACCTCATCTTGCTCACCGGCCAAATATTTTCAATTCACAAGCACAGGAACTAGTGACTGATCAGATGACTGATGCATGTCTCTTTGCTTTCCCAGAACAAAGCTGGTCTTACAAAACCTGGAGGATTCTTGTCTTTTGGACGGCAACGATGACTCGCTGACAGACAAACATGGCTGCCCGGCTTATGTGGGTCCAGAGATCTTAAACTCACGACATTCGTACTCGGGGAAGGCTGCCGACGTGTGGAGCCTCGGTGTCGTTCTGTACACCATGTTAGTAGGACGTTACCCGTTTCAGGATGTGGAGCCCACGGCACTGTTCAGCAAAATACGCAGGGGTGCGTTCACCATCCCAGAAACTCTTTCGCCCAGGGCTAAGTCTTTGGTGTGTTGCATGTTGAGGAAATCTCCCTCCGAGCGTCTAGAGGCCGGAGATATACTTCTGCATCCTTGGCTGCACTGTAATAACAACTTAACCCTCAGCCAGCACTCCAGCACCAGACACTCGACAGATCAGGTGGTCCCTGATTTTCAACCGAGTGAGAATGAAGATTGTTAGTAATTCCAGGAGGAATAAATAAGACTTCTTCGTTCCTGTTTGACTCCTTAAACGGGGGAGCGGACTCTACGGAGAGATTACCTCATAAGGTATTCAGAGACTTCAAGGGCATTAAACAGTGAGGCAGATTTATTCTGTTTCTTACACGGCAAAGAAATGCTGAGCTGTTCGGGACTTGGTGTCATTCATAGATATAAAGACGTAACTGTGTTTTGTTACCTCTCATAATACCCGTTTGTTGTTGTCACATGGTGGGTGACAGCAAGTTTGATGGGTTTGTGCTGTACACAAGCTACTGGCGAAAACCTTCCTATTGGACGTTCATTACGGCACGACTAGATTCAGTCCAGAAAGAACACAATGAGGCCACTTTCGATTCAACAGTATTGTCAGTGCTTGGATTTCATCCATTGTGATGTGGAAGCAAATTTTTGTAATTTAAAGCCTGATACCTCGAACTTAAATCCTGGGATACTTGATGCACACTTTGTGCCTTTATGTACTGTTTACATATTTTTTTGCAGTGGAAAATTCAGATATGACTATTTAAAGTGCCTTTTTTCCAGTAAAACATCTGTTGTTGTTGGACTTGTCGAAGTACCAAAGATTTGAGTTTTCCCCCAGTCTGCGCGTGTGGATCTGCAATGGGTTAGCAGCACAAGTGCTCATGTTTCCCTGTCACGTGAAGGGTTGTTTTTTTTCGCCAGTTAGATTGATTCTCTTGTAAATGTCGCTTCATCTGTTAAACTATGTATTTGTGCATTAGAGCAGGTTTGACCCTGAAGGGATGTGGAGAACAAGTTGACATGCACCACAGGAAATGTCCATGTAATGGTTTAGAAGTGTGCCTGTCAAGCGAAACAAAGGCTTTACGTACATTATCGTATTGCCTGCATGCAACGACCCTCTTTTTGTTAAAGTACTTGTCAGTTTGTAGATATCTTTTGTTACTAGCGAGAAGTGGACACTACATTTGTTGTTTCAAAAATTGTTGCACCTAAAAAAGTATTTTGTTGTTGCCAGTACAAATAAAACGAAAGTCAACAGTACTGCTTGTTAATGACTTATAATGGCTTACATGATCTTTGACATTGTACCATGTACTATTCATATAAAAAAAACTAATGAATGAATTGAAATGTTCAATAGCAATGTGTATTTTGTAAAGTAATACAGCAGTTGTCAAACATAAGTCAGTATGTTTATTCCAAAGCATTTTGAAAATAATGAAAAGACTCCATAAATGTCAATTTATCAAGAATTTAAGCTGCCAAGAAAATGTATATGCACTGATAGAATTAGCATCCAACTGGCATCCGGCATTTCATCTTAAGTGATGAAACCATATGTAGGAATCTATTTAAAGAAACAATCATAATTTCATCACATTTCATGTCTCTGCTCATATCCTGTTCTTATAATGATACTTGCACAACTCTAATACAACCAAAGTGCTCAAAATGACAAACATGGATGGGTCTATTAAATCTAAAACAGACAAGGAATTTTGAGTAATTTCACCATCTTTCACATATGGCCGATCTTAAGTAGGCTGTGTAACTGCCCTAAACCACATAACATTAGATAAGAACACAGAGCTCATCATGTGAAGTGTAATTTAATCCATAGTTGAAAAATTCAGTGACGGGCCTGAATAAGATGTAACTTACAACATCAGGCTGAGATTTTTGACAGTTTTATAACATAAAATACTTGGGAAGTGTCACTAATTTCCAGCTAATCTGATCATATCAAATATCTTCCACAGAACTTTGTTACGGAGACAAAGCATTTTAACACAACGATCTTTGAATGAAGAATCATTTTGGCCCTGTATCAAGATGTATTTTTAGTCAACGGTTCATTTTAGTAAACAGGTTTTCTTGAAAGAAAGCAGAGTTATAATGTTTACTTTACATTATACACCTCAGATAAAACCAATGACAGTGGAAATGAAATCCAGTAACAAAACAAAGCACAAACATAACTTAAAACAACAGCTCCATCATGTCCATAAGGATCAAATCTACTCATGTACTGTCACATTTCTGTTATTTTTGGGACAAAACTAAAAATAGGCAGATTGTAGTAAGGCCAATTCACTTTCTCTCAGTTGACCTTGGACGTTTACGCCTTAAACATGTTTTGTTTCAAGACAGGTTTGCAAGAAAATGTAATCCTTTGCATTAACATAAAAATAGAAAAAAGCCAATAAAAGGTAAAATTTTATCTGCACAATGTCTCTGTTTAAAATATGGCTGTGAGGTAAAAAGATTTAGGTTGAACAAATATTCAATAAATCAAACACATAAACTGTGAACTATGACATGTATCTCTCTTAATTTCTTTTTTCTGTTTATGCTTGAAATCTCTCTTAACTTCAGCGCCCAACTAAATAAAAGACTATATCTGTCAATGTAACCTAAAGCACGACAGAAAGATGAAATGTTAAAAGGTGCCACCTAGTGGAAATACTCTTGTGCCTTTTATGAAGCTTGAAAAAAAGGGGAAGAGATACAACCTAGACTGTGTACTTCAACCTGCATTTAAAAAGAAGATATTACAAAAATATCACATCACTTTGAAGGCCAGTGCAGAAAATGTCACTGGAAACTCTTAATGGGAAGTACACACAAAATAGCCATGTGATAAACAGTAATAGTTAAAATGCAAAGAGTGGCACTTAATCTCTGGATTACAACACCACTAATTTCCAATCAAATAGAGACAACAACATAAAAATGAATACAGCAGAGACAGCAAAATAATAGAGATTAAAAACTCAGGCAAGAAGTTGCTGACTTCAGGGGACTGAGAGATCCCTTTATCAGGCACACAGTGCACCATACCTGTGGAAAGATCCATCAACACTGGTTAAAACACAAGCGTCTGCATGTCAAAATAGTACTGTGCAATTACATTGCAAATTTACATTGGATTTCACTAGCAAATAAATCTTATTGATGCAATTAATTATGCAAATAGTTATGCAAACAAATTCTGTCCGCTGTTGTGTAGTCATACAGACAGAATATTCTGTCTGCTATACAGTCATACAGGTTTGAAATGACAAGAGGGTAAGTAAATGATGACAGAATTGTTTTATTTTCAAGTCTGAAAGTCCCATTAAATGTGAATGCATGAAAATGTGTGACCATAACCTTGTTTAAAATGTGTTCAACAGAATGGATTTTAAAAACATAAGTCAATTATTAAATGGATAAAGTGTTCCTACAAAGATGATCTCTCACCTCTCCTCATCCATGTTCTCCTCTTCCTCATAGCTGCCCTCATCCAGCTCCAGATCCAGTTCAGTGCCGATACCAGAGTCTCGTGGAGCCATGAAAAGACTACATACCACAATTTGTCAAAAACCCAGTCATTAGTCTTTGTTTCTATAATCTTAAAAAAGCAGTCTGCCACACATTAACAATAAGGTAATCCACTGAACTGTCTTAAACGTTGACAGAATTCTACTTGGATGCATTTACAGATCCTCACCTGACCGAACGACATGTGAAAAACACGATTCTCTTCAGTCTTTTGTTATAAAAGAAGTAATTGAAGAACCACAGGTTGCCTTCTTCCCCATAAGGGTCTGAATCCAGGTCTGGATTGTAGCTGTCAAAATGCAAAAAGACACTTTTACATACATGACAACTGAGGACTGTGTTACTTAAATCTTTTTGAAATATTAGATTTTTAATAAATTAAAATAAAGTTTCATCTACCTGTATATGTCACATTCAGCAAGACTGATCTCCTTGTCAACAGCCTCCCATAACTGACACTGCAGGTGACTATACGCCTCACCGGCGGCAGCAGATAAACTGCTGTTTACTGCATTAACCACCTGCGGAAAAAAAAAACTTTTATTTTCATATTTATTCTTTGGAATTTTAGGCCAATATTATAGATATATCTGCATCATATCAGCCATCGAGAGCCACTTGCATTGACTCATTATTACTGTCCATTTTGCTATTATTTAAGCAATTTATGAAAACATCCCTTACCCAGTTAACACTGGGCTCTTTGCTGAAATCATGTCCTTTGGTGCGACTGAAGTCATAGTCTGGCCGGAAGGACTCATTGAGCGTTGCGATCAGGTAGAAAAGGGTCTTTCTGCTGCATTTGTCTGACAGCGGACCTTCACCCTCATCCAAACTCTGACTCATTCTGAAAGCAACATATTTTAATGAACTCATAATAAGGTTTAGAAAGAGTGTGGAAGGCAGATAAGTGCGAAACGCTTATCGGTAGTCGAGAAACACATTTGGACTAACTTGTTGGGACTGATTCCAGAGCTCTGCGGAGGAGATAAAGCTTCCAGGACGTGCGGCTGTCCCTCCTGACAAAACTGCTTGAACATCTGTTTGTCATCACCTGCCATCTTACAGGAATAGCTCTCAATTCTTGTGGAAACAAATCAAAGGATGAAGATACATTAAACCCAAAATATGTGAATAGTTAATGTAGGGAGAATGTGAATAAGTTGTTTTACTCAATTCTTAATGTGCTCTGCCATTGTCCAAAAATGTAAATATGTTTAAAGAGAATCTTTACATAATTTTAACTTAAATACTTAAGTATTTTTGTGCACTTACCGACCAATAATCTTACAGTCGCTCGTCTCAATTGTAAGCAGACTGTTTACGGCCTCAAAACTTGAATTCTCCAGGAGCTTCATGGTTTATTCAACTATTTTTAAGTTAAGACAGCACTGCAAGAACGCTTTGCTGCCGCTAGATGTCGATCTTTATAATAAACAACCGTCGACCGTTATTATGCCGTTAATTCAAACGAACGTTAGTTTTGCGAATATGAGATGTAAAGGAAAATTATCACTAAGAAGCTGGTAGGCAATATTAATTCAATACTGTTTACCTCAATGTGTCCAACAGAAGCTCCTTTAAACACCCCCTCTCGATTTCGACAACAAATGGCGCGCTATTACCATACAATATAAACACAATCTCCTCTCGCAGGGTTTTACGATCGCGTAAATAATCGTCGCCGGTTGCTTAATTCACTTCTATGTCTAATAAATATCTCTTCCTTTTTACTGTGAAATTTCCAATACCTGCCATTAAACAAGCTAAAATTTAGAGGGAAATTATGCATCCCAGCTATTGAAACAGAACTTGAGGAGAATAGCAAGGCTTTAAAAGCCTTAATCCTCGAAGTACGGTTGTCTATTTGTACAGAAGAATAACAGAAGAGAGGACCGTTTTGTTTTGCAGTTTTCAGTCGCAGTAATGCGCAGTTGTGTACTTCCTGTTTTTTATGTTAGGACGTCATAGTGATTACATATTTACTGCCACCTGCAGGCCTGGGGGTTCTCCTAAGATTTTACCAAGACTTGACGTCAAAACAAACAGCATTAAAAGGTTACAAGTGAGCCAAAAACAAATTTTAAGTTTATTATAACAACATAACATAATAACAATATAATGTGTTTGTTACCCTAGTGTTATTACAAAGTAAGTGCTTTTTCCAGAGGAGTTTTCATATTTTTTTCTTTCTGGTATGTCAGAACAAATGAACTGATCGCCAACTTCTAAATAATATTTTGCTGGCACAAGCAAGCACACCTTATTAAAATGCTGCTTTTGAATTCATAGGCTTCTGTCATTTACAAGTCAAATGGTGCAAAGTTTATTTGACTAGCAAAAAAGTCTTTAACACGAATATAATGCAACTAAAACATTTTATTTACAAAAATGGTTTTGGAGAGCAGTATACGTGAAGGTAGCCATCAGCAACACAAAATACATTACACAAATTCCTTTGCACATTGTCATTTTAAGTTAAACTAAATAAAAACAACTGTGACCAAGATGAGCAAAACAGAAAACATCCAGGAATATTAAGCAAAGCTGAAACATTTTCCCTGAGAAAAAAGCTTTCTCAACATAGATGTCACTGAAGTTAAGAGTCTAAAAAGGATTTCACTGCTAAAATACTTTGATAGTAATTTCCCCATGTACAACCAGAGGTGAATATTTATGGGTGGTCCCAGGGAAATTTCACATAGCATAAAACTTTCTTGCAAACAAATAAAAACAGATGTTAAATCATTAATAAAACATGAAAAACGTCTTCCTATGCTATATCAACAGTGAGTGAAATCATCACAGACAAAATAATTTTGATAATAATGGGCAAAGAAAACTTCTGAATATTAAAAAAGGTTGCATTGCAGTGTCTATTACAAATCAGCATACACAGTACACAATTGGAAAGTTTCTGTCTCTGTAATACATGATTTGTGTTAGTGTTATAAATGACTTCATAATCATATATAAACAATCAATATACCTGATGCTGGCTTTTCCAACTTATCTGAACATATTTTTCTTCCTTTCTGACAGCTATAAGAAATCATTTGGAACAAAACCATCATCTCAAGCACTACTGGGTGATGAAGAAATCAAATTTACATTGACAAAAATAAAAAGTAACATTAAAACAGACATGCATCTGGGTTTGCAAATAAAAATAAATCTTAATTAAAATGCTTTAGATTCACATAGTCTTTCCTGGCAGTGGGCCTTAAAGTGGGATGACAATTGCTGATGTCTAATTGTCAATCATCTCTGACAGTTCCAAAAGAAGGTCATCCTCTCCCTTGCCTGAGTCCAAGTCCAATTCATCCTCCAGTCGATCATCAGTAAACTCATCTAACAGGTCTTCAAAGTCATCCACTGAAGAACTGGTAACAGCAGAAATGGCAGTACGACCCGCTGTGCTGCTGGACCGCCGAGTACGCAAACTTGGTGTTTTGGTGACAGGGCTACAAAACAAAAGTCAAATTAAAAACGGAATGGGACATGAGACCTTTCTAATAATTCATCCCGTCCACAAAAATAAGTCATTAAGTATACTCCTCATACCTTTGTGGGACAGCAACGGTCTCAGATGCTTTTGACGTTGTACTGCTGGGCTCAATCGTAGACACCACTTTAACATCCTCTGTGTTGGAGGACACTTGCTGAATGTCAGACTGAGCATCTGTCTTAACTGGTGGTGAAACCAACTGAAGGAGAAAAGTCTTTTAATTCTACTGCTCAACATTGACATGTTTGATAATGAAGAAAACTATAAAAACATCCTCACCTTTTGCCGCTTGTTAGGAATAACCGGTGCTGAAGGCGCCTGGCGAGCAGCATTAAGAGGTTTCACTTCAGCAACAGCAGAGTGAGGAACTTTGGAAACTTTCCGCTTCTGGGCAGGCTGTGCTGCTGGCTTCATAACTGTTGGCTTCACATTCACCTTGGGCTTCACTGTAATTAATACAAAACAGAACATATAAGACAAACTGGGGAGACCATCTGGAGTTACTTTACCTAAATAATGAACATCAGATGTAGTACCCTTGGTCTCTGTTGTCAGAATATTCCCCTCAGCAACCTGGAGAGGCATCACCGCAGGAGTTGGAGACTTTGGTGAATCTGAAGATGGACAGGCAGACCGCTCTGGGGATTTTTGCTGGGGTACTACAGCAGTAGGGGGAGGTGGGGTTTTGGGTTTGAGGGTTATCTGCTGTCTCACTGAGGTCTGTGGCTGAGTGGAGGATACAAGGGCTGGTGGTGAGGCAGCAGGTACAGACGAATCAGCTTCTTTCTGGATGGTAAAGGTGTCCTGCTCCTCCTGCTGCTTGCGGAGCCTCTTCTCTCGCATGATCTCCTCAAATGTCTTCACTTTGATCGGCTCGCTCAAACTTCCATTTCCATTTGCCTAAACCAATCGTGTTAAGCAGAAAATCTGATTTGAAACTTTGCAAGCATACAAGGTAGTCATATGCCTATATACATAGCAGAATTCTACATTTGGTAACAAGTCTTACCTCTTGAACAGGTTCAGGCTTCTTATCAGATGTATCTTGTTTTGTCTGAACCACAGTGTTTGTAGCTGCTGTTGGAAAAAAGTTCAAGCTGCTATGTTAACATGCTTGTGTCACGTTCATTGGTAAACAATTGATTTGAGGGGTCAACCGAGAAAGCGGAGGAGCATCTCTGACTTACGTGAAGTTTTATTAATTCGTAGTATCCGCCTCTTTGGAGCTCCACTAGGCTCCACTTCACTAGAGGTTGTGTTCTTGTCGTTTCCTGTCTCCTCTACTGCTTGCATTCGTGTAGCTTTCTCTCTGCGGATCTCCTCAAGTGTCTTTACTCGAACTTCTCCAGCTATGACAGGGGATTTGTCTGCACTTCGAATTGTGGAGGACATCTCATTTGCTTCTGGGCTTCCGGCAGCTGTGCTTGCTTTCTCTGCCTTTCTATTCTCTAATTTTTTCTTTTCATAAAGAATTTCAGAAAACGTCTTCACTTGAGGTCCACCAGCAGGTTTGCCGTTTTTTTTGGATGGGCTGGGCTCCTTTGCTGGCGCTTCTTTCACGATGGGCACAACTTTGCCAGCTTTAAGGGTTCTGGCAGCCTTTTCTTGACGAATCTCCTCAAGAGTTTTTATATGAATATCTCCGGATGACTTTGGATCAGTATCAACAGTGGCGAGGTCAGTGGTCAATCCGAGTCTCTCGCGCACTGGTTTCTGAGCTAAAACAAAAAACAAAAGTACAGACACAAACATGAGAATCAATAATACAAATACCTTAAATAAACAAACATAATAAACAAATAACATACCCTTCTGTAGAGCTATGTCTGAGGCTTCATCTAATCCACCAAGACGTTCAGCAAGGCATCGTTTCAAAGGGATTTCTTCCTCCACAGGAGCATCTTGACAAAGAATAAAAAACATCCAGTGTCATTTTTGGCACTTTTTTAAAATGTGGCAGCAAATGACTATAAACACAATGTAAATATAAATGTACCTCTTTTAAAATTTCTTTTTCCAAGTCTGTCTGCAATTTTTCTTCTTCCAACTTCATTACCAATTTCAGCATTGTTGTTTTCTAGCCGAAGGAACGACTGAATGTTTTCCTTTTCAATAGCAGTTCCATTATTTTGAGCAGGACCTTGCAGGCTGCACTGCCCTGTAAACAAAAAAAGAAAAAAAATTATCTGCTGACATCCCAAAAGCAAATGCTAAAAAACAAACTAAGTGTGAAAAAGTATGAACTTACCGGATCTCTTTAAATTCGCAATGAGTGCTTTCCTTAACCTGATCTCTTCAAGCGTCTGGACACCGAAGTTCAGAGAATCATCTGCATGATAAACCAACGATTAAACCAAACTCTGATCACAAAATGCGAAACATTACAGTGACATCACAAAAACAATACTTACTTTTACTTATGACCAATTTCCTTGGGGAGCCTCCGAGAGATTCATCTCCTTCCTCTGAGAACTGGTCTGCAAAAATAAGGTCAGTTAGCATTTCTAGATTAAATATTAAAGACATCTTTAAAATGACATCACAAAAGTATGTGATTACCATCCTCATCATCATCATCCACAGGATTAATAACCACTGGTGGATGGGTGGGGCTGGGGACACTCTCCTGGGTCTCAGTTCGAATGACCCCTCTGAGCTGTGGGTTTGTGGGGTTCGCACTGGGTGCAGAAACTTGGCTGACTTGTTCTTCATGTGGCTCTTCTTTATCAGTCTTTAAAACTTTTGATCCTGTAAGGCAATGACCAAATGGCAAATTGTTAGTTTTTTACACATTTATCTATAAAATGTAAACTGTACAGACGCCACAATACCTTTGTCTGGGGGGATACAATTCCCATCAATGACGCGTGGCTTCTTGTGATTGAACGCACAATGAGGCTTCTGACAGCCACCTGGCTGGTTCTCCCAATAGCATGCGATTACCTTGCGGTTTTTCTATAAAAAAGTAACAAAGTAGAGCATTGATTAGTTTAAATTTATGCCAACGTGCGAAAAACAAGAACATAAAGACCTCAGCATAAATTTATGGCAAGTGAGCACTAACCTCAATCTCCATATGGCGAAATTTGCATATGTTGCGGAAGCACCTTTGTTCTTTCCACAGGCTGCAAGTGATTTCGCTGCCCATGGCGGCTTCACAGTGTCGAAAAGGGCAGCTATCACCCTTGAAAAAAGAAACCACAAAACATAACACATTAAAATGTGAAAAATCATATTCTGCTACAAAATTTTAGTTTGAATAAACATGACTACAAAGCCAAGTATAAGAATCCAAGCTTTGTGTGCATAGATTTACCAAATCAATGGTGTTTCTAAGCTTACCTTGGTACAGGTTGAATAGTAGAAGAAGTAGCAGTCATCTCCTTGCATGGTCATTCTGGCACAAGATCTTCCACGTCAGGATCTCTTCAATGAAGTTGGGATCTCGTCCCAGTCACGACAGGGGTCCGTGTGAATCTCCCTATTTAGAGTGTTACAAGCCTGTTCATGCTCCTGTTGATGCCTTCACATTTTCTCACTACATTCTGTCCTGAATGAAGCAAAATGCTGGCGATATTTATATACTGGAGAGAAAAGCGTTGCAAGAACTGCATTCACCTGCAGTGGCTGAGATGGTTCCTGGTGATCTCAAGCTCTTCCTGAAGGTTCACTCCGTGCTGTGGATCCTGAAGGAACACTTGACTGATGAGTAAAGACTGAACAGGGTCAGAGGCAACCTCTGGCCTAATTCGCCTCCCTTAGAGACCTGTTCCCATCAGACTGCTTTGTTAACATTGGTAGTTGCTGGAAAATGTCTTTTTTTTTTCTTTCTTTTTTTCTCTCCAATATGGCTGAATCAAAGTGGTGAGGGGGTATGGGGGGAGTTTAAAAAAATCCTCAAGCTAGATGTTGCCCAAAAAAAAAAGAGGGCCAAACATGGGCCCGCATATCTTGGAGACGATGGAAGTCTTCTGTCTCCTGATGTCAGGTGGTAGTTGGGTTGAATATTGTAAATGGGGTGGACTGGAACTTTAAGAAGAAAAAATGCCCAATGGGGGAAAAATTGATTTAAAAAAATGTAGCAATCTTCAGGGAAGCTAAATCAGGATATCCAAAGCCAGGTTATCCTCTGGAATGAAGAACAAGTTCTTGCATAACCTACATTTAAAGAGGAAACAAAGACACTCCCCATATCCTGAACAGATGGTTATTTGGACAGGGACAACAAATTGTTTAAATCTATTCTTGTGGGAGACAGGACAAGTTTAAACTTGCAAAATAAGATTGGACACAAATCTTATATCAGAGAATTTGAATGTAACAACATGTTTGTATCTTCAATGCCAAATTCAAGCGTTCATTTTTTTTGGTCCTGGCATACAGTTGTTTTGTTTTTTTAATTAAGATACAATAAAGGCTTTATTAATCATGTTTTAAAATTTGTATTTTTTGAATCAATGCTTTGCCTGCTCTGTGTCACAGATAGGAATTGTGTAATATTTACAAAACACTCAAAAGCATTTATAAACATAAAATTAAAAGGCGACATTTTTACAAATGACTCAAAAATAAGCCCAATACTCAACTAAAAGACATATACACTATTACAAATAAAGCACACACAAATCTAACTTATATGCAACAATTCTGTCATAAGTTAACTTAGATGCTTCGCATTCATGGTGTTAGGCCTAACGTAACGTTACGTTACTATTCTAACTAAGAACTCGTTATTAGATCTCAGTTTATATAGGCTGACAAATATAAACACAACGTGTTAATAAACAACAACCTTGTTGTTTACGTGTTATGTTTAACTAAGCTTTAAATATGTGTACTTTGAAACAACAAAATATCATATGACTTAGCATGTTGCTAACTTCGTCCCTTTAGCACGACTATTACTATGCCTACTCTAAAATAAACTAATTAATATGTATATTTTAGTTACTTTAAATAAAGCGTTTACAATTACCAGTTTATACCGACTGCATTTAAGTATGCTCGATTTGATGAATGTAGACTGGTCGACGCTCCTGATCTGGCCTCTTCTCCACTTCACAGGCGAACAAAATGGCGCCTGGACTGGACTTGCTTGGCTGAGTCAAGCAGGCAGAGAAGTTCAAGCATATACGTCACCGGTTGTGTTTGACTTCATGAGGCGCTGCGCAGATGACACTCTTGTACCGCGAGAGCGATATATCCGAGTTTTTGAATTGCTCTCGCGGTACTTAAGCGTCATTAGCCGATCGCTCTGCGCAGCGGCCCATGAAGTAGTACAAAACCATATGTGCTTGAGAACTAGATTCGAATGAACATGAGTAAAACCATTTTTTGTTTTTGTTCGTTAGAAAAAAAATACTTAATTTAGAAAAAAATATATAATACAGAGACATTTTGTTTGCTGTTAATTATTTTTATTAAAACAGCAATCATCATGACTTCAGTAGGCTATTACAACAACAATCTTTTTTATTTTTCACAATAGCCTAATTGTGTTGAAGTAATTTTGAGACTATTCTACATACATAAGTCAGCTTATCTGTTTGACTACAAACAAAATCGTACGTTAAGCAAATTGTAGCCTATAAAAGACAATCACAGTTACTTGCACACATGCAGATATCCTAAAACCTAGGTATTGCGCGCTATGCTAATAGCATATATAAAACTTGCACACTTGTTGCAGTTCAGTCTATTAATATTTTATCTGTTTTACTTTAAAACAGGCCATGCCATTGAGCTAGAAGGCCTACAGTCCCTAATGTAAGGACAAATATCATCTGTAATGAATGTGTTTCCCCACAATCATTTAAAACAGAACCAGGTGTACACCAGGTGATATTTGTTTTGCCTCCAGCGCATCCATAAAATGAGCTCAGGTTGTCTATTCTGTGATAAAACCCATCTGTTTTGTTTTCACAGAACTGACTTGTTAGTACCAGCAGAGAGGTGAAAGGTTTCACACATGTTGGCGGTGAAGAAGAGCTTCCATTTGCTCCTGTTGCAAGTAAATAAATATATAATTTAGATGGTTTCTAATGAAATATTTAAACTTATAACAAACTGATTCATGTTAATCTCACCGGTTATTAACTGTTTCTTCAGGTAGGTGACTAAAGGATATTTGCCTTGTCCACAGAAATGTCCAGAAAAATCATCCAGGTCCAGAGCCCATACAAACGCACCACCCAAGCTTTGCTCTAGTAAATATTTTATCTTAACAATATACAGTAAAACAGAACTGTTATATTTCTCACGACATTACATTTAATGATATTCAATTACCAGAAACGTACCTTAATCTCAAAGCTTCTTAGATTGTCAAAGCCCACCCATTCACTCCCCTTAACCGAGAATGGAACTTTCTGGTCTTCTATCCACTGCATGACACCACCATTTAAGAAAAGACATACCTTGATAAAAATAAAAGAGTATTCCTTCATGCATACCTTGCACAGATTTATTTAAAACAGTATCAAACAATAATGTCTGTGTTTGTGGTCTACAAACATGGTTTTCCTTTAACATTTACTTCAAAGTAAGACCAGAAGCCCATCTCCTGAGTATAAGGTCCAGGTGAAGCAAAATTACTGGCTGGGGCACCAACTCCAGTCTGAGCGGAGGTGAGGATGAAAGAGCGGCCATAAGTGGCAAAGCCCATTAATAACTTCTCAGCAGGAGCTCCCTGAACTCTCCAGTATCGCAGGGCAAAATCCTACATGATAGTAAAAATGATATTTTAGGGTAATTGCATGCAAACAACCCTATATCAAATTAAAATTATTTGCATGCCTATGTTTCTCTCACAGCGTTTGAGTAGATATGCTCCTCGTAGTGTATACCACTGTACAGGGGACTGTGATGTCTCACAATTCCATTTTCAAACATATGAAAATCGAATGTCTTCACATTAATAAGGTCCAAGTATCTGCAGAAAAAAGTGGATTTTTTTCAAAAGAATTCCCATGAAACAGCAGGAATGTGGATGACATGATCTTACTTTGAGATCTCTGGTATGTCGTAGCTCCTTTCAATAACGTCTCTCTGTGCTGACACAGTTGCTGTTAGAATTAGTCGTGAATCTTTATTTGGCCAGCCTTCCGTTACAAATGTCTCCAAAAGTTCCTGCCGTTTCACAAGTTGTTACTTCTTTATATATACTGTATATTGAAACTCAATGAAAATGTACATAAATTTGTTTTTGTAATATTTGCATTTAACCTTGCACAGTAGAGTGAATTTCAGCTTATCTTCCAGTGGCATCCCTAAAGTACCTTTATCCTCCCATTCCAAATCCAGCCCATCAAAGTTATACTTTCTCAGAAATTCAATAGAAGACTTGATGAACGTCTGACGGTTTGTCCAATTGGACAACATAATGGAGAATCTGGTGAGACAGAGTAAATGTATGGCTATGACATAGTGGCATACAAATATGTAAACTCGACAACTTCTTAGTTATTAAAATAATTCAGAAAACTATCATGATCTTTGTGAAGAACATATAACCTAATGTGGAAAACCTGCTACCAGTAGAGGGGAGTAGAGAACAGAACACTTACTGTCCAGAGTCTTGATCTCTAACAGACAGCAAGGTTTTTAACTGAGGATTTCTTTAGAAATTAAACAAACATGTTTATTAATTCTTTGTCACACAGCAAGATATAACTCAACTAAAAACTGTAAGCCCGCTTACCTCTTTTTAAGTGCATTGAAGGATGAATAGAGGGCCACATCATTCCACTCACTTCCTGCTATCTTATTGCCAAAGTTTATAATTGCAAACGCATAGATTAAATGAGTACACAAGGTTGGGTCCACATTCTCAGGAAGATACTTAGCAGCTCCTTCCCTGTACTGAGACCAGTTTGTGAAGTAACACACAAGCCTTGAACAATGGACTGAAGAAAAAAGCGTAACGTAACGTATTTGCAATAATGCTTTAGTAATACATTTTTATATAGTTTTTTAGGCATTTACATCAAACCCCATATATGTTTATCAACTTACCAAACTGGAAGAACAGATTCAGGCCTAAAAGTACATTTATTAATTGTAGATGTTTTACAGGAGATGCTTTATTATATCGTAGAAACACATGTAAATTAAAAAAATGACATATTGTTTAAATACCTGTTAAATATATTCCCGTCTTCATTTTGTTGCTGCTTCATGTCCCTTGAGAACACTGCATGCAGAAAGTAAGCTGAGGTGTGGGGAGAGAGATAGGGAGGGGTATATGTGGACTGTATAACATGACACTAAACATTCCTTCACGATTTTAGGTAGTTAAACAAATTAAGATGTGAAATATAAGATTTTAGCTTTATTGACCTTTGCCAATACACAAAACAAGATTTGTGTATGATGTATTTCATTGTCTATTGAAGTTTTTTCTTAGACACAATGAAGAGGCTGAAACAAAGATGTGAATGACAATGACACTTAAGAATACAATGTAAATGTCAGGCAGTTACTCATCTCAGATTGTAAATTAATGCACATAAATAATAAAAAGTTTGCTATTGATGTAAAGTATTAAGCTTTAGCATTTAAACACAATAACATGTTTACACTTGTCCTTTCAGAAAATGTTTTGTCCTGCCTAAAAAAGATCCCAAGTGACCTATTTTCAATATAACCTCAAGCTGTTATTTTTAACTGAAACTAGAACAACGTAACTAAACTGCAGTTTTAGAGCTCTAGTTATCACATTTCTCATCACAAACATCATATGCGTCAGTGGCTTGTGGCCTGTGGAGATTTAACATGTGGATAGACAATAGAAAGATAAAGTCACACTATCCTAGCCACAGGAATATGAATCCAGTCGGCATCCAGTCATTTAAAACAGACAAGCTTTCATAGTTTCTGTTAGATCACATGAAAATGTTCAATGATAAAGATTTATTTATTGTTCAAAATGTGTTACATTCCATTTATGCATTTGCCAGATGCTTTTATCCAAGGCAACATACATTGCATTATACTCTACATTTGTTTCTATGTGCAATCCCTGGGATCGAACCCATGCCATTGGCGTTGCTAGCTACAGCATAGCTTGTTTAGCTTTCAGTGTTATACAATGAAGTTGTGTCAAAACACTATTAAAACAGATTTTGAGCAACATAAGCATGCAAAGCATTAAACGAATTATTGATAGAGTTTTAATGTCTTAATTCCTTTTCCTTTCCCCTGTATATGCATGTGGCTGCAGATATATTGACAAAGCATATCACCAATTTTTTTTAGCTGATAATGTTGATAATGTTTTCAAAGAGCAAGCACCGCCTTTTCAAACACTCATTATTACACAGTTGTTTACATGTTTCACTTGAAACCGCTGGTCTTACAAATAATGCTTTCAGATAAAGGACAAATACAGCTGTAGTATGAGTCTGTAATAGAAAACAGTATAGTCTGCAATTTTTAGTGCTTAATAGTACCACGTCCAGCATGTTTTATCATAGGATACATGTTTAGCAGAATAGTCATAGTGTTTGTATTTTATGTGAAGCCATTGAGACATCAGTCTTTTAATAAGTGAGTTTCTAAATGTAATAAGTTTGTTTCATTTCTTATGATGATTTCACTGCGCAACAGGGTTTTATAAAATGATATTATGGCAGATATTAGGTAAACAGACATTAGGGTGACAAAAAAGATGCATTTGTTTTTAGAAGTTAACTTCCGGTCTGTGTTTGTTGATCGATCTTGCTAGTGGTTAATAATATAGCTAGCCTATTTACATTTTATTTAATTAATATTAATTTTAATTAATATTTTATTGTCTAATAACTGTATTATTGAAACAATTTGTTGAATTTTAGTGTATATAATTTCATTAAACAGCTTGTTGAATGGGTTGTGTAACTTTGTTGTATTTGCCAAGTACCGGTTCCAACCCAAAATAATACGGGCTAGACAACAAGCTTAACTTGTTAGCTAATGTCATTTACTTGTTATTTTTTTGCTTGTTATCAGAAATAATCTGAAAGGACTCTATTCTTTGTGGATAAGACTACCGGAAGTTAAGTTTGAGCCACAAACTTTTGCTGTAATATTACACACGTAGTACTAGGCAGCCCTTCTTTGTCCAGATTCTTAATACATTTATAAGTCACTATAGCAATGTGTGAAGATTCCGCCTTTTTAAATAATGGTTGTAATATGTTCAGACAGGGAAATTATTGCATATTTTTTGAACAATGTTTTTAAAACTTTAGCTTTTTAGTGAAATGTTAATGTATGAAAATTGCTTAGCATTTGGCTATTAATGTCGATCAAAATGCATGGAAACTATCAAAAGTCCTACATTTTTTGTATGTTAAGCTTGCATCAATGGCATAAAATAAAATGTCCACAGAACTCATTCATAGATGAAGTCAGTTTATTAGTTTCCCATCACAAAGGCAAACAAGACAGATTAACAATGAAATCATTTAAAGAGCGACATTTTGCATTAGAGAAAAGAAGACAAAGCATAATACGAAATCATTTTTAGTCTACGCTGATTACTTTCATTTGCATACGTCATGCAGATGTTATATTTCCTTTTTTTACTGTTTGTAGATGGTTAGTCATAGCCTAACTATCATTGTCATAAGATTATACATTAGCGTTAATGGGGCCAAGTACAGCACTTACAGCTTTCATCAAACTCTGTGCCTGAACCACAATCTTCCACATACGTTTCACCGCCTGCACACTGGTAGTATTTGGTGGGGTCACTGGGGTAAGTATAAAGTCCATCTGGTTTTCCATTACAGAATCCTGTTCCTGATGCATTAGTGGTGGTGGTGGTGGTGGTGGTTGTGGTGGTTTTGGGAGAGGATTGACCGGGTTGAGGGGGAGTAGTTGGAGGCAGTGGAGGCAATTCTAAACAAAAGGATTTGCATTAGTTTTGATTATTAATTTAATATTTATTCCTTATTCACACTTAAGGAATATTTAAGACAACATATTTTGCAAATGCTTACCAATATTCAGAAGACTGCGCAGATGGCTCATGAGAGGATATTTCCCCTGCCCACAGAACTGGCCTGAAAAATCATCAAGATCAAGTGCCCACACAAAGGCTCCTCCAAATTTTTTGTCTTGCAGATAGCGGGCCTATAAATTGGGAAGAAAAGAGTGAAAAAGCTGATTCTGAAATTAATAAAATCCATACTAGTAAAGGTTCAAACATACCTTAATTTCAAAGCTTTGCTGGTTGTCAAATCCAACCCACTGACTGTTCTTCGCGGCATAAGGCACCTCCTGATCTTTAATCCACTGAGTCGTTGTTCCTTGCAGGAAACCACACACCTGTATAGAAATTCACAGAAGTAGTTAAAAATATAAGATGTTGGGAATGTTCATGACTTACAGCTTGCAAATTACATTTTTGTGACCATTTTGTGACTCGCCTCATAGTAAGCCCAGAATCCAGCCTCACGGGTGTAGGTTCCAGCTGGAGCAGGTCCGTCAGCTGGAGCTCCGACTGCAGTATTTGCAGATGACAGATGGAAGGTGCGACCGTATGTTGCGAAACCCATTCTGAGTTTCTCCACGGGTGTACCCTGATCTCTCCAGTAGGTCATGGCAAAGTCCTGTATATGCATGGAGGACAATCATCAAGAAGTGTATTTTTTTCATCATTATTTGTGAGGTTTAAAAACCTCAGGGTCTTCTGAGACATCACAGCAAATAAGCATATTAAATCTTACAGTGTTGAAGTAGATCATGAGTCCGCTGTCCTGGGACCCTCTGTAAAGTGGGCTGTTGTGTCCTGTCACCCTTTCCCAAGATCCATGGAAGTCATATGTCATGACATTGATAAAGTCCAGGTACCTGGGATGACACAATAACCACACAATGTAGAAAGGTTAAGTCGTGTGCTGCCTATTTTCACCACCATGCTCTTTTGCAATGTAAAAAAAAATGATTCACTTATAAATATATGACTTAATGTCATTCAACTTACTTGGCAATCTCTGCAACCTCGTATCCAGCATCGATTGTTCCTTTGCCAGCTGAAACTGCAGCACTCAGCATTAGACTGGGTCTGTTTGTAGCTTTGCCCTCAGCCTGAAAGGCGTTATGAAGTTCCTGAAAAAAAAAAAGAAAAATAGTTTAGTAAGCAGGAATTACGGCCTAAAACTGGCATTTGGTGGCGATCTAATGCACCTGGCACAGTGTTGTGAATCTTTGTTTGTCTCCAGGTGGACTTCCTCTTGTTCCAGGGTATTCCCAATCTATGTCCAGACCATCAAATCCATAATTTCTCAGGAACTTGATGGCAGACTGAATGAATGTTTGACGGTTTTCTGCAGTCGACACCATGGCGGAGAACCTGAGATGAATTTTGGAAACACTCACTGATGATCAAATGACATACACAACAATAAACCTGCTTTGATAACAGCCTGTATAATGTATAATGATGGGGAAAAACTATATTTGCATCATTTTTACTGAATACGTACTGTGCTGTACCAAAGTTCCACCCACCAACAGCCAGAGATGTTTTAAGATTGCCATTTCTGTGAATAAAATAAATACAAATTTGACATGACTAAGTATTAAATGTAAAGAATACTTTAGTTAAACATCACACAATTTCAATTGTTTACTTTAAAAAGTGTTAACATTTGAAAATGATAAGCTACTAATACATACGTATTCTTCAGGTTATTGATGGCCTTGTAGAGGGTCTCATCATCCCATTCATAAGTCACGAGCTCATTGGCACTGTTGATGACTGAGAAAGCATAGATAACATGCGTGCAAAGGTAGGGATCCACATTTGCGGGCATATACCTCCCATTTCCAGGTCTGTACTGGGCCCAGTTTGTGAAGTAGCAGCCCATGTCCAAGGAGGACGCTGGTGAAGAATACACAAAAATGCATAAGTGAGATGCTGCAAAGTGTGTACAGCTGATAAAAGATGCATGTACTAAAATTTAAAGTAGCAAAATGATTAAATGTTTTTAATTTTAGCTACCTAATAATGTATTCTTATAGTTCTCTAAAATAATAAATAATGCTAATGTTGTTATATACCCCTTACTGTGATGCACTCATCTCTCTGGGTTCAATGATGCAATAAGGTAAAGACTTACCAAAGTGACAGAGCACCAAGCCCAGGACTAGAAAATGTAACAAAAATAATGTAAATGGTAAATATAATTGAATGAAAATTATAAAAAAAATATAAATAAAAACAATAATTTTACCTGTTGTAAGTAGAACCTTCCCCATATTAATTTGAATTTCTTCAGAAAAGTCTAAGTATAACATGCAAATGTTTAATTATATAAAATAAGAAACCCAAATTCTCACCCAGTAATTCTCATCATTATTACTTACCAAGATACCTGAGGTGAAAAAGGTAAGGAATACATCAAACCCTCGGGTTTATATAGGCCTTAAGCACAGCTGGGTGTTGTCTACGCCACCCAAATTTGGCAAGTTCTTGGGATCACGGTGTAAGATATGTTATCTTATGTAAACTATAGACAGACTAAAATGTGTGGTTTGGTAGCTCCACCGTCCAGCAGAGAAAGCAGGTTTGTAATATTATTCGGGCTGCTTCTAAAATTATTGGCTGTGATCTTCGCACTATCGATGAGATTTATGTCACAAATTTGAAGAAAAAGGGATTACTAATCATGAAAGATCCCTTACATCCAGCCAGACACCTCTTCTGCATATTTGACCACAATTCTAAAACAATTTCTCACAATGTTTCTTATGTCTTGTTATTTCTTTCCTTAACACTCCATAACTGAATGTACAGAATATTGCATTTTAGTCAAGGCTCAACAGATGTGTTGTCTCAACTCAATAGTGATTAAATAAAAAATAAATAAAATGAATGATGAACTATAGTCGTCAATATAACAAAATTGTACTTATCAACGAATTTACTAGCTACCTTTTTTCAATAAATCTGTTTTCCTTTAACTGTTTTATTTAAGCGTATTTTTAAATGATTTAATACTTAACAAATAAAGATTTTATATTTTATTTGCACTGCAAAAGATAACTTGAGATTGAAGTGTATAGTGGTTATGATGTCAAGTCAAGTTCAGTCATGATCTGAGCTTTTTTTATTCTAGTGATGAAATCTTATCAAAATCCTAGTCAAATCTTTGTTTTTTGACATCTTTCTGCGTCATGTCCAATCCTGTACCACACCCTGTCACGGTAACGGCAGATCCTGTAGCGCACAGTCACAATCGCAGGCTGCGATCCTGTACCACACCTGTTCTACACACTGTCACTTTCACCAGCCCATTTCAGTCCCGTCCATCCAGGCCTCATGTGACTATACTGCCCTGCCTGCTTCAGCATCGGACCTTGTACAGAATCTGGATCTATAGGCCTTGAGTCCCACTTTTCCTGGACCTTTAAATATGTATAGCCGACAGTTTCTCCGATTTATGGCTTTCTGATTTTGAATTGAATTGAAATAGTAGTATCTTGCTACTTGGTAATCTTTTTTGACAGATGAATTATGCATTAATAATTTATAATGTTGTTACTTTTAAACGATACATTTAGAGTACATTTTTATATGATGATTTGGAGGTGTTTAAATTTACACATAACACATAAAATATCAATAATCTCTAAAGGCGACAATTCTGTTTATTCATTTATTTTTATCAAAAAATGAAAAAGAAAACAATTTACATAGAGGTAATTCAAAAAGGCCTTCAAACAGAGACGTGCTACATTCAAATGGACAGAAAAAAGAACAGTTATGAATTATTTTCAGTTTATATTAACATACATGAGCCATTTTCTTGCTTTACTGTTCATGGATCCTTTTGACAAATGTTTCATAAGGTTGTACATTAGTAATGGGGCCAAGAACAGCACTTACAGCTGTCATTAAACACAGTGCCTGCAGCACAGTAATTCAGGTATGTTTCTCCTCTTGCACAGTTGTAAAATTTGCTCGGGTCGTCGGGGTGAGCATAGAGTCCATCTGGCTTTCCATTACAGAATCCTGGTCCTGGTGCATGAGTGGTAGTTGTGGTGGTTGTGGTGGTGGTCTGACCGGGTTTGGGAGTGGTGGTTGGAGGCAGTGGAGGCAGTTCTATGTGTACAGTAAATTAGTTGCATGAGTTTTGATAGTTGATATGAAAAATACATTTGCAAAGACAACAGTGCTTACCAATATCCAAAAGGTTGCGCAGATGGCCCATGAGAGGGTGGTTTCCCTGCCCGCAGAACTGTCCAGCAAAATCATCCAGATCAAGTGCCCACACAAAGGCTCCACCAAACTTTTTGTCTTTCAGATAACGGACCTATGAATCGAGAGGAAAAGAGTCAGAGTTGCTGGCAGATGGTGACAATGAAACCCATCCTGGTAAAGGTTCATCCGTACCTTAATATCAAAACTCTCTTTGGTGTCAAATCCAACCCACTCATTGTTCTTGGTGGCATACGGCACCTTCTGATCCTCGATCCACTCAATTGTTGCTCCTTGTGCGAAGCCACAGATCTACAGACATATACAAAACGTAATATCCGCATTAGATGTTTTGTACTGCATAATACTTTGGTGAACATTTTCTGTCTTCGAGATAGAGACTCTAAACTTAATGGTTTGTCTGTATAAACTGGTTGTTATAAAGCTCTCACCTCATAGTAAGACCAGAATCCAGCCTCACGGGTGTAGGTTCCAGCTGAGGCGGGTCCACTTGCTGGGGCTCCAACTCCATTATCTGTAGACGTCAGACGGAAGGTACGACCGTATGTTGCGAAACCCATTCTGAGTTTATCCACAGGGGTACCCTGATCCCTCCAGTAGGTCATGGCAAAATCCTGAATTGAGAATGAGAAGTGAGGAAGTATTTACATTTTTTTTTACAAAATGTACATTATTATTTGATGGTGTCAGTTCTTACGGTATTGAAGTAGATAATGTCTCCCTCATCCTTTGACCCTTGGTAAAGAGGGCTGTTGTGGCCTGTGAATCTTTCCCATGTTCCATGGAAGTCATATGTCATGATATTGATAAAGTCCAGGTACCTGGCACGAAATAACAACACGAATCAGAAGACATAAAAACATCTCACAGTACTGCCACGTATCACCTCAATGTCCTATCAGCTTTTAATGTAGACATTCATAATTAGCAAACAAATGATTTAATGTCATTAAACGTACTTGCCAATCTCTGCAATCTCGTATCCAGCATCAATTGTGCCTTTGCCAGCAGCCACTGCAGCACTCAGCAACAGTCTTGGTCTGCCAGTAGCTATGCCCTCAGCCCCATAGGCTTCAAGAAGTTCCTAGTACAAAGTTGGAATGTAGGATAGTAAACATAATGAGAAATTAAATAAAGATATCTACAATATTAATATTTGATTGTAGTCAGGCCTACCTTGCACAGCAGTGTGAATCGTTGTTTGTCCTCTGGTGGACTTCCTCTTGATCCTGGGTATTCCCAGTCTAAGTCAAGACCATCAAATCCATGAGTTCTAAGGAAGCTGATGGAGGACTGGATGAACTTTTGACGGTTTGCTGGAGTGGACACCATGATGGAGAACCTGAAATGAATTTTGGACTTTAATATTTATGCATGTCAGTTGACACAGACAACAATACACTGTAACACTGTTTTTTAAGGTATAAGTAACCTGGCTGCCTTAAAAAAATATTAGTTAACTAATGAATTTCATTAACTAATAACTAATATTTTTAAAATTGTAAAGTTGAACTAACTTTACAGCGAGTAAGCGACTAGTTAACACCCTCACGAAAATGACTTTTTTTCTAGTACTTACTGTGATGAACCAAAGTTCCATCCACCAACTGCCAAAAGAGTCTTAAGATGAGGATTTCTGTAAGAATATAAACAGAAATTTTAAGACACTCACCTCTTTATGAATAAATAATAACAAATTAGCCAGAAAATAGCATTTATGTTAGAATTTAATTGGATTACAAGACACACCTATTCTTCAGGTTATTGAAGGCCTTGTAGAGGGTCTCATCATTCCATTCATAAGTTACGAGTTCATTGGCATGGTTGATGATTGAAAAGGCATAGAAAAGGTGTGTGCAAAGGAACGGATCCACATTTGCTGGCGTATACTTCCCAATTCCAGGTCTGTACTGGGACCAGTTTGTGAAGTAGCAGCCCATTTCCATTGAGAATGCTGGCCATAAATACACAAAGATGCACTAGTCAGTAGACACAATGTCAATGTGTGAAGCTCTAATAGTAAACTTAGTAACTTTAAAGTGATGACACAACTTAAAACAATGATGAATGAGTACAATTCTGTAAAATAATAATACTTTTATTAGAGTCATCTCTTCGATTTGAACAAAGCGTATATATAAAAAGTCAAACACTCACCACAATGGCAGAGCACCAAGGCCAAGCCTAAAATATGCAATGATATTACAGTATGTAAATAATAATATAATAGATGGAATAAAGCTTTAATACTAATGTGGAAGTAATATTTACCTGCTAAAACTGTAAGCTTCCCCATCGTAACTATAATTTCTTTAGACAAGTCTTTGTTTACTGTAACAAATAACAGATTTTGGGATTTACAGTTAGATTGAATGGAAAAATCTACATATACATAATTTCTGTCATGGGCATGACGTACCTGGGGTTCCTCAAGCTTGTACAGTCCGAAAAGTCCATCAAGACCCTGGAGTTTATATAGATCTAGAGCAGAGTTGGGATGATTTATTGCCACTGTAAGATATGGTATCTCATGTAAACTATGGACTGAAATGACACTAGTGTGTAAATTTAATACCTTTGTCCTTTTCAGGCCAATTTATGTAAAATCATAGATAAGATGAAATATTAAAACAGCTGTCATAAAGAATGACACGTTCCATGTAAGATGTTACACTGTGTGTAATGTGAATAGAAGTTATGTAATATATCCTAATGTCCCACTAAATGCTTATGTTTACTCAACTAATGCAGATGTGAAATAAATAGAATGAAAATAGCTGACAACCACTTTTCCTCAAATTGAATAAATACAACATTATAAACAATAAATACACAACACATTTCAATGATTAACCAAACCAGCTGAAAATACGCTGTTTTAGCTTTTTCATCTTATAAACATTAAAGATTTGATGTGAACAGAAGAGATGCATTCAATGCAACAAACATTTAAGGTTTAACATAATGTTCAGAGGTCTTTGTACAGATCATTTATTATCTAAGATTGTTGTCCTATCAGAAAACATCACACAATATGCTGTTACGGCTTGACTGCAATGCTTATCAATCTAGAACCTTTATATTATATTGAACTACATTAATAAAATTGTTTGCATGTTTTGGAAAGCAGTGACCAGCGCTCATTACATCTACTGCGTCTGAAATATTCTCATGTGATCACATACAGAAACGCATTCATCTTATCATCAAATTAAATTGCAATGTATGTTTTTTAGTAAAAGGTTTGTAATAAGAACAAAGCCATAAGGTGGAGATGTTGAAAGAGTGCCAAGTATATGATGAGATATCAGTGTTTTTTCGCTTCCTATCTTATCACTGGTACATTGCCAATTGATAATGTCAAAACCCTGAAAAAATGTACAGTATGACAGAAGAGAAACAGAAAACAGCTGAGTGACAAACACTGAATATGATGTCAACATGAACCTGAATTTGTTGAAATAACTCTTTTTAAAAGTAAACACTTTAAAGTGCTAAAATATTTGAATGAAATTCGGTAGAAATTACAGTATTACTTATTTATATTTATCTAATTTCTTGGCAACAGTTTGTTCAAAGATAAATGAACATTAAACAATAACATGTCTTTATCTTTACAGAAAAAAACTATAGCCTCATGCAAACATGTCCTGGAACCAAAAATGAGAAAAACCCCAGAAAAAGGTTGATGAGAATTTTTGGTTCCCAGAATGCATTGCATGAGGTTGTAATTTTATAGTTTTTTTTTCTGTAAAAATGAAGACTTATTCATGTTTAATGTTCATTTTTCTTTGAACAAACTTTTGCCAATAAATGATCTAAGTATAAATCTACAGTAAGTGACTGGCAAACTGCTGCATAACTACAGCAACATTTTTTACAGTGTTAGTAACATTTTAAGTATTTATTATATTTTAAAAAATTCTTATCATATTTATATTTCATGATGTAGCAGACAAATTCATCTTTTTATGACTGTGCCTTTCGGGTTACTTTAAAATGATTTTTTTATTGTAAATTGTATTTCATTGTTAAAAAAAGTCCCAGAAAATTAAAGAAGCTAATTTAGCTTCTGAAACTGTCTGTTAAAAGGGATAGTAAAGAACTTTGATGAATGCTTTAACTATGTAAAGAAAACTGTTTAAAGTATAACTAAGACTTTAGAATGCACCTATTTATACTAAAATTATTTCTGAAATGTTATTTAATAAAATAAATGATTTTGATTTGAAATGATTTTGAAAAGTAATTACTTCAGTAAATGTTAATCAAAGAGCAACAGCATGTAAATATCAATTTTAGGTGGTTCTTTTTTTAGTCCCAACCACAACATATAACAATCTGGCCCTGATAGTAATGCACACACCAGAGGAAAGTTGACATTTGTTAATACTGTCTTGGACCTTGCAGTCCAAAAGGCTAAGAACCACTTTTTTAGAATATTTGAAACACATTTGTTATTTGTGAAAGGAAACTATCATTAAATGTCTTTGTATAGTCTAAGTTCACACAGTTTCAGCTTCGAGTGCCTTACTGCCTTTATATAACAGTCACTACTGTAATAAAAATATTAAGAACACTAATGTTTATTCAAATGTTTTTCCCTGATAGTAAACAGTAAAAGTTGCTATGCAATAAAAAAGGTCATCCATGGGTGAAACGTAAAGCACAAAGCAGTTTCGTGAAGAGGTCATAGCATAAATCATATTGACCAAATTCCATAAAATAACAAACTGCAAATATAACATGACAAAAAAACTGCACCTACTGTCTATAAAAATTATAAATAAAGTAGTCTACCTGTTCTGCACTGTAATATTTTTTATTATAGTCAGCTGAACTTAATTTAGTAAGTTAATCCAATTATTTTGTCCAATCTAGTTGATTTGACATAATTATGTAAGTTTTCTCAACTTTTGGCAGTCAGTACAACTAAAAAAATCCAATGCAAAAAAGAAACTTAAAAAGATGAGTTGAGATTTTTTACAGTGTGGAATTTAATATTCCGAATTTTATTACGTGGTTGAATTTTAAGGGGGAACAAAGAATTGTATAACGTCTGTCTCATGTACATCAACATTTAAATGTTTGTTTGCATTGCACATGCATTTATAGAATCATCAATTTTATTATTTACTTTTATAGATTTGTTTTATAGATTTGTTTTGGTCAGTGCACAACTAAAATTGACAAGGTTTGTGTTTTTAGTATAGCCAAAGTTTCATGAAAAGAAAGTTTATTAAATCTGAGAAACCCCAAACACATTACGTTTGCATCCCTTTATTAAGACAATTTCCAAAGGTTATTACAAAAAGTATTCATTTGTTTACTTTTATTACAAATGATCAGCTTAAATGATCAGTGTAGGTTCAAGAAAACAAAACGACTGCTATAAATATTTATTTAAGTGTAAGGAACAAGAGGGTTCTGCTTCATGACACCAAGAGACTGAACGTAGCTTGACTTTACATTTAAAATTATTTAGCAACATTAGATATTGATTGTTTCATCTGCTTATGGCCAGTCGCAACATTTACAAGCGTCAACAAAGACCAGACCTGGCTGGCATTTCTGCAGGTATGTGTTTCCACGGAAACAATGGAAGTAAGTTGTCTTATCGGCAGGGTTGGGGTACAAGCCGTCTGGTTTAGCAACACAGAATGAGTTTAGGGGATCTGCGGTTGTGGTGGGCCGTGGTGTAGTGGTGGGCTTGGGAGCAAAACCTGTAAAAAGAAATTGAAATTAAATATATATAATATAAATATGATGTCTGTGTTATTGCATACATGGTTTGCAAAGATAATTTATTTACCCAGAGAATTACGCAAATGGTTGACAAGAGGGTAAGCTCCTTTGGTACAGAAACGCCCTGAAAAATCGTCCAGATCTAAGGTCCACACTGAGGCTCCGCCCAGATTTAAGGAGTTAAGCCACTGCACCTATTTAAGCAAATATTTTAAAAAGTCATCAGAATAACAGAAAGCTCGCCAAACGTTTCATTTCTCTTTAGATTTACAGGACAGAAGTGAATTTACCTTAGCAGTAAAGCTTTCACTGTTCTCATAGCCCACCCAGGCCTTTCCTTGAACCAAATACGGGACCTTCTGATCTGCAATCCATTCCACCTGACCAGTGGACTCCATGGTGCAGATCTGAAGAACGAAGAACATTTTAGAACTAATACTAATACTTCTGATTTACTTTGAAAACAAATATTTTCTCCATGTGTTAGCCTTGTACATTACACTTATGTTGCCATTTAGGCATTTCATTAAATGTGGCTCCTGAAGCCAAAGCAGTTTCATGAAAACTTTTGGAAAAAGCTAATTATAATAACACATTAAAACCTCATAATAGGACCAGTATCCTGCATCACGTGTGTAGGGACCGGCATCGGCGGGACCGCTGGCTGGGGCACGGAGACCTGTATTCGAGGTGGACAGCAAGAATGTGCGTCCAAATGTGGGGAAGCTAATGAGGAGTCTTTCAGCAACAGCTCCACCCTTCAGCCAGTATGACACAGAGGCGTTCTGAACAAGAAAATTCAATCGATTACCATTGGGGATTTTAACGTATGGACATTTCATGTAATTTTGTAGGTGTTGATCTTACAATGTTGAGTTCAAGGCTGTTTCCGCTGTCCAAAGAGCTCTTATAAAGGGGACTGTTGTGTCCGGTCACTTTATCCCAGTGTCCATGATAGTCGTAGGTCAAGACGGTCATGAAGTCCAATTGACTATAAAGACAGAAGGGAGGAAATTAAAAATCTTTTAAGTACACATCCCGCTTTCATGCAACTTTATAGACATTTACCTTGAAACTTCAGGGATCTCATAACCCCTATCTATAGTTGACTTTATGGAAGCAACTTTGGAAGAGAGGATCAGAGGCGTTTTCTTTGTGTCCAAGGCTTCCTTTTCGATAGCTTGCCTCAGTTCCTGAGAATTTGAACATAGTTGAAACACAGTCAGTCATATGTAGCCAAAAACCGGAAAAATGAAAGATTGTGCATTTATTATGCAAATCAAGTTAAAGTTATAGACAAGACAGAAATGAACATGCCTCAGTATAAGAATCTCAGCCGTCTCACCTTGATCAATGCAGTAAACCTCTGCTTATCCTCAGGTGGACTTCCATTCTGTCCAGGATACTCCCAGTCTAGATCCAAGCCGTCAAAGTCATTGGCGCGCAGGAACAACATTGCAGAGCGGATGAAAGCCTTGCGGCTTTCTGGAGTTGATACCATTTTAATAAATCTAGAGTGTAAAGAGGGATTTATTTGTATGATTATATTGATGTATGTAGAGCATGTCATGTTTTAAGCAAACTTGCATGATCTACATTTTGCGCCACTTACGGACTGATGCCGTTGGTCAAACCTCCAACAGACAGCATCGTCTTCAATGTGGGATTTCTGGAAACAAGTTTCAAATTCAACTTTACAAACATTTGCAAACAGTTTAAACCACCAAAGCAATGTATTTACATGTAATGCAATATTGAGAGAGCTTTCACTTACACATTTTTCAAGCTATTTAGTGACTTGTACATGATATCATCGTTCCATTCAATGGTCGTGAGTTCATTGGAGGGGCTGATGGTGGCCAGAGCATAGATCACATGCGTGCAAAGGAAGGGATCAACATTCTCTGGGATGAACTTCCCTTCGCCAGGTCTGTACTGGGACCAGTTTGTAATGTAGCATACCAGTTTTGTAGAGGCCACTAGGAGAAATGATAAATATTATAATTATATATATGTCATAGTTCACAACATAACAAAATGTTCAAATAGGTCTATATTTGTTATCTAGGAATATTTATTATGCGATTATTAAAACATTCTTTGTTCATTAATAATGAATTAGATTCTTACCAATCTGAAATGTTAGCAAGAAGCCCAGTCCTACGCAAAAGACAACATGGTTACATATAGAGTTAAACTGTCCTTACAAAAACAGCATAAATGCATTTTAATGTAAATGTGGACATACCTGCTAAAAGAGTTAATTTCGTCATTTTAGCGTCGAATCCAAACTCAGATTCTTCTGAAACTGTATTCGGAACTGTAAATGTGTAACAAATGATCATTCAAATTACATTTGGCACCAGCATTGTGGGCAATAAATTATAAAAAAACAACAACATAATTTAGAAAACGGCAAAACTTGTTAAAATAAGGAATCGTAGGAAAACAGAACAACCGCTTTACCTGTATCAGTGTCACTGGGAATGGGCTGTTTGGGGAAAACTTCATCCTTTTGTGTACTTATACATTATTAATAGTTCCAAAGTACAGGTGATAAGTGGTAACTTCATCAAAACTGAGCAATAAATTAATTATACAAGTCATATAACTCGCACGTCATTGATGTTATTATCTTGTATATTATCTGGTTATGAAATGTCACGTAATTTCCCCCAAAAACGAGTATAACATTACCGAAACCTAGGGGCAAAATAAATAAATAAAACTTAAACACATTAAGGTTCTTTATACCTATACATCACCAACAAAGCATGCTTGTTTGCATGATGACATGCATCCAGAAATCTGTGCATTGTATAGTATTGTGAATCTGAGATATATCCATATACATTGCTTTTACATTCATATTGCTTACTAAAATGAAGGTGCTTAAATGGTTCCACAAAGAACCATTCAGTCAAAAGTTTTTTAAAGAACCACCTCTTTCTTAGTTTTTATGATCTAAAGAACATTTTTCACCACACAGAACCTTTTATGACACTGAAAGGTTCTTCTATGGCAACCCTTTGAAGCACACTTTTTTCAGAGTGTGTTTGTGTGCATGCTGTGTTACACACATCCATGTATGCAATAAATAAAACAATAATTAAATAGCATTGTTGCTTCAAATACAGTCAAAAGGTTTTTATTGAAGAATATTTACAAGTGCTGCATTATTCACATTCAGTCCACAGTGGACAGGCTCAACATTTACAACAGCCGGGGTACAGGTTAGTTCAAAGACACCTGAGTGATCTTCAAAATAAAACCACTTACATACAGCCTTTTTGGGAGAGGTTGTAAAATGAAATGATACAGAGACCAGTTTAACAGTGCTGAGATTTGAGCTATGAAGCCTGGCGATGGAACTCTGAATGAATGAGAGAAACCCTCACACAATGTGAAAAACAGCAGAATGATATCAGAATTGAATAAAATGGGATTTTTACATAGTGCACACATAACGTCATTACAAATTGCTTTTAAAAAAAGTACAAAAGTTTTGGTTTTGCAGTCCTAATGTGACTTGCTTCTACATTCTCACAATGATATGTCATAAATTGTGATGTGAAAGTGGAAAATTCACCTGGCTGGTACCAGGGTTTGCTTCTAGAACCACTAGAATGAAGGTGTTTATGCCTCACAGCTTTTGGCTGACTCTGTCCTAAATGCTATTGAGTAATCATGAATCATAATTTACAGTTAAAATCCATAAAAAGTAAAAGAAAAAGTATGTTTAGAATGAATAAATAATATCACAGGTGTTACAGAAGGAAGTGTAAACGCAATAAAGCGAAGCTGACATTCACACACTCCTCACACACATATTTACAGTAACAACTTTAATACCACAAGACCCTTTCTGTTTATAAATATCAGGGGTTTAACATAAGGAATGAATTTATTTTCTTTAGCTGCCCTTATCCTCAAAGAGTCGTGAACTTCATCACACTGTTGTGTTAAAAACAACATAAATCTCTCCTTAACCGAACACAAATTTTAAGTCTAGTTAAGGACAACACATTTCGTGTTACTTTTAACTCAACCTTGTGTTGTCCCTTTTATAAAAATTGCAAAACACAAAGTGTTTTTTTAGCAGTTCCTGGCACAGTATTGAGAAACAAAAGGCAAACCAAATCACCTCTTAAACGATTAGATTAGTCTTAATTTAATAAAAAATAAATAAATATAAAAAACTCAGTAATACAGTTTCAAAGACGACTTGGTTTTTAACCAACGAATGGCTTTGCGTGTACCTACCAGGCATTAAATCAACACCTCATTAATATATTATATTAAAGTATAATAATTATTAACTTCTTGTCCATGAATGTTATCATCGGCATTGTTCAATGTCCAGCGGCGTGCGGTTTTAATGGGAGATTTGCGCAAAGTAAAGTAAATAACCCATGAACATCATTTTTTTATGTAACACTCAAAAAAAAGACAAAGCATAATGGCAATAATAAAGAGAGTGATAACAGGGTGATAACACTGGCAAGCCAAACCCACTTTAACAACGAGACAATCAGCTTCTGTTGTACCGCCACATTCATTAAGACCTTTCATCTTTAAAAGTAGCACACAAGGGAGAGGCAGAACGCTACGATCATTCTCAGGTCAACACAGATATGAAACATTGTTATGAAAAATAATCAGCTCTTGCCTTCAAATACATTGCTTAAAAAAGGTTTCATTTGGAAAAACCTTCATTTGGATCGTTTTGTAGCGAAACAGCAACATTAAAATTATATCCAATATAATGAGAGCTGTTGTTTACAGATTTAACCATTCTTCAAGTCTGAATTTCCATAAGGCAAGCATCTGTTGATAACACATGTAACACAATCCAAAAGTCTTCCACAAAGACTCTTTTGTATTCTAAAATGGCCAATCGTTCTTGTACAAAAGCCTTTCATACAAAAGAATAAAATGAATATCTTCAACTCCTACAACTTTACATCCCTCTCTACTCAAGCATTGCAAAATTACTTCCAAAAAATCCCACCACTCACAGCCTGTCCCTTTAAAGGAAAACCTGTTCGAATATCTTTGTGATATTAATATGAAATTTCATTGGCTAGAATCACAGTCCCGACGAGCCAATGAGAATGAGCGGCAGTGCAGTTAATATCAAAATTGTTGTGCAGAGAGATTCTGAAGTGCCGGCCGTGTTCTGGACCATCATTCCAGTTCCTGAGTATCAAACAGAATGACTTTCAGAAAACGTACCATGAATGGGAACTTTCCCCTAAAACTAAATCATTCTAAATCATCACACATTTGATCATGCAAGATAGTGCTAACATCTGTCTAGCTCCAATGGAAACAAAAAGCATTAGTACATTACTAACATAATTATCATTTTGGGTAAGCAAGTATTTTAATTTAGTACTTGATCACAATAGTTGAAAGAGCTTGAGTAACTAAGAAAACAGTATTTGTTTTAGACACTACTGTAGGCCTGATGTGCGCTGTATACCTGAGTCTCGAGATACGATGGTCTCATGAGCTGCTCCATCTCCACCATCTCCCCATGAGCGGATCTCAAGAACCACATAGCCATTGTCCTTAGGTAAAGGAAGATTGATGGACGTCTTGCCTTTGTCCAGGATCTTCAAAGCAGACTGGCCTTCATGCTTGTAAAGGACCTGGAAAAATTGTTTAGCATCTGTGTTATATGAATGAAATTGGTTTGAGAATAGAACTCTTGAAATCTCTAAAGCATTGTGATATTTCTAATCCTCATTTGTTTACTGAAATGGATAGCTTACAGCCGGACAAAAAGAACTGAAATCACTTTGGGAACAATGTGTAAAAAGTTGCACAGCAAGGCACAAATGACTTTTCCAAGCATTTCGAATGCATTTTACATTAAAAACGAATTTTTTCATTCCGCCTGCTGCAACAGCTCATTTCACTCTTTCATAACCAAAAGACCTTCTCATGTTTGTGACAGCGATTCTATGTCAAGTTTCTGTGCCTGGTTCAAAAGATTATCTCAGATATCAAGAGTGATAACAAGACGTTTATCTCAAGGGTTTAACTGACAAGTGATTTTCTGATAGTAAAGTTACTAATAGAATTGGTGTATGACGTTATACTGAAAGCCATTCGGATTAAGCGTGACCTTGTTTTCTATAACAGATCATATATGAGGTCGTGCCAAATATCACCTCTTGCGAAGGTTTAAAGGGTTATTCGTTTTTTTACCAAGGTTGATTTCTACATCTCTTCAGTTTAGGCTGTCCATTTATTAAAAACCTACCCCGCAGGTATGAAATGATATCTCGTCAAAAAGAGTCAAAAAGACTAAATCTGAACCGATATTTTCAAAACAAAAACATGACCCAACATAAACATATTACTCACTTTATAGCCCAGCACAGCAGACTCATTGTCCATGGATTTAACATGATCCCACCTCACGGTAACCCAAGACCCATCCACCTTCCATGAGATGTTACCAGGAGGACGGTTAGGGGCTAGAAATGAAGAGAGAGAAGCACACTGGGTTTCACACCGCTCTCAATGACAACATTTGAAAATGTCTGATTTTGGGACATGATTCTGGGTGAAGTTTGAGACATTTTGCAAAATCGTTCCTAATTTTTCGGTACTCACAGCAGTTAATTCAGTCAAAAATTGGTTAATTATTTAATGATTAACAAATATTAATAATTGACAAAAATATGCTATCTGACCAGATTAAATAAGCTTATTTCCTGTTCCTGTTCATTAAATCTACAGCAGTTACCATAACAATTGGTAATAGCAAGTCAGCCTCAAGTTTACGCAAGTAGGACAAAGATTCCTGGAACAATGAGATTATCAACAAATCGCTGTCCTCTGTTTTAAAGTAAGAGTTCCAGTAAGAAAGCTATGATAGGATAACAGAAATGATTTCCAGAAACAGTTTCTTGCGGTTAATGTGGTAAAAAATTTCCACTGTGGTATTTCCTACTGCCACACAACAGAGAAAGATATAAATAACCTGCTTTTGGGGGTGAAAAGTGCCTAACAAGCTTAAGACTTTTGCACAATACTGTACCATGAATGCCCTTTATGTTACCCTGGATAATGGGAGTTAAACATGAGAGGGGTCTTACGGGGTTTCTTGGTGACGGCAGTGGTCCGAGGGGAGGGTGGGCCGGTGCCGGCACTGTTGTATGCCAGAACAGTGACGTGATATAGAGTATTAGACCTCAGGCCCGTCACCCGCGCTGTGTTCTCAAGCCCTGCTGTTCTCACACGATCCGCTGCGGCCTCCCGTTCATGTTGCCGCCAGTAACGAATCTGCAACCAGTGCATGACAGCATAGTCGTCTATGTAATACAGGTCTGTTCATACTAAAACAACAAGGGTGTGAATTGTAAACTCAAATACCATAAAAGATGGTAAACATAATGTTAATGTTTTGTTTACATTGAACAGATTATGAAGATGTTTCTTTTCAAACAGCAAAGAAATATCCTTTGATGCCATGGCATTTTATAGCATGGTTTTATCTAAGGCAAAGTGTCCTATCTAAACAACATGTTTGATGATATGATCTCTGCGTATCATAAAAAGCAGCAGTCTGTGACAGATAACACCACTTCTTTCACCCACGTTCACTTCATGGGCAAAGCTCATATATTGAGTGTGGATCAACAAGTGTCACATTGACTCCATCATGCCATGCATGCAGTTATGTTTATCAATCCACCACACATCAGGGTAGTTGACAAGTATACTGTACATGTGTCCTGTGGTGTCAAACAAACAGTTAATAATATATTTTTATATTATTTCTTATATTAAAATAGAATATATATTTTTTCCCCTACATTTTTGCTGTCACACCATAGGACACATACCAATAGATGGAAGAGATACTGTGTTAAATGCAGAATGTCGCCAGGACTGACCTCATAGCCCCGAAGAACTCCATTAATGTTCAAATGTTGAATGGGTTCCCAGGACACCTGAATCTCAAAAGCAGTCAGTGCAGTTGCGTTAATTCTCCGTGGGGATGCAGTAGGTTCTAAGAAAAAGCAAAATAAAAATACATGAATATCATAGATGATTGAAGAACAATTTAAGAGGTTATACTAGAATTATTTCGGCCAATGTTAAGTTTTTTTTAAAACAAGCTAATGTTTTTTTGTTTTTTAAGAAGTTCTGACTCTTAAAGCCTTTATTATAATCAGATATGTTGACAAACCATTTCGAAAATTGCAGAAGTATAAAACAAGATGGTTTCGCAGCCTGGTTTCAACAAATGCACTTTTTGGACTGGAGAGCAACTGAAATTTATGGCAGATTTACATTAAGGGTATGTGTTTGGCAATATTTAATTTTCTTGTTGTGAACACTTTAGTATATCACACATTTAATATTTAATTTTCTTGTTGTGAATTCTTTAGTATATAGCCCATTTTTATATTTGATTCTTATTATTCTGAATAGTATATTTTGATCTTACATTTTAATTTATTTGCACTTTGCTTGAGTTTTTTTTAAATATTTACTAATCTTTTGCTAATATTTTGCACAGTCTACAGAGTTGACCCGATTTGCATTTCATTACAAGTTCTATACATATATAACTGTGTGCGTGACAAATAAAATCTTGAATCTTAAAGTCCAACTTAACAGATTTATCATGTTTTCGCTTAACACTGTGAAATTGCCTGTTCCATCCGATTAGTTTGTATGTTATTTAAAGTGTTTAAAAAATATTTCTACAATACCATTGGTCAGTAGCATTGTGTGTAGTTTGGCTACTTGTGTAAATGGAATAAAAAATCAAAGGATGTGCTGCTCACATTTGCTCCTCAGTCAAACACAATTTGCTTTCAAAAGCTAAACAAAAAAGTAATTTCTGGTGATATTACCCCTTTAAATGAGTTTTTACAGTCTGCTCTCTAGTGGTGTGTGCAATTTTAGCAACAGAATATAACATACCAGTGAATTAATGACACAGATATTATAACCCTGCACACACATAGTTAAAAAAAGGTCACAAGACTCTCAGTTCTCAGACACAAACCATTTAAAATATTCCTAAATATCTCTCACCCTCTTCTGCAGAATGCACTACAGCAATCTGGCTAAAAGGACCCTCTCCTTTCTTGTTGTAGGCCTTGATTCTGACTTCAAATGGGCAGTAGGCTGACAGAGTCTCATTGCTGTAGACGTATCTTGAAGACTCCACGTGAGGCACCCTCACCACAGTCCAGGTTGGCAAGCCTTGCTTTCTGAATGCCAGGATATAACCAAAGCCATCCCCATTTTGATACTCTCTGGCCATAGGCTATAATTCATAGAAGCAGAAATCATTTTTTATGATAGGGAGGGGACACTTGATGCTAAATACAAATGTATAAGTATAAAGCAAATCAAATATGCAATGAGAGAATTGAGATTACCGTCCATGTAATGATAAGTTCATTACGGTTTCCACCCCCTCCACCAAGTCCGCTGGGCGCCACGGTTGGTGCTGCAAGACAAAACAAACAGCTATTTTTATACTTCAGTGGAAAGAAAATATCCCACTTTTCCAAATCGATATTGGATGTCAGTTTGATTCGAAAGTCTGATTGCCATTCAAAATACATTTGCGATGGTTCTCTGACCTGCTTGTTTGGTCCGGACAGGCTGGGAGGGCATGCTTGGTTCTCCACTACCCAGGATGTTGCTGGCAATGACCAGGAATTCATAGTCCATCCAGGGTCGAAGATCCATCACACGTGCAGACTCAGCATTTCCTTCTATGTTTGGTGGGTCTATGGGAATCATTTTCATGTGATGAAAGGACAATATTTGACAAAATATGATTTGATCTAAAACATAGCTGCGAATTTAAAGCTGAAAATCTATAATATGTATCACTAACATATGAATAAATGTGCTAGAAAAAATGGTGCAAGGGCAAGTAAAAGACAAAAACATTACTGAGCCTTTTTCTTGCAACTGCATAAGTCAGAATTAAACTGCATGCAGTATGTGTGCATTAAATGTTGAATGTGTTTGTAAGTCTTCTAAATCAGTCGTAATCTCACCTGTCCTCATCCTCTTCCAGTCATGAGTCTGCACTAAGCGGCCCATGATGATGTACTTGCCAATGGGACTATGGTTGTCATATCCACGGCTCCATCTTAACTCAACTGATGTGTCATTGACACTTGTCATCACTAAACCTCCAGGAGGGCCTGGTGGACCTGGGAAGAGAGAGAGAGAGAGAGTTGAGTAAATTTACAATACTATTTTCTCAGACTCACTTATATATACACACAGTTAAACATGAGATGTTTTCATTTGTAAAAATCTGTATCTGTACACCCTTATGGTACCAGATCCGAATGGTAAGAACCTACTTAATTTAAAATTCACAGCTCCACTCATTAATTCTCACAGGAGTGTCTAGTTACCCTGAGCTAAAACTGGAGGAAAGGAGCTGTGAAACAGGCAATAGTATGAGGCTGGTAAAATGAGCTTAATAAGGTCTCTGTCAGACCCCCAGCTGAAAGTTCTCACCTCTTACAACCAGCCTGGCTGAAGCCACTGCGCTGTCCACCACCGTCTGGGCCGTGCAGGTGTACGTGCCGGCGTGACTGAGCTGTCCGTTCACTATCACCAGGTCTCCGATCGTCTCTTTCTGTAGAGTCCAGAGTAAACTGTATTAAAGTGTTAGGCCACTTTAATTTTACAAAAGTAATTATTGTGTTTTTTAATAATCAGTGGAAGCTTCAAATTTGGATAATGCTCACATAATCATAAAATTAAGTAATATAAAATATTATCATATATAAAAGGGATTAACTTTGCAGTAAATCCTATTAAAGTCATCTTTAAAGTGAGTGCAGCCGTGGCTGGTAATGGAATACAAAATAGGTTTCTTTAATCTTGCTCATTTTAAACATGAAAAGCAAACTTTTTTATAAAAAAAACATGTGGTGCTTTCATTGAAAACCTGAAGCATGGAGGTTGCTAAGATGTTCTGGGTGGTAGTTTTAAGGCCTTAGCAAGACTACAACTATTTCATAGAACTAACATAACAACTTTTGTTGATACCAAAGACAAACTGGCAGGTATGGTAATAAAATAAACAGAAAAATAAAAAACTCATGCACAATTTGATGCCAAAAATGCCGACTCACCCCTTCCATGCGGCGATAGTGTCCATTCGGTTCCTCCAGGTCCAGCAGAACCCCATTGAGGGACCAGGTGAAGGTGAGGTCCATAGTAGGATCATGTGATGCATGGCATTGAAGGGTGGCATTTTCACCCTGATTGATGTCTGCATTAGAGGGCGCTAGTGTGATTTTTGTGGCATCTGGGAAAAAAATTACATAAAAACAAGAAAAGGTTCAAGTTTACATGCAAATCAATAAGCCAAAAATGCATGAACGCTTGCCATCAAAGCATAAATAAATGTGCACACAAGATTCATGGATGCCTAAAAATAGTTTCAGTTAAACAAACATCTGTGTAAAACCATGCATGTAAACACTCACTGATATCAGTATAAATTGACCCAAAAATGAAAATTCTGTCATCATTTATTTATTTACCCGCTTGTCATTTCAAATGCAAAACATAAAAGATATTTTGAAGAATGTTGGTAACCAAACAGCAGCAAGTGAATTTGTGCCAGTTACCAACATTCTTCAAAATGTATTTTTTGTGTACTGCAGAAGAAAGAAAGTCATACAGGTTTGACAAGAGGGGAGTAAATGATAACAGAATGTTCATTTATGGGGGAACTATCCCTTTAAGTTTCAACAGGGAACCTTACTAAAAAAGAGGTTTAGAAGACATTCTGTATTGTTACCTCTGACCGACACGTGTCCTGTGCTGTTGGCTTTGCCCAGGTAGTTTTCTGCAAAGCAGGTGTACTTCCCCTCATCAGCACGACTGATATTGTAGATCCATAAGATCCCATCTGGAGTGACCGTTATCCTGGATAAAGTAAATCATGTGGTCTTTCAGAAAGCTTTGAAACTGCATATCCACAACAGAGGTAATTGGATTCACCATCTGACCAAACACATCAAAAAGCCACAACAGCCATTACTTTGTGTGATTAATAAAATGTGTGCATTTCTTTGTGTGTTTAATAAAATGTGTGCATTTCTCTGTGTGTTTAATAACATGTTTGCATTTCTCTGTGTGATTAATAAAATGTGTGCATTTCTCTGTGTGTTTAATAACACGTGTGCATTTCTCTGTGTGATTAATAAAATGTGTGCATTTCTCTGTGTGTTTAATAACACGTGTGCATTTCTCTGTGTGTTTAATAACATGTGTGCATTTCTCTGTGTGTTTAATAACATGTTTGCATTTCTCTGTGTGTTTAATAACATGTGTGCATTTCTCTGTGTGTTTAATAACATGTTTGCATTTCTCTGTGTGATTAATAACATGTGTGCATTTCTCTGTGTGTTTAATAACACGTGTGCATTTCTCTGTGTGTTTAATAACATGTTTGCATTTCTCTGTGTGTTTAATAACATGTTTGCATTTCTCTGTGTGTTTAATAACATGTGTGCATTTCTCTGTGTGTTTAATAACATGTTTGCATTTCTCTGTGTGATTAATAACATGTGTGCATTTCTCTGTGTGTTTAATAACACGTGTGCATTTCTCTGTGTGTTTAATAACATGTTTGCATTTCTCTGTGTGTTTAATAACATGTGTGCATTTCTCTGTGTGTTTAATAACATGTTTGCATTTCTCTGTGTGATTAATAACATGTGTGCATTTCTCTGTGTGTTTAATAACATGTTTGCATTTCTCTGTGTGATTAATAACATGTTTGCATTTCTCTGTGTGATTAATAACATGTGTGCATTTCTCTGTGTGTTTAATAACATGTTTGCATTTCTCTGTGTGATTAATAACATGTGTGCATTTCTCTGTGTGATTAATAACACGTGTGCATTTCTCTGTGTGATTAATAACATGTGTGCATTTCTCTGTGTTTAACAACATGTGTGCATTTCTCTGTGTGATTAATAACGTGTGCATTTCTCTGTGTGATTAATAACATGTGTGCATTTCTCTGTGTGTTTAACAACATGTGTGCATTTCTCTGTGTGATTAATAACACGTGTGCATTTCTCTGTGTGATTAACAACATGTGTGCATTTCTCTGTGTGATTAATAACATGTGTGCATTTCTCTGTGTGTTTAATAACACGTGTGCATTTCTCTGCTTTTTCCTAATAAAATGTGTGCATTAAGTGTGCATACATTTTAAGACTGGTGCCCTTTTCATTTATGAAATAGAATTCAAAAATCTAATTTATTTCCTGGCTCCACTTTGAAGGCTAAAATGAGTCAAATTAATAGAGCATTCTGGGTAATGTAGTGTTTGTGCTGTGACTGTATTACCTGCTGCTGTTGGTCAGCAGTTCTGTGCCACGACTCCAGAAGAGAGTCGGTTTAGGAGCTGCACGAGGTTTACACTCCATTTTAACCTGTCCTCCACGAGCGGCAGGGACTAGTTTACGGACCGGATTTAACCTGAAATCCGGAGCCTGGACTGAAGGCCAAGAAAACAGGGCATGAAGGAAAGGAGCAAGTGCACAGTGAGTGTTTACAGGAGTAACACACTATAGGTCAGACATGACTGGGGCGGGCAGAGAAGGATGTGAAGTGCTTTAGGGTAGATAACAGGAGAGATATGCTTATACAATAATATTCTGATTAATTATATTAATGCTTCTCAAATTTTTCATGTCGAGTAGCACCTTTGATCAAATAAGTTCAACCTACACACAGTAATGTTTCCTTTATTTTTGGTAGGAAGAGCTTAGAACTTCTTGGTCAGACTATATTATAGACGGTTTTATAGGACGCACGCACTTGGCTCGAAGTTAACTTCCGCTTTGTGTTTGTTTATCAGTCTGGCTAGTGGCTAATAATAGAAATATTTATATTTGATTTAGTTTATATTAATATTAATTTATATAAATATTTTATTGTATAATAAGTGTATTAAATAATTAATTTGTTGAATTTAATTGTATATATTTTTTAATGAACAGTTGAATGGGTCATGCGACTTTGTCACATTTAAGTTTAGCCAAGTAACGTTTTTTCTACTGGCACCCCAAAATAATGCTGACTAGACATACTTTAACTTGCTAGCTTATGTCATTTCTTTTGCTTGTTATCAGAAATAATCTGCAGGGACGGATGTGTACCAGAAGTTAAGTTTGGGCCACAAAACCAGTAACATTTGTTTATGCTGTTGCTTTAAAACCATCAATAGATATAACGCTAAAAACTGAGCACTTACAAGTTAAAACGCAAGCCACTTTTATATCCAATCTAAGAAATTGACTATCTAGCACATAGAATAAAATCACTTGTCAATAATCTTCATTTTTGTAATGCTCTCCTTCTGGACTCTAATCTAAACTTTTTGTATAAAGAATGTAAGCTATGCATTAGGTTTGCACAATGTTTTACTAAAATTATTTATTAATTAAAAATGTATGGATATATATATATATATATATATATAAAATGAATTAATTTTAAATTAGTTACAAACCACAGTTTAATAAAAAACACCATATTCATGTTCTCTTATATTCAAAGATTATGTGTTTCCTCACCTTGAACACGCAGCTCAGCATTCGAGTAAATGGCACCATGTTTGTTTTCGGCCACACACTGGTACATCCCCGAATCCTCCAGGGCGAGGTTACCAATCCTGAGTTGCCCATTTTTCACTTCCACTCGGTCCTGCACGCAAGCATAAAATTCAGATTCCTCTTCAGTTAACCACAGATATTCTGTACATGCACCATTAACGCCAGCAGAGGGCCTACAAGATTTCTCCTCTCCATCTCTGACATACTTCCAGTTACACAGATAATGAGCAGATTATTTACTGTCACACCTTGCTGCCCTCGAGACATGATGAGTTTTCTAAAAATGAGTTTGCATATTTCAGTCTGAGTCCTGATAGCTAGAGGTTCTGTTGGTTTCTGATAACGCACACAGTGTGTGATGATCGGGGGCTGACCTGTGTGCTGAGGGGCTGTCCGTTACGCAGCCAGCGGATGGTGGGTCTCGGTTTGCCGGCGGCCGCGCAGCGCCACTGCAGTTCGGAACTGATCTCCACCTCGGAGTCGCTCATTACCTGCAGCCATTCAGGCTGGGCTGTAAAGTGAAATGCATTCATATCACTTATAATCATATTCTACGCATCCATATATGGTTACTTCATTTCGGGGTTTTTTGCATTTAGGAAATGGTTTCTCATCATTTAAGTGCTGACGGTACACCTACCCTGCACAGAGACGCGTCCCTGATGTGTTTCCCGGCCCTCCGAGTTGTAAACCTCACATTCATACATGCCTTCATCATCAAAGTTCAGTTCAGGAATAATCAGGATGGGACCGTCTACATTGGCCACCTTAGGCGGCAAGACCCCATCAACCTTCCTCCAGCGAGTCTTAGGAATGGGACTAAGGGAGGAATGAAAGAAAAGAGGTAGAGGTTTTGTATAGCATGTTTTAAATAGTTACAACACGGATTCAATTGATGGTAAACCAATGTAGTCAAATCTCCAAACAGAAGTGTATGTCTGAGCTTAGAGACACTTACTTGCCATAAGCAAAACATTCAAGCTGTGTGGTGTGTCCTGCTAAAGCGTACGTCTCAGCGGGAAAACGCACTCGGACGTTTGGCGCAGATTTTCGTGGGCTTGCTGTAGAACCAAAGGGAAAAAACATTCAGTCTTGAGTTTTGACTTCCAGCCCCCCGGTGTAAGTTTATATTGTGCATGAGCAGAAAGCCTTCATTTGAATAATATGTGCTATGAGTAGGTAGCGGTAAGCACTATATTTGCAGTGCAAACCTCTGTTTAATGGAATCAAATGTTTTAAATGTTCTCCTCATGATAGTAGGTGGAATTTAATGGAAAAGCATTCAAATGCATTTCAGCTCAATAAGGACAATATGGAACTTGACACTGACCATCAGGATAAACGGTGAGCTGGACTGCTTTGCTGAAGATGCTCTTGGTGCTGATGTCCATATTGATGGTGGTGAAACAGAAATAGTTTCCCGTGTCGTTAGCTCTGGCATTGGCCAGGTACAGGTTCCCCGTCACCTGGGAAACAAACCATCTGCCCTCCTCCGGCTGAATGAAGTTGGGAAACTCGTTGATGAACCAGCGGTAGGACAAAGCTGGTGGACATAATGTAATTTAAATATCGGAAGAAAAAAGTTAACTTAAGAGTTAAGTTTAAGAGTGATGTGGTAGTTTGTAGGCACACCTGGGTAATGAGCCGGCGGCTGACAGGCAAGAAAAGTTCCAGTGCCTTCATGGACTGTCTGAGGGCTTCTGCTTTCCGGAGGGAAATCATGGAGATCTAAAAAACAGATCAGTCTATGTCTTGGTTTGATGTTGTTTTTAGTTTTAATGCAGAAATATAAAAAAATGGGTATTGCCACACAGATCTATGGAACAAAAATAGGCATTCTATTGATGTTAAACTGAAAAAGTTACACTTTTTTTATTTACTTTTATTTTTATTTCAGATAGAGGTCTGTTTTTCTCAGAGAAAAGTAATCTTTTGTTTTGTACTCACAGCCGAATTTGAGGGTAGCAACCCGGCTAACAATGGTGCCACAACGATTAAAGACGAGACACTGGTATGATCCTCCATCTCGCCCATGCTGGGGGTTATTAATCACAAGGTTTCCTGCCACCAGTATATAGTGCGAATCCTCTCCGATAACTACTTCTGTGCCATTCAAACGCCACCTGTAAGAAACAACATACTCATTTTAATAGCTTAAACTCAGTCGAAAATGGACATTTGGTCAAACATATTCTATATTTGTATGAATATAGTTTTCTTCACTTTACTTTTATTTGTAAAAATATCTAAACATAGCTAAATGTTTTTTTGCTATTCTAGAACCAACTTAATTCAATATATATTTTCTCAAAAACATTTTTACTGATTTTCAGACTTTGCACTGAAAAGCAACGTTTTTGTGGTGTAGAACAAAATGAAATGCAAACTGAGATTAGATTGCATAAAAACACGACAGGTCATATTAAATAAATTAGATTCTGTTTTGTTCGATAAGGTGTTAAGTGCCAAAAATGCGATGTGAGTACCGGTACATAGCAGCAGGACTGGCGCGAGCCTGGCAGCTTAGGGTGACCTTGCCTTCTGGCATCCCCTCTGGGTAGATCAGACTAGATGGCTGCTCTTCAAACACAGGCCCACTGTCGTGTCCTGACACACACACATCACCGCCTAAAAAAACCCCCAGAAATACACAAAGTGCAAAAAACATTTAACACACACAAAATGCTTTTTGAAGGAATTATTTGTATGTTTTCTAAAGTATGAGCACAGCCTGTTGCAGATGTTGCTAATCTTTTTTTTTGTATGCGAACATAGTGTGATTTAGTGACTTGTTTCTCAGAGGGTGTGAACCAACAACCTTCTGGTTAGTCTATAACAATAAATGGAAGACAATAATGTAGTGAACTATACTTTGAGAATAATCTCAAATACTTGATATTAAAATTCTGTCATTCCCAGGTCTGATTTGACAGCCAGTGTTCTGTGTTAAAGAGACTAACACCTTGGGAATGTATGTGCCTAACAACAACAGCAGAATATTTGCACTCAGAGAGGGAGAGTACTCCACCCGGACAAACTCAATAGGGGATACAAGCTGTCAGATATAATTGCATGCACTCAGCTGTTTTGACGGAAGAGAGGGAACTGGGGAGTCTGAAGACATACAGTAAAGTCTCCAGGTAGTCGCGAATGCATCTGATGCATTATGAATTGGGTCAGAGATGAGTTTGGATTATATGGGACTTAAATGTTTGTTTGCATTTATGCCAGTGCGTGCATTTGAAATTCAGATTTTGCTTTTCAAGTTTCAGACCAGCCGTTTCAAAAGCAGAAGTTTGATTATAAATTTGGGACTGCATATTATGTGCATCTGTAATGCTGTCTGGATGTGTGTGTGTGTGTGTGTGTGCGGTTTTAGATGTGGGAATTTTTCATTTTGAATTTGAATGGGTGCCGCATGCATAACATGTCAGTAGTTTTATGAACTGTATGCTTTTGTTAGCTGTGTTTTTTTATCTTGTAGTAAAATTATTTAAACATTTCAAAATATTGCATTTGAATTAAAATTCTGTTGTTTCAGCCTCCTTCCACATGAATAGGTAACTATTTAAAAGGCTGGGTATAGCTACTTTCCGTCTTCATTCACGTGTGCACATGGGTCCGCATAGGTCCGCATAGTGCTTACTTAGACGAATCGCTTGCTGTTTTCCTCAATTGTACGTCGCTTTGGATAAAAGCGTCTGCCAAATGAATAAATGTAAATGTAAAATGTTTCAAAGCTTACTCAACCGCGGATAAGCGCGAATGGACGCGTTTGACACATGCGCAATTTGTCATCTAGTTCGACTCAACTTTACGGTGCATGGGCTGTTGTTGTCTCAAAAAGTGGGCTGCATGTAGACAGGGTGTGCAGACAACTGCGGACCCTTCTGATGATGAAAATTACACCGTGCGTGCGGACGGCTGGATTATACTTTAGGCTTTACAAGGTGGCTAATTCGCATACATTTGTACAAAGCCCATTCCCTAAACCTAACAGTCACCGGCGTGAAAGCAAATCATATAAAAATTTCGCATGAATTCATACCTCATACCAAAATAACGACGAATTCTTGTGAGATTTGGTCTCCAGTAAATGTACTCATTTTAAGAATGCAAGACAAAAGCAAGCTGATGAAGAAAATCCTTTCAATCAAATGTTTTTGCAGTATGTTTGCAGTTTTAGTGAGACTCTGAGAAACTAGGGCAATAAGAGTGAGGCAGAGGAGGAGATGAGGAGGAGTTTGACTCCCCAGGAGGTTTTCTCACTCAGGGATTATAGTGGAATTCAATGGTGTGTTGGCTGCTTCCAGTAATGGGGATAAACAACTCAAAACTGCCACTTGAGTTCCTTTTCACTGAACTCTTTTAACAGCCCATCACACAAGCTCTTAGTGTGCTGTGCACAAGACTGCATTGTAAGCCAATTCAACCTGAACTTATGGAATAATATATCCATACCCATTATTGTGAATATATACATTGTGTGCTTTCAAAACATGCATTTGCCTAGATGTTTTCTTTCTGTTTGCAGTATGCAAGCGGTTGCTGGCCAAATTTGAAGTAGACCACGCTTCATACCAATAGTCAAAAGTCCTGCTCTGTGAGATGAGAACAGCTTTGACTTGAGTGCCGTTTGACGAGTTAATTGCATTATGGACACAACCACATGTTTATCAATGTTTAATGGGCCCCGGATTACTTTAGTCGACAAAAACACCTCTCAAGTAAATCAAATCCCTTCTGCCCAGTGATCTAAAATAACAGAATGAATAATTAATCTGAATTTGTGGCCCCCCACAGATGCACAGCCCTAAAACCATGCATGCCAGACACATTACCTGCCATCAAAGTGACATTGTACATTTCAATGATGTTTTAACATGGAAACGCTAGTGCACAGGGAATACGAACGGGTGAGCGATAACAAAGTTTGGGGAAAAGGCATACCACTAAGTATATTTTGGAATGAGATGAGATGATAGGAGACAAAGAGTCAGACCGCACTTACCCACTGCATAGCTCAGAGCCAGAGAGCTGATAGACAACAGACACCACAGCTTCTTCATCCTTCTGCTGCAACCACACCCCTGATGAGAGATGAAGGTCTGTCGGCTCCTGGGGAGAAAAAAGACAGATGACTCAGTCCAAAAAAACACTGAAATAATTACTTCCTTTGTTGAGATTGAGGTTATGGGTTGCAGCCAATCTGATTGTAAGACTTTGCAAGACTGCAGACTTTGTGACTGACTCAAACATAAACTGAATTTCAAGTGTATTTTTAAACCTAAATCTAAAAGAGTGACATAATTTTCTTGTAACCCTTGCATCAACATATTTTCTTTTTATTCATTAAAACAAGGTATGACAAATCATTCATTACAAACCTTTACTGAGTTTAAAACCATTTTGAATATCTTTTTACCAAGAAGCATCATCACCATCACCATTTAAAACTATCAATCCTATAGCATGTTATGTTAAAAAAAAGCCACGCCATGATGCCTAAACATGTATATATTAATTATACATAATAAGACAGGTTCATGAATTCGATTTTAATAGAAAATTATTTATATAATTTATATTTAAATGTGAATAACTACCTGTATCGGTAATGAATTTCTTTTTAAACGTGTACAAGAGAATATTAAGCTTTTAACTAGAAAAAAATAAAAATTAAGTAATCTGTTAACCTGGTATAGCCATTTGAAAGGTTCTTCTTCAAATTTATAAAGGGTTTAATTAAGTAGGTTTATGCTTTAAACATTTGATTATTTAAGGATTATCTGATATTTAAGGATTTTTTTTCTTTACACCTCACCACAGTGACTCAGCCCAGTCGAGTGCTTTCCATTACAGAGAAATTCTGAGTTACTTTGACAGCATATTCCTCAAAAATTCCACACTGCACATTCACCTGATGATGCCTGTTTTCAAACCGAGGTCCTATGGAACAAGGTCATGCAACTTGTCAAATTGTCTTATGGCTGAACTGTCAGGAGAGCACCAAGCAGCGTTCACCCCACTGCCTCGCATCTGCTTTGGGTCTGGAGGATTGCATCCTCTGCTGTGCAACATAACCTCTCCAGCCCTGTAATTGGCAATTGTACATGTTTTCCTGGCTCAAGCAATGCCAGTCGCAGCACAGGCAGTGGATCCCGGTAAGCCTAAGACTGCGGGCGAAATGAGGAACCACAAGGCACCAGCACGGATTTGTCGCTTGTGATGTACTCTTCACAGGAACGACCCTCTGGAAGCCTCCCAATAGTAATTTAAGAGCTTCCAAAGTGACAGAAAAGGAATGCTATGAGAGAAATTCCCTAATTATAGCATACAAGAGGCAGACTGCCACCTGACTGCACTCTCGGATGCTTTTGAAAGGCTTGTTTCATCAGCAATGCTTTTGCATGTTGTCACAGCATTTCAACTACCCTCTACTTAGCACATTATGATCTGCCGGCTTGGGTGTGGATTACAACACTTTTGCACTGCCTGATGTCTTAGCTGTGCCCAGCTGTGTCACGGTGTGTGGGCACGAAGGCATGTGTGATGCACCACAATAAATGTGGGCACACAAGACAAATCTTTGGGAGAAACAGTATATAAAAACATATGGTTTAATGTCGGTTGGTTTAAAATATATTACTAGAACATACTCTTGACTACCACATTTGGAGATTTGAGCGTAAATAGGAGCGAGCATGCCTTTCACGTAAATTGTAAAGAACTGCCTATGCGGTTGTGTTACCAAAGGACTTTTTACCCAAAGAGACTTCTGCCATATACAGTACCAAAGCATAAGGCAATTTGAAGCACATATTAGCATATAGCTAATAACATTCACTGCAGCGTACCCAGCATTCCTACATCACACATTCATGCCTCAGTACGTTTTCTCTATGAAAAGTCATGTTACTTGTAAGTTCCAAGGACTGCCTGGGGCAGTAGAGCTTTTACTGTCACTCTGACATCTGCTAATGGGACAAAGTCCCCCCAAACGGATCTTTCCCAGCATGTGGTCTGTTTAAGCCAGCAGTCTGGGTGGAGACTTCACAAAAGATACATCTAAGAAATCTTTGATCAGTCTTCATACCTTGTGCAGGTTCTTTTTTGCTCCTGTATTATAGTAGATGGAGCTTGACCTTAAAGCCCACACACCATACTGTGAGCTAAAACACACTTGTAGAAACCACTTGGTGGTGATTTTTGTTTTTAATACCAAAAGACATGCATTCCAATTAAAGTGCAGGGCAGTATCATTTGTCAACAGAAATAAAACGTGTCACATAGACACATTCACAAGGCGTTTGTGCTTTAAATGAATAAGTGTAAACAACTTTATCATTGGCGTATGACATAAAAGCACTGCATGAGCATTTTGAAAGCAGGTAGCGGCTGCAGGAGGACTCGTCATCGTATGCAAAAGCAAAAGCCCTCTGAACTAAGGAGTAAAATGTCATGTTTACATCAATAGCAATAAGAATTCATCATGATCAGTGCTTGACATAAAATTAAGTTACCAAAATGATTATACACTGAGACAGTGTGCTGTTTGACTGACAGATATCTGCATGATTTCTCTTAAGAGCTACTCGTGACTGAACAGTCAAATACACATAAATCCCCTAAATGTCCATCTCGGCAGGTATTCATTTAATCACAGTTAGTTGTCTTAAGAAAACAGATGTGGAGAATCAGATGTGTCAGAATATTGCATTTGTGTGCATTAGGGTTTGTGGTACAAATGGAGACTAATGTAACCTACTGCCACTGTCTAAAATGTAAATAAAAATTGAACAACAAATTATATAGACGAAATCCACAGCTCTTAACGGTATATTAATTTTGGTAGCTTTAATAAAGTTACACACACAAACAAGATGCAAATGAAGAGTAAATAATAAATCCAGTGTTGTGTCTAAATGGATGGCTGCATTTACAGTGTCAAGTCACATATATTTAGCTAGAACTTTTTTGGCTAGTGGATATTCTGGGTGACTTGTGACCAAAATCAAGCCATAGTTGTACTTTATTGTATCTTCAAACGGTAAACACATAAATGAAAGAAAACACCGAAAAAAACTGAAAGCAAATAATCTTCTTTTTGGCTGATACTGCAAGAAATAACATGAGGGCCAAAATATTGAAAAAGCACATGGAATTGGTATTCATTGAACCAATCCAAACCTGATCTAAAATGTATGGCTTAGTGTCCCCAAGTCATGGCCTTGTCACTGAATAAATATTCAGTGTTTGCAATCCCAGTTTGCAGATAAAGTTAGCACTTGATAGCCGAGTCTAAAACTGCATGGTGGGAAGAATAATAATGGCAATCCATGCTTGTAAAGCGCCTTGGAAAAAAGAATAAACAGCCGTTCAAACACTTATTTGAAAACAACAGGTTTCTGGTTGACTGCATTGCATTCACAAGTGTCTCCCTTTCCAGTTCTCTAAATAAAAGAATGTCTTATAAGCCATACCATAGTAAATCTAGAGCTATAGGTCTGGTCATTATGTTTAGTACCACGGGCTTCCTTTCATGAGTATTCGTGTCATGAGCAGATTGTTGTGACTGTAATACAGCACGTTTGCTCAGAGCAATGAGTCATGCGTGCTTAAACAGTGACACAAGCTTGAACTTATTGTTTTCCGACTTAAAATCTTTGTGAACATTAAACCAAATCATTATAATGATTGTGCCATTAAGTCTAAAATCCATGAAGCATGAAAATAAAGCCGAGCAGTGAGAATGTTTCAAGTTTAAACACCAATGTGTGCAGTACTTTACAGATACTAATACAGAGAGCTCACTCGCCAACTCTCACTGTGCTGTATATTTTTATGTATAGTGGATTGAAACATGGGGGCAGCAGGATGTTTATTTGGTCATACATGTTGCCCATATGTACTAGGTAAACATTTTGAAATATTGCATGGGCATTACTAGGGAGATGGTCCTGTCTGCTGCTGCTCTTCAACTGTTCTGGTAATTAGATGTTAGATCATGACTGCAGGGATTTGCTCCATTTCAGACACACGAGTGCTGTGAGGTCAGACACTGGGATTGGAATCACAGTCAGTGTTCCTGTTCATCCCAAAGATTTCCAGTGGGGTTCAGGTCAGAGTTTTATATTCTTTATAGATCATTCCAGAATCAAAAACTGCTAAAAATGTTTGTCAAAGAAGATCTGTGTACCTGGAATAACAAAGAGCGCTTTTCCACCGTCGCACCGAACAGTTCTAAGCATGTTCTGAAACGGCTCCGGTTATGTTTCCATGTGAGCCTGGCTCGGCTCGAATCGTGCTGATCGAGCACGTGTAGTGATGTCGTCACTCAGGATTGGTCACTCGTAAGTTGCCTAGATACCAGTTTCTGTCTGTAGCCATAACCGTATCCGTACCGGATGGCCCAGATTGGCAAGATGTGTTGGAAAGCCACTCAAAGTTGGGTTTTTTCGTAAACGTGAAACGCGAAAACGTGACGACATTTTTGTCCTGTATCAGCGACCGTAATGCTTTGAAAGTGAGGGGTGAGTGGTGGAGAGAGCAATCTCACCACTAGATGCCACTAAAATCTCCACATTGCTCCTTTAAACTCAATACTTTTAATAATGATTTGATACTTTTTACATCCAAAGGTGGCCACTCAACACTTCAGGCCTGCAAATCCACCACAGAAGAGCTTTGTGACTTCACAGACACATCATTTTCTAGGTCTGTGTCTTGCATTATTTATTTATTTAATTGTTTTCCTTACTATCTGTCATTTACTGAGGCTGCAAAAATGTAATAAATGGAGAGGGCTGCTATGCAAAAGTAGGGAGCACAGGCCTTATCTTGAATGAAAGCCTAGCATTGATGCTAATTATTATGTGAAATATTGAACTGTCATAAAATCTGCAGCTCTCTGTTTGACTGTGATACCTTCGCTTGAGTATAAACAACACCAAAATACCACCAATTAATTTGACATTATATAGAACATTGTGTGGTTGTACAGGGCCTATAATATATATTGAGCTGTCACCCACAGGATGGTATGATATACCTCAAGACTATTTTACTGTCACAGTCACTCTAATTGGTGCCACCCCAAGGGACAATGAAGCACAGGTGCAGAGAAAAATGCTGAGGCTGGATACAGCATATGGCCTTAGCCAACAGTGTGAGAGCAGTCAGCTTAAAATGCAGTTTTTACTTGACTTTCATGGATGTCTGAAACCAGAGCTCTGAAATGACTCAGATTTCACACACCCAAAGACTAGCGCTAAAAACGAAACTTCTTGTGACTAAGCTTAACCCAAATGCATATGTTACACTTAGGTTTGGTAAAGACTCAGTTCTGCGTATTAAGTTGCATGGTTGTACATTTTTATTTTCAAATATTGAAAAAGTCTTTTGTGGTCTGTGGTCAGATTTTTAATGCTCAAAGGAAAGTCAAGGATATCAAAAAGGGCACTTTGGGCAAAGGGGCAGGTGCTCAAGCACTCTTCCCCCCCCCCTGTTTCAAGATGTCCAAGAAACATGTCTATAAATATAATAATTTGTACCTTTCGACTTCGAAAGTAACTGTATACAAAATTAAGTGATGTCATAGAAAATGTCAAGCATCAGTTTTTACAGATTCCACACGTTTTAATATTTTGCGACAAATGCAATAGCATTAAAAATGTATTTATGGCTAAAGTGTCTTGCAGCTACAAGATTTATTAATGCATATAGACCATATGCATAATGCACACATTCGGTATAAAAACTTCCAGCTGCAAATTGTGCAACACCTGTTTTGTCACCTCCTGACATCAATCTACTGATTTAATGGCACCTCATTTTCTCCACATGCCCTGCAGATGGTACGTAAGGTGGTGGCAGTCCGGTCCTCTAAGGCCACTGCCATGTATCACTCACGAGAGCGTGTGTGTGTGTGTGTGTGTGTGACAGCGAGAGACCTGAGGAAGACAAACAGCCTCATGTGGACCCTCTTGCCCTGCTGTAACTGAAATATCAACATGATAGTCTGCAAGTGTTGACAGCCTGCCAAGATGAAATGTCCTGTAATTGCTTGGCTCACTTCATGGAGGACAATGACATGCTTGTCCTTTTGAGGGGGGGGGGGGGGGGGGTTGGCGAGTTTGAAACTTGGTGACCTTTCTTACTCTCTGTCTCCTGTCTCAGAAGAACAATTTTTAAATAGTTTTGTATGCTGTTTCACACATTGATGGATCTAATGATTTGTCTTGCATATTTATAAAGAATCAAAGTTCTCTTGGTCATAGCATGCAGTGGCTGGAGTCTGCAGGTTTCAATAAGGTCCTGTGGAGAATAAAGCCACTTCAGTCGTAATCGATTTTGTACATTTGTACAATAAAAATCTGCAAAAGATACCAAGTGCAAGGAGACTGCACAGAGGACGTTCTCTAGTTCACATTTTTTTGATTGAAACACTGCACGGCCGTGGATGGCCGTACCGAGGGAGGCAGTGACTTCAATCTACGCTTGCCATGTTCTCACTGACAGATACAGCATCTGCAAAACTGAATGGATGAGAACAATGGCTGCTCTGAGTCTCATATGTGCTCATTGCAGGACACAAAACAGAAGCTTGTCTGTACTGAAGTGCTTCACAGTAGTGATCAGAGCAGCGATCTCCTTATTTACAACCACCATCTACACACACAGACCCAGCCATTCTTTCTAATGCTCAGATCTTAACTAGTACCCCATAAGTCGACAGATGTGCTTGATCTTTATTACTCCCCGACAATGACGTTTGACTCTTGACCTTGCGACCTTCCCAGTGAACTATTCCTTTCTATCTGATCAGACATTTTTATTGGCACTCCATTAGAAACGACACACTGTGGACCTAGATGTGTGCAGTACAAGGTTAAGTAAGTGCACACTTCTCATATATGACATTTCAATTCAGATTCACTTCAGTTCAGATTTTACTGCCGTAAGCACATCATTCTGATCGCCTGTGCTCATGCGTTCAAGGTTCTGTAGAGGATCATTTTTCAGCAGCTGGACAGAACGTACTTCCAGTTCCCACACTAATCTCATTTCATCTCATCTCATCTCATCTCATCTCATCTCATAATGCATCTTATTCCCACTTCCTCCAATAACATTAAAAATTTATAAAAAAACAACAAAAGAGTTCAACAATATACTTCAACAACAATAAATATAGTAATACTAAATAATATTTTAAGTAAGTGATAATGTACAGGCAGCCGATTGTTATGCCGCTTATTACACGGCTACTTCCCACATGTGAAAAAAACATGGAAATATTTTATTAGCTAATTTTTACCGAATGTAGACCTTCTGCGAGGAAAAGCTGTTTACTTTCGTTTTAAGGTAAGAAATTACGTTGAAATGTCACGAACAGGCAATTCGGTTTAGTCATAGCCATCTGTATATTATGTTCATAGTATATATCCATCTGTTAATTTCTGTTTATAGTAAGAGACATTTGTAAATCATGGTCATAGTACATTTCCATCTGTAAATTACTTCTGTAATATTTATTTATGTAACTTATGCAACCACTGTATATCCTGCACTTGCTGCTATTGCACTTCTGGTTAGACCTAAACTGCATTTTGTTGCCTTGTACTTGTACATGTGTAATGACAATAAAGTTGAATCTAATCTAATCTAATTTGTAAATATAATGTCAAATATGTTATTAAAAGACATATTTATATAGATTTTTTCTGTAATATGTAAAAACTGTACCGGTCAAAATGATTTGCAGCATCCGGGTTACTGTGTGTTATTAATTTTGAAAGGTTGTTATCTGGGAATAACAAACCTGCAAATGCCACGACTGGCCAATCAGAATCAAGCATTCCAACGAGCCATGTAATAAACATAAATAACACAATTTATTATATGTGACCACGTAAACTGCTATAACAAACCTGAACAGTGAATCATCTGAACAATCATATCTGCTCACTTCACAACACAAACAACTGCATAATGTGGCTTGCCTATGAGTTTGCCTGCCGCACATTTGAAGAAATAGGTTTATTGATCACAGCTATATCTCAGCTCCTAAATTTGACATTGCAGTAAAAAAGCAGCATGCAAACCGGAACGTTTGAGGCAGAGAATCAGAAAATCAATCTGACTTGTTTACACCAACTTCTTTGCAGTAAACAGCATGTCCTTGCAAAAATATGATGTAGACCACACAAACGAGTCAGAACCCAGACCTTTTTAATAGGTCACTTTCACTTTTAAAGTTTAAACGGCAAGTGCATGGGTTTGGGATCTTGTTAATCTCTTTAATCCATGTTATCGGGATGCTCAAGTCTGCTCAATCACTCAACCTCATCTCCAAGCAAGGGGATATTTTGAATGTTTCATGAGGCTGTGTGGATATAGCACACGGCCTCATTCCATAAAATTGTGAAGCTATATTTACATGAATTATTTTAGGGTCATAAGCCTGACAAGAAATCAGAACTTGGTCGTCGAGGGTCAGAGAGCGGCTTGTTTGCGTGTAGATTGGTGAAACGCGTTTCTCTGTTTCTTTCTTTTTGTTTGGTTCTGGTCGAACACCTGTGAACACTGATGAGGCTGCTGGTAGCCACAGGCACGCCAGCATTAGCAGTCTGCTGTGTGCTTTTTCACAGTGCTTCACTGAGCTTTAATTTGCTGCTGCTGTTCTGTCTGTCACTATCAGGTTTAACCCCTGGCCATGGCTGTTCCCTGCCTCCAAAAAACCCCCCGACAGGCTCTCCACTACCCTCACCAATAAACCATCCTCACAATAAAGTGAGTCATTCACCATTTATCTACTACTTTTACTTCTTAAATTACTCGGCCAGTTTTCTAAATGTGGTTGGACCAAGATGACTATTCGTTTACAAAGGCAGACCAGAGAAACTGTATTACTTTTAAAGGTAACAGAAGTCTCATTTGTTTTATTTATGTGCCAGTTTTGTCTCTCCTAAAATGAAAGGAAAAGAAATAGACAAAATGAGACAGTTGGTGATATACAAATATACAAGTAATGTACATTTTGTCTTGAACAATTTTGATGTAATGTTTATATTCAGCATTTCTAGATTGTGGTCATTCCAGTCCAGTGTCTGTTGAATTTGAACAAAATCAAACCTCAGGAATGACATAAAGTCAACCAACAGCAATCTGAAAGACTGACAGCATGACAAGACACATGAAAACTGTGACAGAAATCAAGGTTTTTACATAAAAAGTTGTATTGCTTAAAAGTGAATATGTTGTCTAAAAAATACAGAGCATCTTTTCTGCTACTTTGACCTGTTTCTCCAGTTTTCATTTCTGTAAATAGAAACAATATTTTTATTTGAAATTTGGGAGAAATTTTTTTACTAGTTGACAGAATGAAACAAAAATAATAATTTTACCTAAACACTAGACACCTATAAATAGTAAATTCAGAAAAACTGAAATGGTGCTTTTAAATGGTCTCTTGATTAATTCTGCGGCTGTATATACGGTATATTTTTCTCTACAGGAGTTCAGATACAATAAAGTATAGTGCTTGCCAGGAGGGTGTTGCCTTTGCAAAAAGAACTCCGAAAGAAGAAAGAATGCAAAGACTGATAACACAATGCATAATAACAAAAATATAAACTGAAGAAATCGTGTTTTAAATATATTACATTCATATTTATGGATACGTGTTAATACTGATTCATTTAGTAGTCAGTAGCAAGACTGAAGTCCTACAGATGCTACTGATAAGAACAGAAAAAAGCGGCAAGACTTTCATTCCAGAAGGCTGATTCACAGAGCAAGGCGGTTAATATTAGGGATAATGACCTTGGGGAGCTTTTGTGCATCCGTCAGAATTTATGAATTGGAGGAGTTTGTTCAGACTACAGCTTACATTCTTTACAACACTGCTGAAGAAGAGTTCATTATGAACGCCTTTCAGTTTTTTACTAAACTAAATGTACACATACTATAGAGATTATCTTCTGTATGATCTGAATCATTTTTGGTTGTACACTCCATGTTACGTTTTTTTAAATGTACTGTGGTACAGTTTACTATGGTGCATTTATGGTATCAGATGGTAATACCATAGCACTCACTCTGATACAGTATATACCACTATTCTGAACAACCATCATATACGTTATATTAACATATAGGTACTTAGGTCCAATACAATGCTACCACACACTCAAAGTGCTGGGTTGTTTTGACCGATGCTGGGTAAATATTGGACAGAACACACTGAGGGTTAAAAATGACCCAACCCAATGGCTCGTGGTTGGGTAAAGACAACCCAGCAGTTGGATTGAAATAGCCCAGCATTGGGTCATTTTTAACCCAGCAGTCCAATATTTACCCAGCATGGGTCAAAAAACAACCCAGCACTTTTTAGAGTGCAGAATGTACTTTTTGGTGTTCGAAATGCATGCCCACAAGCTCACATAAACCTCTTATTATACAGACATTGAACTCTTCAAACAGTTATAAAAAATAAGAAATGTATAAAATATTAAAGTGTGCTTATCAACAGATGTAGTTATTTAAAAGTATGGCTTCATTGGTGTAAGAGGGTAAACAAAACGCTGCCATGTTCAAACCAGTTTGCAACATATTCCAGACAAACGTGTTTATTTCATGCTTGCCTCCCAACATCTGTTCGCTTTAGTATGACGCAGAAAAGCTAAATATTTCCAAAATGTAATTCCGCTTGACATCTATTGCGCAATCCCTTTCATACATAAAACGGGACGCTTTCAATTCTCACAACATTCTATAAACAAAACGCGTGTCGTCCTTAACTGCCCAAATCTCCCAAGCGACCAGTGAAACAAACACGATGTAAATACAGTTGTTAATGGTTCAATTGTGGTTTGAATGTCAGTAATTTAAAAGCGCTTTCTTACCTTTGTAAGAACCGATATGAATGGAGAGGTGCTTGCAATCTTCCGCTCCCACCTCCGGTGATGCTGCTGATGCTGAAAGGATGCTGCGCGGCTCTAACGCCCTGCGTCAATAACAGCGACGCCGCTTCTGTAATCTTACTAGATGCTTTTTTTCTCCCGACAGAGTTTAGACAGACTATCGTCGCAGAAGGATGTGTCGCTTGTACGACACGATCTCTCTTTCTCGTTCTGTGTCTATCTTCCTTTCATAATAACCTAAATCCTCCCCCTCCCTCTACTCTCTCTCTCTTACCATGCGCCAATCCACCTTCCTCTTCCCTCCCACCCACTGTCTGTACGCTTGATTCAAATGAAGGAAGAGATTAAACCTTCTCTTTCCTTAGTGAATTTTAACAAAGAAGATATGGGTTCCCAAAATGAGGTAAAGTGCGGTCCCATCCCCCATCACCCCCATCCTCCCCCCCCCACACACCCTTCACACCTCTAATGAATACCCCATGGCACAATATGCTCAAAGCTCACAGAAACCACATCGTCAGGGTCCAGGCTGTTATTTTTGTCATCACAATGATTTGGAAAGACTAAATTATATTAGACAACACATGCTGCATACTCTCTGAATACAGCACAAAACACAAAAAAAGTAGGCCCAATACACAAAAATATTTGACATTAATGCTTCAAGTAGGAAAGAATCACATAACTATTTTACAAGGTCGCTAGTTTGTATGAATTTGAACCTAGGTTATTTTAATTGTAAATTAACTTTAAGCACGTTTATGTTTATTGAAACTAAAGCTTATTGGAAAAAAATAAAATAACAAAAAAATGAAATGTTGCCTCGGAAATAAACTAAAATAAGTCTAAAAATAATAAATTTTATATAGCAACAAACAAAATAAAAAATGAAATGACAAAAGCATATAAAAAAGTTGCAAAAAATCTAAACATTTTTAATTAACATAAAACCTAAAAATAATTTAAAAAAAGCTAATAATTTTAAATTTGAATAAAAACGAAATAAAACTAAAACCAAAACTAAAGTAACTCTTATTTGTTATAATAACTCTCATTTTATTTTTATTTATTTATTTTTATATTAACAAAACACATAAACAATACGTTTACATTACATTTTCATCAGATTGTTGTCAACATTTCATTAATCAAAATAAAATTAATAACAATTTGACAATATCACTGTCATATACATGCTGTCATAAAGTAATATTCGTACGTTTTAGAACAATTTGTTTTCACATAGTGAAGTTAGGTGTAAGGGTGGGGTTAGGGGAGAGGCTTAGTAGGCCTATTGCTCTTTTCTAATAATCGTACAAATTCAGACGAATTAGTAAAATAGTTATCGATTCTTGTGATATGGTTGAATTTTTGTAACATCTCAGACATGAGATTAAATGCTAGAAAACAGACACCTGCTTCTCAGATTTTACTCCAAAAAAGAGCATAAGATCTCAAACAAGATCTCATTGTCAAAACCAGTGCTCAGATTTGCCAAAATACTGTCTATTGTATTGTTTTTTATAATCAAATTCCTACAAAACTAATTTATATAGGCAATGTAATTCACTTTATAGCTCTATAGTGTGCCAATATTGATCTCATTTGGGTTTGTTTTTATTTCTTCTATTATTTCTCCTGAAGTTGATTCTTATAAATGGTGACAGAGAATTCAGTTAAGTTCATTGGAGTCAACACACCCAATCTGAGCAATAAAATGAAAACTATTACTTCTGAGGAATATTAACCTGTTTATTTCCAGAAGAATGAATAGCCGTGAAAAGATAAATTCTTTGTGGGACTTTTGTCATAGTCATTGCCATTGTCCAAGCTCAGACTATTATTCTTTTGATTAAATGCCAAGTGCCAGAAGATGTGTTTTTAGTATAGAGCAAAGAGAAACATGACATTTAATTTCTTCCCTTTTAATTGGTTTTGTAAAATTGGATGCTGGAGCACAATACAGAAAAGCTGTGATTTAAAAAACACTAGTTTCAGACAAATAGTGTTCAAAGGCCTAAACAGTCCTAATCTTGAAATTGAAATAAAAAACAAAGAAAACAAAGAAAAGGAGATTTGTTCATTGATCATGCTTTCCCACTCCAGTATGAAGTCATGAAAGGAATGATGAAGCAGCTGTCAGTGCCAGAGCAAATGATGCTGGAGCGTGATGCTTTTAAATGAATTTATTTGACAAGATTCCAGGAAGTCCCAGATTCCTCGACCGAAAGCAGACAGGAGGATGCGATCATTTTTCAATGCCCTGGTCCCCAGAGACCAACACTGCCCGTCTAAGCCTGACCTCCCCAGGCCAGTGCTAAGAAGCCAGCCCTTGAGTGACTGTGCGCTGGTCCCTGCTGTCGTATTAATTTTCATTTTGACTGCTGGAGCCTCAACAAATCTCATCAATGCTGTCACGGACTGTGGAGGCGTTTGTGTGATTCTGGCACTGGATGATGTGATACGTATTCTGATTCTCTTTGTTCTACCCATGTAATGAATAGCTATTGATGTCAGAGGGAAACCTGTCACTCAGTGTATATTTGCATGTAGAGTGGAAAAAGCATGGGTTTGGAAGATTATTGTCAAAATAAAAATACACAAAGGGAACCACACACAAAGCGATAGAAAATATACAACTGTTGTGTGGATAAACAACATAACATGCAGTACATCAGTATTCCTATCCAATAAGATTCAAGAATCAATACAACAAATCTTGTCTTAAAGGGATAGTTCACCCAAAAACACTTGACTTTCTTCTGCAAAACACAAAAGAAGATATTTTGAAGAATGTCGCTAACCAAACTACACTTGACCCCATTGACTTCCATTGTATGGACACAAAACCACTGAGACATTTCCTAAAATATCTTCTTTTGTGTTTCACAGAAGAAAACAATTCATACATGAGGATAAATAAATGATGACAGCATTCTTTTATTTCTGGGTGAACTATCTCTTTAAAGATCCATGTTTTCTGTAAAAGTTTTACACCTAAATAAACAAAGTATACTAAAAAACAAGTGCATTGACCTGCACTGAAATGTTTTTGCCTGATACTGTATCAATCCATCCATTCATGAGGATAAAGACCACTGTCATATCGACCACCAATTTACTGCCAGTAAAATATAAAAATGACTTACTAGTGCACCTTTACATTAAAGACTGCACACTCCAACATTTTATTTTGTTATTTATCGATCGCTCAACCATTAGCAGCCATTTGAACAAAGCAAGTTTAGATTTCTGGAAAAGGTGACGCATTACTTAATATATTTCAAGGTGAGTATTAATAATAAAAGAAAGTGTGTAAACAACATGAATTGAATAATATGCTGATAATGTTTCTGGTCGCTATCATGAAATCTTTACTGTATCGGCTGGCTCTAAACCTTCTGTAGGAGCGCACAGCTCCATCTGTTGCTTTCAGCCGGATCAATAGTTGTAATTTCTAATGATGTCTAAAAGCTCTGAGTAACTTGAGCATTCTGCCCAAGGCCCCACTGCTTGCCTTCAACTGCCACTGTAGAACGGTCCTTTTGTGCCCACTTTTACAGTTGGTCACCCAATCTCTACAGGACTGATGCTCCATTTTGATTGTGTAAAGCTACAGTAACATTGGAAATCAGAATGTATGGAAGTGAGCTGCTAAAATGACTTTAATCTATATCCATGAATCACAGCTTTTCACTTTTTTAGCTTAGTAGTTGAACACATACAATAGAAATTCACATCATGATGCGGATGGCTTCTATATATTGAAAGACACACAGACTTACACATATTCTGTATGAATGAATGAAAAGGCAACTATTAAAATTATTTATTACATGGCTCGTTGGAATGCTTGATTCTGATTGGCCAGTCATGACATTTGCAGGTTTGTTATTCCCAGATAACAACCGCTCAAAACTAATAACACACGCTAACCCGGATGCTCCAAATCATTTTGACAGGTACAGTTTAATATTACACAAAAAATGTAATAACATATATGACATTATAATTACAAATGATTAAACTGAATTGCCTGTTCGTGACATTTGAACATCGTTTCTTACCTTAAAACCAAAAGTTAACGGCTTTTCCTCGTGGAAGGTCTGCATTCGGTAAAATTGAGACGTGACTTCCTTTCACATCTCGAGGCAAAGGGACAATTAGCATTTAGATAAGAAGTACTCCAGCATGGTCCAGACAGCGGCTGGCCCTCTCTTGAAAACTCTTCATACCCTTGGGAAACAGATTCAGTGGCAGCAGTCACAGTGTGGGCACTGCCACTCCTACTGAAGGCTGGCACCTGGCCATGGTCCTCTAGGGGCTGTCTGTCATCTCTCCTAAAGAGACACCATGCCCCCAGCTGTATATGTACATATGCTTGGTGTGTATTCATGACTTGAGCAGAGACAGAGAGGGCTGATCGGAGGTCCTGCTGGGCTGCTTGTCAGACTGCAATCGTCTATAAACACGTGCCTAGAACAGCAAACTTGTTCATTTGAAAAATGCAGTTTATTAGTTCAAATTAAAACGCATACACTTGACATGAATACACCAGTGTTTAGTCAGTTTGCATATTTTGCTCTTGAATCATACAGCATGCTCTATTTCCTAACATCTCACAGTACACATCTGGCCGGTGCGGGCAAGCTTGCCAAACGGAGAGCTGTTTATCCCTGCCATCCGGAAACAACAGAGAGAAAATAAAAAGCTCAGACCAGTTTCAGCATCTTTATCTTTAGAAAGTGTCAGGCCAGACTGCCTGCTATAGAGCAGCAAATCCCTGAGCTGGGAATTGAGGATGTGCGGTTTGGCAGTCCTAATGCCATCTGCCTGCGGGGCATATTGTGACGGCACACCGGGGCGCTGCCAGTCTATGACGTGAGATGGACTCAGCACACACCTGTGATAAGACACCGGGATATGCAGTAAAAATAAGAGGATGAATTTAGCGTTAGCACCAGTTGCAAATGTGCCATTTATATTTATATTTTACTTTTTTGCTTTTTTCTACTGAGCTGCCGTGTGCTTGTAGTTCTTGAACATTCACCTGTAGGTATTGACAAGGTACTGAGTTTAGAGTTTTTGAGGTGAGACATTGATCAGGTAGAATTCAACAAAATCTTACATAAAAAATAATTTGTTGACTGTTATTAATAAAGCATAAATAATATCTACTTTTTTCCTACTTTTTAGTTTTTCAGTACAAATATCTCTAATATCTATCTAATATAAAAAATTCCAAAAATAAAGATCATTTATATCAATCAATTTATTTGTTTATAATTATAAAATTACTATATAAAATGATTACAGAATTAATATAATATTTATAATTTACATAATATAAAAATAAACATAAATTACTCATAGAAAACAAAACTTAAGAAAACATAAAAACTTAATTTGATGTAATCTTAAAAATGTTATTATTTGTTGATTTAAGAATGAGAGAGATATTTGTTTTGGAAAGTAACAAATACTTGCTTATCCACTTTATTATGACAAAACAGATTTTTCTTATAATATAAATTCATATAATAATAATGTATAAAAATAGTTACAAATAATGTATGGATAAAAAATTATGGATAAAAATTGATAAATGCCCGTAATATGATATATTCTATTATAGTCACATAATTCAGGGTAGCATTATACTCCAATAACCAAAAACACACTTGAATTTCTTTTAAAACCAGCTCTGAGAAACCCAAAGATTTCTAAAGATATCTAAATCTTGTGTAGAGAGTTCTGGATGAATTGCATAATTAGCAAACTCAATGAATCTCTGTCATGTGAAGCAGCATGTGCAGATGGTTGCATATGTAATGTGAATCTGATGAATTCTTCTATCTTGACATGCGCATTGATGTAATAATATTCTGAAATGAAAACAGGGATGGCCACAGGTGGAGTGAACCCACAACAGATGAGCCACCAAAGTTTAAAATAAGCCACACCCCTCTGCTCTTATCACAGTGGATGAATCCCATGTGGCATGACCCATTATACCCCATTATCTAGATAGAGAGAATATGAGAGAGCAGAAGCATTGATTTGTCAAAGGAGGGGGAGGAGAGATAAGATCATCTCTTATCTGTGGGCAGATCTTCCTGGGGAGGATGACATTTTTGGAGGTCCTCGGAAGCACGGAGGGGACTTTGCTTCGTCGTATGACAGCTGCTTTGTGTCCAGCTGATGTCCATTTTCCAAATAAACATCGACTTCGCCGAGCCAGACTGGCTTTTCTGATCTCAACCACTAAAGAGAAGACTTTTAATTGTGGAATGATATGAACTCCCTTTAGCACCGTACCATGCGAGAAGCTCTCCAGATGAAAGTGATGCGTACTCTGCATGAACCGTGTATCCGGAGGAGTTACAGTGTCTCTGACACAGAGATAAAAGAATCTATCTGCATAATGATGAGCGAGATTGACAAAACTGCAGAATGCACTTGTTTTTATAGGGCAGCCAAAAAGTTGAAAAAAGTCAGAGGATTGGTTGCTCATACTTGTCTTTACTACTTTTGGTCTCTCACATCTCAGAAAAATCATTCTGATGAAACTGATGCTGTGAGTGCTGAAACAGTTTTCGATGCTTCAGTTCACTACAAAAACTTGCTGTAGGTCTGCAAAATATGCGATCCAGTTTATGTATGTTAAACTGTGAGAAACATTGAGTAAAGAAGCCATAGAACTAGTTGCTAAATAATAATTATTTATAGCAAAATTCAGTGCATGTCAATGGGTTTATTAAAAATACAATATCACAAAAATGATTTTGCTTTTTCTTTAGAAATGTATTTTTCCTTATATACTTAGTCAGTGAGGTACTGATTTTTTTGTTTTTACAGAGCACCACATTTTAATAGTCTACAAAATAATTTGTACTGATAATACATCAAAGAATTTAAAGTGAAGATAATATCTCTCCAGACATCAAATACAATGAAATGCGTATTTGAAAGATTAATACCTCAGACTTTCAAGACCCTTAATGAATTATTAATCATATACGTATTTATTTTACACCCCTCCCTTCTGAATGGTGTGATTAGTTACTTCTATACGCTCAGTGGTGATGCACCTATGGCTCCATACTGGAGGGGGTTCTTGACATGTGAGCTAATTGACTTCCACTGGCATTCGCCCATTATGCCAGCTGGGGTACATCATTCTGATCTGCTTCATGTGGCCTCAGGGAACAGAACCCCCTCCTCCACCTTCCTGCGCAGAACAATCATGGATGGAAAGACAGACCGAAGAAAAAAATTTGGGCAAAAGAAGCAAAGCGTTTGCATCTTTGCACATTGCGCTAGGACATTAGTGTGAGGAGCATATTGGTCTACTGCAGTCTGGTCAGTTGCCTTAAGTGACATGAATTATTGAGAGCTCACTGAATGATGGAAGCAGTAGCTTTTAAGCGCAAAAGGCAGTCTGACGTTTTGGCCTGACCTGTTTGATTAATGAACAGTAATAAGATTACTCACTGACGCTTTTTGTTTTTCCTCCCTGATTAATGTTCAACCGGTGACAAATGTCACATGCTCTTGATTCATTGTTGAAAGGAAAAAAGATGCATTTATCACAACACAGTATTCCTGGCACTCAGCAAATTCCTTATTTTGTTATTTATTTATCTTTACTTGAAGGTTTGGTTTATGTATGTTAAAAGGAAAGCAAACATGTGATTTAAGGGTTTTCAGTTGAACCACATAAAGAATATGATCAATGACAAAGAGTTCACTATACAACTTTTTGTATTGATTTTCTTTTCATGTATTAAAAAAGTGTGTAGCCGTTTTAACAAAAAAGTGGTGCATACATTAGGTAAAAAATATTTTTTTTTACTTCAAATATACTGAAGTGTACATATCGCTGCTTTCCTTCTGAAACCTTGTATCTCCATATTTTGTCACTGGGTTTTGAAAATATCTAACTTATTAAAAGCATTAAGAAGTGTTTGTCAACTTTGACAACACAGTACAGTATTTAATCATTTCAAAAGTACAGTGAGGTAGTTCAGAAGGGTTAGCAACAATATGTTATTCATTATAAGGTAAAAGGTAAAAATGCCTTTTCTTTAAATTTGTGAGCTGCTCTATGTGATCTAATCTAATCTTGCACTGTCTCATAATGGCTGGAATACACTACAAGATTTTTGCCCCGATTTTCACTTGCAGAAAGTCTGCCGCAGTCTGCAGATTTGATCCCGTAGTGTGTGATGTCCAGTTTTTCTCTGAAAACTTTCAAAAAGTCTGCAAGGGTGTGATGACTAGTTTTTTTTAATCTGTTCAGATTTTAAAAGTCGTGTAGTCCAGCCTTGAAGAATAAAAAAAGAATCAAAAAGACTTACTTTGACACACTCACTGGGTTCCTGCTTGTATGTTTTCTGATCACACGACAACAAAGAGGTGCATTCATGTCTGTATCAATTGTATGTCTGAAACTTATTAGATATAAAGTATTACATCATTGACTCATACATAGTGGATATATTTAGAGTGACATACACACAAAACAAACGTGCAACACAAAAACATGGATTTAATTTAGTGGACAGGAGAATGAGTGATTGCTCACAGAGCTTTCAGAGAGATTGAACATGTGACAGGTCATAGAGTCTGGAGCAGATGTTCTCTGACAACCGCATGTCCATCAGTGAAGATCAATATTGGCCATGTATTTGAGAAGAACAGAAGGAAAGGTTGGAGAACAAGTCATGTTTTATACCCCTTTCTAATACAGATGACACACACAGCTATCTTCTTATGGGATGACTTTTTCATCCCTGTGCTCCCTGGTTATCAGCTCTATAGGTCTCTGTAGAAAAGTGTTTCTGAGATAACTCCACAGTGTGTGACCCTTACTTCATTTCTTTGGTCTGACACTCATGTTAGACAGGTTTATATTACATTTCCTCATGCATTTAGAATAAGCCACCTGGACAGTTCAAAAGCTGTAAGTGGTGCGTATTGTTTCAGACTTGTTTTCATCGCTATAGACCTGTTCGGATGATGTAAACCATGCTGGTTCAAAATTGGTCCAGAGGAGATTCCTGCTTCTATTACCTAAACATTTAAACAAAATACAACCAACAGAATATTTATAATTTTAAATGTTAAACAAATATCTTCAGGATTTACTTATATATGTCAAATTAAAAAATCCGTAATAATAATAATTATTTTCTTCATTTTGTCTCATGTAATGTGTGCTTTTTGATAGTTTGACAATAAAATAAAATGACCAAAACATTTGGTAACACTTTATTTTACAGGGCCCTTGTTACACGTCACATGTATTTTCTATAGCATTTCCTATGAATGATGCATAATTGCAGCTAACCCTAAACCCCATCCTAACCCTTACCATATAGTAAATGCATGTAGTTAATTATTCTTACTTAGTACTTGAATATATAATTTATAAAATAAAGTGTAAAAAAATGTTAAGGTACTATTTGTATTATATTTAAAATGTATTACAGTATATAACTAAATAATTTAAAATACAATATTTAAAAAATGGTCACTGTCAGATTTAGACCTCTCCATATTTCATAATTTGTATTTTTGTCATTACCATTGGTCACCCTTCATGTTTGTAACTGGGTTTTGCAAATATTCAACCAATAAAAAGTATTCAAAAGATCTTGTCAGCTTTGACAACACACTATATAATTATTGAAAAAACGCTGTATTTTTTAAATTTCAAGTGACATACAAGTCTGACAGGGAAAATATTGTAATTTATGTGGCAGATGCCTACAAGTGCCAGTGCATTATTGTACATATGTACAGTAGATAGGTAGATAGTTTACCATTGTATGTACGCCAGTATACCGTATACTCCAGCTGAGCAGTTAATACAAATTCTTACAGTTTTCTTCAGATCTCAATAATTTAACTTTTTCCTCCATCACATCTGATGCACATCATCATTTGCTAACTTGAGGGACGTCGGCTGGTTTAGCTGTCAGCAAAGCTTTGCTGTTCTCAGCTTTGAAGTAGCAGGTTGCTGTGAGACATAGTGGAACAATGGCAAACCTTACATCTTCCTGTACTAAACACTTTTCACCCTGACAGAAGCTCGGTTAAGCAGCTTATGAGTTAGCAAAACACAATTTCCAAAAATCTAAACCAGACAAAAAACCTCCTGTAATATTCGCTTATGCATTTAGGAGCTGATTTTCTGCAGATTGTCTTCAAGATGGTCTACTGTGCTGTATACAGAGAGTTGTGACTTTATTGCTGTTATAAAGCAGAAAGCTAATGTTTGCAGTTTATAGAGAGGACAGTCATGTCCAATATCATGTGAATTATGGTTCTCTAACAGATAATAATCAATACACCCTAATAGGTTAAGCGACCATGAAAGTAGATAAGTGCAATGCTATATAAGTAAGTGTTAAGCTAAGTGTTGCATGTCTTCTATATGGAAATATAGAATGATGACACGTCACGTTCCTTTCACATCTTTCATGCAGGCCCGTATACTTTTAGTTGGACATCCGCTTTTAATGGTTTCTTTAATTATTACATTCAATCCCCAGCACTGCATATGTGGTTACATACTGTATATGCATGCATTTAAGCAACAATATGAATATTCAATGAGAGGTTTTCATTCTGATTCAAGCTTTTTTAATATAATTCCATTGTTTTGTGTTTCAATTAAGTTCCATTGTAAATCTCTCTAGAGCTTTGCACACTATGCCACAGCAATGCCATTTGCGCTGGCAAAACGAGTAAAAATGGAGCACGGAGGTCCATCAATCAGGGTTTTGGCTATGAAATTGGCTATGAGGTCCAGCTCCATAATGGAGTGAAAAATAAATTAGGGAGTGGCTGTGTGGAAGCACTCTGGAAGATTAAATGCAGTTAGAGGTTCGGGACAGGTTGCAATGTGACACCTGGCATCTGTGTTTATACTACTGATCGTCCCTCATAGAGAGATACAGAAAGATCCTTTGGTATATTTCTTAAAACTCAGATTGTAGATCTGTTTGCTGAATCTAATCTAGTATATTGGGTTTAACTAAAGCAGACTTTATAAAAACCAATTTCTTTTGAATCATTGGAGAATGCAGTTTGTCAATGGCACCTATACCCTAACTCTATTTATTTATGAATGTAATTACAGAATCCTATCTGGTACTGAAGACATCAGGCTGGTTTTAGGCTCAGGCTATGGATATTTTATCTAATGGTGTCTGTGCGAGATATATGTGACAGGTGTTGAAAAGGCCTCAGACAGCGGAAGGCAGAGAGCATTAATATTTACCACTCCCACAGGGGTCAAGGCAAAATGTATTCATCTCTACTAAATAAAATATGGCCGTTGTGCGCTCTTTCCCAGGTCCACGACGGATTTATCGCCAAAGGACCGTTATTAATTTCACAACAGGTTTTTTGTGTGCATCCTGCAGTGCGAGTAAAAGAGTGAAGTCGTATCGGCCACGTTAAGATGTGCAGGTCATTATGAACATCCGGATGTGGGGAAATCAATGGGAATAACTGAGTTTGGAGTGTCAATGTTGACCTAACCTGTACATCAAGGGTCAAGCACTTTACTACATGTCAGATAGAGGGATTTTTATCTATGGTATCTCTATCTATATAGCTCAACTATGAATAACAAATTTGACTCATCCTCATGTCATTTCAAACTTGTATGACTTTCTTTCTTCTACAGAACACAAGAGAAGATATTTTGAAGAATGTTGGTATGCAAACAACATTGGCCCCCATTGACTTCCATTGTATGGAAACAAAGCCACGAAAAGCATTTTTTTGTATAAACTGTTGCTTTAAAATTGCCTTTTTTTCAATGTACCATATAAGTTATAATTTGAATTGAATTCTCAATAAAAACAATACAACAAAACAAAGCAATGTAAATGCTGTCCCATGCAAACATCCTGCCTGAGGTCATGCATATTAAAATGAAGGACAAGGTCAACAGTTCTTGGCTGTTGAAACAGTAGATCTTATTTATTGAAGCACAAGAGTAATAATCAGAGGCGAGGACAGATCACAAGGTTGAGAAAATGACTTTACTTTAAAGAAAGGCGTCTCGAGCAGATAAGCAGCAGCATTTTGCCATAAATGCATACATGGTGAACACAATGACTGGCCATTTCTCTCTAGCCAGATTTACAGAACACTGTTAACCTGCATGATAAGCCATTTAAAAACCTGATCAGGTGGACAGCTGGGTAAAAATGTCTGAATAGAATCACAATAATAACCGGCAAACCATTATATGTATTGTTTTGCTGTATTTGAAAAGTGAAATAGTTGTGGTATTGTCATTCTTGTTGTATGGTGAATGCTGTAGATTATGCATGTTGCCAGGTATTAATCTCACAAATGATAAAACATCAGAAGAAAATCAGAATATGCTATATACACCATCAAATATATAAGTAAGAATATAGAGTTTCACACCAACTTCAAAATGAAAAGAGCCTTGATGTTAAGATGTAAGCGTACCAAAGTGTGTCATCTGTGCATGTACAGTAAATACTTAAAGTCCAAAAGTTGGTACCTTTGTGCAGAAAACAGAACATCAAAAGGCAAACAAGGAGAGTATTGCTTTGAGGTATTGGAAAAAACTAAATGAATGAAGTGGTCCACAGTGTGGTCCATGAATTTCAGAAACACATTTGTCTTTAATGTGAAGGCATTGTACTGGACATCACACCTCTATGAGGAAGATAAGACCTGATGCTCAGCCCTTGCAAAGAGCAGTCACGTGATCTGCCGGGCCTAGACTTGTCACAGGTGAAAGGCATTATGGGAGACTGGTGCAATAATACATGGACAGGAAATGACGAACCATTTCTTTCGTGTAACACAGTTCAAAAGTACAAAAAGCTTGTTTCATCCTCGGTAGGTAGAACGCTACAATGGTACAATTCTACAGCATTTGCTATTTACATCATCACTGTACTTGAGGTGCTGCCAGGTGCTTAAAATCAGGAGGTTAGTGACAAACCTGGATCTTTTAAAGAGGTTCACCATGTCACCTATGTGACACAACAAAGTGACATGACACAAAGTCATTAAAATATCATTTAAACACCCCAAACCCCTAAAAGCATTTTATTATGAATGATTATAGATTCAGATACTTACTGTAGCACCTGTAAAAACCAAACCAAATGAATATTTACATGGATCATTACAAGACAGAGCACCTATGTGAGAAAAATAAATCCACAATATTTTCCTTGTGGTTATGTCACATGAAATAAATTCTGAACACAACAGCAGTGATACAACAAGAGTAATACTAAAAAGAGCAGCACAAATAACAAATAAGACATAGCCCCTTTAATGGTGACATTACATTTCATTATTTTACATTGCAACAAATATAGCTCCATCTCTGAAGTATTCCTACTGTACACAGAGACGCTTTCACAATGTGCTGGGTCATTCAGTCAGATTAGCTATTACAACTGAATGAGCAGTCATCAATAAATTATTAATATATTAGTCCCTATTATTTCCATAAATAAAATAAGTATAAAGTGGGATCCAAAAGTTTGCAACTACTAGTGAAAACACTTCACATTTTAATATATTTTAAATTATATAGTGAAAACTTTAAATGAAAGAACAAGTTTCAGAATTGTATTATATATTAATATGGATTTATGATAATGCATGTTATGCCATAATGATGCATTTCACAAATTTGTTTACATCAGTGATGCAGAAATAAGGGCACAGTTGTCAACATAATTTCTTTGCTTTATATGCTAAAAGTTTGCTCATTTCATGTTTTCTCAGACTTTTGGACCCCACTGTGAAGGCGAAGAGAAAAATTCAGCAGTGCAGAAGACAAAATAATGATAGTAGTGTGAGAGCATTAGATACAGAACAACTAAACTAAACTTACAATGGCATGTTTTTAGGGCAGCTTCTCAGTCACGCTCCAAACAAAGACAACACAACACAACACTGGATGAATCTCTGATAGGAATAACTCACAATTTACAGATGTCTTTGTACTGTAGACTGTGGCTACACTTTCTTTCTTCTGGGAACATTGTGAGTTTGAAAGGAACTGATCACCTCTTGTTTCAGGTCAAATGCTCAATTCGGTTTACTGAGTTATTTACGTCTGCCTTTGAATGCCTCTCACTCCGCCAACGTATTGATGCACCCTAAATGTTTTTCGACTCCTTGAATAAATGGATTCTGAAATCGAGATCTTCACCAAGCTAAGAATTAGAAAAAACAAAGAAAAACAAACGTGATCCATTTTCATCACCATCACCACCATTCTCCTTTAAGGACTATATAAAGCAAGTTTTACAAAAAAATGAATATATCATTGTGTATTTATTAAGAGATTTGACTCTTATTACAAACTCTCCATTGTCCTTTGCGCTAAAATACTACCATGCTTCAAAATAATGTCTTTTTTTCGTCATTTACAAGTGGTGCCATCTAAACCTCAGCCTATAAATATTGATGGCATTTTATAGTTGCAGCCAATGAAAATATATAAACAAAGGTTCAGGTCAATGGTGAATGAAAGCATGATATCAGTGCGGTCGCATACGCAGGAATATAGCTTTTCATGGACCTTTTTTGCAATATCAACATAAAAAAGGAAACGCGAGATTCGCACGTCCGATTCAACCCAAAAGCCGTGATAATAAAGTTGTGATAATACATAGTGCATAGCTTCGTATAGCACAGCGACCTGTGCCAGCACTGTATAGAGAATTCATGTGTTTGGATGCATCTATCAGCTGTGAAAATATCATTCACTGCGGAAATATCAATATGATAAACCTATTTGCTGACATTCTGCAGTTGGGTCGACCCACAGTTGATATGCCAACGGTGCTTGCGTTTCCATTTCTTTGATGCTAGCTACAGGAGGGGCAGATTACAGAAGTTTGAAAATAAAAAAATTGAGCATAAGCCACACAAAATGCTTGAAAGTTCCACATTTCAACCCCATTGCCCTAAAGGCACACTTAAAGTCTGTGTGAGGGCATGGGGCACAGGTGATGCTCACAGTTCCTTAAACGTTTTATGGTTTCCATAGACCAGCTGGCTCACCTGTGTTTCGTCTCTTCCCCATACCTTGTTTAGGATCATGCACTCCAGTGCTTTGTATGTGAATACTTTTTCATAACTCTCTCTCTCTCTCTCTCTCTCTCTCTCTCTCTGTATATATATTATTCATGTGTGTAGTGGCACCCTCCGGCCTGCTGGTGGGGTCGTCCCCGGCTCAAGGTGCTATGCCAGAGAGTAGATGGCATTAACAGGCGATGTGGCCTCTGAGCTTTCGTTTCCCTCCGTTTCCTCTTTGTCCTTCTTAACTGTGTATTGACCGATGAAGGAGCCGTCTTCATTGAACTGACCGTCCCCTCCTTCACCGTAATCTACCAGACTGTCATCGCTCTCCTTCACATTCCTATCCAGAGACGTCTGGCTGCCCTGCAGAGGCTTGTTGTCCTCATCACTGCTGTTGGACGCAAGAGAAAACGAGAGTCACACTTTGAACATTTCTGTACTTGTCATGTTGGAAAATAACAAGCTGGGATAATAGGGGCCGTGAACTGAGAGGTTTGAAAGTTTGAAGGTTGAAATTCGCTTCTCTCCCTCTGGGATTTTGGGGCGTCTGAATGAAGAAGAAACATGGCTAAAAATATCAAACTTCTAAGTTTAATGAGCACATTTGCAAAGTTGTGCATCACAAATCCAACCCAACCGTACTGTGAAAAACATCTTCAAGACAAAAGAGGAGTCACTTTATGACCAATAATGGCAATAAACTTCTTAAACTTTTGATATTCTTGAAATCTTGTTGTGCTTATAGTAAGACCACTTTGAATATCACAAACATGCTTTTGAAGGCTTTTGAACAGACCTCTGTTGGAGGGTAATACAGTCATGCATGAGGAACTTGGGTCCTATATCAACTAAGGGGTACCAGGCAAAGCAGAAAGAAAAAAGCAATGCAACCGATCTTTAAAATCCTTATTATCAAATGGAGACCCATCTTTTTTTATGTAATATAGTAAATAAACTACTTTAGCTCCTCACAAAATATGGTTTACAACCGGGCAACATGCTATTATCCATTTCTGGGATCATAAAAATGCTTTTATCAACCTCATATATCCTTTATATAAACATAAACAAAGCACTTCTGAGCAATAAAAACACATAGATGTAACATAAATAGTGTTATAGCACCAGGTGGCACGTTCGCCTGCATGCACCATGGCAACTGGAATATTACGTCAGTTTATTTATCTTTGGAGTCAATAAGGAACATTCATTGAATCTTACTTCCTTATTGGCGCACACACACGCACACACACACACACACACACACACACACACACACACACACACACACACACACACACACACACACACACACACACACACACACACACACCACACAATCTGTATAGGCTCCAGGTAGACCAAGTGACAATGAGAATCATTTTTGATTTAATCGATCAATCAATCCTCACAATCAAAATCGCTGTTTTATTATCTCTTAAATAGAGGGGAAGCAAATCTATACCTTAATATAACTTTATACAGTATATGTGATGATACAGCCACAGAAAAATTAAGAGACCATTAAACATTTTCATTTCATCAGCATTTCTAGATGTATTGTGGTCATTCCAATCCAGTGTATGTTGAACAAAATCAAACCTCAGGAGTGACAAAGTTACTGTTGTATTGCTTAAAGGTGAATATGAACTTGTTTTTGTTGCAGTATTTGAGGTCTTTAAAAATACAGAAATACTATTATTTTAACCTGTTTCTCCAGTTTTCACAAAATGAAAGTAAAAATAATTTTACCTAAACACATACCTATAAATAGTAAATTCTGAAAAACTGAAAATGGTCAGAAACAGTCTCTTCATTTTTTCTGCGGCTGTATATTTTGGCAAGAATCAGAGGATTCTTCATTGTTACGTTTAAAATAATTTAAAAAAAATACTGAATAAATGAATTAGTTAGTGAATACCATATTATAGAAAAACCCAATCATGTTTAAATGAGAGGAAATGAAAATGTGCATGTGTTGGAAGACTAGGAGTTAGTCATTAATTTATCTTATTTATAATGTCAATCAATCATTAATACTGTAACTATATATATATTAGGACGTATATTAATCGATTAAGATCAAAAAAGAAAAGCAAGAGATGCTTTAGTTGACTATTAGGATTTCCAAAGCCAGATGAAATGATTGCCTCTCTTCCATACCTTTCCCTCTCCCTGTCAAGAGACCTTCATGGGACCAACAGGAATGGAAAACACCCAAGAATAACAATGGTGAAAGGAGAAAAGTGAGAAAAATGAATAAAACAAAACAATGTCTCATCATAGAGGCACTATCAAATAAAACCAGAATAAAACCAATGCATTGAACATCATAATTAGTAAACAGCCCTGAGCGTGTAATCTGTTATTAGCATATTGTTTATTTTCTAGATGAAACATCCTATTGAAACTGATTGAATATAGATTACTGACAAACCCAAGGGCTTTTATCTGCAGAGGAATTCTCTTCGCTCTTCACTGCATTTTAGAGCATCAAACCTATGTTAGAATCACTGAAGATCTGAACAAAAATATCCTACATATTGCTAGACAAGTTCTTGCATGCAAACATGTATTTCAACTGTGTTTCCTCTCACCAAAGCAGAATCATTTTAATGTTTCATGCATGAACATATTTGTGCATTTGAGAATGGTTCGCCATCTTTAAATGTTGCGCACCACGATTTTCATTAAACAGCATTTCAAGGGTGTAAAACCTTGGAGAAAGAACCTTGGTCCCTCTACAACTCTACAACAGTGACACCAAAATATTGTATTTCAAAAATAGTCACCAATAAAAAGTAACTGTTATCATTTTCTTTCATAGGGAGACAATAGGGAATAAAATGATCTTATCTAGGTCAAAGCATTTGTTATATTTCCAATTCACTCGCCTCAGAGATTAATGTCTTGCGTGTTGGTGCTTACATCATTACATTGTATAGACGGCTAAAAACAAAGCAACGCCATAAACAAACGTTACTGCGCATGTGTGCTTTTGTGGCCCAAAGTTCTATAAAACTGCTGAGTTTGAGGGACCAAAATGCTTAACACCTTTGAAGAGCTGGATCACTCATCTTTAGTTCCTGCTCTGTCATCCACAGTGTAACCAATGACATGCTCAGGCTCAGATGATGTGCTAAAACCAAATACCTGTTCTCGTTCCTTATCAACCCAGCCGCCAATTTTGAAAGAGGGGAACAAAAACGTACAGGAAGATGGAGTTGATCACATCAATCACATGTTATTGGAGAAAGATGATAGTGCTAAAGCCAAAGTGGAAGTGGAAAGGGAGGGCTTAGCTTAACTTAGACGTTAGCATTGCTAAGCCAAACGGTTTAATGAATACAGCTGTTAAACACGAAATTGAGAGTCACAACTCTATATGATGTATAGTTTTCAATTAACTAGTTGCGAAATGTGTCAGCGCCATGTTAGATTTACACAGTATTAGGGTAAATCAAAAGCAAGTGTTACAGACATGTTAATGTGTGTTACGTATTAGCCCAGTTACAATATATATTATAGAAATTATATATATAATATTTATAAATATATAATTATAGAAACTCAGAAGAAATTTTAAAACTGTAACTTTAAAGCTACAAGCTAGGAAAAAACAGTCACGCTACCATTTTAGTAGTTTGCTACACTACTAGTTACTACCAAAGCATAGCTGACAGCTATTTGGGTAAACAACATCTTTTTCATTCATTTTTATTTGATTAAATATTTGATCAGCATTTATCTTGTTTTGTTATGCTACACATACTTGATAAAGAAAGCTTTGGACTTGTTAAAAACGATCTGAGAGGCTGTCACTCGCATGCATATTACGCGTTCAGTCGCGCGATAACCAAACAATATGGCGGCCTCCAGTACTGTGAGCTCTCGCTGCTTGACTATGTATAAACGTTTCCCCAGCAAAATGTGGATTTATTTGAACACATTATTAACATTCGCCAGACTTTAAACACACATACGTTGACCAAGGGTATTAAAAAGCACTTTTGGCTTATAACTGTGTATGTGCGCAGGCACATCCTGTTTTTTTACACAGCAACATCGCCATCCACTGGCCTGGCATGCATACTACAGCGTTTTTATCTGTTTTCCTGGATCTGTGTAAATGCATGTGTACGTGAAACTTTTCAAAAACGCAAAGGAAAAACTTTTTAGTTCTTCATCGTGTAAACGTGGTCTGAGAGAAAACATTTTGTTTGCTACCTCTCACTTCACACTTTAATATAATGTAATGACTGTAGTCCACCCTGACACTTTCTTTGATTCTTTTTGACAAGGTTTATGCAAGAAATTAAAAAGGCACTTAATGCAAACTAAATATATGTCACAACTTCACACTGTCCCATCAAGCACCAACAGTATTAAAGGGACAATATGTCCAAAAATTATTTATTCACTTGTATAACTTTCCTTCTTCTGCAGAACACAAAAAAATATATTTTGAAGAATGCTGGTAACCAAACAACATTGACCCCCCAATTGACTTCCATTGTATGGACACAAAACCACAGAGACCTTTCTCAAAATATCTTCATTTGTGTTCCACAGAAGAAAGATTTTGGGGTTATCTATCCCTTTAACACAATGATCCAATAAATCCCAGCAACCGCTGTATGATGGTGTGTGTTGGAATTAATCATAATTTTTTCTTGCTATTTCTGTTTTTTTCTTTCAAGACTTTGGATCTTGAAAATCTTTCTGGTTGGGGTAGTCGAGGTAGATTTGCACAGAGGCCATATTTACAGTTGCTGGTGTTGGTTAGGCTATGGTTTTACAAAATGCACACTGGAGGATTCTTAACTCCATGGCAAACAAAATGACCTGAGACTCTGATGCATCTTTCAGAGCTTAAGGAAACAGCTTCATATATATTTCATATGCTTCATATGATAAGAGTTTTTGTTTTAAACATCACTCAGATATGGGCTTGTTTTAGATTGTTATTTAGCATTTGTTTGGTTAGTTGTTATTTTTGCTTAGAATGAGAAAGACCGTTCCCCTCTGCAGGGTAAGAGCTACGTTCGGGACCTGTAACAGGTAAAACAGTAATTCAGCATCGGTTCAGGATCATAGCACAGACTGCATATAAAGACTTCTAAAAGGAACATTCAAAGTCTTCTTCTTTTAGATGAACCTGAAAAAGTCTACCATGATTTTGGTAAAAGGTAAAAAGTTCAATAGTTCAAACTTACTGATAGTCAAATGATCCATCTTGGTCTTTATGGTCAACAGCATCTAATGGGAGATCTTTCTTTTCTCTCACTGAAGAATAAAGAAACACTAACAGTCAGTCTTGACAAGAGCCATGCTACACAAAAACAATCACTTGAAGTGCTACTCATATGCAACAAATAGAAATTTGCATACAGTAGACAGCATATGTGACCCTGGATAACAAAACCTTGTCTTAAGTAGCACGAGAACATTTGCAGTAATAGCTACAAATACATTGTATGGGTCAAAATTATCGTAAGGCTGCAAAATCGCAACAAAAATGGCCGGAAACACGTCTACAAACTTTGGGAACTACCCAAATAAGTTTGGTATCTATGTAAAGCTTAGAATTTCAGCTTTCAGGTTCATCTATTCTCTACAATGTCATTACAGCATTGCCAAACCGAAAGAGAGTGTTAAAACAAATCTGTTTCTTCTTGGCAAGCAGCCTGCTAAAGCGCCCCTGATGGACAACTTTAAAAGCGATTTACTCAATGTTTTGAATTATTAATTTGCTATATTTTATATATTAATAGAAAGCTTATTTATTCAGCTTTCAGATGATGTAAAAGTCTCAATTTTGAAAAATTGACCCTTAAGACTGGATTAAGAATTGACTATTGACTGGATTTTACCTGGATATTTTCCTCCACGACTCCTCTTGATGAAGCAGACAATGAGCAAGATGAGAATCAGCAGAGCGACGGCACACATGAGCCCAATAAACCAGCCCTGAGTAGCAATGTCTTCAGACTCCTTGTAGGCTGTTAACCACCAAAAAGAGAGGTACAAAATAAAATGTTTGATGATGATGTTGATGATACAGTACATCCATAAACAAGTAGCAAAAATCATCTTATATAGGTTATCCCCCCGTGCTAAAACTGTGAAACAGATATCGATATTTTGTGTGTAGAATCGATACATCGTCCCGTTATATATTTGATCAATGTATCAATCTATATCAATGTATCATTACACCCCTATAATCTCACACATTGAGAACATTTTCTCTTCCTCTTGATCCATTGCATTGGGAGAACATTGGCTGAACAAATGTAACGCCAAATGAGACCCCAATAAATCTCACAGACTTTCAGCAGCCGGCACGGTAGACGTAATCTGACAACCATCCTTTATCAAAAACACATTAGTGGTGAGAACATTGGATCTGGATTTGAATGACCCATCCCTTACTCTCAGATAACAGCATCAAAGCACAGGACAGACTATGTTCAGAGTAATCTGAAATCTAAAGCCAGCAGCTTGGTTTAAAGACAAATACCCGCTGATATTACACTGAATTTGACATGTATGACATTTGTTTGTGCTTTTTGAACAGACATTTGGGAAGTTTACACACTGTTGTCTAAGAACAGTAGCTGTATAAGTTCATTGAAAATCTAAAAGAGAAATCTATCATCGTCTATAGTGGTAGGAGGAAACCATAAAGGTGATGGTTTGGATTATTACAAGCTCTTCAATATGAGAAAATCCCAAAATGTCATTTATAAAAATGACGGATTCTTAACACGTCAAGGATTAATATCTTCTTGAGCATGTTCTTGTAGAAAACACTGAGATTTCACACATTGTGTGAAGACAGCTGCTGCTAGAAAAACAACCGTGCTGAAAAGACCTGATACTGGTAACCAGAAAGACTTTCTTGGTCAACCAGCTTTACCAACCAGACCAGGAAAAAAGATGAATTGATCCTGCAAATGTTACATATCTGGTCGGAAAACACTGGTCCTTTCAGCAGAAAATGCATTTAGTGTATGTGCACATTCCCTGAACCATGAGCCTGGCACTGCTGGCACCAGTTACAAAAACCCATACAGAAAGAAAATAATAAGCATGACATAATGCAGTTGCATACACTTTGTTGTAGTTTTTTTTCTAATTCAAATGCCGGAGGTCACGTTGAGCCCTTTTCTTAGTCCTTCCTTGTGTCTTGGCCACCCCTCACCTGTCTCGAACATGACATAGTCACTGCTGATGGAGTGGTGCTCGTGAGAATACACCCGCAACCGATACTTGACCCCGTCCAACAGCCCGGACAGCTTAATGGGAGGCCCGCGGTTTACTTGAAAGCTTTTCATTATACCATTACCTTCAGGGGAGACACAAGAGAGGTGTCCATCAAAGAGAGAGAGAGAGAGAGAGAGAGAGAGAGAGAGAGAGAGAGTGACCCACAGAACAGCTACAGGCCTCTTCCACAAGATAGCGGGTCATGTTTGCTAACCGAGTCCTTTTGATGCATCCCTCAATCTCCGAATCTAGGTTAAATCTTGGAGATAGACATCCACGGGGTATGTTGGAATATTCTCAAGAGGCAATTTGCGGAAAGAATAATTTAAGGGGATAGAACACGGTGCTGGGGTAAAAATACTAGAAAGTCTTTGCTCAGCACACATCAAAGTCTAGTTGTGGTGTATTAGGGGCATCGCTTGCCTCATGACGCCTGTTAAAAGCTTTGATGTTCAGTTGCTTTCTAATGTTTCACACCGTTTGCTATAATGAGGCCAAGATTAGAGTGGAGGGAGGTGCACCTTGACTCAGTTATCCATAGACCTCATCTCATCTCTGAGGAAGCTCAAAAGCAGACAGACAAACCCCAAATGACACTGTCAAGAAGTGAACATGATGTTCCAATGAGGTTCCATGATGTTCCTAAGAAAACATCATGCAACTCATGGGTTGACATGAGCTTGAGGAGAGGAATTGACTGAATACTCCACATATGCAAAACGTGACATATGCAGCCATAGCCAACAATAACAACAATAAAATATGCAGTGAAGAACCTCTTTAGAGTCTGAAAGTGCATCTGTGCTGAACTGAAATCTACAGGTGAATATGGCATGTAGCATTCAGTCTTGTGATTAAAACATAATACACTGCAAAAAAAGTCATTTCTTGCTTTATATTTTTGTTTTGTTTTTCAGTACAAATAAAAAATTGCCAATTCAAGTTGGCTTAAAGTCATGCAGAAACTCACTTATTTTTTATATCTTAGGTCTTTATATCTTAGGTCACTAAAAAATGCTAAGAAATTCATATATTAAATTGTTTGCAGTGTAGTGCACCCAATATTCTGATTCCCCAACTCACACTGGAAAAATATATATAAAAAATTCTAAAAATAAAAGCTACAAAAATGTTGCATTTAGAGAAGCAAAGTGACCTAAGATGATAAGTAGTGTTTTCCATAATAATAATTATTATTATTATTAATAAATAAAAAAATAAAATGATGTTAATGCATAAAACTAACACAAAAAAAAATATTGCCAAAGGCATAAAAAAATCGAATTAAAGTGTATATTTCCTACCCCATTGTACCCTATTGGCTTTTCCTTGTTTTAAGCATAAATTTCAATAATTGTTGGTTTTTTTTGCAGTGGAGGAACCATTAGCATGTGTATTAAAATGACATTTATTCCCATATTACATATGTGGAGCGAGTTACAGCTAATTATAGCGTTAGTTGATGACTCTTGAATGTCATTAAATTCTAATGGGGATAGATCAACCCCATCTCATTTCAGCAGACATCTCCATGCCATACACACAAACGGGGAACAGCAAGACAAGGGAGGAAATGATACAAGCAATTCCATTTCCACATTTGGTGAGCTTGATTTAACCTCTAACCGAGGGCTATCCTAGGCATCCAGCACAGTGCTTCTTTCTTAGTGTAAAACAAATAGGTTCACAGCCCATATGCACATCTTGAATTAAACCCAGATCCCTGCTGATACAGTTACACTGCCCTGGTGGTGTATTACATCAGCATATACAGTACCCCATGTTTCAAGGTTACTTTGACTCTCCCCTGGAGGAGACCTTGAGAGTGAAACATTAACCCTGCCATTATCCTCGCTCTCTCTGAAACATTTCCACCCCAGATAAAAGAAACAAAAGCCCAAGGGGCGTCAATCAGATATGCCAGGGCTGCCAGCATATGGGATGAAACAATGGTGGCCAATATGGACTATGAGCCAAGCAGCAGTGGGCAGCCAGACAAAGTGTGCTGCTGGGAAGCCAATGGCAACGGTTGAGGGGTAGTGTGAGCAATCACATCTGATAAGCTGAACAGATAGCTCAAGGACAAAAGAGCAAGCGAGAGAGATCGAGCAAGATGGTATATGAGAGAGAGAGAGAGAGAGAGTTTTGTGTGGGTATATACAATGTAGTAGAACGCAGGTTGTGTATTAACAACATAAAAATATATTTACATGCTGAAACTAGATCATACATGTACATGCACAGGCAAACTTTGGTTTGTATTGAAAGACCGTACCTGCCAATTAAACTGAAAATTAAAACCTGCCGTCATACAACGGCTAATTAAAGTATGATTTTTTTCACACAAGCATTTTCTTGATCTTTGTTTTTGTCTTGTTTTCTAGTAACAATATATGCTGTGTGGTGACACCAGCTCGAGAAGTTGTGAAATTTGAGCTAATTGTTTATTCTGTTTTAGGGATAAATAAAACACATTTTAATAACGGAAAATCTGTAACGCTTTAAGGTTAACATTAGTAAATGCATTAACATGAACTGACAATGAGCAATATAGTTTTTCAGCTACCTATAATGTTGGTTAATGTTAATACAATGATTTATATTAGTTCACGGTGCAGTAACTAATGTAACTAACAGTAGTAAGTACTAATTATATATGTATTTTATACATATAAATATATATGCCACACACACATATATAAACACAAACATTTATTTTAATTGCGATGAATCGATTTGACAGCACTAGCTTCATTGTTTGAAATGCTAAACTTAACTAAGATTAATAAATGTAAAAGTAAAAGCATTGGGCATTGTTAACTGATGCATTAACCAATGTTAACATTACCTCCGTATTGTAAAGTGTTACTGGAAAATCTGAAAAAAACATCTCTTTTAATCTTTCTAAAGTCTTCGGTCTCGCTTCTCTAAATCTATATCGTGTGAAGGGTTTTTACTGGAAAACAAGACAAAGGCTCTGATTAAGCTAATGGTTTTTGCAGTGAGAACAGCACTTTATGAACCATAAGACCGAACGGCTAGATGCACTCAGTTAATACTTTACTGAGCAAAATTCTCAGAGGCCCAATTCAAGTAAAATGTGCAGATCTTGGTTGTCGACTTTTTCAGCCCGAGTCCTCTCTCCCCCTCATAGATTCAGTCAAACCTCTCCCTGTTCTAAGCCATCAGTAAGAACAGAGCTTCCTAAAGGGAACATGCATGGCCGCTGATGACACAAAGCAAACGCATCTGCACATTATTATCTTTCAGTGAGTAACACGCTAACTGCCCCGGTACTGTGTGTCACGCACACATTTTATGTTTCCAAAATGCGTTAAACATTACAGGGAATCAAAGCAGGGAAATATCATAAATGTAAACCAATTAAAAAAGAACATTTACAATATCTCCCATTGAAATAAACACAAGCTCCCTGTAATGTTGAATGACGAATGAAAGCCCAATGAAACGCGGTGCGAGCGGGTGATTTGGGTCTCCAGCAGGTGCAGTAAAATCTATGTTGTCCCCTTTACCAGCTCTCGGGAGATGCGTCTGGCTCTTATTCTCCAGCGTGTACTCTATCACAAACACGCTGCTGTCAACGGAGAAGTTGTGCTTCCAGCTGACATTAGCATGGTCACGGTTAACTTCCACGGTCACATTCCAGATCTTTACATTCGGGGCTATGCAGAACAGGTGGGAGAGGAGTACACTTTAATATTTTGCAATGCACAAAACGGCTACTGTAGGTTGATTTGATTTCTAACGCATTTCTTTTGCCTTCATCATGCAAGACATCAGGCTATTTGTAAAGTAAATGTCAATACTAATTCTGTGTAATCTGACTGATGCCAACATCAATCACGTCCCTGTCCTAACTAGACAGCTATCTGAGTGAAACATATATAATGCATGTCATGTGAACAATCTGATCTGAACGCTCTGCTGATTTCATCTATGAAATGAACACTGTGTCGATATCAGATACCCAGCAGTTTCCAGTCCACAGTTTTAGGAGAAACAGGCCGAACTGGAGGAACTGTAGTGGAAGCTGCCGTTGTAGTTGTGGTTGTAGTTGTGGTAGTAGTAGTAGTAGTTGTAGTAGGTTTAGGTGGAGCAGCAGTTGTAGGGGCAGGTGTGGCTGGTTCTGGGGTAAGTATTTCAGGGGAAAGGGGAGGAGGGGTTTCGAACATCAAGGCATCTGTAAAGTTAACCGCTGAGAGAGGAAGAGAACACACAGAGAAGTTTAGGTGGAGATTCTAGGGTTAGACACCAGAGAGACACACCATCTGAGAGAATGAGATGTTCAATGGAAATCCCACAATTCCATTTTTCAGCAAAATGTTGTCAGTGTTCGGAATAAAATACACTCTTAAAAATAAAGGTGCTTCACAATGCCATAGAAGAACCTTTTGGTTCCATAAAGAACCTTTAACATCCGAAGAAGCTTTCTTTATCGCAAAAGGTTCTTTGTGGAACCAAAAATGGTTCTTCTATGGCATCTTTTGGCTTTTTATTTTAGCACAGTATCTGCAGTATAATGCATACTATAAAAACAGTATGTGAAATAGGGCTACACCATTATCGTGGCCAAACAAATTCAATAGCATAACGATATTATCGCAATAATGCATATTCATCTTATCATTTTGTATTCTCTCTTACAAATATAAGTAAATTGAAGCGAGAGGTTGTGACTACTGTTGCTATTAAGAAAAATGTTAAACGAGTGCTAAATGTATAGTATTAACATAGAACCAATAATCATAGTTTTCAATATTACGGTTATTGTTGATAATTGTCATTATATTGTGACACACATAATTTTGACATTGTGACATTAACCCTTATTATGTTCAACGTTTAATAAAACAACTGGATATTGCAAGCAATAATTCTATTGTTTATGTTTATCATTCAATTAAACGGCTCAACATCCTGACAAGTACTGCACTCTCTATCCTTAACTGAACACATCTCTGTCTCTATAGTTAAAGACAACACGTATCTTGTGTTACATTAAACTCAACCTTGCGTTGTCCCTTTTATTTAATCAACACAAAACGAATGTGTTCAAATTCCATACCACAAAAATGTGTTATTTTTAACACATCCTTTTTGAGAGTGTAGTAAGCATGTCAACAGATGTGAAGCAGTTTAAAGTTTTCTTTTCATACGCTAAAAGTATTTTAAAATTAACTCTTGTGCGCCCCCTTGAGGACAAATAGTGTCTCTGCAGACCACTGTGCCACAGTTTCATATTCCCATGGGGCATCTTCTGAAGAATACTTAAATCTCTGTTTGAAATATAAGAACTCTAAAACATATACATCAAATCCATCATGTCTTCATTATCTAAAAAAAAAAGAAAAAACAGAGAATGTGGGATAGCCATTAGAACACGCAGTGAATTTAATTACTAGAAAGAAGAGAAAGATTCAGGAACAGATGCTGTTAATATTGCACGTTTGGTTTTACCTTTGAAACCAGCACCAGTAACCAACATCCAGTTCACAAAATCTACAGTGTACAACCAGTGTCCATACTCAACATGTTTCTCCAAGACAGACAGGCAAAACTGAAAAATGAAAGCAATTAAAACCACAGCCAAAGTTAATCCAGCCATCCCATGTCAAAGAGCCCCATAGCGCTTGATGACAATACGTTTTGCCAGACCAAAACAGGGTCATGCCAACAGATGTGATTCCTATGCACAAGGCTGTGATTTCCAATGACACGGTGCGCTCTTACCTGTACTGTACAGTATGTGTCCCATTGAATGACAACAAATAAAACTCCTCGAGGAAGGGGAAATGAAGGTGACACAGGCAGAAGCGGTGACGTGCATTGCCAAAGCGATCCTTTGTGATTGGTGGCAAGCTGATTTAACATTTATTCTCATTCATTGTTAAAGAGTTCAGCAGTTTCTGCAGTTGCAGTTGTGCCTGATCTAGCTCAATATGTTTTGGTAAGCTGCATGGCTCATTTAGTTTAGCAGTACTCTTAGCTTGACATTTGAGCTCACATGCTAAACTGAACATAAACTTTAACCTGTATTTAACTAATACAATAGTTTCGGATGTCAGCCAGACATTAAAACCTTAATATATATACTAATGTTTCACAAATCACCAAAGTTAGCTTAAACTTTAAAGCATAATTGTCTCCTAATTTCTTATAATTTTGTTATTATCAGTTTTTTGCATTTAATTTTGCACTACATCATGCTGTAAGAGTGATTTTTTTACTAGAGGTGAAAAAAACCTCTTTTTAAAAATGTAATACTTGACTGTGATACAAGTGAGAGTTACTATCATTTTGACTTGTAGGGGACTGCCTTCCTACAGGAGATCTCTGTTTCACCATAATATATTTTAAAATCGATGATGGGACGAGCATGCTGAGATATGCCAAGCAAGGCATTTGACAGGAAGTGATGTCAGGGCTACTGTAGCAAGGTGCCATCAGGGATTAGGGGTCAAAAAGGTACATGTACATCATATTTACCTTACGCATTACTTTAACCTTATTTGTGCATCTCTTAGGGCACACATTTACCATCACAAAGATAAAACTATATTCAGCTACACTGAGAGCAGATTCAGTGACTTCACAAAAGTGCAGAAGGTGAAGCCTATCCCTGAAAGCACACAGTGATTGATGAGGGCAGACAGACGGAGAAACATTGAGGGACAGGCATCAGTATACAGTGCAGTTCAGCTTCAGCATATTTCATTGTTTTGCATTAGTGGAAATTTTAAGTGTAAAGGGTGAAGAGCTCACACTAAACAGAATTCCCTTTACAACACAAAAATATAGAAATTCATTGGAAATAATGCAATATAATAAACAAAACATTCAAATTAGAGATGCACCAATACTAAATTTCTCCACCGATTATTTCGAGTGATATCTGCTGATGCCGATAGTTCGGTGGTTGTGTCAACTCGCAATACCTTAAATCTGAAGATTAAATCAATATTTCTGAATGTTATATATAACAAACTGATGATGTTTCTTAACATTTTCTTTACACAGAGAACAAATGCATTGCATTTTCCTGTCCTCTTTTGATTGACAGGATATATTGGCCCTGATTTACAGCTTTTAAAGGGGTCATATGACGCAATTTTCCTGTATCTTGCAAAAAGAAAAATTGCAACACACAGTATTACACCAAATACACACAATATTGTTTTTAGTCATGTCATATGACTCCTTCAAACTATCAGCCGATTTTGCTTTTATCAACCGATAGCGATTATTTGCCAATATATCGGTGCATCTCTAATTTCAATAAATTTGATATTTATTATGAAATAATTCAAAATCATTTTAAATGGCTATTGTAACAATTATTATACAGTAAAATATGTTCTTTGTATAAGGGTGCCCAATTACTTAAACCACTGTTCGCTGTTAAAAACTAATCTTCAAAAATTAGTATTTTGGTCTTTTTTCAATATACATTTTTAAAACAACCTTAAAGCAAAGTACATTTATTTTAATAAGACTTGCAGGCAAATCTTGAAGTATAAATCCATCAAAATCTTCTCAGTTCTTTGCTTACAAACAGAGTAATAAAACTTTTACATTCTATATATTTATATTCTATTTTTTCCACAATTTGCCCTTTAACTTCTTTATCTTTTAGGGATACTGTTCATATAATTCCACTTGAAATATACTGCCGAAACTACCAATTAAGATTTTTTTCCAGTGTAAGCCTATTCTGATTGCAATTCTGTTGGTGTCCATAGTGGCTCTGAACCTCATCTGTAAGTAAACAATGTGGGTATAACATTCTATGTGAGGCTGTGGGCTGTTCCTGATTGGTCATGAATATGTCAAGTACTTAAGCACTCAACTGCACTGTCACATATTGAAGGAGGACAGAGAAAGAAAATGAAGTAGACAGAGACTGAAGCAGAAACAGAGCAGGAAAAAGACGGTCAGGCAGGTCATCCATTCCCCCATTACCTACAACTGTAGAGTCAGTATCTGGGGTGCCTTCAGTCAACACCACAGGAAAGACAGGTGGAAAGAGGAGACACGTGAGAGAAGGTCAGAGAAGAAACAGTAGATATCAAGCCGTTAAGAGAGAAACAGATTTAAAGACACCACAAAGCATCAGAAAACAGCAGTGTTGAATGAGACAGGAGGTATTATCAGGCGAGATTAGGAAGAGAACAACAGGGATAGCACAGACAACACAGAGAAGATCGACCATCAATGATTCTGCTCTCAGATTCACTAACAGAAACACAACACAGAACTTCAACACTTCTGTTGGCTGACCTTCATTAGTGAAATGTGGCGACTCTATGGCGTACACCTCTCCTGCGCCGACCTGTGTACGTGCTGATAGGTAGAACTTGTATCGTGTGAAACGGTGAGGCAGGTTCAAGGTGTACTCCGTCACATTGGGTGGGAAGCTTTGGACCTTCCTCTCTCCCTCTTGGGTCCCATTTACTAAGGAAGCACATGCAGAATAAACAAAATATTAGTCAAATATTATAACATATATACTGTATGTCAATAGCATATTATGAAACAGCCACGGAAAAACTTAATCCAAATTTTCATTTAATCAACATTTCTAGATGTATTGTGGTCATTCCGGTCCAGTGTTTCTTACATTTTAACACCGGGAGTGACATGAAGTCATCCAACAGCAATATGAAAGATTGACAGCATGACAAGACACATGAAAACTGTGATAAAAATCGAGGTTTAAACTTTTCCTAAATACATGTACAAATGTGACCCTGGATTACAAAACCAGTCTTAAGTAGCACAGGAACACTTGTAGTAATAGCCAAAAATACATTGTATGGATCAAAATGATCTATTTTTCTTTTATGCCAAAAATCATTAAGTAATTAAGTAAAGATCATGTTCCATGAAGATATTTTGTAAATTTCCTAGTGTAAATGTATCAAAACTTTATTTTTGTGAGTAATATGCTATGCTAAGGACTTCATTTGGACAACTTTAAAGGCGATATTCTCAATATTTAGAATTTTTTGCACCCTCAGATTCCTGAGTTTTAAATGGTTGTATCTAGGCCAAATATCCTAACAAACCATACATCAATAGAAAGCTTATTTATTCAGCTTTTATATGATGTAAAAATCTCAATTAAAAAAAATTGACCCATAATCCAGGGTCACAAATATTAATGTTGTATTGCTTAAAAGTGAATACTTGTTTTCTTTGCAGTATTTGAGGTCTGAAAAATAAAGAGCATCTTTTTTTCAGTTATTTTTTACCTGTTTCTCCAGTTTATATTTTCTGCAAATAAATGTAAATAAAAACAATATTTTTAATAAATAATATATAGTGAGAAGTACCCAGAACTATACCAAAAATAATAATTTTACCTAATCAAATATCTATAGTATAGTATTGTTAGTGCTATCTAACAATAAATGCCACTCTATATTTTATCATATATTGTAATATTTATATATTTTTAGTGTTCATTGTATATAATGTTCTTTTGATGTGTAAGGTGTGCTCACCTGTGTGGTACTGAAGCGTGTATCCAATCAGCACACCGTTCGGCTCCAGGGGCTTTTCCCACTTCAGGTGAACCATGTCTGTGTGCTTCTGAATCTTGAAGTACTTTGGGGCTCCCGGCTCTATGAAAATATTACAAGAGCTATTAATATTATGTTTTAGATACAAACATTACATATTTGCTATCTGCTTATATTGATGATAAAATGTTAAACAATGTAGAGAAGCATAGTGACTCATACCTCCCTCCTTAGTCTCAAACTCCACAGGGTTGCTTTGTGGCCCCTCAAACTCTCTGTTAGCCACGACCATGTGCATCTTATATTTGCTGTAAGGATAGAGTTCAGTGAGGATGCCAGAGGGACGTTCGGTCGTGGTGAAGAAACCTTTGTGCAGTTTTGTCCTGTTCACTTTCAGGCCCTTAATCAGACTGGCCTCCCTCCAGTAGTACAACTGCGGAAATGAGGAAAGATGCTAGTTAGTTCTGTCATCGGATCAGAAACAACAATTCTTCGAATACTCAAAGCACAATGTATTAATGACTGTCTGCTCACCTTGTATTCCTTAAACTCTCCGTTGACAGTGCTGGGGTCCACTGGGGTCCAGTGCACATTTACTTTGGTGCTGTTGATCTTTAAAACCTTGAGGTTTGTAGGTGCAGCTGATGGTTCTGAAGACACAAAACAGTACAGATCCATCACAACCCATAAGATAATCGAAATGTGTCATTAGATATGAGATGTCAGTTCTTACTGTCTTCCCCAGAGTAACCAATGACAACATTAGACTCCGGACTGAGCCCAAAGTCATTGGCGGCTTGCATTTTGATCTCATAAGGAACGTAGGTGTCTGTATTATGAACAGTGTGCTTTGTTTTAGTGGTGGTAATGTTGTTCCATTCTTTATCCGTGTTTTTCAATCTCCACCAGAGAACATATCGCAGGTTCGGCCCGTTCCTCTCTGTGTTCTGCAGGGGCTGTGAAATGTACAGATTTATGTTGAGCTCACATAGTCACACATTCACTTTTCTTTTTTCATGTAGCTGGATGAACAGCATGGGCATTCTATTTTTATTTACCTGCCAGGTGATCTCCATGTTGTTCTTCTTGCTTCCCCATCCTTTAAGTCCACTTGGAACGATATCAGGAGCTGAAATGCAGCATAAAACGTCTGTTAATGTGTTGACCCAAAAAACTAAAAGTAACATCTACATTTATGCATTTATTTACCCAAAGCAACTTAAGGTATACATTTTCATGGCGTAATGCTGAAATACAGAAACTACTACAACTGTCTTCCCATTGGAAATCTATGTGCAGTTAATATGAAGGCCAACTCACCAGCTCCGCTGGTCTGATAGCGTGCGGAGGGGTGGCTGGGTTGACTCTGACCCACAGCATTGATAGCTATGACTCTGAACTGGTAGTTGACAAAGGGTGACAGCTGCAGGTTAACCGAGTTTAGGTTGCCATCATGTATTGAAAGGTTCTGCCACTTTCCCGGCTCCCACCTGTCCTCTTCAAACTGGACGAGGAAATCTGCAGATAGAAGAAATAAGATTTCAGTGATGGATATGACTTCGATATAGTAACTTCATAAATGTACAAATGATTTATTTATTATTGTCAAATCGTGGTGAAATCGTGAAAAGGCAAAGAGGTTTTATACAGCCGTCAGTCTTACGTGTAACAGGGCTGTTGTTTTCATTTCCAGGCACCCAGGTGAGCCTGACACTGCGAGCTGAGGGATCAGACAGCTCGAGATCCTGAGGGGGGTCGGGTCGACCTGGGTGGAGAACGGCATGTTAACCATCCATATTTGCTTGAGCTCTAGCTGTTCTTCATTTTAGAGGTAAATACCATATAGAGAGCTTGTTAGATGTATTAATTCAATATTAGAAATAACTGTCCTAGATATGTTACCTGCAGAGGCACTACGATTTGAGGCAGAAGAGTTGTCATCCACTACGAGGTAAAGGTCAGAGGTCAAGGGTTAGTGAAGCTATTAGTTAATAAATATAATATTAGATGAACATTAGCCTACAGCTAAAGAAATAGATGTGTTTCTAGACAACAGTAGTCTAAACATCTATTTAGAAAACATGCTATACTGTAGTTTCGTAACGGACAGTCAAGAGAAAGAGTTAAAAGAGTAAAAGGGACAGATTTATAAAATACAAAAATGTTTAGAGCACTATTTTTATGTTTTATATGCTCTGACATGCTTATGTGCCACATGTCTTTAGCACGTTATTACACATTAGCAACACGAAGAGCCATAAAACAGAAATCTATAAATCTGTTGTAAGAGGTTTGTGTACAGTATATACAGTCGTGGAAATAATTAAGAAACCATTTTCAGCTTTTTTGAAATGACCATTTATAGGTAGGTGTTTAGGTAAAATTATAATTCTTGTTTCATTCTGTTTCATCAAAAGATACTCTGTATTTTTTCAGACCTCAAATACATACTGCAAATAAATCATATTAACTTTTAAGCAATACAACAGTAATATTTGTACATGTATTTAGGGAAAGTCACTCCTGAGATTTGATTTTATTGAAATTTCACAGAGACTGGACTGGAATGACCACAATATATCTAGAAATGCTGGTTTGAAATGATGGCTGTATGTATACTTCTGAACAAATTTCCCCCTTGAAGTTAGCTTAAGCGGTCTCTTCAATTGTGAATGATTGGAAAAAGGAAATGTTAAACATGTTTACTTATAACTGTAAGGCGAGCAGAGGCTGAGTCTTCATCTATCTCAGTTTTGGCAGTGCATGTGTACGTCCCTGAATCCTCTGGATTGATATTGTTAATGGTCATGGATTCGTCATCCTTCCTTAACCGGCCCCTAAAACATAAAGTCATCAGATGTTACACACATAATATGCATTTATCTAAAAAAAACACCTGCTGAATGTATTCTTAAATGAGGATATATAGTGTATGATATAATCATGATATTATTAAATCATATTGGTATTGTGTATTACAGCCAGCCGAAGCTCAAAGGCTTGTCATCTTTCAGCCATGTGACCGTAACGGGAAGGGTCGAATCGTGTTTAACTCGACAGTCAAAGCGAGCTATGTTTCCTCTGGGTCCTGTTACGTGTTCTGGGGCCCGTACTATTCTTGTGGGCTCTGAAATGAAGCACAACACAAATGAAATGAATCAAATATAAAGAGATATTTAATGGCAAATCGGCATTATTGTTATCATTGCTCAGTCTGATTCATACCTTTGACCTCCAGGATCACCTTATTCTCACTCTGGCCCAGAATGTTATTGGCGACGCATGTGTACGTGCCCTGATCTTCTGGTCGAGCCTGTTTGATCTCCAAAGTACCGTTGTGATACAGCTTATAGTGACCACCATCTAGACCGCTACCTTGGCCATTCTTAAACCTAAACACACACAAACACACACACACACACACACACACACCTTAGCGTATTTCTCTTTACCAGCATCTTTCTGTCAAACAAAATGTTTGGAACTCAAGCTCACCAGCGCAGCAGAGGGAACGGTGAGCCAAAGAAAGGGCAGTCAAGGAAGGTCCTGTTGTTCTCAATGACTTTGATCAGTTGGTTCTTTGGGCCTAGCATCCGTGGAACCATGTCTACAAAGAGGACAGCGGTAATATTTTACAAACTCTGTGTCATGTGACCAGTCCAAACCTTTCCAGACCTCACGTCTTACCCAGGATGTTGACAAAAGCATTGGCCAATAGGTATCCATGCTCATTAGATGCATTGCATTGGTACACCGCACTGCCGCCGATCTGCACTGAATGGAACATGATGGTATCACCCAGTACTTGCTGGCTTGGCTGTGAACCTGCAGTTAAAGATGAGGTAAGATTACTGCTTTATGGACTATGAATATGACACAAGCACAAGTATAGAAACTGACTTACTCTCTATTGGTCCCCCATTCATCAGCCATTGGATAGTGGGCTTTGGGTTTCCATTTGCACGACACACCAATCGTCCATTTTCATCAGGGGCAAGCACAAGATTGGTGGGCTTATCTAACCAATAGGGTGCAGCTAAACAGGGCAATAAGACCAAATAAATGAGAAAGGAAATAAGACCAAAACCAGCAGAACTCTCAATAAAACTTTCTCAATGGCTTACCTTTGACCTGGACGTCAACAGAATGCCGAATGCTGCCCATCTTGTTGCTGGCCATGCAGTTGTAGCTACCAGAGTCTTCCTCAGAAACGTTAAGGATCCGTAACGTTTTATTGAAGTTCTCAAACTTGACCTTTTGTAGCGGAAGATCTCCTCCTCTTTTGAACCAGTTGATAGTAGGAGTCGGGCTGTACGAAGAGAAAAAACTGCATGTTGGAAACATCTCACAAACTTCCTCTCGTGGTTTTTCATGACCTAAACATTAAATATTCTGTGTTTGAGTGAGTATTATATGTACTATTTACTCACACTCCAGCAGCAATACACTCCAGCAGAAGCTGTTCCCCCCGCAGCACCATTTTGGAGCTGGATGAGCCATTTGGAGACAGAAACTTGGGATGCGTCTCTGCTACATTACGTGCTGTAAAAAGAAAAGGCGAGAAACTGAAGCACGAAGAGAGACGTACTACAAACAATGAGTGAAAATTGCTTCTCTGTTATGCAAGTTAGTTTCAACATCACATACACACAATATGTTATTTTATTAATATATTGTGTCACAAAAATGACGTACAGGAAATGACATCACATCACATCACAACACAAAATCTAAATTTGACTTAAAACAATTGGGAAAATTAATCCAAATGTTACATTTTCAGCAAAGCTAGGACACTCTACATTGTTACCAATGTAAAAGATCTGTACAAATGAATTATTTCTGCATTATGAGTTATTGGAGATCTTTGTTTACAAAAAATGTTTTTCTACAAGATCATTTAAAATATTTATACAAGTACATAAACAATATAAGCACAAAAGCAGACAGACAGATGGTTAGTTAAAACTCCTGTTACGTGAAGACGCAGACAATCCTCTCCCTGAAGACATGATGAGCGTGACGTATTAGTTCTATTGTGACGGCGAGATTAGCACTGCCTGCAGCTATAAGCACATCGAGCTGTGCTCTTGGAGATGGAGTGACAACTGGCTTTGTTGGTTACATGAAGTGGGAGGATTAGACTATGGGGCTGCCAAGAACATGTGTTTCACGCCAGGGTCACGTGTGTCTGTGGTGACAGCCGTGCCAGTTCCCTGTCAATGACCTGGTGAAGAACTGCTTTTCAGTCAGGAGCCATTATAGCCCTAAAGACTGTCAGGATGGGAAATCTAGCTCTGATAATATCACAATGTAAGTGGGTAAATCCTAACATTTCACCCAAAAGAAAAATCTCATAATTTAGGGTGCAATAATGTCACAAAATGAAAATTCTTAATGGCACTAAAATAGGATCTATTTTCTATTTATGTATAAAATACAATCAAGACATAACACAACTTTCTTCTTAATGTACATTTACTATGACCCTCAGCTCTGAATAAATTTGCATATGGTTATCATTAAAGTTGCTGAAATATTAATAAACATCTCATCTTTTTTCTTTCCATAGCTCTAATGAGCAAGATGATAAGGATCATTAAATAAATAATGACAGAAAATCTTAATTATTAGTTCTTCAGAACAACTACAGGCATGGATTTTTACCTCAAAACAAGTCAAAAATAAATGTAAAATTAAATAACATAAGCATTAATGTAACTTATATTATCTACTATATATTGTAAATACTATGTGAGGGCACTAACTATTTATTTCCTCTTGTGCGTGTGTGTTAGAAACAGCAGTTAGAGTGAGTTAAACTAAAGCATACAGATAACACACTAACTGCGTGTGTAACTCACCACCATACACATCAGTGGAGTTGACTAAAGTGTCATTATAAGGCTCATCTGTGAAAAAATCATTGTCTTATCAACAAATAACACAAATTTTAAATACTGTACATTCAAGTACATTCAATTTTTGCAATATAAATTAAATTGTAGCCAATTTATAGCATGAAAGCTTTTGACACTACAATTAACTCTGGATTAGGGCATACCTGTCAACATTTTAATTTAACATTAGATCTTAATATCAGACATGAAAAACATCCAAACGTGGTTTTAAAAAGAGTACGCACAGTTTGTCCCTTCAAGCGTCCCGTAGTTCGGTTGTTTTAACTTTGTTTATTAGTAAGCAGAATGTTTTTATTTTTTATTTACATGGATGGGTGGATTTACAAATGTTTGCATATAGCATTTACTATTTACAAGAACCGCTTATGGTGACAGTAGGTGAAATATTAGAAATAAACTCTATATTACCTGTTTTATTTAGAGTTGTCTGCAGAACACAACACTCTTTTCGTAACACATTTTTTTTGTAAAGGCAAAGAAAGTGTAACAACAACAGCTAATGTGGTGTTAAATTATGATATCTGTTTCACTAGTTTATTTGGGCAAACTTCCAAAAATACTGTTACAGTACACCACGAGCAAAAACAATACATTACCGACAGACATAGTTCAAAAACTAGACTCTGCATCTACCTGTCGAAAAACAGCCTTTAAATATAAAACAAACAAAGGACACTGGCATACTGTAATACCACCTCCTAACCACTAGATGACAACAGTCACATGCACCTTGGAGGACAGCGCAACAATATATCAGAAATCATTCATATTAAATCCAAAATAGTCAGAACTCTGCTCTTACTTGTTTGGACTTTAAGGATGTATGGGTTCTTCTGTTGAATGGTGTGTGTAAACTCAAACCGAGCGTTGCAGCTGTAGTCAGTGTTGGCATCTTTAGCCAGAACATTGGAGAAGAACAAGTCACCATTCAAGCCCATTGATACTCGCTTGTCCTGCGTTATAGGCATAATGGCTGTGGAGAGAAAACCATATCTTAATTTGATGTGCAGTAGCCATGTGGCATCCCAAAAAATGATGCTCAAAATGAAAGTTAGTATGATCAACTTTTGCTGGTCGAAAACAACATAAGAAGATCCTGCCCTGTCCTGCCCTTATGAGCATTAAATATGCATGATTTTAAGTAAGCCATTCGCAAATTACACATTAGTTCACAATCACGGTCATATGTGATTTGTGTTAACTACACTGTAGCATATATGTCTATTCTGCATGACTCTGGGATTGTTGAAATGGCCCGTTTCTGCTCTCTCAGCTTTTTGTCAGGTAGTGCAGATTCGCATGCATGCACCAGCTCAGCACTAATACAGTAAAGGACACTGCTGTGCAGAGGAGAGAGAGAGAGGCATAGAGGAAGATGCAAGTGTGTGAAGGTGAAGTCTGAATGATAATGTTGCTAAAGAGGGTTAATGTCATCACATGAGACACACTCAATCACAGGAAGATAAGAGAAAGCTCACAACTGTCCATCCAGAAGGTTTCAGGAGGGGGGAGTCCTGGAGGTGGGTTGCAGGGGAGGACGTACGATTCCCCTTCACGCACAAGCACTGGCTCCAGAACTTCTTTTGGCCACAGAGGAGACTCTGAACAATAGAGAGAAGTGTTTGAGATTAACAATGACACAGAGATTTGTCTGGAAAGTATTGTCTACACCCGGAAATAAAATCTCCTCATTCATGTTGTTACAAACTGTCACGATATTTGATTTTCCTTACAAGAATTCATGATAATATAATCGTGATACTGTGCCTAAATGAATAAAGCATTATCACAGTTATTATACTCCAAACCTGCAATTCTATTTCTTTACTTTCTCTTTTGGAACAAAAACTAAATGATAATGTTATAATGTTTCCACAGAAGATGAAAGAAATATAGATTTTGTGTGACATGATAAAAACTATGAGAAATACAAACAGCATGTGTACATGTGTGTGTAAGAATAGAGTAAACTGGCCCTCACTGGACACTCGTAGCAGGATTCTGTTGGAAATTGCCGTGCCAAAGTCATTGGAAGCGAAACACTGGTACTCTCCCTCATAATCTTCCGGTTTCCCACTGCTTTTGATCTCCAGCGTTCCCGACCGTTTCCGCATGGTAACCCGCGGGTCCTTCCCAAAATTGAAGAACTTCCCATTTCGCCTCCACTGAAACCTGCAGAGAACAGGACGTGAGCCAACCTGATGCGCATGTTATGTAAGAAAGGTTTTTATTTCTTTTTAATGATGACCTTGTATATTAGGCCTTGACAACATACTCTTACACAAGTCAACAATGATGTAAAACCGGTAGATTGCGTGCTTAGAGCTGACAGGGTGCCATTTACAAACCTACTGAATATTCTGTGAGCGTGAACAGTAAACGGAGTGTATTATTAGAACACAATAGCTTTACTGGGCCGGTCTGTGTGGAAGGTTTTGTAAAGTCCAGCAGATCACCAAACAAAAACAGGCTTTCTGAATGGCCACACTGTGTTGAGCTGGTCAGGCCTGCTTTACACAAACAAGCACAAGGGACCAGAGCCAAACAAAGTGCCCCGGCATATCTGATGGCATGAGAAGGGTGAAAGAGGGACAAAGCTGGCAGTGCCACTGTCAGGTTGAGGCATTGGGTGTCACTCTTAAAAAAATGTGGAGGTCTTTGTCATGCTTACGCTAATGGCCGTCTGGTTTCATTAGAGAACCACAGAATGAGGGACAGAGAGAGAGAAAGAGCGGCAGAGTGAGACAAAGAGCATGATGGGGTGACAAGAGAGGAGAAAGGATTGAAGTTGACGTAGAAGTTTCAGATGCCTTTTCCCATAGGAAAAACATAAATGAAATCTTTTTTCAGTATTTCTAGTTTCTTGGATTAGATGGACAACAAATAGAGATATTTTCAGATAATATCTTAACAATTTGCATAAATCCCAAAGTGTGCAATGAAAGTCCAGAGATTTTAATATAAACTCAAACAATGTTTATTCAATTCTTCCAAAATCATATTATCTGATCTTATCTGTTGTTTCTCCCATCTTAAAAAAATCGAAGACAAAGTCTATACGTAACGCTACGTTATCTCCTAGGTTGAGACAAACTGGAGATGGAAAAGTGGTGAGAGGTGGAAACAAACAAAGACGAGCAGAAGAGAAAGCGAGGATGAGATGCCTCAACAGCAAACAGACAAAAAGGTTTCGCTCATTCTCACGTTGGCACTGGGTTCCCCTTGGCCTCGCATTCAATGATGATGTTATCTCTGGGGTCCACAATGTAGTTCTTTAGTGATTGCTTCACAATGGTGGGGGGTTGTTTCACTGGGGAGGAGAGAGAGAGAGACTTATCTAACCAGCACTGACGCAGAACACTCACATCAGTGTTATATACATTTACAAGCCTAACATATACTGACAGAACTGTAATATAAAGAAAATACAGATCATCCTGACTACAGCCACGGTAAAAACTGAAGAGACCATTCCAGATTTTTATTTAACCCGCTTTTTTAGATGTATTGTCATTCCAGCCCAGTGTCTGTTGAATTTGAACAAAATCAAACCTCAGGAGTGACAAAGTCATCCAACAGCAATGTGAAAGCATGACAAGACACATGAAAACTATCATAAAAAGTTTGAATTTCCTAAATACATGTACAAATATTACTGTTGTATTGTTTAAAAGTGAAAATAAACCTTTCTTTGCAGTATTTGAGGTCTGAAAAAATACAGAGCATCTTTTCTGTTATTTTGACTTGTTTCTCCAGTTTGCATTTTCAGAAACAATATTTTGGGAGAAATATTGTTAGTGGTTCACAGAATAAAACAAGAATGGTCTTTAAAATGGTCTCTTCATTTGCCTATTTATTTACCAGTTAAATGTAAAAGTTTCGGCTACTGTATATTGTAAGTATTGCTTTAATAATCATACACAATTCATTCAAACACTATTCTTTTTGCTAAACGAAATAGCATTTTGGTAATGTATCTATTTATGTATCATGTGAACATTGTGTTGTATTGCAAACTACTGGTACTGTTTAGCGTGTTAACAAAATGTTTTATGCTCTCCTACTTATAAGTCGCTTTGGAAAAAGTGTCTGCCAAATGAATAAATGTAAATGTAAAGACCATATTGATCCATTTTATAATAAGAATTTTGATAATGGATTATTGTAATACACATAATTGTAACGTATGGCCTCTGTTCTTGCTGTAATATACATTCTGAATTGGCTGCATGATTCACCACATGATTCCTCACTGCTCTGCTCTACTGTACTTCTATCTGGCTGAGAACTGTGGGTATCCTGGCAATGTTTACAAACCCCTAAAGTAATCCTCCCTCTCAAGACATGGCCTGCCAAGATACATGCTCTTGGGCTTACATTAGAATATTAATACGCTTGAATAAATGATGGACTTTATCATTATTTAGCACAGTGAACTCATGTGAGCTCTCCTTTGAGGTTCTTTTGAAGGTTCTTTTTTGGGAGTTTCCGACAGCAATGCGGTAATGATTTCCCCCTTCACATTTCTGATCTGCTACTTTTGGTTGTAAGCTGTTTTAAACCCAAAAGTGATTTAATGAACAAGTTAATCTCAGTTAATGAGGCACTTACACTCTTGTTGGATCTTTGCTGTTAGTTCCAGATAGGAGTGGATGGAGAGAAGATTAAATGTGGGGAAGGGAACAGAAAGAGTGAAGAGTTCAATCATGACTGGTTATAAAACTATCTAATGACAACAATTAATAACATTTATATTAATGTACACTTGTGTATTAGTCAGTGGATGCTACAGTGCGAAATACATTATATATAGTTACATTAGGTTTTCACACACAAGGCAACATTTATTTTCTACAAGCAACTACAAAAACAAATAAACGTACCTGTTGATGGGTCATGGACGAGTGAAGCGTAGAGAAATTTGCAAATAAAAGAAGAGAGAGTGGATTCATTTAGTTCAGTTCTGAAAAAAGCTAAATGATTATAATAATAGTACATTTACTCCATTTTACATTAGCATCCCCCATGTGGCACCATATTAAATCTCTGACTGGGTTTCTTTGTCCCACTGTTAAAATGACAGACCCTGTGGGGGGTTTCTCACACGCGATAATAACCACGATTATTGTGATGTATGTTCCTTAAGACCAAAGACAGCTATTATGCTCTGCAAATGAAAGGAATATGACCTTCATTCCCAGGTTATATCACCATCTAACAAGAAGCATCCATGTGTCTGTTGTGCCTGTCATAGGGTAGCGACAGGTGCATCTCTGGCTTTGTGTTATTCATCATGTGACATCAATCACTGCACATGAGAAAAGTCACGGGGGATGGGGCATCATCAGCAACATATGTGTTAATGTGTGTGAGCATGTGTGTGTGATGGGGTCAAAGGTCGGCTGGGGACAGATGACAACCTTTGTCAATAGAAATTTGGGGGTATTTGGAATAAAAAAATGTGGATATAATGGAAAGCTGAGAGGTTGAAAGACAATCAAGTTTATGCCGATTAAAATACACGAAAGCAAAAATGTATTAATAAAACAGAAAGTTGTCATTTCTGTTTGAAACTGGTGCTAATGTGGTGAAAAAGACAAAAAGATAAGTGTACAAAATGAGGCAGAACCAAATCGCTAATAGTGCAATCAGATGCTTGTCACTTCCCAGCATCCCATGCTGCTGAATACATTCAGAGAGGTCAAGAGGTCAGAGGAGTGTTATGAAGTGCTCAGAGGCAGGATCAACGCTGAAGTCTTCTCTATCTACACAGATCAATAAGAGATTCGCATGGCACCGGGGTCTGTAGTAAAAGCCAGGGAATGAGAAGGAGAGGAACAAAGGAAGTTAAGATAGGAAAGATGGAATGTGGGAAAAAAGAGGAAAAGGTTTGCTTTGGGAATACAGCAAGAGCAGGGGAGGTGCTGACAGCTCCTGGTCAGACTGAATCTTGCTCTATTGTTAAACAGAGCGCCTCTGGGTCTGTCTCTCTCTCTCTCTGTATGGGCTCTCAAATCAGTTTTCATAAACGTTAGGACCAAACGTGGACAGCTAATATTAGAAAGAAACTGAAAAAAGATGGTCAAAACAGATGCAGACAACAACGGCAGAGCGAGTTTATTGGTTTCTTTGTTTACAATGCAGTTCAAGATACACTGGATTTTCCTCATTTATTCGAGTATGAACTGATGTATAGAGCAATGACTGATGGGTCAACATGAAAGAAACTGAATGCAAACGATAAAATGCAACTAACAACCATATTGAACGTAATTAGAGCCCCACAGAATTGTGTGGCTTAGTTTGTCTATTAACTTTGAAGCAATCTACATGCTTACTCAGATAATATAAACAATTTGTTACCAATACACAATGTCCTACATGAACTTTGGGTCCTAATGCAACACCAGTTAAATAAAATATTATCATTCATGGTGGTGCTCTATTAAGACCTGAAAAAATAATATTGGTGTTGTTCGTTTATGACATGTTGACACGCATATAAAATATGGCACAGCTGTAAATGAATGTCACTTGTTATTTTATTCATTCTGGCAAAACAAGAAACCCATTAGTGCATCAATGAGGGGCTTAAAAACCTCATCACATACATGTAAAGTATGACGTTTATGTTGCATGTTGAAGTGGCTGCAAAGGTGTGTGTGTTGGTGTGTGTTTGTGTGTAGTGGGGGATGGTGTTGTATGGGATTCTCGGTCCCCTGTGCATTAAAAAAAAAATGTGTCTGTCATATTTTGTTATTTTTCCACAATAATTATATTTCCACAATAACTCTATGGAAAGTAGCATGTACAATACTGCTAGGATTTACCTTAACCTGTCAATATTTTTCAGCTCAGCTATGCTTCTTTAGGTTGTAATGATGACTTACGGTCTAGTGGGACTTCAATTGAAACCGCCTCCTGTGACAGCAGCAAGATTATTGACAACACTGCAAGTGCCGCCCACCGCTCCTGCGTCCACATCTCTCACCTCCGATTGGCTGACCCCTCCCGTCCCAACTCCCTACTGATTTAACTGCACGCTTCGAGTCACGCTGTATGACCTGTAAAAAGAAAAAGAATTGCTCATTAAAACCTTTATCGCATCACTTTATCTATTACGTTTAGAGTCATTTCTTCAGATATATATTTCAATGCTTCAGATGGCATGCATTTCTTCAGATTTGTGAGTGTGTTCTATGTGGCAGCTGTATGCACTACTACAGGCGTGGGCTGTGTGTGTGGAGGTTTTAAGCTGGCCTACATTTACAGTTGACACTAGCATTCCCTGGAGCCATTGGCCCTGAATATGGCATCACTGCTGCACTTCATGAAGCTACAAACCAACACATGAAGACAATAAAACCATGATAAGGACACAGAGGGCACTAAATAGCAACAGCAGGATTATGGGCACATTCCCATGGAAATGAACAAACGGCAAAAAATGTAAATGCAACAGAATGCATAAATATGAAATTCGCTCTGCAGCTCTGTGCTTCTATCCTTCCTGCCTTTAAAGATCTGACAGTATATGAGACCATCGACTGTGCTCTCTCTGCCGTCAATAACATCACACACACTCTGGTGCTGAATAACACACCCTTCCTTGCAGTTACTATTCAACCGGAATAGTTGTTCATACCTCCATTATGCAAACGTACCCCTGAAATTGACACGCCTCGGGTGGTCCGGGTAAGCAAGAGCCTGTGTTACGTTCAAAAAAGGCAATTTGATGGATTTGATTGGAGCGTGGTGAACACCTCAACCAATTACACCTCCTTTCTCTCGGCGCTCTACTAAACACACAAGAGTGTGTGTGTGTGTGTGTGTGTGTGTGTGTGTGGAATAATGTGAGCAAATATAAGACTGTGCTCATGTGGTTTGTTGTTAAGGGATCGTTCACTTAAAAACCCTAATGTGGTTTAAAACCTGTATGACTTTCTTTCTCCTGTGATACACAAAAGAAGATATTTGGAAATGTCTCAGTGGCTTTGTGTCATACAATGAAAGTCAATAAGGTTCAATGTTGTTTGGATATCAACGTTTTCAAAATATCTCCTTTTTTGTTCTGCAGAAGAAAAAAAGTCTCTCACACACACACACACACACACACACACACACACACACACACACACACACACACACACACACACACACACACACACACACACACACACACACACACACACACACACACACCATCTGCTGCATGAGTCCAAAGTAGCTAATCCACCCCACAGGAGGTGAATACTTTCCTCCTCTGCATGTCACTCATTCCAGAAGGCCTGAAAACAGACACTAATGTGCTGGACTATATGAGTATGAGTACAAATTTTGAAGAAGCTTTGAAAACGTCAACTACCATCAGGCTACCCCTGCGAAAGTGTAGTTAAAAGATTGAGAGAGAATCAAGTTGCTTCGAATCTGTCTCAAAAACGCCTTTCATTCCCGTCATAACAGAGTCCAGGTGGTTAGAAAGCGAGACAGTCTGAAGCCTGGAGAGAAGATGAGAACGGTGCCAGAAACACACTGCTAGAGAGGTCATGGTCAGCCTAGGGATTCCAGCACCCTTATATTTCACATTCACTCCCTATCAAAGAGCTCAAATTACTTTAGGCTTTCAGGATTCCCATAAGTACAATACAGGAAGCTGCTGTATCTTACACTGTCAACATTTTGGCACCTTGATGTCAAGGTATAAAGCCTGATACACACATGCGTAAACACAAACACCCATTTATATAGCGTTCACGCCGAGGGCATGAAACTGGCAGGAATTTATTGGCAGGCTGATCTGTCTTTGAAACTCACAATATGCTGAATGTCAGTACAGTAATAATCTAACATATACAGTAAAAAGACCAGAGGAAACCTGCTAGCATTTCTTTCTCACTACCATTATAGAAAGTCTTTCAGGTCATTCTAATGGGAGTGAACTGAGCTTTAGACACATATGATAGTTTTACAGATTACAGAAAAGCATGTGGGCTGAGCATGTGTCAATGTTTTCTTCTGTGACCTTACAGTGTTAAAGGGACACTTCACCCAAAAATGAGAATTCTGTCATCATTTACTCATCCTCTAGTCATTTTAAACCTGTATGACTTTCTTTCTTCTGAAAAACAAAATTCAAAAGAAGATATTTGGTTGGTAACGAACAGCGGCGACTTGCATTGGTTTTGTGTCCATAGTAATATAAGTGAATGGGTACCACCATTGTTCGGTTACTAACAATTCCTCAAATATCTTCTTTTGTGTTCTGCAGAAGAAAGAAAGGCATATAGGCTTAAAAGAACTAGAGGATGAGTCAATGATGACAGAAGTCATTTTTTTGGTGAACTATCACTTTAGGAAGACACTTATCTGCTAATGGTTAGCACTTGTATGTATTTAATTTATTGTAAGGATATCAATAAATTTGTAAAATCATATTTAAACAGCTTGATCCTAGTCACCTAGAGTCCCTAGTTACATTCTTTCAAATGAAAAAAAAACAACCTCAAAATGAACTGTTAACGTCAGCTTATCAGATGCATTCTGGGACTCATTAATGAATGGATGTCTAGACGCATTCATGTTTCAAGTTGGCTTTTGTCAACAATCAGATAAAAAGAGACAATTATAGATCCTTTTGACTTCAGATGCAGTGCTTTAACACCAAAAGGTCTGCAAGAACCAGACTAAAGAGAAAGAGGCTTAAACATGGGGCCGAAATATGATTAACAACATAATAGTCCGGAAACCCACTTTGAATCAATCAGAGCGGGTGGGCGGGCATAATGTCAGACACTTCATCCTGTAATGTTCATGGTTATCACAGCTTATTAATGCGTGATGCTGGTCACAGCATTCAAAAGAAGCTCTTTGTCACAAATACCTTCAGCAACACCTTCTCCAAGACATGATATTCCAGATGCACAGATTTAGACATTCATTTGACATCGCCCCTAACAGAACAAAGGCATTCTAAGGACAAAAAACAGAAACTCTGTGGACAAATTTACTGGTCACAGTAACAGCGATTTTCTTTCATTGATGTAAACTTAGCATGTATCAAATCACGTTTTACATTCAATACATTTGTGTTTTTTTATCTCCTGTCTGACATCTGGTCTACACACATCCGATTCTCCTCGTATTTCACATTTTTTTCTAATAATATCCACTGTAACATAATATTTGTTTATCTGTGCATGTCTAAACTACGTAAGGAAGATGTCAAGCATGCATTTTGCCATGAGGAAACATTTAACTACCAAGCTTCTTCGAAATGAGCAGAATGCCTGCGAGTCATTATCCCTTGACTCGCAGGCTTTGTGATACACTCAAGGAGTATTTTGTGCCCAATTATTTTAACATAACATGATAGACATGAAGGAAGTTAATGTGTATTTAATAACTGTGCAAAATGAGCTGAATGCTATGATATGACAAAGCGTCTCCTATACTTAAAGGAGAGAACATGTCCTAGTTCACTAGTTTAGCTGTACACTATATAAAGTTTAAAATATTAATATTTTTAATCTGAGATGTGCATATGTGACCCTGGACCTCAAGTTTGGTATTCTTGTAAAGCTTTCATCTTTTCTCCACAACATCATTACAGTGGTAAGCCAAAAGAGAGCGTTAAAACAAACCTGTTTCTTCTTAGCGCCTCAGATGGACAACTTAAAATTGATTTTCCACAATATTTTGATTATTTGATTAGAATATTTATTTTTGCACCCTCAGATTCCAGATTAAAATGACTAGTTTTGTGGTCCAGGGTCACATATGGTCTGTGTTTATGTGACAGACAGGCTGGAACCGGTCTATAACCATCACCTGGCACCCAGGTAAACTAGCAATTCCATCTTATAAACCATGCATCAAATGATGTTCTTTTAGTGCATAATGTTTGTCAACATTTCTATTTCTAATTTCATTTTGATTGCATTGTAGTGTCCAGTATATACATCTTATCAGTCACTACTATAAATATAATAAATCTTGTTTCACTGTAAACATGAGCTATGTATCAAAATGCATCAGATATGCATCAAAAGATCTAAACTTTCCATTAAACGCAGCTTAAACGAGTGTTAAAGCAACTTAATGATGCATATCTCAAAAACTAAAAGGCACTGTAAGGTCAAATGTCCTTGATGTCACTGCAGGCTAAAGGTCTAGCAGACCGGGTCTCATCGCTCTTGCCATGTCCCTAGTGTGCTGAGGGTAGTAGAGCCCCAGGCAATCTTCTCATCCAAAAACCTCACGCACACACATACTCCCGCTCTATAAATACTCGCATGCCCATCACAGCCAATTACTCTCAGTGGAGCTGTGCCTCTCTTCCTCTAGTACCCCTCTGATACTGAGACACACTCTGAGGATGCTGGACGAGATGGCCCTACTGTAGGGCCCCTACAGCTGTCACTTACACTAACCATATGCATGTTTTAACACTTCATTTTCAATAGATGGGAAAAGCGTTACACTCGTCTAACATGGGGGCATGCTTGAGAAAAAAACTTGCCTCCAACTTGCCTCTACTGTCACAACACTTTATAGAAAGGCTCCATAGAAAGAACAGCTACTAAATGATCAAGATAATAAACAGAAACTTACACAAAAGCGTTGAAGAATGTGGGCAGGTTCAGGACTGACGAGACTTCAAACACCTGGAAAAAAAACAGAATTTAGTATTTAACACATTTCCAAACATGCCATTTAAGATTCTCTCATTTATTTTTATACCTTCACATCACCGGCCTATTAGTAAGCAAACACTTTATTGACCTTGTTATATAGCTTTCTGCCCTCTGTCTGCAGACATGAGATGCTTTACTGTAAAGGAAGGCATTAGATTTCACTAAAACACCAGCATTAGCATTCAGAACAACATCTGTGGTTCAGTGAATTACAGCGTAGTGGACACGAGACTCGGTGTAATGTTGAACTCTGTAACCCGGGGGCTTGACCTCTGTCAAACAGAGGTACTAAAAAGCCTTTCCTGACTTGACACAAAAACAAAAGGGAGCGGCAAAGAAAAATATATATAGACAGAAAATAAACTGAGCAGAAAAGAGTTAAGGGAAGTGAGAGATATAAGTGGTTAGTATATAGCGATGGCTGGAATGTCTTGCTGGCGTCTTGTTTTTATGGTACCCTGCACAGACTGATCTCTGTGGACAAAGATGCTGAGACCTTCACAATTCTACAAAATATAAAAAGGGTCCTACTAGATTTTAAAATGTACAGTGACTGCACACAGTGTATGTTTGCAGAAGTGAAAAAGCCCATTTAAAATGTGTTTTAATATCAGACTGTCAAGACATTTTAAAATTTTTGAAATAAACTGTCCAATAAGAGCTATATAAGGGATAATGTACAGGCAGCCGGTTGTCATCGCAGAAATAAGCCCCGACTGTTTGATCAGGGTCTTGTATCACACTGAAGGGGCTTATTTCACGATAACAGCCGGCTGCTTGTGCATTATCCCGCTTATTACACGGCTACTTCCCACATGAGGAAAAAAGTTGACATGAAAATATTTTATTAGCTCATTTTTACCGAATGCAGACCTTCCGTGAGGAAATGCCATTTAATTCGGGTTTAAGGTAAGAAACGATGTTCAAATGTCACGAACAGGCAATTTGGTTTAATCATTTGTAAATATAATGTCATATATATGTTATTAAAAGACATATTTATATACATTTTTATGTAATATTAAACTGCCTGTCAAAATGATTTGCAGCATCCGGGTTAGCGCGTTATTAGTTTTGAGCAGTTGTTATCTGGGAATAACAAACATGCAAATGTTGCAACTGGCCAATCAGAATCAAGCATTCCAACAAGCCGTGTAAAAATATACTCTAAACCCACACTCCACACCTAACCCTAAAATAAAACGTTCTTCCTTTTTACGATTATGAAAAAGCGTCATTTTTTATATTTTTAGTGTTTTTCTTACAAATTTGGACATCCACAAAAGAAGGATTTTTCTCACACACGAACACACAGATACACACACACACTTTCAAGTTGTTCGACCTCTCTCAAGAGTTCACTTAAGATTTTCCAGCCTCACTTACACATCTATCTGCTGGATCATGTTTACATGCTCCCTTAGGTTTACATCTATTGCCTGTTTGTCTCACTGTCCAGTTGCACCTGCTCCCTTAGGAAAGCACTTCCTGTCTGACCTCTGACTCTGTCCATTATGAGATCTTATTAGGCTTTACAGGTCAAATGGCCACGGTAATAACTTCCCACACAGGCAGGACAGTATTATTGATGTAAATATGGACACTGATTCCTGTATATCTACAATATGAATGATTATAATCTGCCTATTAAAAAACTGAAAATCAAATTAAATTAGCCTGATTAATTCAGACCTACAGGTGACAAACACAGGATGAATAATCTAAATAGGGGAAGATGGAGAAGCAGAAGAGTGTGCAGAGTCGTGTGGATCTCATGGCTGGCAGGAGCGATTCAGAATGACCTAGTTAAACCAGAAGAGAGGATGCAGAGAACTGATGTGAGGAGGGGGCGGCACAGGGAGAGAAAGGGGGAGAGGAATAGGGAACGAAGGAGAGGAGAATGAAAAGTAGTTTGGAGGAAAGCGAGAGGGAGGAGGAATAAAGAGGCTGGAAAAGGAATGGAGCCCTGAGGGAAACAACAGGAAGCAATAAATCAATCCCACCTTTTCCTGATTTACTGCGAAAGTCTTTCTCCTCCTCTTCTCACTTACTGCTGTCAATTATTACCTGATGGATATCCAAGAATAATTTACACCGGCCAAAAGATGAACGTTTTTTCACTACGTGTCGCTCAGTTTATCCAGGCACTAAAATAGCAACACAATAAAATGAAGTTGCTCACATTTGCTTCATGTAAATATGTAAATTAGATTCCTTGTGTTTATTTTCTATGGATCAAGGCAAGAATTAAGTTATCAACCTACATATACTGTTTTAACAAGCACATTTATGTTTAAACAGCCAATCAGATGTCTGGATCGCAATTTTGGAGACTACAGACCCACTGATGTATGCCAGATAATGGAAGCCTGCTGCGTCCTTCACAAACCAGCACTCAGATCCACTTACAAAACTTTTTACAGCACAGATTTTGTGACCGCATTTGCGTTGTCACCTGATTTGCATACGTCCTTTAGGGAACTCAACACTAAAACAACGCAGACAGGTGCATGCAACTCTATATAGTGTGATGAGGCTTATAAGTGAGTTTTACAACCTCTTGTGCAGGAGAGACGGCTACTCCATTCAAGGTAGAGCGAGAAGAGAAGATCTGGTCATGAGCTTGCGGAGACAAATAAACAAACTTAAACGAATTATTGACAGCGCTGATTTAAAATGACCTGGTCTTTAGAAGACGTAATTGCATGAAAGTCAATTACTTACTTCCTGTATCATCACATGAAACAGACATCTAAAGAAAGATGCTCATAGATCATCGCATATGTGTGCCAACCTAGTTTCTTTAATGTAGGATTTCCTCCGTGGACACAAATGAGATACAAGAGAGCCAGTTTTTATCTTGTTAGTTCATGTCCAAAACACGCTGTGCCACGACTGAAATATTTAAGACCCCCTTCCTTTCCTTTAGCCTTAAAGAAGACCACCTGCCTAAACGCTCTCAGCACAGCATCATTTTCTCATTTTGCCTGTTTAATTCATTATTTCTCTAATCTAGAAAGGTCAGATAGAGCATGTGAAAATCTTTTTGATGTGGTTGTATTGATTTAACTCATTCATTCTGTTTTAGTGGATTATAAAAATCTGTTTTGCTGTGTGGCTGTCCTGTAACTCAATAAGACGAGATGAATTTGTGCTTCAGACTGTGATAGGTGGGCAAGAAACAAAGCCCCCGAGCACACACCAAAACCCAGCCCTCCAACAAAACAAGATTTGTAATAACAAGCTAACCAATTTATACAATCAAGTACCTTCATTTTCTAAAATCAAAAAAAGTGATTTCTTCCATTCGTTTGAACACAAAAGCAACCCAACAGCTTATTATCCAAACTGCATCTCACTTCCTGTGAGCTCCACTTGCCCGAGTCCCCGCCACGGCCAATGGTAGACAACCTGGTCGCTAGGGCTCCTTAGCAACAGCATCGGGCGAGGTGTGTGTGTATGTGTTTTTCAGTGGGAAGCTTGTCCCAGAGGGGGTGTGTAGTACGCCCATTATCAGGCCTTTGTGTGTGTGATGGGGTTGATGTTGTAAAGTCAAATAAAAAAGAAAGGAAATAAAAAAATGTGCGTTCTATCTGCATTACTGTTAAAAATATATGACAGACTTACAAAGGCATACAGAATGTGAAATAAAAATCAAAGCATTATAAAAGCATGTAAGTTGCACCTGTGAGCTGTGCTGTTGCCGGGATACTAAGTAATAAGGGTTCATTAGAGGTGAACAGCTGTGTGTTACAGAAAAGAACTGCACACAATATACTGCTTATTTCATAAAATGACTACCCTTTCGAAGCATTGTAAGTGAATTAAAAAATAAACTCACAACCTGCACAACAGAGGAAAATGCTGTATGTTACTACATATGGATTGAGAGGTCAAAAATAGGGCAAACATTAATATTTCATGCTGAATATATGCCAGTTTAACCCGTCATGGTGATAATAAAGCCATTGCTTTTGACGAGGTTACAATGGGATTCCTATAGACTGTGGATAAATAGAAAAAACGAAATCTTAATTTTTTTCAATAATGATTTTAAAGTGCGGAAAACTTCTTCCCTTTGGTGATTATTGTGCCCTAGATAAAATATGACAGTGGTGTGATTCTTTGTCCCGGGTTCAAAGCATATCCACACATACAGCTTTAATATACACATACATACATACTTTACATGTTTACTTTATCCCAAGTACAAGCAACTAAGACAAGATATAGATATGATTTGTTATTTATCTCTGTTAAATTACACTTATGAAAAAATGATATTGCTAAAAAGTGCTTTTTTGTAAACAAATCTATGATATGTGTGAACAAAAATCCTGTTTATCTTGATTAAACAATGAATCGCATCATTTTTTTAATAACACTGATAACAGGTTCCACAGACCCGAAACCAAGCAATTTCACTATGTCCCAACAATCTCCCATTTCCTTTCCTTTGAAAACAAAGGTAAAGATGCGCAGCAGTTAGCTGGAGTGATGCTTTATAAAAATAGCTGCTGGGACTCATTTCCTGGATGGGTCCATCTGCCTGGGGTTACCGTGGTGATTAAGTACATTCTGGATCTCTTAATGGTCCTAACAGTGCCATCCCACCTCCAGGGACACGTGACCCGACCCCTCCCCGTCTCTGCCTTTTTTGTGGGTCCTGTTCATTCACACTTATCATAAGGAGGGATTGGTGGATAGTGTGAAGGGTGTGAATTCAGTCTCCGGGGACCGCCGCTCTCTGCCGAATGATAAGAACCGGGGTGTTAGTATGTGTGTGTATGCATACGCGTGTTCGATTGAATTTGCATGTGTGTGTGTTGGTGTGTGTGACAGAGAGGGGGTTCTGGGAGATGAGCTGCTGACAAATCCATTAATTAAAGCTCAGAAATCTATCCAGTGCACAATAACAAGTGCAAGAAACGCCCCTGAAGCTAATTCGGGAGGGTCGGCTTTTCTTCCTTTGGTGATTATTCTGGACACACGCTGCCATTAAAGCTCTCGGAATAGAGAAAAACAGCCAATGAAATGGGGTGGATATGGAGAACATGGCACTTCATATGAAGACAAAGAAGAGATATGTTTCAACCTCTGCGATTTATAATAAAAGTCTTGAATTTGTAGAAAGAGCTTGTGGAAAATAGCAAAAACAACAAATCCTAATATATAGTCTTGAATTTTAGTAAAAATATCCAAACATCCTTAAAACATGATACATTTACTTGAAAAGAAAATGCTATTTAAATATAGATACAAATATAAACATGTATCTAGTTTACAAAAATGTTTATGTTTCTCAAGTAAATTCATTGATCTTTTTTACTAGAAATGAAGATTTACGATTTTGAAAAGTGATGGTATGCTTTGTTTGAAGAACCCATGATCACACCTGAAAAGCGTTTCGCAAAAACACATTTTGTTACTCATATTCACATGCAGCCTGAACAAAGAGACAATGCCAAAGAAACGCTGCTAATTACTCTGATTTCCGCCTCAGAGGAACCAATAGGTTCACAAGCTATTTTCCAGCCCCCTGAAGCACGGGTGATGCCGAGGGAATAGGGTCTTGGTAGGAGACCATCCCTGTCCTAACCATTCTGACTGAACCTGTTCCAAATGCCACAGGGTCAATGCAGTATAATATATGCGCATGATAATCGCTGTGCTTTCTTAATACTATCGTTTAGGTTAAAATCTAAAGCCGCAAGATTCACCCTGTATGGGGCTCTGCCTCTGTCTAATCTAAAGACTAAAATTATAGTAAATGATGAATCAGACTCATGTTTATTCCAAGCCAGCCTGTGTTGAACTTCATGTTTTAACTCTTGCCGTTGTCCTCGGGCATTGTGCCTGTGTATGTGAGGAACCACGAGGTCATAATTCAGGTCAGTGCTTTTAAAACACATCTATTGTATCTATGAATGTATTAGCAATATTGGTTAGGCATGACGTAAACCTAGCAACGGCAAGGTCATGGGTTTTTTCTCCACATATCCAGAAACAAATGTATAGTATAATGCAATGTAAGTCGCTTTGGATAAAAGCGTCTGCCAAATGCATAAATGTAGATGTAATACGTGTGGATTATTTCTTCATTCTAGCAATGGGTTTCTGCAGCACTTTTATCCGCCTGTGCAAGCCAGCAGCCATACCACACACTTTGACAGTCTCAAGCCCACAATAATGCTCAAGAGCGGATCAAAAATGGAGGAAATGAGAAATATACTCAAGCCTTTGATGATGTGCTAATACTCTATTTTTCTAATACTTTTCATTCTAACAGCAAAGCAAAGCAGATGAGCTCTGTTAAGACTTGTCTTGGTTGTCTGTGTTTGTAAATGTATTTCTAAATGGCTCGTGAGATATTAGGGTAATACACATAATATTACATTACATTACAATATGTAAGTCACTCGGCCCACACTTACAGCAGAAAATGTCATGCAGTTCGAATGCAATGCTTAAGGGTCCAACAACTGCACGGCCATCTGTGATCCGAACATCTGGCTTCATATTCCAGTTAAATCTTGTAACATAACTGTTAGTAACATTTCAAAACACAAGCGCGAGTCTGCTGACTAACAGATAAACAATGTTGTGTGCATATGTTTGATGATGCAAACTGTATGAGAATCCCACAAAGGACAAACACGGGGGAAACGATTAATACTCCAGAACAGCATCACCAGTGTCACAAGAGCTAAATATCTCATTATAGAAAGCAGGAGGTTGTTAAAAGAAGACTGACCTGCACTAACTGGAGATGAATTATAACAATCCACCCAAATCAACTGAATCTCATCATGTAAATGAGCTTTACCAAACCACTGAATTGTATAACTGGGAAGTTGACATTTTATGGACAGAATAAAATGCAATAGGGAAACAAGAGTTATGTTCAGATTGCAACATTTACTACCCAAAATACACAAATGTGACCCTTAATGTGACATTTTTCCACCATCTGAAGGCTGAATTAATAATCATATAATAATAAATAAGCTTTCTATTGATGTATGGTTTGTTAGGACAATATTTGGCCAAGATACAACTATTTGAAAATCTGGAATCTGAGGGTGCAAAGAAATCAAAATTGAGACAATTGCCTTTAAAGTTGTCCAAATGAAGTTCTTAGCATATCATATTGCTCACAAAATAAAGTTTGGATTAATTTATGGAAGGAAATTCACAAATTATCTTCATGGAACATGATCTTTAATTCATATTCTAATGATTTTTGCATACAAGAAAAATCAACCATTTTGACCCATACTATGTAATTTTGGTTACTAAAAATGTTCCTGTGCTACTTAAGGGTCACAAAAGAACTACTGTATTTGACCTACTGTACTACAAAAATCCCCACTGTGTGGAATACTATATCCCACCATGCAATGTGTTTGTCTTGACCTCACATTTCCAATTCGACAAATAAACCGAAAGTGATATCAACCACAAAATGTTTATTCTAAATATGTCCTGTTTTACATAATATTTGAAAGAAATACTAGAAGTTCAGTGTATACTGTGTAGTATGCAGCACACTAGTATTCCATTGTAAACACGCACAGTGCAGGTGTGCGTTTGGGTAAGAATGGGTCTGAATGTGGCATTGTGGGAAAATGTTCAAATAGCCGGATTTAAGAGGTCTTTGGTGATCAGTCTAAATATTTACAGTGAAAGACCGTTTCTGTGCATTATCTGTGAGTACATTAACCTCGTCCTGTTCAGCCCGCACAAAAGAATGGGCTTTCATGCCCCTCATACACAGGCACATGTATCTACACAATCAGCCTCTTGTATTCCACGTCCGGCTGTATGGCTTATTCAACAACTCTGATGATATTACTGAACGTCACAATGTCGCTGACAAATGTCAAGAAGATTTTGCCCCTTTTCAGGTGCATTCATTAAGAACTCACTCATCCATGTACGAGCAAAAGATCGTCTAAACCACAAAGCAATATTTACAAAAAGGCGCTTTGGTAAAATGACACTGGCTCATTTACTCCCATGTGTGCAGCAGAATCACACGCGGCAGAACAAATCCTGACATGTAAGCCACACGTGAATACTGTGCATGAGTTCAGTGCAAGCTGGGTTTTCTGAAAAACATCAAAGTCCAGACAACAAGTTCCATTCGCATTGATGGCACATGACTGCTATTATTGATATAAAACAGATGAGAAAGAATGGCTTTCACCACATCAATGGTAGAACACTTTCTACTATCTCAGATTTGCGTGCAAAGGCAACTGTAAATATGTCATCCGTAGAGAGATGTTTCGAAATGTGCAAATACTGCGCCTTTCAAAAAAGCTTTGATTTTTTTGATGTCAATACAAATTTTGGAGCAAATTGTTTGCAATATTATTCTCATGTACTGTATAGTGTTGAATAAAAAGGTACACAAGAGGAGAGAATTTGAACATTATGTCCGGGTGTCCTGAAATCACGGTTTCATATTGTTGCAAGCTGCGTGGAAATGACTGTCATTTATCAGTACATTTAACAACAAAAATTCTCCTTTTGTAGAAGTTGTAGTATTAGTTCATTACACTTAAAACAGTGTGGATGTTAAAATAACAGAAGCAGCTATTGGTGAAAAAATGTGACTATTCTAGATACGTACTTTGTTGAATTGGCAATATCTCACACCACGAAGAGGAACAAAAAGAACTACACGCTGAATATCCCGACATCTATAACAAAAAGTGTGCGTGTGGTAGTCTGGGGGAGCTTGTGCGAGCTTCTGAGTGCTTCACACTTCACTTGTGGTGGGTGTACTGTGTGGCTGCTTGTACACCCCCAGCTAGAGACTGACAGCTCTGGTCTTGTTGTAGTGTTCAGAATAACACAAAGACTCCTCTAGAATCTGACATGAGCTGAAGTGATGTTCAGTGTAAACACGGCTGCTGACAGTAGCCGGGAGACACACACAGACAGAGGACTTAAAAGACTTAAAAGAATGAGCGATCAAAGGTCAATGCGAGAAAACAAACACAGGACACGAAACGTGCAACATGTAGTTCAGCGCCAGCTTGGATTGATCGATTCGTCCTGATGTGAGGACTCATCGATAAGTGTCTGACTGTAATGATTTAGAAAATGACCAACACATAAAATCACATGTAACATGCTTCATTTGGCTATAATACATTAATCTACTTATTGTCTATAACTGGACAGCCAATAAATAAATAAATAAATAAATAAATAAAATGGGTCTGTTTTATTAGTGTGCACTGAGCAGACAACATGGCAATCCAAAATCACAGGACTAAGGCACACAAGTGCACAACGCCAGTTTATTGAAAGACAACCAACAGAAAAATTTGACATGTGGTTCAATCGGATTGTTGGACAGTTTCAAAGCTTGTAAATCGTGCCATTAAAATATATATTTTAAATATTTTGGCGTACATTGAGATCATCTGATGTTTTCTAATATTACAACATCGTCCATCATCCCAGTTTAAGGTAAAACAAACTCTATAATAATAAAAGATACACAAAATGATGAATTTTAATATGAAATATTCTACGAGTTTACTAACAGCTTAACATAACTGACGGAATAAATGCATTTAAACATAGCAAAGCAAGCATAATGTGTTGAGCATGTGAGATAAAACATCACTCATGTGACAATGAAAAAGATCCATGCTCACTTTTCAAAAAACAGCAGCGGTCTACGTCTGCCTGAAGGAAAGACTCCTTTAACAACGCATGATGTATGCATATTAAGAAAACAAATCCAATTTACCTCTCAGGCAAGGTCTCCGGTTCTAATAAGAGTGAGCTGGCCTGTCATCCCTATTCCAGTAGATTCCCTTCTCATTTGTGCCGGCTGGTTTAAAATCCTTGGACTTTCTGTGCCATCAAGAGGTAAAGCATGTGCGTAGCTCCTTAATCATGTGCCTTCTGGGGTCTGTTATCTCTTGGTGCATCCTCACCTCAAGCTCTACTGTCTCTAATATTCCCTCTCTCTCTCTGTGTGTCTCTCTGCCTTCCTCCAAACACAGAATCCCCGTCTGTCACCTCCCACTCCAACTTCTCTCCACCCACTGCATGAATAATAAATAGCCCTGTTTCTTTCCCCCTCTGAAAGAAATCCACACACACGTGCTCTCACGCTACTCCATGACAAAACGCGTACACACACGGAGGACGGTACAAACACACACGCATGACATATATACATGTAACCGGGGCGAGAGGGCCTCCCCCACTCTTGCCGGCTGGAAGGGATTTGGTATTTCTCAGGCAGAGCTGGAGGACTTTCTCCTCCTTTAGACTTTTTCTGAGCTTCACCCCTCCACTGTGACCCATGTCTCACCCTCGTGTATGTCTGGACACACTTCTCTCCCCCCGTCCGCCCTCCTGCCACTGATACATCAATACAATGTCAACAACATGCATATGATAGCAGTATGTGATCAGGGAAGCCCAATGCAGACAGAAATCAATAAATGCCAGTGCCAGCCGGGCAGCGGGAGTGTGGGAAAAATGACTTTCACCACAAACATTCAAAAATAACTTTTATTCGGTAACACTTTACAATAAGGTTGTATTTGTTACCATTAGTTGCGCTATGAACTAACATAAATAATTACCATTAACAAGGGTTAGTACATGCTGGAAAACAATATTGCTCATTATTAGTGTTACCTAATGCATGTACTAATGTTAACAAATACAACTTAAATTGTAGTGTTAACAATGTATTCTTTTTCCATATGGATGTGTACTGGAAGTTAAGTTTGGGCCACAAAAGCTTGCATGCGCAGTAACGTTTGCTTATGCTGTTGCCTTAAAACCATCCATAAATGTACTTAACACACTACAAATAGAAAACTATTGAATGAATCATTTGCTAAAAAGTGGTACCATGTTTTTTTTGGACACACACGGTGGAGATATCACATCATCAAGGCAAATGACATTTCCATTACTATGAAAAATACCATGGCACATGAATATGGTAATTTGTCAACATCATTGTAGTCAAAGGACCAGACTTTCTTATCTATTTTCTTTATCAATTGTTTAATAAAAGACACACCTAATAATAAGAATGATTGACCACTTTGGTTTTTTTCTATGAATACTATTTAACGTGCTAGGTTTTTATAGACATAATGATTTTTATACTGTACATTCTATCTCATAACCCTCACACTATCCCTCTCGCAAACCTTGCTTACATGATCAAATAAACATCATAAACTTTATGGCTAAAAGCCAAGACCAGCAAAACACAGGTGATTGACAGCTTAACTCTAAGCAGAACCATTGTTCTTGTGTCTCCAATGTTGGTTTGCAAATTGCAGGTATCTATATCTCTATAGCAACTAGCCACGCTGAATTATGATAAGTGGTCTCCTCTGTGACTGCCTGTCTTTCAGCGGGAGTCAAGAACAAAGATAACAGTAAAACCGCTCATTTCTATGCAAAGCTCGATTAAACACTGTGTCAGCTTCTCTCGTCTGCTACACAAATAAAGGAATGTCAAGATTAAACTGTGTGTGTTGTTGAACTGTATTTGTCTGCGTTCTCAAAGCATGCAAAGAGTAAAGAGCAGAATGAGTTTCTCTTATTATAAGGAATGTTTCACATTTTTTCCCTTTCCAGTGACGTCTGTTGTGGGGGCTCCTGTGTTGGCAGATGCAAAACAGAGGAAGACTAAATAAAAGGTTTGTTTCAGTCATTCATGATTGGCACAGAAATGAGATTTTAATCGCTCGGAGGAAACAATAAGAAACAGAACCAAAACTAAACAAGCTTTGCCAGTTTCACGCACGTGATCTGTCAGATAGATGCATTATAGTATTTATCATGAGTGGCTTAGATGGAGAAATTCTCATTTGAATTTAAGGAAGCAGATTAAAACAAAAATTACATTTTAATAATGAAATGAATTACATTTGAATTCTTAACAAGAATACATTTTAATAATGATTACTGAATCATTTTAATGTTAATTCTTCAACAAATCCTACCATCATACAATTTAGGTCAATAGGGACCAATGATGTTTGGTTACCAACGTTCCTTATCTTTATTCTTCTTTTGTATTCTGCAGAAGAAATGATGACAGGATTTTTTATTTTTAGGTGTTATCCCTTAAACAAACCTAAACATAAAATAATATTTTGCCTGTTAAAGAATAAGTTTAATCTGGGCATTTACTCTGGGTATGTACAATAATGTGCAGTAAGCAGGTAAGTGAATTCACCTTAATTCAGTGACTGGTTTTGTGGTTAAGAAACCTGGTTTTATTTGATGTCTACATAAAAAGCCCCGAGCAAAGGTATTCCTGCCCCGTCACCGTTCCCTTGACGTACGGTCACAAAGGCCCGTCTTTCAATTGCATGAGGTGTAACACTAATTGCATTGTTTAAATATTTAAGCCAAACAGAAGCACAAAGGCAGAAAGACTGGGAGGGGTTCGAGTTAAAAAGAGCGGGCGAGAGACATAGAGAGGGGGTGGAAGACAGAGAGTGAGATGACAGGAAAAGAAAGGCCAGCTGAATATGGCTGTATTTGAGAAAGACAGAAAGGTTGTTGTTTGTGCAACTCCAGAACAGGACGTGAGCTAGACAAAGACAACCGATGGTGGTGCATTATGGGTATGTGAGCAAAGTGAGGCATCCTTTTGTTGTTAGGAGAGATGCAACGGGACAAACTGCATTTTTGTTTCTCTTTCCCAGCAATCAACGGGGCGGCTCATTAGAGGCCAACAAGAGGTCTGAAGAGCGCACTCGGAGAGACAAGCCGCTGCCAAGATTTTGAGAGAGGCCATGTATAAAAGCTGTCAGTAATGAGCTGAAACTGGTCCATGATAGTCTCACTGGAGTGAATCCTGCTCTGACATGTTCAGTCCTGTTCTGCATTGAGTAAACTAGTGGCTTCTCAGATCCTGTTCAGCAACATAATGGGCATGTATACTTCCCAAACTTCATGGTAATCGTTCAAAAAGTTGTCATTTATGGTGTACTATTTCCATAAATCCTATCAAGTGCAGAGCAAACATTAAAACAATGATGCCAAACGTAACAGAGCTCTGATATAAATGTGATGTAAAGTATGTCACAAGTTCTCCTTGATCCTGTAAATGAGGAGCTCTTAGGGACAGCTGGTCCTTCGTTTACCAGGTCTGTGCCTCTCTAAACACATTCTGTCTTATTCTGTCCAACCCTCCATTGATCCACAGACCCCTCTCCACTTATCCTGCTGTGTACGGAGATGGTCAGAGGGTCAGATTAATGGTGGTCCTTCAGAACAGCTGCTGCCAAAGGCAAAGTAGATACATCCACATTTGTCTCGCTGCTCTTGAGAGACAACCATGTCTTTCTTCTCCGACTCAATTCACTCTCTTATTTAACAGCCACATAAAGCTGGAAAATCAAAGCAAGAATAAAGAGAATTTCTATGACCCGAAACGCCATAAATTTGAACCGGATCAATTCTATTGATTTGCTTCCAGATATCCTGAAGCTCCTCAGGGCAGTGAATCACTTCCAAATAAAAACTACTTCCTAGGTTTTGTTGTGTGTAAAACCCACATATCTGTGTATATCCAACACAATATTGTAGCGTTTACATCACAAATACTAAAAAACTCAAGAGGCTTTATAAGTTGCAAGTGTTTCATGAACAGGGTCATGACATCATCACTTATGTAAACCATTAAATAGTTGAAGGGTCAAAGGTTATGTGCCCAGTCCAACCACAGAACAGATGTCAGGTAGGCCACAGCCTCCGACACAAACACAATAACTCCAACAGCAGGGTACCTGGCTCCGTGCTTTTCCCCAATAAGCCGCCGGCACATCCCTCGAGCAGGAACATAAACAGAATCTGTAATTCAATGAAGGCCAAGAACAGCAGCAGGACTGTTAGAGGTGTAACATGTCAGAGTGTTTGGATCTGAATGTTCTGGGTGAATTAGGCTGCTTCTCTGAAGGGTTATCTGAAAGACATGCAAATACAAGAGATGCGTTATAGAAACAAAGGAATGAACTAAGAGAGAAAAAAGCAAATGACCTAAATGACCTTAAATTATATAGATATTTATAAAATGGATAGTTATGGTGCTGGATGCTGATTGGTCCACACAGAGTTCCAACCAAAGCTGTAACCACCACTGAGGGGAACACGTTCTTTCTAATATCCAGATACTTTATATGTCAAGGATTGCATCTTCTAGCGGAAGGAAGTGGGTCTTGAATTTTTTAAGTGATGTAGTATATAAATGCAAACCCATTAAAGGCAATTGAATATGTGCTGATGTTCAGTAATACAATATATGACAATAATAGTTTGAGTATAAATGAAACATGAGACATTACATGAAAGTTCCTAAAGAATAATAAAAGCATGGATTCTGTTATAGTAAAACAAAGATCAATTATTAGATATTATTCTGGAATAAAACATGCCAGCCCAGAAAATATTGGTTGAAAATGATTCTGATTCTTTAATAATTTTGCATTGCATTTGAATTTAGCCGCTTATCCATTTCACTATATATATAATTATTTAACATTTTAATCTTTAAATATTCAAGGTTGAAGCTGGGACGCCACTAAGAAGTAATAAAAGGATGTAGTCGCTTTTAGCAACTTGTTATAAACTGCTGTTTCTAAGACACAAAAAGGCTTTAAAAAATTACGAGCGGGTTATAACTGCTGTGTTTTATGTCATAGATTAAAACGTGAAAATATTTAGAGGTTTGTTAACCAAAGATCTAATTTAAGGTGATTTACCAAAAACCCATTCAAAAACCCACAGACTTTGGGGAGATGGAATCAGAAGTGCTAAAAAGCCAACTCACTTCCGGGGTTTGCAAACAAAAATGCGTCATCTCTGAGGTACTCTATTGTCATAATATGAAAAATGTATAATGTCTGCCAATGAATAAAGAGTACTGTTACTTGCTTCCTTAAATAGATAATCCCTTAGTAGTATAAAATTCAGGTCTAGGTCTGTGTCAATCATGAAGAGTTTGAAAAAAACTACACAAACACACACACACACTATGAGAAATAAAAACTAAAAACACATATGAGCTAGATTAAAACAAGTCACAGATCAGGGCCCTGAGCATTTCACTCTGTTGGCTGAAGAATCAATCCTGGGTTTGACATTCAGTGTGTTAAGTCCTGCATGGGGTCATCCTTCAGTTTAGCCTCCATACCTTCTTACATCTACACTGACAAAGGGCTGAATCGGAGTGTGTGTTAACAAAAGCCCTTCCATACTTGGCGGTCAAACGGTGGCTGTCACTCGCAGGCCTGTTCACGCCTCTTGACCCCCCCACCCCTCCACACTACAGGAGCTGCTATCAACAGGAGGATGATTTCGTTTCTTCAGTTAATTGCTGGCGGGGCCCTGATCTGCCCTCAAGAAGTCTGGACAAGGAAGGGAAAGCTTTGGTCTCCCGCCAGCGCGCACATCTCCCCCAAACACACACACACACGCAAACCAACGTCTATGAATACAATGGGGCAAAGCAGCTGGACTGCAGAACCACAAGGCAGTCCTGCATACTTAATCACACAACCAAGACAAGCCATCTGTGCCATAAGGATCATAACATCTGCTTTAGATCAATAACAGGCAAAAATAAGGACAGTTTATTTTCAGAAAATTTTCTTTAGCAATTAAAAGCTTCCGTTCTATAGTATGACTTAATGCACGGTTTAGGCCTAAAACAGATCTGCTGCGTGTGGCCTTTGTTAATGATGCAAGTTCCCAAAGGGACTCAATGGACACCTGTTATGGAGGAAAGCACTGAAACCTGTTTAAGGCTACAAGTTGTTATCAAAAGGTCTAATAAAAGGAAATCTTTCTATGAAAAAATGGGTTTAATCCACTTTTAAAGCACCTCTTAAAACAACCTAACATTTTAAGCCACAGTTTTGAAGTGAAAAATGTAAATTCCTCATGTCATTCCAAACTTGTATGATTTTCTTTCTTCAGCAGAGCACAAAAGATGATATTTTGAAGAACGTTGGTAAACAACATCATTGGACACCATTGACTTCCATTGTATGGACACAAAACCACGGAAACATTTCTCAAAATATCTTCTCTTGTGTTAAAAAAACAACAACAGAAAGATTCATACAAGACATGGCAATGAATTAATCATGACAGAATTATTTTTTGGAGGTGAGCTTTCCCTTTAAAGTCAACATCTATAAAGAATGGAAAGATTTCACATTACAATTCCATGTATGTCTCTGGACAGTGTAGTCTCCATACCAATTAGGATACATTAACTTATTACATTATCAATTCTGAGACGAAAAACAGAAAAGACACAGAAGAGGGTGAAATAATCCAGACAATAATGAAATAAATGCAGTAGTACATACATAAACATTACCAATGAAAAACTCAAAACTCATCTATAAACTCACTGGTCTTTGTACAAATTCAAACCTGAACAAACTGAAACAAATACCTTGCACTTTTTGGAACATAAATAAGAGCAAATAAACAAAACACATTTCTTATTACAAGACACAGACATCAGTGTCTTTACAAGTGCAGTGTTATTCCCGTCAGAGCTATGGGAAAACACAGGGTCAGAGATGCCACTGTTTGCCATAAGGTTATTTTCGATGCATCAAATTACAGACACCCCCCTCTGTGAAACACCTGCAGGCATGGTTGTTATTTCTAGGAACAAAACGCTTGTGCCAAAGCAAGGTTATCACATCTCTGCTAATTAGATGGAACGAATACAGGCAGAGATGTCCATAAATCCTCAAAATACAATACAACACCTTCAAACCTACATTTAATGGCCATTTAAAGAAGCGAGTAACTTGTTAATGAATAGATGAAATGTGATTTCGGTAAATGGTTACCCTATCTCTACTGCAATAAACAGGTCACTGTGTTTCTGTGGAGATTAGTTGAGACACTGAATCTGACCTCCGTGGCAAAAAGGTAACTCGGGTGTGAGAAGTATTTCTTGAAATTGTACAAATTCTGCAATGTCATTTGAAACCTGTGTGCTGAACTTAAGTTTATACAACAACATGCTTTTCCCTTTTACTCCTACAGAGACACACTGAAGTTGAGTTACACTGAGCATGATGGAGGGTGACATGCAGGGTACAGATATTAAATAGATCCCTGAAATACAAACCCATCAATGGAGTAATGACGCTCCATTCGAGACGCATAGAAACATACACTGCCATATATATCATGTAGTGGTGTTGACATAAATCTTTTACGGGTCCCCCTCCCCCAAGTAAGCTTGCCACGTTCCATCCCTTCATCTTGTGGATGTTACGTCTCGGCGAGCAACGTGCTGAGCAATTTTTGATTCAATGTTCCATGCACTCCTCCAATCTGAACCAATGGTGCATTAGGTTATAAGCCCCAATCACCTACTGGGGCAAACTACAGTCACCCACATAAAAACCAAAAGGCACTGCTTGTTATGACCTTCAGAGCAGCTGTGGTGTCACTGACCTTTAGGTTACGGCCCTGGAGAAGGAAAAATAAACTGTGTGTCGTAACCTCGCAGAGATAAAGAGCAATCTTTGTCATCCACCGGCAATCACAATGACAAACGGATCAATTGACATGCCTTAAAAGGAGAAGTAAGACTCATTAAAAGCAATGCCAGGAGATGAATATGAAGAATACTATGAATAAGAAACTGAGACTGATGATTTGATGGACACCCCGACATTATCAAAGCCTCCTTTTCTGACCTTTGCAGAGATTAGCCATTTAGCAATGCTCAGGATAGGACTGTCTAAACACATTAGCCGCTAGCCCACGCTGACCCAATTAAAACATCATAAAAGCAGAGCTGCGCCGCTAAACAACGTAACCGATGTGATTGAACTGTGCTTTACTGGCCCGAGGTCAATATTAGCAGGGCACAGACAAGGCAAAGCTAACAATGAAACAAGCTATCACAGGAGGATGATTTTAGTTTTTTGAGTAATGCAAACTTATCTTCCGGTACACATGCGCAATGAATAGGATCCCTGCAGATTATTTCTGAAAACAAGCAAAAGAAATACCAAGTAAATGACATTAGCTAGCAAGTTAAAAGTATGTCTAGCCAGTATTATTTTGGGTTACCAGTAGAACAGTTACTTGGCTAAACTAAAATGCGACAAAGTTACACGACCCATTCAACAAATTGTTAACTTTGGGCCAGGTGCGTGTGTCCGATGAAACCGTCTATATTTAGGTAAAATAATGTGAAAGATGTTTATCAGGCGTATCAGATATTTACAATAAATTGTGGTTCTCTACGTCTTCATGACCTGTGCTTTATGGGTAATGTCTGGTATTATAGCATAAATATAACAACACAGCGAGTGAGCTGCTATTTGTTGTAGGCTAATGTGACTATGATTTCATTGTCTGAATGAATAATTAAAGAGCCTTTGTTTTAGTTTAGTTCACTTCAGGTCATGGAAGGACAAATGCTTATGGATTATCAGGCTAATTAAAAATTAAACAACATGGAATCCCCTAAAACTTTGCCATAAGCTACTCATAAATATATAAATAATTGAAATTCATTGTGTAGCCATCCTCAACAGCTCCCATATATGAATTCAATTCTAGGACACTAACTGATGATTAATTTTAAAGATACAGTAAAAAAACGTCTCGAAAAACTTTACAGAATTCTTAGGTTTGACCAAATTAGCGCGATGTGTTGTCTCCGATGTTGGACGCTTTCCAGTTCACACTACTGAATGTGCTTCGTGTCGTCTGTGTTCACGCTCTCGAAACACTTTCTGTGCAGCATAATGTACAGATGGGACCGTGAGCAATTTGGCTGGTTTTTCCCCAAAAACTCACAGCATACATCTGGCACACGAAATCTATGCTGTCTGATCATTGAGCACTGATGTGAATTGAGACATGAAATTATTTACACATAAACTGACTATTTAGAACCTAGAGATGGTCAAATAAAAGCAGCAGACAAAATTCCACAAGAAATCTGTGTTTAATACAAACAAATGTTCATTTACTCATCGTTTAGCAGTTGAAGATTGTTATTTCAAAACCTCTCCATATATAAAATGCTTCTCGTACCATGATCTCACTGTCCTCGTGTTCATCACATCACTATATTTATCACATTCCCCAAAATGCTTACTGTACAAATCTGGCCAAACCAGAAAGAAATGTCAGATTGTTTTCTTCATTTTTTATCTTACCAATCATTCCCTCCTTTTATGTCAATCTGATCCCCCACTCTTTATTTCTCTTTTTCTTGGCCCACTTTTTTCTTAACAATAGGCACAATCGGGCGTCCCCTGAGGGCCCAGGAGGCCGAGTTTAAATATCAAAAGCCCACAATGGACACGAAGCCAGACTCCAAGAAGCTGCTTACCCTCGGCCCCCACTGTCCATCTGCTTGTAACGGGAGAAATTAGGAAAGATGGAGAGAGCGCGAGAGAGAAGTGACACGTTTGCGTCAATGCAGCGACAGACTTTCGTCTCTTGTCCCTTTCCTGCCTATTTCTCATTGTTTTAAACAGCTCAGTCGAGCTCGTGGCCGTCAGCTGTCAAATGATACTCGTCCAGCATGACTCCGACCCCCCCAGAACACCACCATCCCTCCCCAGATACACACACAAACACGCGACACATGAGGACAAAGTCTTTTCTTTTTTCCGACACCTCCCTCCCCTCAAGCCCCGAGGCTTGGGTTTCCCAAAAGGAATGAGTCTTCATTTTTTCATTCTGTTCTGTGGCTGACTGAATGACACAGATACAGAAAGCACAATCTCTTGGTAATTGCGGGGTGGCTGTACAAGACCATTGACATAAATGAAGAATCATATGTCTAATATCCTTGAGCTGTGTGTCCCAAGCGACTTAACGTCAGTCTATCTGAAAACACACTAATAAGAACACAGTGGCCAATTTCAGCTGTCAGGCAGTTCTATAGCAGGTTATATGAGGGTTTTTCTTCGTAACCATATCAAGTGCACCTGGAAGTAAGTTATGACAAAAACCTCTTCTCGTATCATGACCCCAATCCTACTGCTGTCTATAAGATTCCTTGTTATTTACAACTGTTTAGAGCAAACATACAGCTTATTTTTTGAAGAGGTACAAAAGGTTTCTCTATACAATTCTACGCAATTTTATAAAATTGAATACATTTTTGATGTTGAGTTGATGTTGTGCACTTTTTTCTATAGACCATTTTGGAAAACAACTATGATCCAACGCTGATCCAGAAGAACTTCCTCTTCCAGAGTTTTTGCAAAAATTGAATAAAATACAACCAACATGAACACTTTTAATAAAATAGAAAAAATATTATTTAATATCTTATTTTTAAATTTGGTTATATGTAAGATTTAAATAAAAATACAATTAAATTAAGTTTATATCAAATTAAATCGGAAGTGTGCATATAAATGAGTCATTTCTATAGATGTGCCTTATTCTGAAAAACCCATCGCTGTTATTTAAAATGAACGCTACAGTCTTTCCCATTCTTTGCGTTTCACATGACCACACCTTACTAACACACAAGGGGAAATGACATAGCCTAGCTCAAGATATCCATTATGGTATCCCTGTGGCAAAATCACAGCTTGTTTCTCATTTTCTTCATTGTTTGGGACGACAGGTGTTTTCACCTATAGCCAGTTTTTAAAGGGGAGATTCCAGGGCTTGCTGGCTGTCTGTGATCCCACGGGATATAAGTATCTAATGATGACGCCCCACCACCCCCCTTGAACAAGCTGTGATGTGAAAATGTGTCATATCATATGACTCCATTACTAATTTGATCAGAGGGTTATTGATTTTCTATTAGACTAACTTATGTGATCTTTAATCTGTTAAAGAATGATTTTGACATAAGGTTTGAATATAGATATTTGGTGCATTTTTTTTTCAAACAAATGTTTTAAATCATTCAAACCTAACAGTACGTAATATGTCCCACCCGGTCTGATAAAATCGGAACCTGTGAACCGCAGCAAAGGTTCACAAAATCTAGTTAATGGTTCCCAATCTCATCTAATGTGCACCATACAGTCTCCAGCTTTTTGTGACTGGGATCTCGAACATCTGTCATTCAATGACTTTTAATAGCTTTCAGCCTACAGAATAGCTCCCACAAGACTTCAATGGAGCCATAGGGTCTGAACTGTAGCTTTAAAGTCAAGAATCTTTATATAAAGATTTCCTGCTTTCAGCCATTAACAATACTGTAAATTAAACACTAAAACAAGATCAAAGAGATCTTCAAACCTTTTTCAAATCGTGTTTGCCGTGCACAATGTTACTCTTATGTCAACATGTCTCTGAATGATCTTTTGTTGGTCAGCAAACAATGATATTGCAGATCCACAGTATCCACCGTGTAAAAAATCCATCTGGTTTAAAAATGTTACTAACAATGACAATCCAAGGATAACCAGTGGGTGCTTTATAACATGAAATAGTTTAAAAGCACTGCATGTCATAAGATAAAAGCAATTCTAAAAGCCAATTATTAGTCTCATGGCTGTCCTCACAACTCACACAAACAGTCACAGACAATATTTGCAGTGTTATCCATGCTTCATTTATGCGATTAATCTATTTCAGCAGTTCCTTAGGGGGAACCGTGTCCCTGATGCATACGAATGACCCAGCGCTTCAGAAGCTACTGCAGGTGCAGGCCTGATGGGTTCACAGGACCACTGGGCTGGAGGGCAGGCACCATGTGCGTCCAAAGTCACCGGGAGAGACAGCACAGCTATAAGGAAACAGGTGACTAGTGGGTGCACCACAAATTTACCTCGATATTATGCACGTCTGTAACACCATTCTAACAGATTCAATGGCACAGTGCTGAGAATGAGGAGTAAAATACTTAATGCACTTCAACTTGCAAAGCTTTGATGTATACATCAAAAAAAGGAGTCATTGTTGGAAAGGTCAAACAGAACGTGAGAGGATGTCTGATAGTGCACTTTGGGTGGGGGTGAGAGCTTGCAAATACAATTATAGACAACGTTTAAGGATGTCTGTGGATATTTAACTACTGAGCCATGATTAAATATTCAGTATGTGCATCAGACTGGAAGAGCTTAATAAGGATTCAACCGTGAGTCAGGGATCGAGATGCGTGCGTGGGTTACTTCATGTTCTCTGTAATGAAATTAAGCAACAATTTCTGCTGCGACTCATGAAAATGATGAGTGACAGCGGAATATCGCAGGCCATGAATGTGAATCTATCAGACAGTATCAGTTACATATCTGTGCAAGCATTACCTAATCCTTTCCTAAACTCCTAAAGTCCAAATTTAAAGGCTGTCAGGTATCCAGCAAGACTTGTTTTTGTTTTTGTACTGCAAAAACATCAATTGAGATGCAGCTAGTCATCTGCCCTTCCTGTTTTACTCCAGCCCGAATTCCGTAACTATCAATTGGCTTGACTCAGCTGAACCCAGACGAAGAGCACTTCAGGGGCTATAACAATCTTCAATTAGAGATCCATCGAAGCACACAGACACACCGCCCTGGAGCTGTCTCCCAAAACACACGGCTCCCAAATAAACCCAAAGGTTTCGCTCTTTCGCTCTTTTTATCCTTTCAGAGGAGGAAATAGAAAAGGAGAGAGGTGGGACACAAATACAAATGTGCCTCCATCATCTCAGTTTGTCCTATGCAAATGGGTGCTCAGCCAGACTCTTATGGTACCCTCTCTCAATGCCTCACCCCCTCTACAGAAAGCTGCTGTTTCATAGCTATAAATAGTGCCTCTGGAAACAATAGCCAGAGAAGTAAAAGGTGAACCTATCACTGTGGTGTGGGAAACCTGAGAGATGGTGAATTTGAGCTATGGAGGTGGGGAAAGATGGGAATGTTATTGTAAGAACGAAATGATATATGTGAGACTGATCTGTGTCACGTCTTGGCCTTATTTCAATGCAAACAAGTCATTAGGGATGTCTATTATGTAATCGGTCTTACTAGATAACAAGAAAGAAAGCAGATATATCTTTCATGCATCATCTTTGTGGAGTTATTTACATTCATGTGACTCAAATGAGGGTTTGTGCATTCTTTAGTGGCAGAAGGGTCCAAAAGAGAATAGCAGGTTTCTCTAATGCGATTTTAATTGCACGCTCAGTGTGAGCTTCCACAGGGTTGCACCAACATGTTGCCAAATAAAAGGATTTCTTCACAATTTTGCCATATGGCAGAAAATACCTCCACAGGTAAAGGGGGTTTGTGGTGGTAAAAGCACAGGAGTGTTTATGGCTCTAGATCGCTCTAGATTATTAATTTTCATAATATCAATTGCTTAACTACTAATATCTGTATCTATATACCTTACAACAATATAAAAACAACATAATCGTATCTAGCAATGGGAAGTGGTAAAGTGGAAATGGAAAAGGAGTGGAATATCAGCATCTAGTGGTGAATTTAGATAACTGCAATTTAGGGAATAACCCTTGAACATAGTGAAAGCAAGCTTTATGTAGTTGTATACAAATAGTTCTTAAAATTCCTGCATCAGCGATGCCATAATATATGCATTAATGTCATTACATTTTGTATTTTGAGTCAATCTTGAGTCACTTAGCGGAGTACCATATTTGTTTCATTTTAAATTGTGCAATATCCAAGTTTAATTTGATTTCATTCTGTTTTAAATGTATTCATGTGCTTTATGCATTTCATCAGCACAGCCCAACTTTTGGTTGCCCGGTTGCCAAAGGACTGGACAACACAGATCACATTTCCCAAACTGCTGAGTTAGTGCTCTATGGAATACTTGCATGAATGATTGGAACACAATAAGGCAAAGCCTGCTGAATAGAGGAATGACATGTACATCTCTGGATCATTCAGACCATGATCCAGCTCGGTGGGAACATGGGCTCATGCCAGGTCACATGGCCACAGATATTATCTGATGTGGGCAGCTTTGCATCTTTAATTCATGATGGAAAGAAATGAGTTTGGTAGGTGGGTTAATTCAGCTGCTTTGAGTTTGCTGCAGTCAACAATTATAAATAGAAACCTATCCTCTGCAGGCCGATTCTTCGCTTGATTCACAAGGGCATATGGATAAAGGATAGACGGATAGATAGAAGGATGGGCAGTGTTCTGACCGGATGTGATTAAGGCCCACAACATTTCATCCGCTCTGTTACATGTCCAATATAATTCCCAATAAAATAAATACGCATACTGTTTATTCGTGAATGTAAGAAAAGCAAAATTATCATTTAAACCCCATTATGATAAAACTTATCTATTCACACAGGCCAAACCCACACATCCTTAAAGATGCAGACAGTAAATGAGATTACAACGCAAAAAAACAGCACCAAATATGTATTCTTTATAAACCATATCCTTGATCTTAAATAAAACGTGAATTGCAAAATAGAGCCAAACGGATGGGGCGATGGCAGTTTCACTCCGGTTTATAGCATCTTTAACCAACATGCGGCTGCGTCGGCCTCGAAACCAACTAACTTAACCTCGAATCGCCGGAGTTAACAAGATATCAACATTTAACAGCTCATGCCTCTGAGTAAATCTGGGTTTGAATATATCTGCCATTTTATCAGATGCTGTCAGTATGTTTTTTTAAAGGCTGTCGTCATTTGCGCAGAGCAGGAGAAACAAGCCCGCATCTCTCGGAGATGCGCAGAGAGGCTGAAACACACGGGGATTACGCGACCCGTGTTTACTGAAGCAACATCAGTATTAAAGACATCTAGTCTTTTCTATCGGCCATAGTCAGTGCTTCTGAATCCCATCAAACCCGACAGAGCTGTGATAGCGTTTTCTCGCTTACCTGTGTTGCTGCTGATTCAGCCACATATGATGCGGTCCGGTTCTCCTACACGCGCACTGCATTCAGCGGCTCTCGGGTAATGCGGTAGAAGGTTGGGAATATCCTCCCTTGCTTCGCGCTGTCCGTGAGTCCGTTTCAGCAGAGCGCGCACACGTTACCCACGCTCGCTCCTGACTGTAGGAAAGTGTGATTCGGGATAGGGCGCGCCCCCGACTACAGCTGGACAGGTGTTCTGGAAGCGCGCGATAATCTGCATTCATGCTGCACTTGGACAACGTCACAGAAATTAAGCGGTCGTTTCGTTGCATTTATGAACAATAAAAACACAATAAGCACATTACTGTAGAGCATAATATTATTTATATTATGCATTATGGACCGTAAACATCCAGGTTTCTCTTCTTAAAGACTTCAATCACAGGGCTTATTCGATTCTTATATCAATGATAATTTTTAACATGATTAAAAGTTAATAGTGTTTAAGTATAATTATATTGGAAGTTTATAAATTGGGAAAACAATATCCAAATCTATTCAGAGGAGAATTTAAGTCTTTGTATTTTTCTTTAGTAAAACTCAACGCTGCATTAAGATCTCAAGTGTGATCTCAATGGGGAATTATTTTGAAGTGAACTACTTCTTTAAATCTTTTGGGTACAGTTTCTTTCATTTAGAACACAGAATAGAATATAATTCTTCTTTCACAGTGTACGTGTATATTACAAGTATAAACCATACGAATCTTTATGTGGACAGAAGTTTCTAAAAAGTTAAAAGATTTAAAGACAAACTACTGGGGACTGGGAAGTCTAATCTTGTATTCAGCCTGCAGTTTTGGTTACAGGCTCCTCAGCCTCGCAATCCTGCATGCTAAACCTTGAAGACAATAGGCTGCACTGCTATCCCAACATTACACTGTACACACAAATATTCCAGATACTGACAAACATTGCTGTGATGACTGGATTACAAAGTAAGACGGATCAGTTCTTTGCTATCAATCTTTGCACGTCTTTAGTACAAAGTTTATATACTGTCTTGGTTAAAGAGTTGCTGTTGAGTGCAGTGCACATCACAAGTGCACATTTGTGTGTGGGCATATGATGCCTCTTGTGGCCATAAAGAGCATTACATCTGTAATAATAATAATAATAATAATAATAACACTGTTTATTTTTGCTTAAATAAACAAAAAGGCACAAAAATTGACTATAGCATTACTATGCCAGTATAAAAAACACACAAGCAGTTCACAGTGCCACTGTAAAACAAATCGTTCATTATCATGCTATTGAAAATATTGCCTTTTGATCATTGTATTGTATTGTGTTACCACCACATTTCTGTACCTTTATGTATAATTTCAGATATACTGTATCATCAAGTAATTTAACAATTTAGTTAATATGCTAAATAGCTCATTTGTCCATCTAGATACTTAGATACTTGGTTTAGCAAACCTGTTAATCAGCCTGATAAATGGAATCAGCTATTTGAGATTGACAGAGGGCTTTTACCGGGAGATGGTGCTGTTGTTTCGTTTAAAAGGCCCCACAATATCAAGGGAACATTATTGCTAATGTTTCGTCGATCGTATTTATTATATTAAAGTTATTTGACCTAATCCAGGTGTAATAATGAAACACATTAGATAAGCAACGCCTACGAGAGAGTACCGCGTATGAATATGGGAGTGCCATACGTGAAGAGTGTTTTCACTCGGATAGTAACAGGTAACTGTCCATACAACAAACGTTTTGCATCAGAATGTGGAGATTCTTTGACTTTTTCTAAGTATAAACCCCATCGGCGTCTAAAATGGGGCGAAAGGCGCTCACTAACTAAACATATTACTTGCTCATTTAACCTTTGGTCCATGCTGTTTTGTTTTAATGGCAAACATGTTTTGCTCACAATATAGCCTAAGGTTTTCCAGTGATGTTTGAGCGTGTCTAGCTTTAGCTGACAACTACTTTTATTTTGTATGATTTAGTTTGACTTAAAATGTTTGTAGTTTCTGATCTCGTGACTGATTTTAGAACACGTTTCAGCTGGTCCGGGAGGGAGACTAGTTACCAGCAGAGCTAAACAATTATGCTAACTACGCTTTGCTTTTTGCCAAAAATTTTTTAATGTCAGTTCAGGTGTAATTCGCAAAACATCTAGGCTACCACTGCAGTGTCTGTCACTCAGGCGTTTCAGGATGCTGTAACCCGTACGGTCCAACAGAGACCGCCATTGTCTCTGTCAAACAGCTTTTCTCTACACGTTCTCCAATGAGAGCGACGTGTCGTGAGCTTTGACTGTGAAGAAGCGAAAACACACAACCCGGTCAACCGACCGCGAGAGTGAGAGGAACGAGTGCAGCTCTCGCACGGATTAACAGGGTCGCGTTTGTGATCATTGCACGATCTTTTGCCACTGGACACCGGAAACCGTCGCCTCGTTGCGATTCTTCAGAGAAGAGCGAACCGATCACCCTGATAATAAACGAGGACTATGACCCAAACGCTGGAGAGGCCGTGCACACGGTATGTGATGAGCGCTCCCATTTACTATCACACAGCGCGCTATTACTGATAAAAATAGGATGTTTTGGGTGCATTTTCTGTCTTGTTTTTCTTACATCTTTCATCTGGATTGCGCTTCTACAAACACGAGAGAGGGAACATTGTAGCATTGCTTTTAACCTGACGTTTTATAGCAGCTATGATCGTTTGAGGACATATAGCGCCGCGAATTTGCTGACATTATCGACCGTGTCGCTTCCAGAACAACGTGCTTTTCTAAATATCAACTTGACAAGTTTGGGCTTAAGGCTTCCAGTATTCAGAGATAAATGTTTAGTTTGACTGTCTAAGCCATTGGTGGATCTCGGATGTATCAAAATAAGATTTCACGGGAGCAGATCGGATAAAATAACACGTGAAGTCAAGGATGGAGATGATGTAAACATAAAGGATCGCGATGGCGTCTGTTGCTACGCAATGATTAGATGTATTGCGTATGTTAAACTCATGGAGTATACTCGCGTCAAAACATGTCTCGCATTATTTACTAAACAGCTTTAACAGCTCAAGAATTGCATGACTTTGGTTTCTAATGATTCACTAAATTGCTAAACAACCTTTTTGTTTACTAATTTTTATAACTATTTAGAGGTGAAATGCATAACAAATTACACTGCCATGCTAGTGTTTATTTATACCATAACTATTTCTGTACATAACCATAGTTCTGCTCATATGCTTTTTTTTAGTGTGCATGCTTCATTACAATAGGACTATTTGGTATTACTTCAAGACATTCACCTGTTTCATGTACCCTCGGAGTGGGGAAGACAAGACCTGCCAGGCAGAAGTAACAAAAGCAACAATTAATGTTGATATCGACTCCAACATCACTTCTGAAACAGGAACTGGAAAATCCATTCCAACTGTGCAGAACCAGATAGGGCTCTGATGTCTTCAAAGACATTCTTGCCCCGGGTTCTTGGTTACTCGCAACAGGTCAGAGGTGCCACTTGAGTCACCTTCCTGTGGGATTTACAGTTTGTGTGGTCTGCTGTTTTATAGTACACACATCCTTATTTTAGGTTGTTATCTGGTTTAACAGTTACTTGGTCTATTCAAAGTATGTTTTGCATACTTGATCATCTAAGAACCACAAATTTTACTATCAACTTTGATTTTGCAGAATTATAGACCGAATGTGGCCAACCTGCCTGTCAGATTAGTGGCACTTGTGGTGTTTGAACCAATAAGGTGGGAAACTTACATTAGAAGAGCTGTATTATGATGGAAGACCTCATCATACAGCACAACCCGCAACGCAAGCCCTGATCAGCTGGCGACAGCATGAGGTAAAACCCTGGGCATGGAAGGAGCTGTGTGATGTTTGTTGGTTGATGGGTGGGTGGGTAAGTTGGGGGAGGGGTGTTACTAAGAGACAGGGATGACAGCGGCCTCTTTGTCTTGGACTCTCAGAGCCGTGTGAACGTGTCTGAGTCGGCCCTGCCTCACGTGACGCGGCTGCCCTCACTCCTCCCTGTCCTTTGTTCGGCCAATCTGGGAGCCACCCCTGGTTGAATGGGATTATATCTCAGCAGGGGATTGATTCCGGGGGCCCGTATCCGACTGGCCCGGGGTCCCTGTGGAACAATGTAGATCCACCCTCCTTGCCACCCCTTATGTCTTACTGCTCCCCTCCGGCCAAACTCTATCATGAGGCTCTGCATATGAAGCCCACGGGAGGCCGGTGTTCTTGGGAATGTGGGAGAACCTCAAAAAGGATGGTGCTGCATAGATGTTTATGTAGTCCATCTGTTGGTGACTGAGAAAGGTGTTAACAAACATCTGGTTTGTTAGGTTTTGTTGTTGACCAATTCTTAGGATTTTTCATGTGCTTGACTTCCAGATCTGATGCTAACATCAGAGGTCAAGATTGGGCACCAGGGGAGCTTTGCCTGCAGAGGCATTTGCTTTGTATATCTGTATATTAAAATGACATGGAAAAAGTGAGCCGATAAAAAGTTGTTGAATTTGAGTTTTAACGTAAGGGAATGTCTGTTAAACAGATGCTTCTCCTCACATGTTCCCTCTCTCTCTTGTTCTAGTGCCACTCTTTTGGTGTAGGGTGTGAAGAGTTGTAAGCCCCCCCCGCCACTCTTAGATTACGGTTTGACTCTTTGTGACCCCTTGTTTCTGCAGTGTAAAACCACATTTTATTTGTTTAACGTCAAGCCTGTTAGATGAGCCGTAGCCCGTAGAGTTTTCTACAAGTGGTAACATTGACCACGCTGGGTTGTAGGATCACTGCACAGTTTATTCACATTGGAAAAGCAATCGCTTTGCTTTAAACCTCAGCTGTTTTCCATCATGCAACACTAGATGACCACCAAATCCATAGATTGTTTGCCTGTATTGAGAGGCTGCTGTGTCACACCACGTGTGTTGTTGGTTTGATTGAATGCTAAACCCAGTTAAGCAGCATTTCTCAGCAGGTTGTCTGGTCGATTTTGGGATTTTAAGTTTAGCCCCGTCCAGCTGCGGCTACGCAGGAACAGGCTTTATCCTTCTGCTGTAGGAGAACCGATGCTGTTCTAATGAGTCTGCTGAAAGACGATGGGGTAAGATCAGCTTGGCTCTGGGTTTTGCTGAGTAAGCAAAGGCAAAAAGAGCCAGATGATCTGAACCAAAGATGCTCAAACTCAGAGAGCCACACGTGTTGCATGCTGCAGATCGGAAACGCAAGATGTAGATTTTCGTGAACTCTATAATGTGTCGTTCTTCTATTGGTCTAAAATAACAGTATTAAACAATTCTATTGTGCAATACAGCTTTGTCAAATCCATTATGTGCAAATAAACCCAAAGTTTTTGTCAATGTATGCAGGGCTATGCATAGAAACATCACATTCTGAAAGTCTAATGTTGACTGCAGCATTAGCTGTAACATGATTTTTGTACAGGTTCCAGATCTGTAATCTCTATTAATGGTAAATAGCAATAACATATGTTTCTTGTTCTTCGTCTCTTATCTCCTGACAGAGCCTAATGAACCGGTTGTGCAACCCCTAGTGTGGTGCGGCACCTTTCTGCTCCTTTAGTGCACTGTGGCGTCCCCTAAAGGAATATGTCCGCAGCGCAAACGCAAAACGATCGGGAGCAGCGATGGGGCTGTCTGGAATCTCTGGGCCTCAGCCAGAGGGAGCTGGTCCTAGCAGAAGCACTGCAGATGGAGTATGATGCCCTCGCCCGCCATCGGCAAGACAAGGGCCCGGCGAGTACGCTACCTCCTGACACCAGCAAGTCATCTCCCTCGAGGAGCGAGCCTGCCATGCCTATACGTGCTTCCAGCCCTCCTTGGAATAACTGTCAACAGGGCGTGTCCGGATCGGATCCTTCGCTCAACCACATCCAACCCGGGGTGTCAAACTTATCGCGATCAGCAGGAGACTTTAGTAAGGAACCTCGCTACATCTTAGATGAATGGGAAAATGATCTAGAAGGGACGTCGCAATTGCTGTCAAAAGGACTACCGCCCCTCGATGAGCCTCCACCGATACCCCCCAGAAATCCCATCCCACAGAACGATTCGTTCATTGTCCGTCGAAGCCCAGCTCCACGGGATGTGAACTTGTACACTCCTGAGGTGGACCAGCCCAAGCTTTCCTTCGGAGACACTCTGAACTACGATAACTTAAATGACTCTCTGAGCAAGCTGAATGATGATTGGCCATCACCTCGAGGAAGAAGAGCAAACGGGGAGAAATCGGGAAAAGCGGTGACTCGAAGCAACACCCTTCCTCCTCAAGTTCCCCCTCGCACTTATGTTCCAGGGCAGAAGAGCACAAGAAGCCAGCGGAGAGTATCTGTTGGTCCGGTGAGGGCCATGTTTCTCTTAAGTCAATGTTTATTTACGTTCCTTAACAAGATTGAAATGTTTAATTTACATTAATATGCATGTGCTGTAGGTGTCTCAGGCGTCCAGGTCAAATGGCTTCAGCTATGAGCTCTTTCAGGTGTCTGAAGAAAGAGATGAGGAAGTGGCTGCTTTCTGTCACGTACTTGATTTGTGAGTTACTGCTGTGGATGTGATTTTTAGTCATGTGTTATCAAGGTGTCAGAAAATGAGTAATTATAAAATATAAGCAGTTTGAAAACTGGTTGAAGTTCGAGCCTATCCGGGGTTGTAGCTGAAAGCATTGTTGTGTTTATTGTTTTGACAGGCTACGAGCAGCATACCCATGTAGCGACAGCTCTATAAATGCAGGCTTTGTTTGGAGCCCGTGCGTGGCGCAGGACGAACTGCAACAGGGACTCGGGGTCAGCATTAAGGTCACGGTTACCAGCGACCACTTTAGAGAACCACTCACATTCTCCTGTGATGGTAAGAACTAAAGTGTTAAATTCTTTATAGCCTAACAAAACAGTTAGTGTAATGCAAAATTAACTTCAGATCATCAATATTTAAACGTTACATATCAGCTTCGTGTTAATTGTGGAGCCGAGTCGACACCTTGGATTTTTCTCCCCTTGTCCTGAATCTTTGTTTAATGGTACCAGAGAATCTCATCTGAAAGACTGGAGAGGCTTTGGCCCCTGAATTCTCTTAATAGCATTACACTGAATGGGCGTTCTGCCAGCCATCTGTTTTGTGTACTCTGTTAAAAGAGCCAGCTTTTCATTCACTTGCTTGGAGGAACACTCATACCCCCTCAAACACACATGGACAGATATGACCTCATGTTGAGAGATTTGAGAGTACTGAACATGTTTTCACAATCACTTATTCACTGCACTTGTTTTTGTTTTGTGTCATTTGGCATGATTTCCCTCTCATATTGTGGCAGCGTGCCACTGTATGATGAGCCATTGTATTCATAACAAACAGATTTATAAGCAGTTAAACACTTATGGGAATCTCTTTACTTCTAATCCAGTAATCACAAACATTTACATTTTTATCAATGTGTCGTAAATGTCAAACATACAGTTTTCTGAAATTTACCAGAGGCTGCTATTAGTTGGACAAACAGTTAGACAAAACTGATATTAGAATTTCTGAATATCTACATTTGGTCACCTTAGAATGAAAAGGTTCTATCTGACATTTTGGTCAACATTTAGTCATTCAAATATTCTTATTTTGTGACAACTTGTGTATTTTAAATCTATACATTTTGGGACATTTTTTTAAGAAAAGAAAAAGGTTCTATCTACAAAATCAAATTATAATTTGGTTCTATCTGGGAGCCAATCAGCACTTTGAATGCACACAAGAGGACCAATCAGGATCAGCTTTGTTTGTCATGTGACCGGGCTCAGAGTAATTTTACCTGTCCCACCTTTTTTGGATAAAACTTTTATGTACAACAATTAGCACAACCTTTTATGCTTAACTTGAACAAGAAAAAGGTGTCATAAAATATGAAATAAGTGTCATAAAAACCAAAATGTAACTTTTACACAATATTACAACACTAATTTCATGTTTTAACAACAAATAGAAGTCTTTTTTTGTATTGTGCTTGGAATTATAAGGTTTTATCATTAAAGCAATACATGTTCATGCAGAAATAGATTTTTCAAAATCAGAAGGTTCTGCGTACGTTTGACCTGTTCCAAAAAAACCCATTTACAAATTTGAGAAAATGTTGAAATTGTACTCCATTTGACCCTCTCTGGCCATCCGTTTATCGGAGTCCATTATCACAGCCCGAACTTTAAAATAAATCTGTCTGTCCTCATCTATTCATTACAGTGCGAGTAGAAGAGACATGAGGTGAGGGCAACGGGCGTTTGCTCAGACACTGTCTCTTACTGTGACCGCACTGCAGTGCATTTGCCCTGTTGGGGTGTAATTTGTAAGGAAGGGTGGATTAACCTTTATCTGGTTCATTCCTACCTCTGCTCATTTCACATCCTGCATATGTAGTAGTGACGAACATTTCTGTGAAAGGAAAACTCCCTCCTGCTGTCTTTGTGTTACCCACTGATTATATTCAGATCAGTTGATGCTGCTGTATCTGGGGCGTATGGCCACGTGTGTGTTTCCAGAAAGGTCAGAACAGTGATGTCACTAATTCATGACCTCTTATTGATCTAGCTGTAGATAAACCGATACTTTAGAGACACTGTGCACTCCTTTCTTCCTTGTTTGCCCAGTTTATATCCATTGCTTTAGTTTTTGTTGCCATGTGATAGTTTTCGAAGTTAATTGACAAGGTAACATTTATATAGATAACTGTATAAAGGATGTCTATTATATATCATAATTGTGGATTATTCACCTCGATATTGTAATTGCGATTATTACTGTCAATTAATAGTTTTTTTTTTTGAAGATTTGAAATGTAACTTTTTGTGATGCAGCTGCATACCATATTCTTTCTATAAACACCCAAAACTAAATACAGTACTGTAAATAACAAATAATTATGGAAATATTTGTTGTCAATTAAAAATCCAAAAACGAATAACTAAAGGACACGTCAATGTATTAATTCTCTGGTTCGCCACTCCGGTACCCAAACATTATGTAATTGTTTCACTTGTAATTGTAATCCCGATTAGTTTTTTGATTAATTGTGCAGCCCTGCATTGTTTAACCAAACCAGAACTATGAAATAAATGAGATTTCCTAAAGCTGCATATGTGAGTGACATCAAGATGCAATGTGTTGTTAGACATCACTGACATTGGTTGTAAAAAGTAGCTTGTTACTGTAAAACCAACCTTTATCTGAAGCTATTGTCAAAAAAAGTGTAGTAGCACTTTTCTTTGTTTTGTTTAGGTTATTCTCTACACTGTTTGAATGCTATCTTTACTCACTTTCAGTGGCTTTAGCAAAAATAAAGTTTTCTCCTTCCTTAGGATCCTCAACTATCGACCTGCTGATCTATCAGACTCTCTGCTACACCCACGAGGATCTGGATCTGATTGATGTCGATGACTACCTGATGAAAATCTGCGGCCAGGCCGAGTTCCTCAAAACGTAAGAACGCTGCAGTCCATCTTTCAGTGTGTTTATTTATTTATTTTTATTATGTGGATCGGTTTTAATTTGGGTCTAAGGCTGATGCTGCACTTTTCTGAAAAAGCTGGTTTAATAAGCTAGTCTTGTTAGTTTAGTTTGTTAAAAAGACTTCTGTGGACCACTGCGTACTAGTGTCCAATGCAGGCGACCATCATTCAAAGCACAAAATATGCCTTCTTTTCTGCAGGGTGACCGTAGTTTATAAGCTAGGCTTCTTCTCATAAATGCTTGTTGACAGTGGATTGGTTTTTGGATGTCTGTCCGTTCCTAGGGGCTTTATGCCCACTTCGCATTGGCTTAGGGATACGATCGAGCGGATGTAAGATCTCAAAGCAACACGGACAAAACTGTCCACTGCAGTCTGCCAATGTGCAGTGTGTTTCTAAAAAGTTCCCGGCCAATAGCATAATGAACTACATTTTACAAGCACTTCCATTGTAAGGCCGCTTGGGTGGAAATGGGGCGATTCCCAAAAAAAAGGGTTGAACTGAAGATTTGCGGTTTGTGGTCTCAATTCTTCCTCGTCATATAACTACAAACCGTCAATTGTGGTTGTATTTAAACAAGATGTGCTTATGTCTGTGGTCTGCTTTAACCACATTGGGTTTCCCCACTACACGACCACTATTTCGAGGCGTCCTTGGCAACAAATCCTGTAAGTTGTTCTTTTTCTCTTTCTTTTCTTATTCAAGGGCCACTTGACTTTTTTGAGGATATGACTTGTAATATTTATGTTGAAGAGCAAAATCATTTTCTGCTAAGAAAACAAGTGTGAGTCGTTTGGGTCAGTTGGTTGGTTTTGCAGCTGTGTGGTAGGAAGTGTGTCCCTTCCTGATAACCAGGTTGTCAAAAAAGAGAGGCATTGTGTGTATGACTGTACTTTGAAAGTGAAATATGTTTCTGTTTCAGAACAATATACTGTTTGTCATAAAGGCCTTTTCTTGATATGACAATAAAAACAATACACAATGTTGCAGCGGAAATCCTATTTCAGTACTACATTATGGAATTCGTTTCCGTTTAATTCGTTCAGTGTTATGTTGGAGCATCTTTTCATTGTCATGCATTGGATGTGTGAAAACCTTGGTTGTCATATTTTCATATTTCACACTATGAAATATGCCTTTACCTAATGTTTCAGAGGCAAACTAAAACTACACCATGTTTTACTCGCCCTCAAGGCATCCTAGGTGTACAGGACTTTCTTCTTTTATACACATTCAAATTGTTTAAGAGAAATATCCATATTGACAACGTTATTAATGATAATGTCTAACTTCCGTTATCCCTTGGCTGCGCGTGGTGTTCCGGCATATTGTCTTGTATAGCCCAGAGTTTGATTTTCCCAAATGTTTTCCAAACCCAGGGTTAGGTGTAGTGTGGAGAGCCTATTGATGTACAGTACTAAATATTGAACTAGTATGAATTCAATTCAACTTGTGATAGACTAAAATGAAAACGAACAATGTTTTTTGTTTGAAGGAAGTCCTTAATTGCTTCAGTTCAGCTATGAACCAAATAATGACTCAAATCTGTAGTCTGAAGTTCTCTTGTCCTTTTTCTTTCTTAGCAATCAGACTCTGGTGTGCTTTGAGTACATCCAACAGTGTCTGAAGTTTGACTGGGACATTCGACTCATTCTGACCAAAAGAAGTTCCATCAACGTGGAGCTCGCTCGAACGGTAAGATCAGAGTTGACAGCAGATGGATTAGTGACCCAAAAACATGTTTTTCTTTTATCAAACCAAAACTGCAGGAAACACCTGTAGGCAACATAGTTTAAACCACAAGCCGCAAAACCTTGAGTCACAAGTACACAACAGGAAAATTTGATTTAAAGGTCTTGACACACTGGGCCGACACCAAAGAACTAGTGCGGAGTAAACTCGATTGCGTCATATCCTCGCATTGCCTACGCAGAACAAGGCAGAACAAGTTGCCCTTGAACACACCGAACAGACTTCAGCCGACAATCAAATACGTTTGGCACTTGCGCGTGAGAACATTACTCTTCCAAACCAGCAAGTGGTGCTTAACAGTCCCACAGCCGATTCGACATGCGGAATCGGACAAAAACAGCTGGTGGCAACTGACTGAGGATAAAGCGCTGAACACACCAACAAAACTACAGCTTACCAACGCTTAAAAACCACCCGACATTGCCAGACGGTTTTTAAGTGTACAATAAATATGCTATGTCTGGAATGTGACCGATGGAATGTAAAACCCAAGCGTTGCACCTAGACACTAACTATGTGTGTAGAATGTTTGCATGTTTTAATTTGTGTTGTGTCCATGCCATATTTGTCTAAAAGACTGAAGATGATGAGACCCAGTCAACCATGAACCATAACATTCTGCTGCAAGAAAGGCCAGTGAAACAGACTCTGACCAGGTGAGAGATCATCTAGATTTAGGTTTAGATTCTTATATCTCGGTTTGAGTTTTAACATTCACTTTGTTTGTTTAACACAGGGAGGCCTTGACATTACTTCTGGATACCTTTTATAATGAAGCAGAGTCTTTCTTTTTATCAGAGGTAAAATTGTTTGGAGATGGCCACACCCCTAAACATTAGGTTTGGCAATTCGATTCGATTTATTATTTATATGTTTTCGATTTGTTTCAATATCGATTAGTTATCAGTATTTCATTTAAAATCATTCTAGTTTTGCAGACATGAAATCCATATTTAAATATACGCTGGTAACTGCTGTATTAATGAAATACACATTAACAGTAGAGCCCACACAATTATTGAATTTACACACAATTTAATAACTTTTACTGTTTGTAAGCAAATTATCAATATATTTTTTACCCAGCCCTACTAAACATACATCATTGGATAAGCCATTTTATTCTAACTTTCTGTACTCTTATTCTCCTTTATGCATTTCCCTCACAGGCCGAGTTGCTGTTGCATGTGGAGCGGTTGGTTCAGTCAGTAAAGGCTCTGTGCAGCTCTCTAGCAGCTGTCGAGACCCCTGACATTACTGCTGCCCTAAACCAGCTGCCGGCCTGTCCCTGTCGACTACAGCCGAAAGTGCAGAAGGTGCTGCCTTTGAACATTTTCTCCTACACACACGCGCAACATGAGAAGAGTTTCATACACTCGATAAGCACATATTAACAGGCTGTTCTTCAGAACTGCTGTTCTCAATGTGTCGCTGCTGCCGTTTCCAGTTCCTCAAATGATCAGAATTTTCTGCGTAAACTGCTAACGTTGCTAAGAATGTGTTTCACTCTTGCATGCTGTAGAGGTTTTGTTTCTATTAGAGAAATGACAGTTTGTGTGTAGTACTTTCTAGTATGCTTGCTTACGTGTGTGTGTGTGTGTGTTTCTGTTTGCCTTCATAGGATGTTAGTGTCTTGGCGAAGAAAGAAAACAGAGGTACAGCACTGCTTGTTATACCGTTCTTTTGTCACTCTTGGCGTAGCTTAAATATGTTGCATAAATACACAATAATAATATTTAAACTATATATTTTTGTAATAACTGCAAATGTGCATCAGTTCCTGGAGGGCATGAAAACAGACTCTTTAAGCACTAGAGTTTTGTTGATACTCACCTCCTATACTGTAAACATGTTGTGGTGGTCAGAACAGGCCAACTTCTGCAAGATTTTGTGTGGCCTACAACCACCACACACACTAAAAACCTATGCTTTAGTTCCTTTAAAGTTTATACTCCTTGCATAGAATCCACAAAATGAGGATTTTAGTCTGGAGTTGTTTATTTACAATGCATTTACATTTTAGTTTCGTGAACTCGCTGACAATTTATATTTGTCAACAATACTAGCGTTCTCAAAAGCTAATGAGAAATGACGTCAAGTGTGTCCAGGGTAACGAAATTGAGGATAGACTGATGTGACTCCTGTTTGTTGGAAAAATGTGTTATGTATATAAAAGGTTTTAAAGCAAAAACATAAACAAACGTTACTGCGCATGCTTGCTTATGTGGCTCAAATTTAACATGCACATATAGAAAGATTCGAGTCCCTTTATTTCTGATAACAAGCAAAAGAGTAAGTAAATGGCATTAGCCAGTATTATTTTAGGTTAACAGTAGAAGAAATCTTACTTGGCTAAACCTAAATGTGACAAAGTTACACAACTCATTCAACAAATTGTTTCTTTAATACAATTTTATATAGAATCAAATATTAATATAAATAAAATCTAAAAAGTTATATTATTAGCCACTAGCCAAACCGATCGACAAACACAGGCCAGAAAGCTAACTTCGGGCCAGGCGCGCGTGTCATGAAACTGTCTATATGTAGCAATGAGGAAGTCTGGGATCACAGATAGGCATAAACAGGAAGGATGCTGCAGCTTTGGATGTGCGAAAGTTTAAATGCCTCCTTAATAATTGAATCGATTTCATTTCTGCTGCTGAAGCTGGAAAATCTGCATTTGGGGCTTTGTAGCCATAGCAACTGAATTTGGGGAGTTTTCAGATGTATATTTATATTCATGAATGGAAAAATAGAAAGTGCTGTTGTCAAAGCTTATTGCTTTAAACCTTAATACTTTAATCCCAAATGTCACTTTAGTAAAAAAAATCTCTGCCCACAGAAGTGATTGTTTAATTAAGTAGTAATAAAGTAATGTAAGTGAGGGATCTTGTCTCATCCTGAAAGGGTTGATTTTGCGATAATGACTTGCCAACTACATTATCCTGCTTACTACATGGCTATTTGCCAAATAAATGGACATGAAATATTGATTCGGTTTGGAATTATGTAATTATGTGAAAAGAAAGAGGCTGTATAATGTTACAAGAATCGAATGCTAACATGCAATGGTTGTCCCAGACAACAGCCAAATGTTAATATTGTTGCTCAATGGTCAACCCTTATGACCTCTAATACAATCTTTTCCCCTCCCGTTACAGCAAACATAGTAGAAAAATTGACCGCCGCTATCTTGGATCTTGTGGAGCTGTACTGTAGCACTTTCAATTCTAATTTCCACACCATGCCACAGAGCAGCAGAGCCACAGTCCCCATACAGGAAGCTGGCATGGTCACCAACGTCCTGTCCTTCAGCGTTTACGCGGCTCATCGCGTTCCCATCACATGGGCTGCCAGGTAACACTGCCTTCCTCTGGTTTCATCAAGATTTTACTGTCAAATTGTTCATCACCTGTATTGCTTTATACATTGTGGTTTTATGTCATCATAGACTATGAATGTGAGAGTTGATTGTTAGGGTCAAGCGAGTTCACATTTGCGAAACGTTGTCTTGTTTGTTTTATTTCAAGCGCAAACAGATTAGAGATCTGGAATTACAGGTTTTTGACATGCTTTCTGTCATATCATCTTTCTTGCCTGCTTTATTTTCCTCATTTTAGCCACGTTTTATTTTTGTGAGACAGAGTGGCAAGTACTAAAACACGAACATGACTGAATGTGGCATTCTTCAAATAAAAAGTGCTGGCTGTGCAAATTATTAGACAATAGGAAAAGTCGACCCTGGCGGAGACGGATGTAAAGGAATGTGAAACGCAGCTATCCACCAGCTGTCCACTGCTGATCCCCTTCAGTAATCCAGCGGGATTATATAGTGTGAGATCTATTAAGAATGCTTTACCTTCTTTTTTTCACTTTACACCCTCTTTAACCAACCCAGAGCAGCACAAAATAACCAAACTGTGGCAACTGCTCCCACCAGTGTGGAAACCAAACCCTACATTTCACCACACCTCACCCGGCCGTTCAATAATAAAAATCCAGCCCTTTCCCCTCCCCCGCACATCATGGGAATGGTCTTTCCAGCCCATTGACCTGGACTGGTGCTCTTTGTCTCGCTCTGAAATTGATGCAGACTGCAAAACGAGCCATTACAAAGGCATGTGTATGGGAACTCGTGTGACCTTTGACCTGTGGGGTCCAGGCAGAGGGCAGGCTGGGTACCAGGCACCTGTGTGGTGGTGTTGGAGGGCTTAGACTCTTGCGTGCCATCTGGTTCAAGCAATTAGAGTCAATCAGATGAACACGGAGTAAAACTTAGTTTCTTATAGAGCAATGAGCTTGTGTTTTTCATTGCATTTGTATTCCAAACTAGTTACGTTAGCATTTTACTGACTTGTTATTCTTACTCTCTGGTATTTTATTTAGCTTGGGAATGTTTTTTTCTTCTATTTACGTCATCCTCTAGAGTTGATTTCCCATTTTGGAGTCTCTAAGAGTTTAGTTTGAGGATGAATGATGTAATGTTGGCTCATTTTGGGATTAGATATACAAAGGTGGAAGTAGTGGCAAAATCTCCACCACTAAGATTTTAACCCAAATACAACATTGTGTTTAGATTTCACTCAAAGGCAAACCAGTTATACAGATCACAAGAGGATTGTGGGTTTTCTCAGGATCATAGTAAAAATAGTGAGGGTTTTTCTCATGAGTCACAAAGTAATACCAAGAATTTGCCTTTTATTTTTATCGGTTCAGCTGTATGAGCACATCATTATTTCTTATGCCGCTCTCTTGAAATGACCTTATATTTTAAGGGTAAGTCAGCGCTGTCATTTATAATTTTCACCAAAACGAAAATGTCATTTCCTCATACCATTCTAAACTTGTATGATAAACTTGTTTCTGTGGAAAGTATGTGCAGTACTGATTCCTCATACATGCAATTACAATGAAGGCTAAAGTTTTAAAATGCCCAAAATAACACTATAGGATAAGGATGGGCAATATTTTTTTTTTCCTATTTTGACTGATGACAATATTTATTTCAATATATAATTTGGTAATATTGCCAGCTTTGAGAGGATCCCAACATTGACTGAAGCTAAAAGAAACCAGTGGGTTAATTAATTAGATTTTAAAATATAATTTATTAACAAAAACGGACTAAGAAATATTAACCTTCAAAACGGTTGTAGGGTTTTTCCTGGCTCAAAATGAGGCAGAGGTGGTGCCAACCTTATCCAGTATGCACGTGTAGGCCTTAACACTTTACATATTAAAGCCCTAAAAATGAGATTAAAATGACAATTATTAAATTAAATAAAACATTACTTCTAAGTTAACTAAACAGAAATGTTTTTAAATCAAATGAAGCTTTTTATTATTTTCAACTAACTCTTCAGCTCACAATAGCCAACTGAATTAATCTTACTAAATGAGCAAAGCTCATTCACATCCTGTGTTCTCTTGTTGTTCACTGAGCTTTGAATGATTCACTTTTATATTTGCTAACGGAAAAGTTTAAACAAATCCGTTCAAATGAGTTGTTTGTGTGTGTCATCCTGACTGCGATGTGCGTTTATACTCTCTGTGTACAGAGTATAACGCAGATTCAACGAGCCAACTGCAGTTACAAATGACAGTCTGTTGTGTTTGTGAAGACACCCGACATCATTTTGAGTCTGAGGTGGCACGAAATTTGACGGAGGCAGGAAAAACCCTGAGTTGGGTAATATTATAGATTTGGTTTAATTTAATTCTAATTAAACATGCATTATTGCAACACAGGATTTTAGACCAAGACCATAAATGACATGTTCCAGTTCATTCAATCTCATTTTGACTCTGGATGTATTTGTTCAGTACATTCAACCAATAAAAACTCTGTTACTGCTCACACTTGAATGCTATTGGCTCATTTCTCTTTGAAGAGAAGAGCTGCATCAGGATACTGTTTAGCGCTGCAATGTCTTGCTTAAGTAGTTAATCTCGCTTAACATGCTTGCATTACTGAAGAAATGTTTATGTACATGGTGGTTCAATCTTCTAATGTACAATCACTTCTCTAATCAGAGCTGGTTTCAATTGGCTTATGTTTCTTCTCACGTTGGCGGTTAAGTTAACGTTGCATATAAAGACATTTGTGCTTGCTTTTGCAATGAGTTTCGGGTAACTCACTTGCAGTCACACGCGTCGCGCGGTTAGTTTCACTTTCTTTGCCGCTTGCCACTTTCCTCTGCGTGTCAAGAATAAAATGGACTTAAGTTTGACGAACATTGTAAAAACAACACGCTGACTAGGCTGTTGTCACGTTTATTTCTGCTGTCTGATTGACTGTAAAATGAATCCTTATCCAGTTAAAATGTCAAGAGCTTATTGTTATCTACATGCATTTAATTGAGATATGTTATCGTTTATCGCCCCAGCCCTACTATAAGACATCATAAAAGTGGTCTGTATAAATTATGTATTTCATTCTAAGTGGAGGGCATGAAAACAGACTCTTTAAGCACTAGAGTTCTGTTGATACTCACCTGCTACAGTAAACATGTTGTGGTGTCTTTTTTGGCCTACAACCACCACACAGTAAAAACCACACATCTTTCGTTGCATGTCAGTCCTTCTGGAGAAAAAGTAAATTATAATGGAATTTTTGGGTGAACTGTTCCTTTAATTTCAGATGTAAATGTTGTTGCCATTTGCTGATCTCTCAATTTCTCTGCCTGTCTCTTTCTTCCTTTTCCAAACGCATCAACAGCTATGAAAATTTCTTCCTGTCATGTTCGCTCACCCATGGGGGTGTGGAGCTCTGTGCGCCCCAGCACACTAGTAAACAGTCGGTCAGCAAATATCTTTTCCACCTGGTGGTGTGGGACCAGAGGTAAGCTTACGCCAACCACATATACATTCTCCACACTCATCTCGTCGTTGTTTGTTGAAATAAACGGGTTGTACTTGTTCAAACAGAAGACCTTTGAGTCGGTAATTGTCAAGTTCGATCTAGTACTTCAGGCGACAGTTTTAAAATAGCTCATCCTGTGTCTATTTTTTGTACTCGGACGCCTTTTTGTAGAGTAATGGTATTGTTGTAGTATTTTGGTAGACAATTGTTTTGGTTTTTCTACATCCTGGTATATATTTAGGATCAGTTATGTAGGTGTACATATACTTTTATAACTTAACGTGTGGGTTTTTCGAAATAAAACTAGCTTGTGTAAATAAAACTTTGACTTGCTGTTTGTACTGTATATATTTAACTAAGGAGGGTTTTAAAGGGACACTCTATCCAAAAAATGAAAATTCTGTCATCATTTACTCGCCCTTAGATTGTGTTTAGCAGAACAAAGAAATTTATACCGATTTGAAACAAAGGAAGATATTTGTAAAAATGTAAGTAACCAAAAAGATCTCATCCCCTATTGACTCTAATAGTATTTATTTTTCCTACTATGGCAGTAAATGGGGGATGAGATCTGTTTGGTGTCCCTTTAACTGCCGTTTGTGTTGGCATATCAGAAACATTGTTCTGTCTAGAATTGTATAAATATCTAATTCTATCTGTATATTTCTTTCTTAAATACAGAGTTTGCTTCCCCGTCCAGATCAACCAGTTGCCCAGAGAGTCGCAGCTGACTGTGACACTATATGCCACCCCTCTACCGCCCCCAGGAGGGGCGGAGGACAAGAGCAAGCAGAAACGCAATATGGAAGCTCTGGGCTGGGTCACCATGCCCTTATTCAACTTTAGACAGTAAGTAAGGATTTGTCTCTTATCACAGGCTTAACGGAGGGCATGAAAACGGACTCTTTAAGCACTAGAGTTCTGTTGATACTCACCTCCTAAAGTAAACATGTTGTGGTGGTCAGAACAGGCCAACTTCTGCAAGATTTTGTGTGGCCTACAACCACCACACACACTAGAAATGGCACATCCTTTTATTGTACGTCAGTTACTCAGAAGTAATTATATTTCGAGAAGTTCTAAATATCACATGTAAATGTTTTTCATGTTATGTGTAGGACACTGGCAAAAAATTACAAGGATAAAAGTTTGACACAGCCAAACAGGAATATTTCATGAATCATCTCCACAGCTTTAAATCCAGGTCATGTGTCATTCTCAATCTAATGTATTTTGTGTGAAGTCACCCGGGCCATGACTACCATCTTCTGGAACTTTGTACTTAGGTCTATTTGAGACTATACAAAACACCTTTATTCAGTTCTTGGTATCGTTGACATGTTAGCCTAAGCATTTGTCTGCTGGATCCACGTTTCACAAATATTTACCTTGGCTCACAGAGTACATTTTTCATCTTACAAGCTAAGTATGTATTTATACTTCATCCTTGTCCGTATCCTGTTGCCGCTTGTTTTCACACATTCATGAGCGGATGTTAGGTGTTGTTTAAGTGAGTCTGTTGTCCCTCTTCCTCAGTGTCCTGACATGTGGGAGGAAGCTGCTCGGTTTTTGGCCTTCAACCCCAGGCAGTGGAAATGCTCGATCCAGCACACCCAACTTCAGCCAACCAGATAGCGTCATTCTTCAGGTGGGCCTTTTCATTTTTTTCCAAAGTGCATTATACAGCAAACTGCTTATCATACTTAATCCATTACAGTTAGCTGTTACTCACCCACGGTGCACTTGTGCACTTAAACACACACACCCTTTTTCCCCGCACAGTCATTTGTCCTATTGTTTGCTTTTATTTTGCTGGATTAGCCTGTTAGGAGGCTGCGACGTGCCAAATAAACCATTATCAGTCCTAAAGATAAGCCTTCCTGTTTGAAAATGTTCTTTAGTCCCAAGCAGATTTATGCTTATGCACATGCAGACCAGATAGATTTTGTGCAAAAAATTATACACAAAGATATACATGCATACTTTTACTTAGGATGTTTATATAACAGAAGCACTTTGTTTTTTAACTGGTTAATCCTGTATCTGTCTAGATGTATGCTGTTGTCTCGGCTGAGGTGTTTGACTATATTGATGTTGGTTTGCTCATAACTTGGTGGTAATACGGTTGGGCTGGTGTGTTAGTGGAAATGTAGGAAGGGATTGTCTCTCTGCCTGCAGAAGGTCTTAAAAGTAGGTCAGATAGCTCTGGAGAGAGAGTGAGCAATCTCACAACTTTGAAACCCATCTAAACAGCCGCAGGCAAAATGACATGCAAAGAATACATGCCAGAAACAGCTAGACCAGTTTTATAATGCACTGTCAGATGAACAACCAGTAGTTACACGAATTTTGATTTAACGAACTTTAACTTCACAACACCGCAATCTTAAGTATTGCTCAGAAATATCAGTTCTTTTTGTTTCAAAGCAGTGTAGTTGCAGAAGCACTGCAGGAAACCGTGCATGAGTTTTAGCAAGCACCTGAGCTCTGTCCCTGCAGTCCTACGTGTGCGCCATGAGTCATCACTTCCTTGCATCAGTGTTCTCACACGTTGAGTCGTGACATTTAACCGGTTCTTTTTTGTAAACAGCACTCTTTGACCATTGTTCTGAATCTGCATGATAAAATTAGATTAGATTCACGTAGTTTTCTCTTATACCGGCCTAGCCTCTCTAAAATTCCCACCCCCCACACTGGCCTCCCCCATACAAACCCTCTTCTTTCTGCTGTGTGCCAAGCCAACCCATGGCAGTGCCAACAGGCCTCTTTTGTACCCGAATGGCACGGCTTTGTCTGAGGGCAGTGGGCTGTGCAGTATAAACTGGGAGCGCAGCTTGGTCCTGTGCCTATTCAGTAGGCTCTGGTGCTCATTAAGGTGCTGGGGTTATTCAGGTTATTCTCTCTCTCTCTCTCTCTCTCTCTCTCTCTCTCTCTCTCTCTCTCTCTCTCTCTCTCTCTCTCTCTCTCTCTCTCTCTCTCTCTCTCTCTCTCTCTCTCTCTCTCTCTCTCTCTCTCTCTCTCTCTCTCTCTCTCTCTCTCTCTCTCTCTCTCTCTCTCTCTCTCTCTCTCTCTCTCTCTGTGTGTGTGTGTGTGTGTGTGTGTGTGTGGTGGATTTCCCTTCAGTCAGGACCTGCAATCTGCCCGTTCAGCTGCCCCACCGCCAAGATGCATCTGGGTCCAATGGCACATCTGGGGTTCATTACTACTCCTCTTTAGCTTCTCTTCCTGTCCTGTCTGTCAGCTCTCCTCTCACTCTGTTTCTCTGACCTAATTCGTATTCTTTTTCGTTCTTCAGTTTTCACTTTTCAATAAATCCTTGTGAAGAAGCTAAGTCCCAAGACTTAAAAGTAGTTTGTTACCTGTTGCTGTATGTATGTAAATACTGTAGAAATGTAAATACTCCCGGATTTATGAGTTGATTCAGGTAAAAGTGTCTGTTAAATGAATTAATGTAAAGGAAAAAATTAGTGGCGACTGTAGAAAGTCCCACCTTAAAGAGCCAATTGTCTTTTGGATAGCCATTTCCTGTTTGTTTGCTCATGCACCATATCAGGCTGAAAAATACACACTTTTTGTGGGATTTTAGTTAAAGAAATGTATGCTGCAGTTGCCGTTTTGGTCTGTATTGTTCAAGTTTGATGTAGTGGTCATCAATTTAATTTGGTCTTGGGTAACACTTTAGGTGCTAATTTGTTAACGGTTGTAAATGCATTAGCTAAAAATGAACAATTTAGTTTTTCAGCATTTATTAACTCTTGTTAATGTCAATACAGTTGTTCATGTTAGTTCATGGTGTATTAATTAATGTTAACAAACACGACGTTTGATTTGAAAAATGTTTTAGTAAATGTGTTAAAATGAACATGAACCAAGATGAATAAATGCTGCAGACGTATTGTTTATTGTTACTTCATGTTAGCTAATGCATTAACTAATTGTTAACAAATAGCACCTTATTTTAATGTGTTACCAGAAAATGATTTAAATCTTGCAGACAGTTGTTATCTTGCCGTTAGTGTCGCTTACTCAAAATTGTTTTTCATACAATGAATGACACTTGTGTAGATCTTACTGTAATAGTACAATGTATTAGATATTTTTTATATTTTATAATGTCATGTTTCTTTGATAGTGATAGCTGTGATAGTTCACCCAATAATAGAAATGGTCATAATTTACTCACCCTCTTGACATTTTAAGCCTGTGTGACTTTCTTTTGCAGAACAAAAAAATATATATTTTGAAGAATGTTGGTAAACAAAAAACTGTTGGTGCTTTTATTGTATGGACGCAAGTCAATAGGGACCAATGGTATTCTTTAAAATATCTTCTTTGTTCTGCAAAAGAAAGATGACATGAGGGTGAGACAGAATTTTTATTTTGGGGTGAACTATCCATTTAATGTTTTTGTCATTGAATTTTGTTGCTTTGAAATGTAAGTATATAGGATCTGTACCTCTTTGGCTATTGTCTGCATAAAAAAATAAAGCTGCCTTGAGCATTACAATGATGGTGACATGAACTAACTTTGTCTTCAATGCAGTGGGTAATAACAGTTCCAGATGGTATGTTTTGTGTGAAGCTCATGAAAGTGATGAAGGACTTTAGTGTTGATCAGCTGTGGTGTGTTCTGATCTGGTAATGGCTGAAGTGTGATGCTGCGAGGCATTTGGCAATAGACATTGGATGGATTTCAAACTGGACAGACTAAAGTGTGAAAACACACCCAGATGTCTGTATCACTGAAAGCCTTTTTCATTGCACATATGGTTTCTTGGGTCCATGTGGCTGCATTTTCAGCTCATTGTGTGTTTGATATCTGGCATTAGTGTTTAGTGTTAGCTGTGTTTAATTTGGCATGTTTAGGGTGAAGACCTCAGCTGTACTCTTACAGGACACATGTACCACATATGGTTACCTCTTCAATTGCTTCGCATCATAAATCTATAATTTAAAACCTGTTAGGTGGAGAAAATGTACCTGTGATACCTGTTGTTTTTTCTTAACCCTCTAAAGGACCTTTAATGCTCTTGTTAGATTTCACATTGGTATGCACTGAACTGACTGGTCATTGTTTAAAAAAAACTGTGTTTTCAGGTGGATTTCCCCACTTCTTCATTCGAAGTGCGCTTCAGCACCCCCCCTCCTGCCGAGTTTAGTCCACAATACGACATCTCCCGTCTAGACCAAGCCAGCCAGCGGCAACTACACGACGTCTTGCACAAGAAGTCCCTTTTCTGGTGAGTCATCTAGCTTCTGCTGTGTCCTTCATTGTGATCTAATTATGTGCTTTTCCTTCTTGTTGAATCCTGTCTTCCATATGTGTCCTAGATGGAGTTCATTGGGTTTTTGCTAAGCTTCTGAACCTTTTAAAAAGCTATTATTTACATGTTATTTGATCATTCTAGCTCAGCCATGCCACAGTGGTGTATGAGGTCAATATTGTCTCGTCGTAAACTGGTTTGGGTGGTAAACACTGATAAAGGATCTGTGACGTTTATCTACAGCCGATGACAGTTTCACTATTACGGAATGTAGTCAATGTACTTTTGTACTTGTACTTTTGACAAATTCTGCATGGATCACTTATCCACAGAAGCCCAAATCTTTCACAACCATTTAAAACCATTCGGTTTACTTGCTTAAACTTAAAGAGATAGTTCACCCAAAAATAAACATTCCATCATTATTTTCTCACTCTCTTGTCATTTCAAACATGAATGACATTCATTCTTCTGCAGAACACAAAAGATATTTTAAAGAATGTTGGTAACCAAAAACTGTTGTTCCTCATTGACTTCTATTGTATGGACAAGTCGATGGGTACTGGCGTTGTTCGGTTACCAACATTCTTCAGAATATCTTTTTGTCTTCTGCAGAAGAAAGAAAGTCATATGGGTTTGAAATGACAAGAGGGTGAGTAAATGATGACATTTTTATTATTGGGTAAACTACTCCTTTAAGGGCTGCCTAAAGAACCCACAAGGGTTGTCAAGGTAGATCTCAAATTCAGATCTTTAAATTCTCAGCTGTTGTTACAGATTTTGGCATTGCACGGCATGAAATCTCTATTCCGCTTTCACACGGACGTGTCCGTGTGGGAGGAGAGGATGGACAAATGGTGATGTTGAGAAGCTCATCCCAGATGTGAATGAGAGTATGAAGCTGAACATTCATATGAATGAGTATGAACAAATGTCTTTTTTATCATTCCTCTTGTTTCAATATGAAGACATTGTTGGTGTTCAGCAGGGCTTGGTGCTTCACAATAATCACTTTGTTACCTTCAGCTGTAGGCAGCTGATGTGGATATCTCCAGCTGCTCCCTGTTCCTCCTCTCCCAACATTTGTCTTCTCACTCCCGCTAGCGCTCGGACTCAGCGGAGCTCTTAAACATTTGCTGCAGTGTAAAATCTGGAGCCACACCAGCCTGGAAATATTCAGTCATAAATTGTCTCCAGCTTTCGGTTCAAAGGTTGTGAATGAACTCTCAAATCAGCATTGTATCAGCAGAATGTTAATGTTTCATCGCTGCTTTGTCCTGAATATATGAACCACGGTGGGTGTTGAAAGAAAGTAAGTCTAACAGGTTTGAAATGACAAAAGGGGGAATAAATGATGACAGAATTACCTTAAACTGCACAGTTTATTGCCGGTATGTTTACTACTTTGCATGTCTTGCATGCTTTTCTTTTTAGCCACCAGACGATCAAATGAAACTCCATTTAGCATCTAATTGGTCTTTGTGTTGTAAAGTGCTTTTGTTCTTCCAAGAACAATGAATATGAAACCTATTATTACCTAGATGTTCAAGCCTATTAAACTGCACTTTCATTTTATACATTGATTCACAGATGGGCTGCAGGGTCGCCTTGGGCCGTCTGGAATCAATACTTCTCCAGTCCCCTGTGAATTATGGGATGTGTAGTCCCCCAATGACAGCAATGCATGTTGTCGTGAAGAACATGGGTGGGACCATATAAAGCTTTTTGAACCCTTCCCCCAGTATATAGAGCTGTCTGATGACTCTGTATGGTTGTGGCCCAGCAGGCACGGCGGTAATGTGATCCTACGGCTGTCATCCTTTGAGAGAAAAGCCACTCCTCAAATAACTTCATAAGCCAGCAGAGAGACACACAGCGGTGCTGTTAACGTAGATCTGTTTTAGTCCTGGTGACTTTGTATGGGTGACTTAGCTAGCGAACGACATGATGTGTCATTCAAATGAGCTGCTGTCCACTGATGAGAAATGACAGCCTGCGGCAATACCCAAAAAACAAGAAAAGCTGTTTTTGCATGATTTTAAGCGTGTGTGTTTAGCTTATAGCTTCGGGTGCAGGCTTTTAGCTTTCATTTATTACGTTTTGGTTAGTTGTGGTCATTCATGAAAAAATGTTTTGGAATAGTCTCTTTGTGTGTTTTCTTCTCCACCGGTGTACAAGGCCCTTAGGTCTGACTCAGGAGGTAAACACCGCAGAATAAATCAGCCGGAGATACAGTTTGGTTATTTTCCATCCTTTACTGCAGCGAGAGCCCACGCACTGACCTTCCTCCACACGGTTTACAGTCGTAATCTCCGTATCTGCTTTTTAATTGTGTTAAAATGGAAAGATTGCTCGCCTTTTATGCTTTATCAGATTAGATAATCTTGTTTTTAGATCACGATCGCTTGCTCGACAAGGTTGTAAATGATGACAGCTTGTCTGGAAGCTGCATTAAAGCCTCTGTTCTGTTTTCTTGAGCTCTTGTGTGAGATGTCTGTTTATGTGTTCATTTTCAACAGTCCCACATGACTGTAGAACAGTTTTTGATATCTTCATCACAATTTATCATCTGGTTTCCTGTATCCAGGTTGTCTCCAGAGGACCGGCGTTTGCTATGGGAGAAACGTTATTTCTGCCATGTGGAGGCCAGTCGGCTGCCGTGGGTCCTGGCCAGCGCGCCCAGTTGGGAGTGGGCATGTCTACCCGACATCTACGCCCTGCTTCGCCAGTGGGGGTGCATGAACCACCTGGATGCCCTGGGCCTTCTGAATGCCACGTAAGTCTTACGGTAGCCATGGCAAAAGCGCTGTTGTTTAGCTGGAGGCTAAGTTGAGCTTGACCGTTGAGTTGGCAGCAGGGTTGATTTGAGTAGACCATGAAGAATTGAACTTTGGTTTGGTCCAACAGAACACATGTGATGCGCAGAAGCCAGGATAGATAATCCGATCCAACTCGCTGTAATTACTGACAAGCTTTAATGGTACTAAAAATATTAACTTGAAACCATAGAATTTCTTTGGGTCAGTGTGAAAGTGGTTACATATTCCAAATAAATGTTGTCTACATCCAGCAGTCATGTTGATGTTTGTTGTTGCATTGTGAATTGGCTTTCAGGTTTATTTTTAATTTTAATCCAGGTTTCCAGATCAGGAGTGCAGGCACACGGCTGTGCAGTGGATGGACTCCATCTCTGATCCCGAACTTTTAGACTTTCTACCTCAGTTAGTACAGGTAACACAAGCCTATTCCTGTTATCTAAGCAAATTTCCTTTATAATCTGTTTAATGTGTTTTACCTTCCTCACATTTTGCTTTCCGTTTCTCTTCTTTCTGTGTTTGTGTGTTAAACAGGCTCTGAAGTATGAGTGTTATTTGGACAGTCACCTTGTGCGGTTTCTGCTGAGGAGGGCCATAGGGGATATTCGAGTAGCTCACTATCTCTTCTGGTGTGTCTTTTCTCCCTGATTTATATAGAAAAACACCATTCACATATATTAGGCACATAAGAAACCAGGTCATGCTGGCTCATGCTCTTAAATTCTGACTTACAAGCATGGAACTTATGGAACCCATAGCTGATGTGATTTACATTCATAATGACACTACAGATGATGCCTTAAAAGTGCAGTTTGAAAGTTTCTCCTGAAATGAGTGTTTTTGTCACGCTCCAATGTTTAGGTTCAGTGATTTCACTTAAATGCCAATGAATATGTCTTCTGTCAAGAAAGCGAAATAACTTTTAATAAAGATCAGAGCATGAGAAAATGATTTTTGCATCTAAAGTCTTCATATATTTTATGCATGTATGAAGGGTCTTTTGTATGGTGTGTATAAAATTGGTTCACATCGCCATCTGCTGTACAACTGGAGTAAAATCTTTGTTTATTGTAGTTTACTAAAAAACTAGCGGAAGTTTATTGTCATTTACTAGTATACTATGGGATATTGAAATTTTTAAATTTTTTTAAATAATTACTTCAAGTCATGAAAATTGAAAATCTTAACTGAGTGCAAGGATATATTGCACATATATTTGCCACTCGCATAGTAATGTGACCCTGGACCACAGAACCATTCACAATGGTCAATTTTCATTTCAATCATCTGAAAGCTTCTTGAATGGTTGAGAACGACTGGTTTAAAACATCTGTTCATTGTGTCTCTGTGTGTAGGCTACTGAAAGATGCTCTCCAGGACTCCCAGTTCTGTGTGAGGTATCAGTATCTACTGGGGGCCCTGCTCTGCTGCTCTGGTCATGGTTTAAGGGAAGAGTTTGATCGGCAGAGCTGGCTGGTGAACATACTGGCTAAAGTGGCCCAGCGGGTCAGAGACGCATCGCCTTCATCCAGACAGGTCAGCCTCAACCTTGCTCACTTTACCTAATGTCAACCCTGGCCATTAACCGATTCAACCACACAAAACGGTTAATCTCATCATTCCAAACTCGATTTTAAAACGTGATGTTATATTTTCTTTATTGTGTCCCCAACAACACCAAAAAGCTGCCTCTTCCCCTGTCAATTATGCATGATAATTGAGTTACTATTTGATCTCCTAAAACAACAAAGTTCTACAGTTCTAAATTTGTTGCAAAGCTATTGCTCTTTTTAGTTTAACAGAACAAAGTCTATGCCAAAAAGTGGGGGTTATAATTTTGAGAGCATCTGGTCACCATATTTATTTTCATCTGTCTTTCGTCTGCTGTTCAGGCTATACTCCGAGAAGGTCTTGATGAGGTCAAACACTTCTTCACTATAAACAGCAACTGCCGACTTCCCCTCAGCCCAGGCCTGCTTGTCAAGGGCATTAATATACAGGTACATAAAACTTCTGGATCATAGCATATAGACATCTCTGTTAAGCTTATCAGGATCACAACAGAACTCTTACCCTTCCTCTCTCTGTAGTCTTGCTCCTACTTCAACTCCAATGCGGTTCCCCTGAAGCTGTCATTCCAGAACCAGGATCTTCTAGGAGACAACATCAGTGTGATCTTTAAGGTACTGACTGCATCCATTAGAGCTCAGTTTCTCTGATGCTTTGTCATCTGTGGTCATGTGTGCTCTGTCTTTCAGGCGGGTGATGACCTGCGGCAGGACATGCTGACCCTGCAGATCATACGGATCATGAACAAGATCTGGATCCAGGAGGGGCTGGACATGAGGATGGTCATCTTCCGCTGCTTCTCAACTGGGCGGGGCAGAGGTATAAACTCAAAGACTTGGGTTTACAATCCTGTAAGGCCTGTTATAAGGATAGGCCTTAAAAATAAAAAGTACGGATAAATAAATTTGAAATTTTGTTTAGGCATGGTTGAGATGATTCCAAATGCAGAAACCCTCAGAAAGATCCAGGTTGAGCATGGAGTAACCGGTTCCTTTAAAGACCGTCCGTTGGCAGACTGGCTACAGAAACACAACCCCACTGAGGAGGAGTATGATAAGGTAAAACCGTGTTCTTTGTAGTGCTTTCACACTTCAGTCTAACGTAAAAGCACGCAACAGTTTAGTGAAACATTTCAAAAGCTCCACAGCTGCTTCAGTTGCATCAGGTTGCATCATGTTTTTATGTCTCATGTGCTAATAACGTTAATGTGCTCGGAGATTTGGGTCAAGCCGAAGTGTGTATTTTCTGCACCACTACCGTCACAAAGTAGAATTTAATAAGTATTGATTGTTTCGTGAACTCCTTAGTCTCCCATCATTCATTTGTTGCGTCTTCACAGGCTGTTGAAAACTTTATCTACTCTTGCGCTGGTTGTTGTGTGGCCACATACATTCTGGGCATCTGTGACCGCCACAACGACAACATTATGCTGAAAACCAGTGGGCACATGTTCCACATTGACTTCGGCAAGTTCCTGGGGCACGCGCAGATGTTTGGCAACATCAAACGGTAGGAAAACACAAAAAGAAGATGAAAGAGTTCCTTTTGTCTTAGATTTCAATATGTTCTTTCAGAACAACAAGAGTGATAAAACTGGCTCTGCATTAGTTCAAAAACATTCCTTGTGTTGCAATGCAGTGTTGATAGTAAATGTCATTTAGAGATTGTAATCTTCCTCTATTTCGCAGGGACCGGGCACCTTTCGTGTTTACCTCTGACATGGCGTATGTCATCAATGGAGGTGACAAGCCATCTAGTCGTTTCCATGATTTTGTGGACTTGTGTTGCGAGGCTTACAATCTCATCAGGAAACATGCACATCTGTTTCTCAATCTTCTTGGCCTGGTGAGTCCACAGACAAAAAAATAAAACCATAGTAACTGCTGTGTTGTTTGAGTGGTGGTGAGTGTTTCTTACAATTGCATTGCATCTTTAGTGTCTAAAATACCTCTTGTAAACTTTGTTTGCAGATGTTGTCCAGCGGGATTCCAGAGTTGTCTGATGTGGATGATTTGAAATATGTTTATGATGCCCTGCGACCGCACGAGTCTGAAGCAGATGCAACCATGCACTTTACCAGGTGAGGCCATTTTAGACTAGTACTTTGTGATGGTCCTGGACCCTGTCAACTGAAATATTATAATTTCTGTAAATAATTGCAATCGCGTTCATTTGTCTACTGGCTTATCTGAATCATCTCTCCGTTCTTAGACTGATCGAGTCCAGTCTTGGCAGCGTGGCCACAAAGCTGAACTTCTTCATCCATAACCTGGCACAAATGAAGTTTGCATCCTCAGAGGAACGCCCCGTTCTGTCATTTGCTCCACGTGTCTACACCATGAAAACGGATGGCATGATTCGCAGTTTGTTTGTTTGCAGACACATTAAAATATGTACCCCAAGCAAGGGTTATGTAAGTCAACTGCATGCTGCATTATATCCCAGTTGCATTTGTGTTATTGATGATATACCAATCCTATATTTCCTCTTATTGAAGTCTTATGTTGTGAAAGTGGAGCGGGAAGGTCAACAGGGAGCAACTTTAGTCCAGAGGACCTTTGAAGAGTTCCATGAGCTTCACAGTAAACTTCAGCTCATCTTCCCTTCCTCAAAACTCCCCGGGTATTACTATACATCTTGCATTAATGTGAATTATACTGCAAAAACTTAGGACTTTGAGCTTCTGAAAAACCATAGTGGAAAAAATCCAGGTTCATGCTATCAGTGGATTAATTATATAACATGCATAAAGTGTAATAGCTATAATATGTATTGTAATACCCCCTTAGCTTTCCCAGCCGCTTTGGGATTGGTCGATCTCGGGGGGAAGCCTTGGCAGACAGGAGGAAGGAGGCGCTCAATGGATATGTTTGGCATTTGATACATGCCACTCAAGAGGTGGCACAGGTAACCTTTGACCTTGCTTTCAACACTGGACCCTCTTCTTTGCTTTCTGTTGTTCAAGTTTACAATTGTAAGTCGCTTTGGATAAAGCGATAAAAGCGTCTGCCAAATGAATAAATGTAAATGTAATGTACACTATATTGCCAAAAGTATTGGGTCACCCTATTTAATAAACAGGTTTGATGACTTTAGTAATGTTCATGAGTACAAATGTTAATGCTGCAGCATATCATGATATTCTATGGAACTGTGTGCTTCTAATTTAATAGCAACAGTTTGGGAAGAGCCCTTTTCTATTCCATCATGACAATACCCCTGTGTATGAGACAAAGAAATTCAGAAAGAAATAATTGATTCAGTCAGTGTGGAAGAACTTGACTGGTCTGCATAAAGCCAAGTCCTGAACCCAGCTGAACACATTTGGTGTGACTTAAAATGCAGACTTTGAGCCAAAAAATCACTCCACATCAATGGCTTGTACACAGGAGTACAGCCAATTTGGAACAGAAAAAAGGTGCTTCCAAAACTGTTGCAACAGAGATGGAAACAAAATTCCTTACAATGCCATTTGTAGAAATGCAATTTAAAACCAGTTTCAAAAGCCCCTTTTCCTGTCCCAAAAGGATGACTCCTGTCAAGTCATTGGTGTTTGGTGATATGTTCTTTGCTCAAAGTCTGCATTTAAAATGACAACAAAATGTGTTCAGCTGGGTTCAGGACTTGGTTTTATGCAGACCAGTCAAGTTCTTCCACACTGACTGAATCAGTTATTTCTTTCTGAACCTTGTCTCATACACAGGGGCATTGTCATGATGGAATAGAAAAGGGCTCTTCCCAAACTGTTGCTATAAATTAGAAGCACACAGTTCCATAGAATATCATGATATGCTGCAGCATTAACATTTGTACTCATGAACATTACTAAAGTCATCAAACCTCTTTATTAGATAGGGTGACCCAATACCTTTGGCAATATAGTGTATATTTAACCACATCTGTAACTTTGATAATATTCTATAAATGGTCATGTGTGACCATGGACCACAAAACCAGTCACAATGGTCACTTTTTGAAAATTGAGGTTTATACAACCTTTGAAAGCTGAATATATCACCTTTTCCATTGATGTATGGTTTGTTAAGATGTTTCTGGTCATTTTTGTGAATGGATGCAACAAAATTGCAAAGTTTTGATATATTTACATTAGGAAATGTACAAAATATCTTAATGGAACATGAGCTTTACTTAATATCCTAATGAGATTTGGCATAAAAGAAAAATCAATCATTTTAACCCATACCATGAATTATTTGCTATTACCACAAATATACCTGTGCTACTTGTGACTGGTTTTGTGGTCCAGGGTAACATATTGGTCAGTAGGAAGATTCTACCATCAGGAATTGGTTTCAGTTTGGCATGTTTCTTGGAACTCGGCCACATGTTCTGTGAAAACTGGGCAGGCCGTTTACAGACAACACATGTCTCAGTTCTCTATCAGTAATGAGCCATGTCTGTCATTACCAGCTTTCAAACTGTGTACACTTTCAGTTTTCTTATGCCTGTACCCTGTGCAACCAGATCACATGGCACCCATACTGCAATGCTTGTAAATCCAAGGCTGCGCCCTGTCTTGGTATTTGTTTACTTGTTTATTTTGGTACCTGCTTGGGAATTAGTTGCGGCGATCTATCAGTAACGTAACCCTCCCCTCTTTATTTTCAGTGTGATCTGATCTACACCTTCTTCCACCCTCTTCCAAGAGATGAGCGGACAGGAAGCGTGGGAACTATTGTCAATGCTCTCCACAATAAGCCAGCAGGTTTATTTCCTTATTTGTCTCCTTGACGCACTCTCACACACGCCCATGCGAATATTAACTGCGGATGCTTTCACATATGATGAATTCAAAGTTCACTTGGTTTTTAGTCCACCATCACGTCAAATTGTTGTGAGTTAGTCATAGAATAGTCCTTTTGATCCAATCAGATACACGTAGATGTAGTGACCATGAGTTTGACTAAGTGTCACACCCTGTTACTGGCCAGAGTTTTATCTTTAACTGCTTGTGCAATGTGTCCGCAATCACACATCATGTGCTCTGAATGCAGGGTCAACCCGACATGAGTAAGCGCTTCAGTACTTCACTCCCTAAGAATTTATCACACTTAGTTAAAAATTGACAGTCTTCATGTGTGAACCTGCTGTGTCCTTACCTTGGATAACTTCTAAGAAAGCATCAATATTTCCAAGGCTGGCCACTTATTTGATCTTGATGTGATCCTAGATCAACATCCTTGTTAAAATGCTAATGTTGTTAAGGATCAATGTTAATACCTCTCATGGCATAATCTGATCTGTGGTAAAGGTTAGTGTTCGATAGATTAGTGTCTTGTTAGTTTGGGCTCAGAAAATCCAATCACTTCATTTGCTTAATCCACTTTAAGTGTGCCTTGTGGCCAGATGGGCAGACAGATTCAAACACACATTACACTTGTTTGACTTCACAAAGGCATACGACTAAATCCAGTTTCTCTGTTTGTCCAGATGTGTCTTGGGCTTCTGTGCCTGGTAAAGTGTCAGGTGAAGTGAAGCTCTCGATTTTGTACAAGAGCGAAAAGCTGTTTATCATGGTGATGCACATCAGAGGCTTGGTGAGTATCAAATGATCTACATCCTCAAAACTGTATACCTTCATTTCTTTTTGGCATACGGTTTACTTTTGGTTTGTGACTGCAGGGCTGAGTCATTTTACCAGCCTCGGAACAAATCCATTTAAGAAACGCTTCTTCTGTAGTAAAATCAAACTAATGGGTTTTGCGCCTTTCTTCAGCAAACTCTGCAGGACGGAACAGATCCTGATCCATACGTTAAACTGTACCTCCTCCCCGACCCTCAGAAAACTAGCAAGAGGAAGACCAAGGCTGCCCGGCGTACATGCAACCCCACTTATAATGAGATGGTAAGTCAACACATTACACATTCTGCTTTCATGAATCTTCAGTTTAGCAGGTCATTTTAGTCTCTTCTTTCCTTTCTTGGTAGCTGGTGTATGATAAGATACCACGTGGGGACTTGCAGCAGAGAACAATTCACCTGCGAGTACTGAGCGAGGGAGCATTCTGGGAAAATACCCTGCTGGGCGAAACCATCATTCACGTAAAAGACATCATACCAGGCCATCGCTGGGTGGATTGGCACCAGCTGAGCTCTAGGGGCTCTGACGTAAGCCGCTAACAGAGAATACTCAAAACTGGCATGCACTTGTCTGGAGGCATATTGGAAGTGAAGTGTTTCACTCATGTCCATTGCGTGCATGTGTTTGTCCATCTTTGCTTATGGGTCGGGGAGTTGAAGATGCCCAGTTGCTCAGAAGGCCGTTTCCCCCAGTGGGGGTGTGTGCGTGTGTGTGCGTTTTCGATTCTCCTACCCAGGAGACGTGTAGACTCCGTGATAGTGTCATCACTCGATACTGTTTTAGTTGGATTTTGTGCACCATGTTAACCAGACCTTGGATTACAGAAAGAGGTTCTTGCTAACGCGATGGGACAAAAACCAAGGGGTGGGGGGATCTGTTTGAGGTCTGCTGTCCATATCCTTTGCTGTCCAGAAATGTTAAAATTCTAAGTTATTTTCTTTTTAAGATTAAGTTTCTTTATTGCAGCTCAATTTTGAGCTATGTGTCTTGTGACATTGGTTATGTCTTTTTGTATCAGATTTACTTTGTTATTAATAATAAGGGACTGCTTTCATATTGTAAAATGTTGGGGAAGTTCACATTGCTTGTGGCACTTACCTGATAAAACGGAAAGGAAAAACAAATGTAAAATGTTGTAATGACTGATTTGGGCAACTTGTTTAAACCAACTGCAGTAAAATAGGTGATAACATGAAAACAAACCCAATGATGAAGAGCATGTACACTGTATTGAACAAAAGACACAAACACTGAGGAATGAGGATTGCTATTTTATTTTCATAAGTCTTGTTTGTTTCTTTAACTATAATGTCATACAAGGTTTTGAAGGATTTGACCTTAGGGTCATTGATTTTGTCTTGCTGGTGTCTATAAGCATAATCCACAAGAGAATTTCTATTTGAAAAGGGTTGATTTGCATGCTGTGAAATACTACTGGATAAATATTGCTTTTTGCATTTGTTTGTCAAGTATCGTGTACATTGACCTCACATTTTTCCAAGTTTTATTGGTTAATTTAACTTTTTTTTTTCTTGGTTGCATTAAAAGGGAGTAAAATGAAAGCTTGGAGTAGGTCTGTCAGTATTTCCATTCCTCTTTTAAATGTCAAATGTCATGTAAATTTTATGCTAAATATACCACAGTAGCGTCTCTTTTTCTGGGAACCCAGAAAGATTTTTAATTGATTTGCTTTATTTTGCACTTGGTTTAATTTTGAGAAGAAATAGCTGAAAGTAGTGAATGATTGGAAAATTTAAGGGATTGGAAATTTTGTCTAATACACATACAGTTGTCCAATTTAACCAAGTGGCATTGTTTGTTTTGTGTAATGAGTCATTTAAAAAGAGTTTTCCTTCTAAATGCACACCATTGCAGGAACCTCTTTCATTCTTGGATTAAATTCTTTAAGTAACCTACTAATTGAAAGTGAAACCCTTTATGTCAAGGTGCTCTAACATTCCATTAGCCTTAAGCAAGGTATTGTATCATCCAGGTCAAAGTAGTCGGTGTTCTCTAGCTTTTTCTAACCAGACAAACCAGCTCCATTTCATACATTTTTTTATCAACCTGTTATATGCGAGTTTCTTTATTTTCATGATAAATATGTCTTACCGTTGCATGCAATCCCATAAAGGAAAAAAATAATCTTAAAAATTGTACCTTTTGTCAAGGTGTGGAAGAGCGTGGGTTTAAAAATATGGAACTTTAATAACATCTGTGACCCTTATTTTAATATTGAAAGCAAATGTCAGAGTAAACCCAATATGCTAAAAATATACTTTGATGTTAGTTATGGACCTAAATGAGCTTTATCCCACTTTATCATTTTAAGAAAATAATGTAATGTGTTCCTTCTAATTTCAAACCGTGTTTTTTTTTTTACTTTGTTTGCACTTAATAAATGCACAGGAAAACTTATTTGACTACCTTTGAATGTTTTTGCTTTGGCTACCTGTAGCCATTTTGCCTTTATTTTTCAACTATAGTGCTGCTTACACTTCTACCAAGGTGGTGCAATTAACACAGTTGAATGATGAAATTAACATGAAATATCTGTTTGTCTGGTATATTCACACCAGTCCCCCTCTTTCAAACATGTACCATTGACCACAACAATCTGCTTTATCCCATATGCTGTTTTGGTTCACCCTGAGGTAAGAATTACATCAGGCTTGAGTTCATCATAAAGACTTAATTGCCTACCTGAACGTAGACTTGTGTTCTTCCACATTACTCATCATTGTTCAGACAAATCTCTAGAGAATTCTGACTCATCCATCCGTGTTAATATATATTAATACATCCCACTGAGAGTACAGTTAATTAAGACGACCTGGGAATAAAATCCAACTTGGCTTTTTATTTACAGGCTAGATTTCAAATGAAAGAGTTAACATTTGTGATACACTCACGTAACATGAACAAAAATGTTTTAAAGAGCTTTGATGCAGACTTTGGTTCATAAATACACGTATCTAATGTCCTCCTGTTAAACTGTGAAGGATAATCACAATAGAAACGTTAACCCAGTTCCAAAGACACTGAGCAGGAAGTTTTCTAAAAAATGTCTTGTCCAGATCAACGCACAAATAATGTCAAATGCAGCATGCTCACAGTCTCACTAGACGCATTAGTTAAAATGTGTTCTGTTATCACAGAAAGTAGAGTAATAAGATGAGACTAGACGAACAGAGCATAGCATTAAATATGTACGTGATACTGAGGGCTTTCTGTATGCATTGCGTGTCGTGCACTAAATATCTTATATAACGCGCCAAGCTCTCCTGGAGATTGATATTTTACCACGGTCCCTAAGCGTGCTAGACTTGCTGTACTTTACAGACGCTCCCTTACAGCCTTTCTGATGAAATCTCTCCACTTTAGCTCCGCGGCTAGCTCCGACGAGCCAGCGAAACGGGAACACCGACGAGCATAACACAAAAGTATTTTCTGTTGAAAGCTAATTAAAGGTGAATCCGTTTACCCCCATCGTATGGAGATCGCATAGGCTAGTTTTTGGTGCTATAACCGTTTTATAGTATTTTTAGAGCGGACGAGCTCGATTGAGGTGACAAGACTGTGTGACAGCTGAGGAACATACACTTTCTTCCCTCGGACGACACAATGGCTTTTGTTTCGAGCTTTACCCTGGAATATACTGGTCTACATTGCTCTCATACAGCTCCAAAACACCTTTCCTGTCCTTCTGTCGTCTCTACAATTCCTTCAAGCCGAAATAAGTTGGGTTATTATCCTCAGGACAGCACAGTTGGCGTTAACACTGCGGTCAATATGGACGCTGAAGGTTTTCGCTGGCGCCGGGTCGGAGTCACCGCGCAATAAACGGCATGTACTGTTTTATGTACCCAGAAGAGTATTAACCAGTACTCGTGGAGGCTGTCAAGGGCTGAAAGCAATGAAAAATGAACCGTTTTACTTTTCTCGTAGCTAACATTTAGCCAAATCTAAATTTGTGTTTTAACATTAAAGCCTAGTTTGCTAACTTACTAGCTTAGCCCGTCTTTATCTCAGTCCATATCTGGGTTGTTTAGTACGTAAACGTTCGTATCAAATCCTTATGCAAATTAGCTGTTGCTAAAGGAATAGTTAGCTTGTTAAAGTTAAATTTCTGTTAATTTATCTAGTCGTAGTTATTTCAAAGGAAACATGTTCAGAAGTATGAGCACACATGGACACTTTTCTAAAGAGGACACGCGGTCCGCGCGTGACGGTGACAGGAATCATGACAGCTCGTGGATCAGCGTGTTTTCTGTGGTCTCCAGGCCCGCGTGGTCTCTCCTGCAGAAATACTTACCAGGAAGAACCCAGACCGCATTCGATATGAAGTCAAATTTGGATATGGGAAATTCGCTGATGGGGGGTCTCGGCGATCCCTCTTTGAAAGTTGCATACCTCCACTGCCAGCATGAAAACGCGGTGTGTGCGTCTCCCGGAGACTCGGGGACTCTGGCTTGGTTGACTCATGATTCACTGAGCGAACTGGGAATCCAGGACACGGTACAGAAGAATTTAAACATGCGAAGGCAGTCATCAGTCGGATACCTCGGAACGGCGAGAAATTTTCTCAGCCAGGTGTTGACGAACGCGCCCTCCACGCAAGAAAAAAGGCTGAAGGAAGGCGAGCGAGGCAAACCGGAAAGCGGTTGTTGCGCGGATGCGGTGACCGCGCGCTCTGCCAACAGCTGGTGGTGGGATGGACTTTGGGGGGCTGAGGATAGCCCTCACAACTGGCTGCTAAATGTACCACAAAGTAGAAAAGAGACTGGTACAAACTGGCAGCATTGTGGAAAGCATCACAGTGTTGCCTATTGTCAGAGTCACTCGCAGGCTGCCATCGCCATGACGACTGAACTTTGTGTATGTAGGGATGATGGGGCATCAATGCACAACGAAAGCGCTGGACCCTTGTGCTCCAAAGAGCTGATCCACAATGCAGGACTACACACGGCCAAACTGGAATCCCTCACAAACTCATACCAGCTTCCTTTAGTAGATGATGAGAAGCGATATGTTTTTCAACCTCTAGTTTGTAGTAGAGCCTACAGTGAAGTGGCCGTTCTGACCCCAGATCAGGATAATGGCTATTCCAGCTTGGAAGAAGAACACTCAAATAGTAAGCTTCGTAGTATGAGGCTGCTTTCCGAGGAGCAGGAGGTGTCAGAAACAGATGGACATGTTGCTTCTGGGGACAGCTCATCACAGAGTAACACTACAGGGAATGAATCTGTGGAACCGTCTTGTAGTGAGCCTGTCGACTGCCAGCAAGAAATTCAGCAACAGGAGAAAGATACTGAAACGTCTGATACTGACAAGACGTCAGAGGGATCATCAGCTATACCTCCAGCATCCGAAGACCTGCCTGTTTTGCCAACTCCTCACTGTCAAAACAAGACCATCGCCTATATCATGGGCAGCCCATGCAGTGGAGAATCTGAATCTGAGGATGATAGTGATTGGGACAGTAATGATGATGATGGGTTTGACAGTGAAGGTTCGTCCCAACTTTCAGAGTCTGAAGACACCAGCGACGATGAATCGGATACGGATGAAGAGGAGGCCGACTCTGAGACGGAGAGACTGTGGAATTCCCTGTGCCAAAACGAGGACCCTTACAACCCTAGGAATTTTACAGCTCCGATAAGGACGGCCTCCAAGCCAAACCCTGCTACAGAATCCCCAGTCTCCGAGTCCCCACCGGCGCATATGTCCTCCAACCTTTCACCTGCTCTCTCATCACCTTCGCTTTCTGAGAATGAGTCAAGTGAAGAGGCTTGTGAGGTGGACGAGGAAGAGAATCTGAGACTGTGGAACTCTTTTAGTGGCTCGGCAGACCCCTACAGTCTCCTCAACTTTCAGGCCCCTATACAGACTCAGAAGCCCCGTAAATCTTGTCAGAAGAAGACACCAACTGGAACGCCGCACTATAAAAGAGAGGATGCTGAAGAGAGGTTGGACAGTGGATTTTCAGAGATTTCCTCCGGGCCATGCTCCAGTGGTGTCATGGGTGTTCTGCTGAAAAAGGTGTGTGTTCATGCATGTGATGCATTACATTTACATTGTGTAATGTTGTGTTTGCTTAAAAGGTGTAAAGTACTTAAGGGTTGTGTTGGAGCTTAACAGCACTTTACTAATGTGTTTGGAATGGAAGAATGAATCAGATGAATAACATTACTCCTACCTTGAATCATACACCTGTTGTGGCGTTTAGTTTCTACACATATAATAAAGTGCCTAATCATAGTCTGTACATCCACTTTGTCATTTCAAGTAACCAAAAATTGACATGTGTACTGTAAAACTGATAATAAAGTCAATGGTTAGGGTTGAGAAAGTAATTTCCTGAGGTAAGTTCATTCTAAATTGGCAACAGGCACAAAATCTGTTTTAATATTGTTAAAGATCGTTTTAGATAAGATATGACGACTTTATTACCCCTATGGAGGAAATTGAAGCATTAAACACAGGGACAGTAGTCTATTTCTGCGATATATTGTTTTAGCATAAAGTGCCTTGTGAATTATGCCTTGGTGAATAACTCCGTTAAAAGACTGTATTGTCCTCATCTTAAATTTCATCTTTGTCTTCTTATAATGTATTTATAAACTCAGATAATCTGTAAAATGAATGCAAGCAACACATTGTTGTCTTTTATACTGTCATTTGGCTTTATATCTTGGTTGTATTCCTTGGCAACATGGCTGTAAAAGCTAGTCTGTGAAAATGATGTAAAGCCATGCAATATCATTTTTATTTTTTCCCTCAGCCTGTTATAATCTGATGCAATGGTTCCATTTTGCTGTCTCCAAGGAGACAGGAGTTAGTACTCTGCCCATTACTCATTATCACTTGATGGTGTGGTGGATTTCATGACTCTGGCATCACACTAGTCACAGAGTCACATAGTCATTAGCTTTGGTCTTGGGAGAGCACTCCATCCAATCAGATTAAGGGAGTTATCCATCATGCACTCGCACATTATATTTTATCAATTAAATGTGCGATTACAAGTTACTTAGCAACAGTGAGACAGTAAGTCTGGAAAGATGATAAAGAAATAGAATGAGCCTCTGTCTGTCTTTAACCTTTGTCCATGCTCTCCTAAGAGCACTGAGACTTTATTTACAGTCTGAATCCACTGTAAATCAAAGAAGTGATGGATTTTCATATATATATATATATATATATATATATATAGGGTTTAATGATTTTTTTAACGTTTGGTTTATCAGTCACTGTCATAAAGTGGGGGCTCATTTGATTGCTTTTCAGAGAGAATACAGTATCATGTGGGTCACAGAGTTTTAATGACACTACGCAGTGTTATATAACTTTTCTAATAATTTTGTGCAAAGGAACAGAATGCTAAATGATAGAAAACTTTGCAGTAGTTTGCAGTGCCTTCATAACTTTTACTCTGATAGCAATATAAAGCATTTTGTTTTTTTCACAGGTGCAATTTGCGGAAGAAGTAGAGGAGTTCTATGCCAGCAGCGATGAGGACCGCCATGGCCCCTGGGAGGAAATTGCACGGGACCGCTGCCGTTTTCAGCGCCGTGTGCAGGAAGTTGAAGAGACTATTAGCTATTGCCTTTCTCCAACGTTTCGCTTCGTTGTTTTTCAGAGACTCTTCAATGCTAGTTAATTAAAAGCCTTGTTTTTGACAATACATGTAAACAATGAATAAGAAATAATATATCAATAGTTTAATTTAGGGCACCAGGAAGGCCCTTAAATGTTTCAAGGGCTCACAAGTCACAAATCCAAGGAACTCTGAGGTTTCCTACTTCACTTGAGTCGCTAAAGGTCCACGTGTTTTGTGCTGAACTGTTGTGTGGATTTTGAAAATATGCATTTTGTTTGATTTTTTTTATTTTCTCACAAGTCGCACTGTCCTTTCAACCCCTTACTACAGTAATTTCATTTTAAAGAGAAAATAACCCAAGGACTCCCATTTAGTGCAAAAGAAATTGAAAAGAACTGTTTGTTTGACCTATTTTTCTTTGAAAGATTTAATTTAAAGATGTACAGATATTACACAGAAATGCACTAACTTCACCTCTGTGGGTAACTATATGTTCATGTAAAAAGTATTTTTGAGGAAACAGAAGAGCGGAAATAACCCATGTGAAGTGTTAGCGTTGCATTTTATGTTTTCATCTAGCAGGTTTTTTTCACAAACCCCTTGTGTCGTAACCTCAAAGCCAAAGATAACGTACGTCTGCTCTGGAAAAGATGATTAAGCCAGACCTCAGTATTTGAAGCTACAGGGGTGTGCTGATCCCCCAGAGTAACCACACTCATTACCCACACTGAACCTAGTGGTATTTTCCCAGAGCTGAGCAATTTGTCAGTATCTGTTCCTGTGTAGAGAGTGATGATATATGGATGTGGGCCTTAGTGCAATGTATTTGCATGATCCTAAATTGAAAGATTGTCTTTTCCCCATGACTATATATCGGGCAACCATTTTACTTAATATGTGGAAATCACTGTTGTGTAACGGGGTATTTTCTCTGTGCTTTGAACTGTGGCAGCTGTGACATACAGTAAAATCTTGACTATAAGGGTGAAATGCAGGGACAAAATGCATGTTTTTGATTTGAACTATATAATATGCTTGATGGATGTTGAAGCATAAAGGGAATTTGTTAATCACTATAATTAACAAAGGCATTTTATTTTTGTAATACATTTTAGCAGTTAAGCATCTTGGATTTGTGACAGAAATACTACTAGTCCTAATTGAATTAATGTTCATTAAAAAGTAATGCAAGAAATTTGACTGTTGTTCGTTTTTGTCATTTTTATATTGTTACAGTTATAGCACACTCCCTAAACTTTGTAGCTTAGTATTTTTGTTTGATTTTAGTATTTTGAGTAGCTTGTGATTTTTTTATAATGCTGAAATGTAGCAGCTTCTTTATCTTTGTAGGACAATGTTCTTACAGAAAGGTTTTATATTCGACTACTATCAGATAAAAGAGAGGAAAGCCACAAATGATCACAGTTCGAATAAGTGCACGCTACAGCCTTTTTATTTTGTAATATTTTAGGGGGTGTCTTGTAAAATATGCGTCATGACGATTGTTTTAGCTAAACTAATAGTCAAGCTTGTTAAAAATAGTAGTCTGTATATGTAAATGGTCGTTATTCTTCTACAAACGTCTAAGATATTATAAGACCCACATGACGCTACTTTACAGTAGCTGTGCTTCTAGGGCCCGAGCACAGAAAAGCATGTAACTTACAGGGAATCCAGCGAATAGGATTCACGATTTAAAAAAGCTTTATTGGCATAATAAAATACATTTTACATTGCCAAAGCACAGGTAAATTAAATATAAACACAAATCCAGGTTAGAATACAACAAAATTAACGTTTATTTCCAACCACACACATGATCCCGCCTCCCTAACATTCTCATTGGTCAACGGATGAGCACAGGACGTGCATGACGTCGCCAACATCTACTCAACTTTCTTTTTGCAAGGTGGAGCGTTAGAACCAAAACCAAATCCTTATAGAGTCATTTTTAGCGCACAATGTAGAATTTAATCTCTCATAATAAATTTATACGTATAAAACCCTTCAACTCTCTTCTATTAAACATTTGTAGACTTCCCGAAAGCAGACCTTCAAATTAGAAGGTCTGTGGGCGGTCAGAGGCTGAGCAGCACAGCGCCAGCGTTTCTGCAACAAAAATGGAGATCAAAGACGTACATTGGGTGTGAAGTTAATGCTTTATTTTAGTAGTCGTACTTACACTTTGGATGACGGGAAAGGTAATCTGGTCGCATATATGTCTAGATGAGTCTCACATGTAAACCCCTAAGATATTTAATGCTTTTAACACTACACAAAATATCAAAAAATTAAATTGTCAGAATGTACTTCACAGAAATGTATTTCAAAGGTCATCTTAAATATTGCATTATATTATTATTATTTTAAAGATTATTTTGATATTTGAAAACAGCTTTAAGTGTTAACGTTCCATTAATTCCATTCAAGCACTAGAGGGAGCTGCATACCATCCGATGATGAAAAGAATAAATGCTTTTATAACAGAAAAAAATCATACTAACTGTCATTATACGTTAGTTTATGTATACTTTGGTCTTAATACAAATGACTACCTCAGAATCCCACTGTGTTGAACCATTTTAAAAGCTGTGGCCCCAATTTGCTAGAAACAAAACACAATGTAATTGCAGTGATCTTTTGTGTTTATAGTTAAATGTCAAGCATGTCGACATTGTGAACGTGAAGTGGCGTGTGTTTATCAGAGACCTCGGCTCTGGCCGTGTGTCTGCTGCAGTTGTGAGCGTGTGGAATGTGAGGTATTAGAGCAGATGAAATCCAGCTGTACTTTCAGTAGCTGAAATATGAACATGATCACCTGCCACACTTACTGTACTTGCATGCTTTCTCTTAGGTCAATATTTTTTTGCATAAAATATATATTTTTAATTCATGCATAACACTTCATGACTAATGTAACAAGTCGCAGCATTGTTGCGCTTTCTGTAGTTGACTCCCTATGCTTTATGATATTAAAATCATAATAATGCATTTTTATGTTTTAAGATGTTATTTATTATACACAGGAAAAAAAGATTTCCTCACAAACTGAAGCACATTTTTAAAACATTTCATTTTATTATACCATGCCCCTTTTTTCTTAGGTGTTTCTTCGTTTCAAAAGGCGTAATCCCTGGATTTAAACTGGAAAAACGAGTGCCATTGGTGGCCTGTCTGCCTGGGGGTGGGCTGTGAGAGATTACAGGTTTCTCCCTCTTTCTTCAATTAATCGGGAAAAAAACGCCAGCTGTGATGCAGCCACCCGCCGTTCTGCTGTACCCGTCAGCATAATGGTCCCCCATACATCTCTACATCCTTCTCTCTCCCTCCTTTCATTTTCTAACCCGTAATGATTGACAGCGCCGAGCGGGTCATGTGACATTGAAATGCCCAGGGATTTTCAGCGAGCATGCTCAGTAGTGTCCCTCCTCCCCTCCCGTTTCTGTTTCTCCAGTCCGTTGTCACTCCCTCCTTTATCCATCCTTTACAGAAAAGGGGATGCTGTTATTGTACAGCATCTTTCTGTGGTTGTCAGCACCAGCTAGTGTTGTTGCTGTTATCAGTAGGGTTGTCTCTAAAAGGAAATCTAATGCTTTTCTTTGTATTGCCGTTTATTTAAAGCCATCGGTTGATTCATATTTTTGTATAGGTGATATTGTTTTGTTATTGTTATTGTTTTGTGGACATATCAAGCTTATCCACCAGCTCTCAAGAAGCAAAAACCTTGTAGCAGGTGAGTGTCGATTTTCTGGTTTTCTATGATGTATTTGGTTGTTTTTGTGTTATTTGGCTGTCGATGTAATGCTTGTTTACCAAACGTCACTCGTTTCTGAGTACGTTCGCACATTTGTGTTTAATTCATAGAAGCTGCGTAAGTTTTGAGTCGATATTTTGTATAGTATAGTACATAATGTCCAGCATGCTGAATGTTTTGATCCGGTTGGTCCTCATTGGACATGCATCATTTCTTGGGTGTTGCCCGTGGTTACAGATGCTGGGGTCTCAGCAGATGGGCTTCGTTGCTCTCTGTCCCCCCAGAGTGCCGCCACCTGTCTGTCTTTTATCCTCTGTCTGTATATCTGTGTCTCTCTCTCTCTCTACTCTTCTCTGAATGCTGGGTTTGTTTGAATCGAGCAGAGCTGTGTTGTGCTGTCCAGCATGTAGAGTAACCCAAGGCAGCATTGAGCAAATCTGAACATGTGAGCTTTGCCAAGCCAGAGCTATTTGGATGGACCGCACTTAGATTTAGAGGATAAACTCGATTGACTTCAGCAGGCATCCCTGTTAGCTTTGGGTTGTGTAATAGATTTATCCTGATGCGGGTGTGTGGTCTCGAGTTATGATGTCTTAAGTATCAAATATAAAGTAGTGTTACTTATTGCAATGTTATTTTAGTGACTAAAAGCATTAAGCCAAATCGTTCTGGGTTATGATGTGTGCAAAAGCCATGAATGCACCCAAAAAAGAGATGCATCTGTTCTTGAAGCACACTAGCTCTCTGTCCCTGACACCACATGCTGCAGAGATATGTTTGTGTTGCCACTCGCTCCCCCTCTCTTCTGTTTATCTGCCTCGTGATTGGTTTGTGCAAAGGAAATTCACTGTTTCGCTGTTTCTTATTGGCCCGAGCGTGCAGAATTCGTACCGATGGCATTAATAATAACACTGCTTATAATTTGAGCAAAGCTCAAGTGGAAAGTTAACTGGTAGTTTGCATGTTTCGCAGGGAAGACAGTTACTGTCAGAGACAAAATGACGAACTGTGAGAAAGTGGTTGCCTTGGCACATTTGCTTCTCTCTCTCACTTTACAATCTCAGTTTCTTGTATGCAACAGCCTTGATCTCTGATGCAGTGCTGATACTGTGAGCGCCCAGGGCGAATACTGAGTAGTGATGGAATGCAGTGCTACTAAAGCAGGCTCAGAATTCCTCTGTAGATAAGAATATCGCATATATTAGTTATGAAACAGTCAGCTTAAAGAAATAGTTCACCCCAAAATTATTTACTCATTCTCGTGTAATTTCAAATTAGTATGACTTTCTTTCTTTTGCAGAAGACAAAGGAAGATATTCTGAAAAATGTTGGGAACAGAAAACCATTGGTCCCTATTCACTTGTGCTGCAATAGAAGGGAAAGGGGACCAACGTTTTTCAAATGATCTTTTTTGTATTTTGTAGAAGAAAGTAAGTCATGCAGTGTAAAATGACAATAGGGTGAGTCAATGACGAAAAATGAAATCATTTATGTACCCTCATCTCCTTTTAATCCAAAATGACTTTTGTGGAATGCAGAAGAAATGTTGCTAACACTTAATCTTTATATTTGTTAACATTAGTTAGCTAATGTGTTGGCTAACATGAACTAACCATAAACAACACTTCTACAGCATTTATTCGTCGTAGTTCATGTTCATTTCAGCATTTATTAATACATTTGTAAAATCAAACATCGTATCATAAGTTAATGCACAATGAACTAACATGAATAACTGTATTGAAATTAACTAAAATTAACAAAGATTAACAAAAATTAAAATGCTAAAAATTTATATTGTTATTTGTTTAAAGTTCATGTTACTTAAGTCTTAATGCATGTTAACTAATACAACCTTAATGTAAAGTGTTACCAAAATGTTATGTGATTAGAAATCTGTATGTTAAAGGGATTCTTCAGCCTTGAATCAAAATTTCCCCATGTTTTACTCACCCTCAAGGCATCCTAATTGAATATGGTTTTCTTCTTCAAGCATAATGCAGTCGGAGTTATAATCCCACGTATCATTTTACTTCCAAGCAGTAGAATGGGAGTGGATGGGTCCTGGTTTTTTAAAGCTCCAAAAAGCGCATCCATTGATCAAAGAACTGCTCGACATGGCTTCGAGATCTTAACAAAGGTCTTCTGAAGCGAGTCAATGCATTTGTTTAAAAGAAATATCCATATTGACAGCGCTATTAACGTTGATGTCGAACTTTCGTTATCCTTTGCTGCGCATGAACCTCCAGGTGTGTTATTTTCCGGCATCCCATTGGAACGGAACAAAACAAAAAATGCAACCTTCGTCAATGGAACTGCGTCATCCGCCGGTGCAAACAAGAGATAACGGAAGATAGACATTATCATTAATAGCACTGTCAATATGGAAATTTCTTGATTCACTTCAGAAGACCTTTGTTAAGACGATGGAGCCGTGTCGAGCTGTTTTTTGATCGATGGATGCACTTTTTGGAGCTTTAAAAAACGGGGACCTATCCACTCCCATTCTACCAAAATCATTCTTCCCGATAAATGGTAATATAACTCCGACTGCATTGTTCTTTAAGAAGAAAGTCATATTCATTACGGATGCCCAGAGGGTGAGTAAAACATGGGGAAATTTTAATTCAAGGCTCAAGAATCCCTTTAATACATTTTCTGTTTTCCATACAATAAAAGTGAATGGGGACCAATATTTTTAGTGCATCTCAATTTCAGTCATGAGGATGTGCAAAAATCTCAATTTTCATTTTTGGGTACTGTTCTTTTATATATGCTTAAATATAGCGATGCACACCTTGTTATTTGCCTCACGATCTACACTGATTTTCAATACAATGTGTTAAATAGAGCAAAGCTTACTTTTCTCTGATCTGTATCTAAAATATCCTCAAATCAGTCGAAATGTTTAATAGATGAAAACAAGGGGGCGGTGAATGTGTAGAATCGAGAATGATAGACTTTCAATTTCCGCAGGAAACTCTGTTGAGTTCTGCGGGCACAGATTCTGTGTGGGCCTGTCCATGAGTCATTGTAATGATCAGAATACATCTTGTGAAGTGCAAAAGCCAGACTGTTGGAGGAGTGGCCATGGCACATATTCAGCTCACTCACTAAATTGGTCCACGGCTACTACACAGTATCAACAATGGCTGCATCAGATGCTACAGAGGTTCTCGGTTGTTATCTATGTTGTTCTACAGTTATATCACTGAGACACACCACAGGACAACATAGAAATATATAGTATTGTAACAAGACCAGCTAGTATCATGTCACTACAGGCTCGAATGCATTTATGTTGATTCAGTTTTTTGGAGGTGTTACCTTTCAGCACATGCTTAAGAGATGGAAAAGTGCACAGCGCTCAGTTAGACATCCTCCATGAGTCCTTCAGTGTGGATTAATGTGAGCCAGACAGTGAAAGAGGGGGTGTAGGAGGTTATCTGGTGTGTTGAAAAAACCCAGAGATTAAAGCGCTAATCTGCTCGCTCATCACCTTTATTTAAGGGTTATCCTCTCCCAAAGGGTTTGGTACAGTAGGTAACCCACTAAATATACACTCACTCCAAAAATATGTGGAAACTTATTGTAAAAAAATATAACATTTATTGTAAAGAAAAGGAAGCATAAGCACAATTTTTTTAATAACAGAACACAACTATACATAGCAAATATTTATTTCTTGTTTTATGCATAAAGAAATTTGATTCACTGTTAATCTCCTGTGTCGTTTTGCTTCACAAGTAAACAAACAAAAAAATGAAGACCCTAAGAATAGTTTTAGGCAATTTGATTAGGAATATTAAGAATTGATTCATTGAATTTGTTTCACTAGCCCACTGAACCGTGGCCTGTGTCCGAAAGAGGAAAGACAAAGGAACAGAGACGGGGATGCGCGTTTAAACGAGTGGGTGTAGAAAAAAGGGATGAGGTGAAAGATTAAGAGATGACATATGGAGGTTGTTGGGTTTCAGGTGCATAGTTTTCTCTTGGGTCTCCATGATGTTCTTTCAGTACCCCAGAACTTGTTTACTCGACACCAACCCATTTACTTGTTTATGGCTTTCTTGCATAGAAGGCACTTATACATATTTTATAAATGAAATGGATATCAGAGAACGGCTGCACACAGAGAGACAGATTGCCTCTGTATTTGGTCTGTTTAGCAGGGGGAGCAGGTGGCTTGCCAAAAGACGTGCCAAACTCGCCACACATCGTGCTCAACTGGATCTTAACCCTTTTAACTCCCGTCGCTGTCTACTCCACACCAATAGGACGTGACTGCCCCCATCAATGGGTGTTAATCCCTGTTTGGATAATGGGGTGGTTTTTTCACTCTGTTTTGGTGGCCTGGGTTGTGTTTTTAATCATCAGACTAACCTCAACCAGTCAGTCAGTATTAGTTAGCGTATGCCGCTTCTCTAAATGACATCCAATGGTAGCAGTGAGGCTCACAGTGGTTTTGTGTATGGTTGCCTGACAATGATAGCACATTGACACAAATGTCCTGATGTTCACCTGCTGTGACAAGCTATTCTACTGGAATGATTGAACTATTCAACCGGAATTAAGCTGTTCAGCTCAAATGGTTTGGGACAAGCAGATAAGAATACGTCAGTGTACAAGCAAAGCAAAAAGGGATGAATATAATTTTAACAGAAACGTATGTGACATCTTTTCTTCCAGCTGTGATATTTACATACTTTTACTTTTATATGATACATTTAAACCAAAGGGTATTAACTGATATAACTGGAAAAGAAAAGTGCAGATATAATTAGGCCTTATGTCACGAATGAACGGTAATGTAATGCTAATCTTTATAGGACCCGTGGTCATTTTCTGCCTCTCGCCAAGCTGCAGTATCTATTGGCCCTGCAGATAGTATTATCTCCTCCAGTGTTGTAATACAGAGCAAAAGAGCCACACAGGAAATAGACCCATTAGGATTTGAATGGCTTTACAAATCCCTATTCTTATGAGCAGCGTAGGACTAAACCAGACTCCAAAATACCCTCCCCCATTCTCCCCAAGGACCGATTAAAAAGCTTTTACTCTTGATTCCTTCCTATGCGATGACACTATACAGTACTTACCCACAATGCAGTTCGCTGCATATCCACAACATGTCTATCGTCGCTTTATATTTGTGTTTACATAATTAGCTGAATGGAGGTGGAAGTCTCTTATCCTTTTTGAAATCACTTGAGGTCTGAAGGCGAGATGGAAGTGGTGCGGTACTTCAGCTGGACTTAGACGTCACATCTCGCTATCTGTCATCACATGAGTGCTGAGTCTCTGCTTTGGAGGCCTGCTGTGACACTGTTCACACGCCTCTGGAACATCATATTGTGTCCGTGTGCAGTGAACCCAACACATTAATGCAAACTTAATTGGACAGACTGACATTTGCAAGTACAGCGATGTGTTTGGAGGAAATCGGGTCACCTTTGAAGAATCTTTGAAAACCTTTGGAGCTTTCAGAATGGCTGAATGAATATGAAATGCTGATATTTTCTGTGTTATGTTCTGAATCTGAGATCAAGTATATCCTAAAATCCAGACCTGGACTGCCTAGCAAGAAATTCTGACCTGGTGTAACTTTTTGAAACTAGATTATCTCTGATTCTGAGATTAAAGCAAGCTTGTGTGGTTTGTTTCATCGTATCATAAGGCAGAACAAAGCATTGTTCTTTTATTTCTTTTTTGCATTGTTTTATCCGTGCGAGTGACATGGAAAAACATTGAAATTGAAATGTAGTAGAATGTTTTTAGCTTGCGCGGAAGACGCGACAGATGCGAATTTCGTGACGCCCAATTTGCAAATTCACATATATTCGCGTTTTTGCATTAGAGTTTGGGTTTGCAATAGTTCAGTTCACTCTTGTTGTGAACACATGGTAACAGGATGTTCTTCTGGACGAGCGTTGTTTACGTCTTCTGAAGTGATCTATGGGTAGTTGGCAAATATATCGTAAATGCGTGCTATGGTTTAACAGGGTACATTTCGAGAGAGAGAAAAACTTTCAATAAGGATAAATCTCTCTTTTTATATTATAAATAAAAATATAATGTAATATTAACAGTTTATATTTAGAATTTTAGCTATGTCACACCATATATTTGTCAACTACCCCATACATATGTACAATGTTAATTATGTCTACTATGTTGTAGTTTGTCATAGAAAATACTGTGTTCATAGTGTGTTCACTTGCAAACCCAGTAGATAGCACAGTGTTTGAATACACAACTGGTTACAGGTGTAGCTCATGCTTTAAGAATCTTTTGCCAAATGTATTTGTGAGGCCCTTTAACCAATAGAACACAAACTCTCCCAACGTTTTTTCATATCATTTAATCCTAATTCCTACACAGGCATAAACTAAACCATGAGACTAAGTCAGGGAGAATTAGGACAGCAAGAAAAGACGTAAAACTGCAGCCAAAAAGCTTCCATATCACCCCCCAGAGTTCACTTAGACAACGTCTCTGTTTACTAAGGGGATAAAACCTGTTCAGCTGGTATTTCGGACTGAGTGAACATTACACCTGTTGTGTCAACACCCATTTTTTGTAAACACCCAAATTTAGGCTGCAGTAAATCTCTTTTCTTTCTTTTTCTTCACATTTTCCATTGTCTTTTAATCCTTGAGTGAGTAGTGGTGTTGTTTTTTTCATTCATTCCATTCAGCCCACACTCTAATGGACCGAGCGATCATCATTGAATAAGAAGAGAGAGATTCAACATATTCTCTGAGTCATCAGAATCTTCTTATAATAATCTGATCTCACTGAAGGTTCATCTTTTTGAGAAATTCATGCGCACAGAGTGCATTATGGGAAAATGCAAGAGCCAAATTCCAATGATATATACTCTATTTAATGTTTTCTCCATTAGTGTGCGCTGTTATTTGCTTTGTATCAGTTCAATAAATGTAAATGTTATTCCACCACAACATGTTTGCCGTTGCTACAACTAGAACTGTATGTCCGGTTGTATTTGGCTTCAAATTTGGAAGTGTGTTGATATGGTGAGCGTGCCAGTTAACTCCTAGATGAACAATATGAGTCAAGGTTGTCAAATGCCTGACATAACAACACCCTTATTTGTCAGACAATTGATAAATGTAAAGGTGTGGCCTCCTCCTGTTCAATAACTTAAGTCATGCCTCAAGACTCAAACACAATTGAGCGATAATATTCAGAAGCAAATGTTCTTGCTCTCCAGAGCTCCTTTTTTCCATTCCGTGCGAGGCATTACGGGTGTTTGAGTGGAACAGAAAAGAAATATTTCTGACAACGCAAATGAAATTGGAATTAAGAGATGACGTATTTGCAGCATACATTTCCATACTTTGAGGATCTGCTAGAACATCAATTGACTGATAACGTATTGACTCAGCACACTGGCTAATGCTGATAACAAGCATTGTGTCATAAGTACGGCTGTAACCCCCCAACCCCCCCCCACTGATTCTTTAAACTTTTAGGATATTTAGCCACTGGCTTCCTTCTACTGGATATTAACAACAATGGTTTGATAATGGACTTTATGAATACAAGGTATGTAACTTCCTGCTACTGGAGTTGTAAAAGTAATATTCATTCTTTAAGTTAAATTGTTGAAAAAACGTACGTATTCCAGTATTATTTACTGCAGTAATAGGTTTGTTTACACTCTTATTTATTTATTTAGTACTTTATTCAACATCAATACATGTGGATTTATCAGATGATTCACTCTGAAAATACAAGAAACGTTATTGTTTCCAAAGCAGTTTTAATCTGAAAGCTGTAACATTGGTTTATCCTGCATGTGTCTCATTTTCTCATCCCTTTGCAAATTATAGTCATGTCCCCAAGCAGTCTCATTTGAAAACCAGTGCTGCTAACAAACATCCAGTGTGATATTTTGAGGTTGTGATGCACTGTGAAATATGACAGGCAGTCATGTGAGAATGATGGGATGTGGGTTTATGATGTCCTGCTAGTCAAACCGGAGCCGTTAATCCAGCTTTCCCAATAAATGATGAAACAGGCAGTGGTGTATTTGGTTGAGCTTTCATAATGTTGACGGGAAGGGAAGAGTTTGAGTCGGGACACTGCAGCCTGTCAGGTGCACATCACACCAGGTTTACTGTATAATGGAGTTACTGTAGACTGCACAGATGCTGTAGTTCATGACTTCCTGTCACTGTAATTTGATTTGTAGTTTAATTGTTGGTCGCAGTAATGCATTATTGATAGACACAAAATGGAGTTGTCAGCGAGTCATTGGACAAAAAGGAAATGTGTTGTGAAAATGATTCGATGCTTATGAGCATAATGTCTGAATGCAAGTGAAACATGAATTCCCTGCTTTAGGTATCTGACAAATGAGAAATTCCAGCGTTATGGATGTGACATGAGAATGTATATTTTGAACCACCATCTAAAGCCTTGTCTATAGAGTCTAAACATAAAAAAATCAGTCTATGCACAAGAATAAATAAACCTGCTTATGGATGTGACAAAAAAAACATCATTTTAGAGAAACGACATACTTTGTAGGAGTTGTGAATTAAAATGCACAAACCTGAAGCAATAATACCCAACAAATAGAGAAGGAGTGCCTCTTTATAGTACATAAAATAGTTACTTGTGTTCATTTATGAGGAATATGGACCGTAATGGATGTGATAATCTTGAAAAGGGCCTGACTATGGAAAAAAATCTATTCTATTTTCTTTATGTGTGAATTCAAGGCTTTTTGTATTTTGACAATATTACAGTTATGTCATACTGGAATAATTCAAAATGATTTGAGCTTTAATGCAAACAAAGCATTCTTTCTTTGTTCACCCTGCATCTCTCCTTACATGCACAGATAATAAAAACGGGTGGAGCCGAAGGAGGGGCTATCACGAGTGGGCGGGGCTAACAGCAGATACATCATTGACTTGAATAAGAGGTCCAGCCCTTCCTCCACTCCACACAAAGCCCCACGCTGTGACCGCCTTCTTTTGTTAAGCTTTCTCCCCTAGCCACGTGCCAAGTGTTTTCGTCACGGCAGATGTCTGACACAATCTGCTTTAATCTCCACTGTGCTTCCGTGTCGTGACTAGCATATAGTATCTTTCCAGTAGCTTGAAACCTGGTTTCAATGAGGTCTGAATAACGCACACTCCAGTAACGGCAGACTATATATTTGCTTAATTTAATTTATAAAGACTATTGATTGAGCTAATGACATGAAATAAAAAGTTTTAATTGAATTAAAAGGGACATGCAGGCAGAGGACAAATCTTCAAAAGGATCTTTTGGCGCTTGCAGCAATGAGACACGTACAGTGAATAAAGAGAGAGTGTGTTCGCTACGGTCCTCAGTAATGATTTAGAAGTTTTTGATAAGGGTCAGTGTGGGGTTTAATCTTCAAAGAGCCCAAACAACACACTGACTAATAAGATTAGATTAAATCCCAGTTTCATGTGCGAGCTTTCTTCATTCTCTGCACGAAAGTTGTCCGTCCACGTGGACGAAATGTGAATGTAAGCAAGAAAAGGCCAGCGTTTCTCTTCTCAACACTCTACTGCTCAGATGAACTTTTATTTTGTATGAAAGCTGAAAACTAATGCTGCCTTACTGTTTCTTTTGCACCTTGAGGTTTTAAGAGAGGTTTGCTCGGAGATGCTGAGAGACCTGCTGGGTTTACTCTGAATTACGGTCATAGAGAAGGATGACCCATTGGTTGCTATCAGATTTGTGTGCTTAGGGTTGTGAAACTGTGTTTCCTATCTGTGCTGTTTGACAGCGTGCTTCTCAGCTGTTCATCCTCACTGTGGGACTGTTATATAACTGTGGCTGCCGGACCAATGATTGTTATGAATGTGGTGTCTAGTACTGGCCGTGTTTTTGCTCTTTGAGTTTGTTGCTGTTTTGCAGGTTGCCCTCTGGTTATCTTTCCCAGGCGGCTTTTGCTTGTTGATTTCCAAAGCATAGCCTAAGGCTTTGTTCTTAAAGCATACTGCAATATTACTTGTACTGTTTCAGCAGTATACTCTACACAGTGTTTTTTATTCACAATATAACCCACTACGTGCATGTATTCCATGATGCAATGCGCTTGACTCAGGGCTGTCAAGTGATTTTTTGTGACTAATCAAATGCAAAATAAAAGTTTTTGTTTACATAATGTATGTGTATAACAATTATCAAAACACATACATGTACATATTAAAGTTATTTTTACATTTGTGTATACATTTTTAAATGGATCTTTATTTTATATATACATATATAATTTTTCTAAATTATACATGCATGTGTGGGTATTTATATAAGTTAACTTCCGGTCGTTGTATGTTGATCAGTCTGACAAGTGGCTAATAATATAACTATTTATATTTAATTGAATTTATATTAAATTATTGTATATTCATATTTTATTGTATAATAATTGTATTAAATATACAATTTGTTGAATAGGTTGTGTACTCAACCCATAATAATACTGACTAGACATACTTTTAACTTGCTAGCTAATGTCATTTACTTGTTATTTCTTTTGCTTGTTATCAGAAATAATCTGCTGGGACTCTATTCATTGCGGATGTTTACCTGAAGTTAATTTTGGACCACAAAAGCGCACATGCAGAGTAATGTTTATGTTGTTGCTTTGAAACCATCAATACAAAAATCCTTTTCAAATATCTTTTTTGGTGTATTTAGTGGAAAATTACAACAACAACAAAATTTTTTGCCACAAACGTAGTTTCTGCAGCTCAACTAAACGAAATTACACGTGACCTCTTTCTCCTTTGACTTTCCTTTATTATGAGTCAGGCTTAGAGATTAAGTCTTTTTCAATCAGCAACTTTCAGCAGTCAGACTTATGAGGATTTACTGTAAGATGTTAGATGAACTTAAACGCCTACATGTATTTCATGTATTACTGCTGTTCTACTTTGATGTGTGTTTTAGCTCTTTAATCGCTCCGGAGAAATCTGCCGTCACAGTCGAGTACCGTTCAGACTTTTGTATCACGGGCACGTGTATCTATATGTTGCAGGGGGAGGGGTATATATGTTGAAATGAGGATTCTGGAAAATGGAATTCTAGGGGAATGAGGGCACGTTCACTCCTCAGGGAAGAATGCCAGCACACAGTGTGGGAGAGGATGCTAAACACGAGTCATCCTTTCTGCTTCCGCTGTGGGCTGTGAGGATAACAGAAAGTGTTTGCTAAGTATAGAACCCCATTGGGTGCAAGCAGCCTTTGGGGACAGAACGGGTCATGGGCTCAGTCGAACTTGTCTCTATAACTTGATTTAAACAGACTATCTGAGTATATGAGTTGGCTGAAAACAGCAGAGCTGTTTCAAGAGCTAATTTGCTTAATACATGAATCACTAGATGTGGTTCTTTGGTCTGCCCTCCAGATGCTGCTGTCCTCATTTGTACAAATGTTTACATCATCCATGGTGTGTATGACTCAGTGAAAGTACGTCCTGGCATGGACGAAAAACACTCAATTACATTTTTTTATATATAAAATATATACAAATACATATGTGACCCTGGGTCACAAAACCTTAGGACGAGAACATGTATCAAAATGATCGATCTTTCTTTTATGGCAAAACTCATTAGGATATTAAGTAAAGATCATGTTCCATGAAGATATTTTGTAAATTTCCGACCGTGAATATATCAAAACTTTATTTTTGTGAGTGGATGCAGCAAAATCGCTAACAAAAATGGTCGGAAACACGTCTACAAACTTTCACTCGCTGCTGTCGCTCTTTGGGAATTACCCACTCAAGTTTGGTATCTATGGAAAGATTAGAATTTCTGCTTTTGGGTTCATCTATTCATTCACCACAATGCCGTTACAGCGTTCAATAAATCCTCCTTAATACTACACATTGCACTTAAATAAGGTTAGTTGTATTGACTTTCATTTCTAAAATATCTTCCACCCAAAATTCTTCCACTAGGCTGATAATCAGCAGTGATATATTTATACTGACTGCTGGACGTGTTGCCCCAAACATGTATTCCTTCAATCCTTTTAATGTCTTTCCTCTCATTTGTCCTTGACTTTGCCCTTATTGTATCTCCCAGCAGAAGGGATGTCACTGCAGTCTAATAACTGTAGCTGGGCTACTGATGGTCAACATTATTAGCATGCAGTTAGCACACATGTCCTTCTCCCATATAAAAATCATGTTTGTCATGCCCTGAATGGTCTCTGCTCATCTGTCCTGATTTACCACAGCTTTAAGGGCATGGGAACAGAGCCTGGTCTCATGTACTCAGAGCCATTAAAGTCAATGGATCCCTTATATGGACAAATCTCAAGTATAATGGCACCACTTCCATATTTTTCTGACAAAACCACCATCTCTGACATTTCTTTATAAATACAGTCTTTGCGTACAAAAGTAATAGTGTGTACTCCAAGAGAGTTGTTTCTTTGTTTCTTGTTGAGTGTTACAGTGGAGCCCTGTTTCATGATGCAATGGTATTGTTATCATGGAGATGTCACACGGTGACATAATGTGGATACATTTTGAGTAGAGTAAATAATAGATCTCTGTTTTAGCAAACAGATCTTAGACTCCATTGTTCTGTGTCATCGTGTGAGGTTTGTCAGCGATGTGTCTTTCTCAGGTCAAAACTGAGAGCTTTTTGATCGATAACTTCAGAATTTTGCCATGTTGCAATGTTGATCATAGACATGTACAGCATGTCCCCTGCATGACCTGGTTAATGATTTGTGGAAGATCCAAAGGGTCAGTTTGCTCAACACGTCTCTAGATCATAGCTGTAAGTGACTGGGCACTGTCTGAACTTTATGTAGATGTGGGATTTTGTTACGTTCTATGCCTTTGTAAAGGTGCTACACGTCAACACTCTGCGGTATGGTTGACATGCTGTCGGAAAAAAGGGTCTTTTTGGGTTCTGTTAAAACCAGGTAAGACCTGTTTAAAAAGAGAGAAAGACCTGAAGGATAAGCAGCCGGGAGAGCACACAACCTCCGCAGATCTGTGAAGATCCAGTAACAATAGACTGGTTTCACTTCAACAAAGAAGTTGTCATGGTATTTCCCCCTCATTCTCTCTAGAGCAGAACACCACCGATCTAGTTACAAAGCAGATTATGAGGTGAAGCGTGAACTGATTTTTTATACTTTTACTGGAAGAGATGGGATTAAGTATTCAGAGTGTTTTTACAGTCCCAACAGGCCTCCTGTGGCTCTGCATGGATGTCGAACGTTAGAGCTGCTGTCGTCTACATCCTACTGCAAACACAATCCTACGGTAGTGGGCCTGAAAACACTTAACCTCTAACCTTGAGAAAAACCGTAGCACAAGTGTAAGTGTGGAAAGGGTCTGAAAGTCTTGGCGATTTAGCCTGTGGGTGTGTTTGTATTCAGAAGGAAATATAACGGCTCGGAGGCTTCGGAGTGCTTCCATAATTACTAACAGACGTATGTGCAGATAGTTTACACAAAAATAAAACTTCTCATTTACTCACCCTCTTGTCATTTTAAACCCGTATCACACAAAAGAAGATGTTTTAAAGAATGTTGGTAACCGAACAACGACGGTACCCATTGACTTGCATTGGTTTTGTGTATGGGTTTCACCATTGTTCGGTCACCAACATTCTTCAAAATATCTTCTTTTGTGTTCTGCAGAAGAAAGAAAGACATACAGGTTTGAAATGACAAGAGGGTGAGGAAATGATGACAGATTTTTAATTTTTGGATGAACTTCAACCCAATATAATCACTTGATAATATTTGTGGTTATAATAACAACAAATTGAAATGCCAATGAAAATCCAATCTGAGTCTCTTATGTTATTTAGAATAGCCTTCCATTTTTAGTATTTTTGTCTAAATATACAATTCATGTGTATGTGTTTGTTGGGGGCCTTCTCATCAAAAATGTGTGTTTGTGTACCCAGCACATCTTTGTGTGCCTGCACGGGCACGTGAGAGCCGATGATCAAACAAAGAAAGGAGGACGGATTTATCGCTACTCATATCTCATATCTTTCATGGCTCTCTGGAGACCGCTGACTTTACTAGGACTATTAGCCCTGCCCAAATGCTCAGTCAAGCACTCTCTTATGACCGGCCACGGTGCACCTGACCTCAGTCCTTTCCTTTTATTAAAAAGATGTTTCCATGGCTTCCTTTGTCTGTGAGAGGAATGCAATTGCTTGAGAAAGTGTGGTGAAAATGAACAGCCTTTTTGTTTAAAAAAGGAAGCTTACTGACAGATCATATTTTTACTTACGGGGCCCCCGTGGATGTACAACTCTCCTATTTATTTTCTATATTGAATCTGGATTGAAATGGGAAAATGCTTTTATTACGTTCTGCCCTCCTTCGGAACCAGGAAGGGATTTACTCTGAGGTTGATAAGTGGAGGAACGAGGGGGAAATGATCGTCTGAGGGCCACCGGTGGTTTCAAGTTTCACCTTTTACCCTGAAGCTTTTGAGCCTTCGCTCGCTCGCTCACTCTCTCTCTCTCTTTCTCTCTTTCTCTCTCTTTCTTCCTTTCTCTCCCCCTCTGCCAGCCACCCCCCTTCGAACCACACCACGCTGCAGGAGCTCAGTTAGGAGAAGAGGAGAGAGAGGCAGAGAAGGGAACGCATCGGGGCGACAGAGCAGCGGAGATTCACATCCACCAAAACTCCCTGAAGGTAGGAGATCCTTTTTCTTGTCGGGGAACTCCAGTTTGGGGAAAAAGAGAATAGAAAAGTGTCATTTTTGCATCTCATGTGCATCTAAGCTATTGATTTCTGTTCTGGTCTTTTGACCGTTGTTAGCTACGGCACAGATGTGAGGAAATCAATGAGTGCATGTGTGTTTGCGCGCGTTCGATAGAGGATATGCAATACGAGGTGTCTAGACAGATGCTTGAGGTTGTTTGGATGCATTGTTTGGAGATCAGAAGCTAAAGATTGCGTCTCATATCAAGAAAGGACTTTAATTCTTGATCTTGTTGGCAATTTTGAACAATATAATGTAGATGTCTACTAGCATTGGTGCTTGTTCTAGAAAGCTAGTTTTACTGACTCGTAAAATGGTGATTCATCTTCAGGTGAGCTTAAAGGCACAAAAACAGATCATGTGTAGGAAAATAATAGGCTCACTTTAGAACAGGCTGGGACAGATGTTGTGTGAGGTCATAGCGATGGCCAGGTGTACAGTATTCGAGAAATGTGTCTTCATATCCTTAAACTGAGCAAAAACAATCATTATGCACATAGATCCGAGGCTGCGTGTCATTCCTTGTCGGTGCTTCACAGTCTTCTACTTACAGTATAATTTACGTTTTTCTAATGATGACAGAGCACCTGGTTTGTGAGTCTGGTATCTGCCAAAATCTGCCAAAATCTAGAAAATGTACATTTTCAAAGACTGCTGTAGGCTGTTAATATACATCAGTCTATTCTGGGTTTGAACCTCTGATTCGCTTAAGCCACGAGGCAGCTTAAACATTTGAGATAGGAGGCCATAAACTCTCGAGCTTAATTTCAGTGAGTTTATACGCAGGAGCTTGACAGCGAGTGGTGGAGCTGCGGTTAATTTTTACCCTATATTTGGATTTCATGGGGAAAGGCAAAGATGCTCATTTGTGATTGGCAAGATGCCATCATTTAGGCAAGATCACAAGTAAAGTTTATATAACATTTCATTCAAACCACCTACCCACAATGCATTGCTAGCATACGTTTGCTTATAATGTCCAACGTTTCAAAGATGAATCTTGGCAAATGTGTGTACAACGCTTCTTTAATTGCAGGTTAATATATGATCTTTTTGTCACTGTTACTATGGCATGAAGGGTAAAGTCAGTTGGCGTTAAGTCGGTTTGGCAGTCGTCACATTGGCTGCTCTCTGGAGTGGGCTGCCGTCCCTTGACGTGACTAGCACAGGGTGAATAGTCGCCTCGGTGTCTGGATGGACAGACTTGGCACTGCCTGATGGATCGAGAGGTGAACAAAAAGCTTGAGGATGACAGACAGGAGAAGAGAAGAATACCCACAATGCCCCGCTTGTGTCCAGTGTCTGAGGAGCTCTTTAGCATCTCAGGGTGGGAGTTTGATGTTTATCTGAGATGTGTGTAGATAAAAGCTGATTTAAACACACCTCTCTTTAAAAGTGTCCTGCAATATAACAAACCTCTTTGAAGTCTGAGAGGAAAATTTGAACCATCTTTTTTAAATGAATCTCTTAGTATTTTTTGTTTTGTTTTCAGTAAAGTTGTATGAATCCAGTGCATTTTTACTGATGTTAAGATACATTTACTTAAGAAGCAAAATTATAAACATGTTTAGTCTTGTTTTTCAAAAATTAAGCCAGTTGATGCTTAAAAGTAGCAAAATCATAGTTATAAACTTAATTCTAGTTTTAGTGTCTATTTTTCTTACCATATGGCAGGTAATTTTGCTTGTTTTGCTTAGTTTTGATTTCTTTCTTTAAAAAACAACAACAACAACACATTTTGCATTTGTCAAGTCAATTTATGTTGATTTAAGAACATTTGTACTGGAAAACAAGGCAAAAATACATAAAAATTGGGAATGCCATGAAAACTGTCAAAGGAACAAACAAAAAAGGAATAGTTTGCTAAAATTACAAATTACAGACAGAATGATATTTCCATTATGAAATATTACGTGAAAAGTTAATTGCATTAAAAATTCTTGTATACTTTGGTGTACTTAAACATGGAGTTAGTTGTAAGTGCACAGATTGAACGATGGTAAAAATGGTTGTACCCTGGTATATATCGAAGTACAACAGCATTACTTTAACATACCGTGACTGTACCATGGTAGCGCTACAGTACTTTTTTGTAAGTCTTGCACAATCTGAAATCATTAGGATTCTAGACAGAGATCCTCAAAATGTAGCCAAAGCTCAATAAAAAGTCAAAAGACTGTTGTTAAGAAGACGACACAACCTCAAAGAGCTGACGCAGTGAGATGAAACTGCAACTGTATTGTCTGTTCTTGATTTACTGTGCAGGGCCATCTGGGGTCCTAATTAGCCTCAGTGTTATTAACTATAGTCAGTTTCCACAGGCGTGTCCCTACACGCACGCACTACACGCACAACTGTCTGCACAAGTTACTGACTCCCACATCTCAGTCCCTGGAGCATCATTTGGATGGTTAATATATGAGAAAGAGCAGAATGAATGAGGTGGTGCACAGGAAGTCATATCAGACAGGGATTCAGGAGAGCATTTTGACTTATGGCGCGTTTAGTGACACGCTTCCTTTGTTCCATGAAGTGCTTTGGCCATTTTAATTGCTCTTTGAGCGCTCCTCTCTCGTTCTGCTGGGCTGCTCTCTTGGCATGGAGATATTTTTGGCAGATGTCCAGCTGGGGAGCTGTTATGACTGTAACTTTGGTCTAAATGAACGCTTCATACTATTGAAATACCGCAGTATTGAGAAATAACTAAATAGAAGTAACACAAACTTTACAAGTTTAATAGCACAATAGTGTCATCTTTTCCAAGTAGTTTCATTGTTTTAATAAATTCTGTGTTGTAACCTTAATTCACATCTTTATTGTTTTTAAAGCGCATTTAAATATTACCTGAAGAGTTGAAATAGTTTTGCCCCTTACAAAAGCTTTATGTATTTAGCTACCTTATATTAGTTTAGGCTTGAACTAGTTGACCTTATGCGCATCATAATACTCTAGCTTCTTTTACTTCATGCCTAAACTCATGACTGAAAGTCAGGTTCTCTATTAATCCGTCTCTTTGGTTTTTCACAATAACCCTGTGATTGGGATGTGATCGTTTCCGCTGATCTGAAATCAGCTTGTTTTTCGTTTTAAAACGTGTACAGTAACGTTACGTGGCTAAATCAGACAAATAACAAACCTTCTACTCCTATGCTTGTAGAGACCTGCTAATAACACCCCCAGTATATTGCCTCAAGTAAAGGGGAGGAACAGAACTGAAGTTAAATATCTGTCTGATGAGACGTCAGTGAGATAGAATGCACCTTTGTCTAAACATGGTCGGGTGTCTTTGGAAGAGGTGTTGACATCTTTTTAAATTGCGTACAGTACTCGCACATGCCGCAATTACACACAGGCGTACTGTACCGTACGCTCTCCAAAACGTATTTGAGCCCAGCTATGCTCCTACAGAGCCCAATCCATCTGCTTTGGAACTGTTTGTAAACATTTTTCAGTCCATGGAAAAAAACTTTTCATCATTTTCTGTGAACTGCTACTAACCTGACCCGGTCACTGTAAGGAGTTCTAGATAAAACAAAAGAATGAGCTCTCAGATTGAGCTGCGCATGTTGTTTCTGAATTCTTGCCAAGAAATAGCTTCCCTCATGAACACATAGTGTTATTAATGTGGTTTCTGTTTGTTAAGGAAGACAGCTGGATTATACATGCAATATGGCCACATGGTGTCAATGTTATGTATCGCACTGTTTCATATGGTTTCAAAAAATACAAATATTATATAACTGACATCATTGTGAAATGTAAATATGAACACAATTCAACAACAAAAAATAAACAGTATATGCAATGACATTTCAACAATTTTTCATGAAATATAGAATCTTAATAGTAGTGTATACATTTTATATACATTTATTGTAACGTATAAATACATTCCTTATTACTATTTTTCACATTTTAAAATTATAGTAAAGAATTCACAATAATACAATTGGCATTATGAGAAGTGCAGTAACCACAAAATTGTAGCTTCTACTGTAAATATTAGTCACTTATTGACTATTTTACAGCTCTGCTCTTTGTGCATTCCAACTTTGAGTCACCTGTGATGCCTTTAAATAGTATTTAAGGATTTGCCATGTATGCTGGACACTGACATCTGATATAGATGGGTTCAGCGGCAACAACATAAACAAACGTTATGTGGCCCAAACTTACCTTCCGGTAGACCTCCTCAAATAATCAAGAGTAGTTTTCATTTAATTTAATACTATGAATACACAATAAAATATAAACATATTTCTGATAAAATTCTTTTTTTAGGTTAAATAAAATGTCATTTTGGTGCAGGTGTCGTGCAGCGCATCACTAGCTGTTATCGGTGCAAACTCACACTTACACAGATTCCAAAATTAGCGCAAACGTGGATAAGATAAAAAGTTTTGTGCTCTCTGCCCAGTGGGTTAGTCCACTCAGAGTAAGTGGCATACAGCCGCAAATAGCCGAAATTCCTCTTGTTCACAGAACCTGATAGTACCTGTTCTGTTTTAGTCGTTGCTTAAGGGGCTAGTTCACCCAAAAATAAAAATTCTCTCATCATTTATTCACCATCATGTCATTCAAAACCTGTATATGACTCGTCATCTGTGGAACACGAAAGAAGATATTTTGAGAAATGTTTTGTGTTCAGAAATGGAAGTCAATAGGGGCCAATGTTGTTCGGTTACTAACATTCTTCAGAATATCTCCATTTGTGTTCTGCAGAAGAAAGAAAGTCATACAAGTTTGGAATAACATGAGGGTGAGTATATAAGGAATTACATGTCATCTTTGGGTGAACTATGCCTTTAAGTAACTAGGAAAGAGCAGGTGCCCTTCATAGTTTTGAGAAGAGATGCTTGTGGTCATGTTGGTTTACAGATTAGTGCTAAATTACAAGTTAATGGTCTTGAATAAAAACAAAGGATTGTGGTGCTGGAATGTTTTAATTGGTCTGAGGAGGAGGAGATTTGCGGCTCTTACGAGACGTTGGACCCCAGGCAATGAATCAAGCTGCTGTGTGGTCGAATAAACGGAGCTAAATAACATTCCCCAGCAGGCCTCGCCCGAGCATGCGTGTGCCTCGGATTATCTCGCTGCGTTGAAAGGAGTCAACGTATGTGTGTGACTGTTTGTGTGTGTGAGTGTGAGTGGATCCAGAGCAGCTGGCCATCTGTGTTGACTCATTCTTGATAAAGTCACTGAATTTTAAGGCCAAGAGCCATGACAGGTTGATGTCTGACCTTGGCTGGAGCTCAGGGCAGAATTGGAGGTGAAATCACTTGAGTTCAAAACAAATTCCTCATGTTGAGAGACATTACCAGACCACATCAGTTCAGATAACCCCATCTTCAGTGTTCGAATATTTGCCTCTGGTTGTACTGTAGATAGCATGTTCCACTGGGATGTATTTGTACACTAGATAACCAATATTTTCTTCTAAGTTGCGCTTTCCTTGTCTACACACACACTGCATTTCGTTGCCTTGTACTTGTACATGTGTAATGACAATAAAGTTGAATCTAATCTAAAGGAGAAAACCATTTCCAGCCAAAATACAGCATTGCCATTTTTCTGTCTTTCTCTTTAAAAAATACGGTAATGTATAGTCTTACATTCTATTCTATTATGTTTCTACTGTAAAATATGATGAATGCACAATTATTTATTAAACTAAAACGTATGTGTTTTTAAATGTATGTAAATGTATTTTTTTCTGCTCTTGTGGCTGAAAGACCCAATAGAAAGAGGTTCAGAAATTCTAGGGAATGTTTTATGTCACGTCTTTTGTATTTGTTCCTGTTCGGCTAGTTTCATCCTTAATGATCAGATTGCATGTTGACTGTGTGAGTGTGTATTTGTTCTAGTTTCATAAGAATAACCACATGCAAATGCCCCCCAGCCACCCCCAACACACACACACACACACACACACACACACACACACACACCATCATGTCTTCAATATATATGTGTGCGCTATGCGAGACTAGAGAGCTGGCACTAACTCCATGGTGACCAGAGAAGCATAAATAAGCCACCTGTCTAAAAGCTCTGCAGCGCTGGTGTCCGAGCACACGCTTTAAGCCAGTCGTGTATGGACTCTCACATGAACACATTTTCAGTAACTGTATACATTAGTTTGGCATTAGGTTCTTTTCAGCCTGTGTGTGGTCCTGTTTGGCATTCATTTTTCTTGGCATGCTACTGTACAGTAGTTGAAACTATAACAATCTGTAAAACACAATGCTTAATGTTTACCGTCATACATCGTGGTTGTTTGTGCCAGGATGCATTATTTACCCATAAGGCCATTTGTGTATTACAAATCTGGTGTATGACGAGGTGTGAATGAGGTGGTAATTGAATAGGAAATGGATGTAAATTTGCTTGGTAATGCCACATGTCACCACTTGACATATTACTGAGATTTCAAAGCAGATTGGATTGAATGATCTCACTGAGAATCTGTCAGGCAGACCCCATGGGCAAACACGTAGATCAGGCCTTGGAACAGCCTTAAGAATTTGTTTGGTATTAAATAAATATATGGATAGTTGACCAATGCATCCTAACAATTTAGAAAGCAATCTGTTAATTAACTAATTTATTTATATATTAATATAATATTGTTATAAATATTAATAATATAAAACCTGATTAATATAAATAATATTTTAATGATATAAAATGAATAATATAGTATATAAAATAATATGAAAAAGCATAAGAGAGATCTTTCGTTATTTGTATTATTTGTTAGTATTTTATTATTGTTAGTTTTCTTTATCCCACAATAGTACACATTTTCACATTTATCTGTGAACTGTCCATATATACCATATATAATATATCATTTTTGTATAATTTAAATGTATTCAATGTACAGTTAACATTTTTAGTAAGCCAAGAATCCATTTAAAGTCTAATTTCATATTTATTCTCTTGCTGATCTCCTCTGTCTGAGTTTTGGGATGTCCAGATTTGCTTTGCCTTCCTCTCTCATCTTGAACTTATGTTAGCAAGAGCATCCAAAGTGTCTGATAAGATGGACACAGAGTCATGAGGAATGTGCAATGATACGGAGGCCCTGTGAGGGCTCTTGTCCGGGTATCCGAGTGAGTGAAAAGCATTTTGAAAAAGTGGCTGCAATTCAAGGCCTAATGGGACATGCATGGCCATCAGACGCCAGGATGAGTTATGTGGACATTCTTTATTAGGAGTTTGTTTTGGGAATGAAGAGCTGGGACCTTGTATGTGTAAACTGTACCATTGATAAAATTAGAAGGTATTTGAGTATAAGAGGAATGAAGAGCAACTTTGTATGACTGGTTCTAAATGTTTTGTACACAGCTGATAAATCTGTGGAGGATTTGTACAATGGCAACATTGTGTAGCAATCTGCATGTTTGTGAACAAACTGTTGACCTTGGAAATCTTGAACTGAAGAGCAGGATACTTGTTGGCACAGACTACACAGACTCATAAGCTTGTTTAGATTGTGATGTTCTGTTTCTGGTAATGAGTTGTTGTAGTTATGATTTTTTTTTTTTTAGATTCAACTTTATTGTCATTACACATGTACAAGTAAAAGGCAACGAAATGCAGTTTAGGTCTAACCAGAAGTGCAATAGCAGCAAGTGCAGGATATACAGTGGTTGCATAAATTACATAAATAAATATTACAGAAGTAATTTACAGATGGAAATGTACTATGACCATGATTTACAGATGTCTCTAACTATAGACAGAAATTAACAGATGGATATATACTATATACTATGAACATAATATACAGATGTCTATTACTATAGACAGAGATTTACAGATGGATATATACTATGAACATAATATACAGATGTCTATTACTATAGACAGAGATTTACAGATGGATATATACTATGAACATAATATACAGATGTCTATTACTATAGACAGAGATTTACAGATGGATATATACTATGAACATAATATACAGATGTCTATTACTATAGACAGAGATTTACAGATGGATATATACTATGAACATAATATACAGATGTCTATTACTATAGACAGAGATTTACAGATGGATATATACTATGAACATAATATACAGATGTCTATTACTATAGACAGAGATTTACAGATGGATATATACTATGAACATAATATACAGATGTCTATTACTATAGACAGAGATTTACAGATGGATATATACTATGAACATAATATACAGATGTCTATTACTATAGACAGAGATTTACAGATGGATATATACTATGAACATAATATACAGATGGCTATTACTATAGACAGAGATTTACAGATGGATATATACTATGAACATAATATACAGATGGCTATTACTATAGACAGAGATTTACAGATGGATATATACTATGAACATAATATACAGATGTCTATTACTATAGACAGAGATTTACAGATGGATATATACTATGAACATAATATACAGATGTCTATTACTATAGACAGAGATTTACAGATGGATATATACTATGAACATAATATACAGATGGCTATTACTATAGACAGAGATTTACAGATGGATATATACTATGAACATAATATACAGATGTCTATTACTATAGACAGAGATTTACAGATGGATATATACTATGAACATAATATACAGATGGCTATTACTATAGACAGAGATTTACAGATGGATATATACTATGAACATAATATACAGATGGCTATTACTATAGACAGAGATTTACAGATGGATATATACTATGAACATAATATACAGATGTCTATTACTATAGACAGAGATTTACAGATGGATATATACTATGAACATAATATACAGATGTCTATTACTATAGACAGAGATTTACAGATGGATATATACTATGAACATAATATACAGATGTCTATTACTATAGACAGAGATTTACAGATGGATATATACTATGAACATAATATACAGATGTCTATTACTATAGACAGAGATTTACAGATGGATATATACTATGAACATAATATACAGATGGCTATTACTATAAACAGAGATTTACAGGTGGATGTATACAATAAGTTAGGCTATGGTGAGCAGCAGTGCGATGGATATAGAAGTAGTCAGGAATGGAGCAGTAGTCAGGAACATTATATCCTATGTCAGGTCATCCACATTTTGATCTAATAATTAACAAAAAGTGGAGGTATCCGGGTAACCTGAATAAGGATAAAACAGATTACAAGTAACTAGCATGATTATTAAAGGGATAGTTTCTAGAGATGTGTTTATTAAGGCCTTTTCTATAAAATGCATATGAAGGAAAAGAGTTTGTGTTCGTAATAATGTCGTCATTTATACACTTACAGCATACTGTACTGCTGCAAACCAAGCTCAGATATTCAATCATTTTACCTCTCAATGTTTTAACTCTAAAATACAAACTGACAAAAACTATAAAACATATGTAATCTACAATGGAAAATCCGAGCATGAAAAGTTTTGACAGGACATTTTTTAAGCTGAGAAGCCGTACCTCAAACGTTCATCCAAACCTCAGATGAATTGCCCTACTTCACCATGTTATGTAATGTTCTGCAGCCCATTAGCAGTGAATCAGTGGCCCCCACGTTCACATTCACCACCCCTGTCGATAGGACAAACTCATGCGAGTAACGCTTTGTTTTGTTAACCCGGGAGGTATGAGAGGAGAAAGGCCACGGAAAGGGTTAAAGGATGGTCTGCCGAGCCAATCGGCGTTAATGATTAGAGTAGAAACAGAGCTGCAGGAGTGAGGCGGCGGGCAGGGGCTGCACTGTGGGTGTGCGTGGGGGATTCGTCGGGGAGAGAGAGTGAGGGAGAAAGAGAGAAAAGCCACTGTGCTTAAATCCAGCTGGCTGCCTCACCGGGAATGTAATCCATATGTGCGGGCGGGTTCAGCTGCAGGAGAAAGAAAAGATATTACCCGCAAAGAAGCGATTGTTTCTGCTTTTCTTGTTCGAATTCCACTCATACTGGCCCCTGGCTCCGTTTCAACGGCGAGGCAGAAAGGCAAAGTGAAAGTTGAGAGAAAGCTGAAGATCGTACGTAAAGTCGAAAGAAACTGCGGACGTATAAGAAACAGAGAGGAGAATGGTAGAGACAGAAGACAAAACCGAGGAAGGCGTAGCGAGGTGGGTCATCTTTGTTTTATAGTTTATGTCGGCTTGGATGCTGAGGTGGAACTTTTGTGCTGAGCTGTTTGGATTCTGTCTGGATAGGAAGCCAGAGGAGACGTGTGTGTGTGCAAGACAAATAGACGGGGGCGTGGGGCTCCTGCATGATCTTGAAGCTTTGAATATAGTAAAATGGAGATATTACAGCAATATTTGGTAAGGGTACGTGGCATTTTCTAAAGTTAAATGCTTTCAGAATTGACTCTTGAGAAGTTTGGTGTTTGCTGTCCTTCAGAGACCTTTCATTGCATTGCATGTTAATAGGTAACCATTCTAAACGTGCCTCTTATCGTGATGGTTTGTTTGCATATTGTGCATTTCTACACTTGCTCGGGTCTTGTATTGCCTTTCTGTGCAGGTCCAAAAAAAAAAGAGGAAAACAGACATGTCCACTTGTTTGTGTTTAAAATGAAGACCACCTGAGATCATTTTGGTTGCAAGCGCACCGCCTTCAGCGATTTCGAGTTTCCAGTTGCAACATCACACTGACAATGAGTTACTTGTGTGGCACAACAAGAGAAGAGTATCAGGTTTAAAATCCACCTCTTGACCCCTAACCCTTTACCTGCTTGTTAAACTTTATCAATGATGACTCACCTTGTGTTGTTTGTTTACTCGTATCAGAATGGGAATAAAATCAGACAGGTTTGAACGATTAATGAACGAAGTGGGAATCACATTTTTCTTCATTTTCTGCCGAAGAGGATTTAAGGATGTAAGGGGGAGTTTGCAGACGTGCAGGAGAACCTAGGACAGGCTGGAATATTCGGACTGGAAGAATTTAAACGTATCCATTTAACACAGTTCACTGGCAGTAAAGTTCAAAGCTTGAAATCGCTGTCAGACAAGAACAACAGTGTGTGGCGTAGAACAATAATGCTAGCAGTCTGAAAATAAAGCCAAGTATAAGAACCTGACAGTACTGCAAGGAAGTACTTGGATCTATTCACAGAAATGCAATATAATATCCAAAACTATGTCTTCAGAGGTCTGTAAAGACTGAGTGTGTATAGAATGAGTTATTTCTATCTACATACACCGCGGGTCCCCTTCACCATGTGTTTCTACAGAAGCCCTAGACGGACAAACTGCTCCCCTCATTGGTTTAAAACTGGTATATGACTCTTTCTCCTGTGGAACTTACTTTAATGGTTTTGTGTCCATACAATGGAAGTCAATGTTGTTTGGTAACCAACATCCTCTGTTGTGTTCTGCAAAAGTAAGAAACTCATACAGGTTTGGAATGACATTAGGGTGAGTTAATGTTGAAAGAATTGTTCTTTTTGGGTGAACTATGCCTTTAACACAGAACTCAAGCTGGTGTTCAGTTGGTTTAGTGCCTAAACCCTTTCCAAAACCAGCAAACCAGACCAGCCTGACTAGACTGGTAGACCTGAAAACCAGACTATTTCAAGCTGTTTTTTCCAGCAGATTTTGTGGCCCACCTTACCTGAGGCACCTGTATTTGCTAAACCTTTTCTTTGTCCTGTCATGCCACGAGAGGAAACAATCCTTTGACACCTGTGCAGGTGGCTACAGTCGTCTTACACCTAAATATAAGTGTGCTGCACAAGTACAGAAGTTGGCAACACCACCATTCCCTGAGGCTCACTGCGTGGCGCCAACTATCACAAGCTCTGAAATCTGATGTTGAGAATTTGTCTTGACTTAAAGTCGTCTCTGTGAGTATCCAAACGTTTTTTGTAAATGCATCTTGCAGAAGTCTCTTGGCATCATCCCTCATGTTCCCTTTGCATTCTTACAGTAGCTTGTTATCGAGGAATTGCATCTGTTGTCTCTGCTTTAGCTCGGCCTAGTTCTTCTCTGACCTGACGCAGGAACAGATGTACAAATAGGACAAAATTTTGCTGCTGTATGACCCGAGACCAATCTGGTTCTGTGTCACTGTGCGCTTTCCAAAAGTAGTTTGTCCTTTTTCAGCTTTTCTCATTGAGAGCTTTTCTTCTGTCAATACTGGTCTCAGATCTTCAATAAATGCGTAATCCCACATCGCACAAGCCAATTGAGTTCTTAATGCCAGACAGTTATGTTGTCCTCACAGAAGCTCTCATAACATGTCATCTTTTATTTCACACTTAAGGCACTTCAAGTTTCTATCGATAGCTGATTCATGTTTTGTCAACATTTGATATGTGCTGCACACTGGGAGCATAACACTGTGTCTAAAATGTGTTTAATCTCATTCCTGCTCTCAAAATAGATCTTTATGTGTTTGTTTATTTGTGCTCAGGGGATGGCGTATTTAAATGAGCACTTGTTCACTGTATGAGCTTTATTTGATATAGATGGCCAGGCTGGAGAAAAGCCAGAACAGGTAAAAACAGGTTGAAGGTTTTTTTTGCAGGTAGTTAAAGTAATTGTAGACTGTAAAGACATGATGGATTTCTTTATAAGTATTTTTGAAGGTTGTCTTGTAGGCTTGTTTACACTTGATTTATTGAGTTTCGTTGGCTTTTCCAGAACACATTTTCTCTTAAACTTCAGTTCAAACAAAACTTGTTTTAGTTTCTAACAATTAGATTTCTTTTCCACATGTTATCAGCAGATTCACCCAGTGAAAACAGTTTGCGTTAGCTCAAGGAGGAAATGACATGATAGAAGCTGTGGGTGTATTTCAATCCCTTTAAATTAAAGTCTATGCCACATTTGCTACCCTTATCTGTGAGTTATTATAGATGTGTTTACATAAAACCCACTGTAGCTTAAAGAGTTCTCAGACCTGTGCGTGTGTGCCTGTGTACGGTACATTTAAAACGGATTCATTAGCAGTAAACATTATTTCAATATTAAACAGTTATGTGCACAGACACATGCATCATCCCAAGTATAATTTAATGTTGCTTAAACTATTAAAGCAAAGTAAAAAACTCATTTTTTAATAACATTATAAACTTATAAACCTATTCCTTTAGGGGTAATTTCACAGCTAGAATTTTATGTACCTAAATATTTTCACCCTGTGTATATTTTGACAAAATTGCCGCTTATTGCACAGAAATTGTTCTTCATCATCATAGTGCTTTAAAGATGTGACACATGATGGCAAGTTACTTGCTATCGTGGTTTGAAAAAGGTGCCTTGTACACCCAATAAACTGTTTTTACTGCCTTTCATCCCCAAATGCATTTTAAAACCTGCACTCACCTGTCTTGACAAACATGAACCACAGACCCATAAAGCAATGTTTGATCAAACTTTATTGATTTGTTGCCTTTTGTCTAAAAATGTAATTTAATCTCAGTATTAACTAACCTGTTGAGCCCACAAATTCGGCACTTTGGACAGCCCACGCAGTGCCACCGTTTCAACACTTTGCAGCAGCTTGAATACGTGCAGTTATGAAATCAGTATTCGTCTGAAGCCGTCATGGTGTGTGTCGAGCTGAAAGGCAGGTCATGGGTCACATTCTTCATATGATGTCCCAGTGATTGTGTGTACTTACATTCTTTTGCTTTAATGCCAGTCTTAAGCCATGTCTTGTGCTTGGGGATTTGTTAACTCCCTTGTGTTCCTAAAAGGATCTTGCCTCACACTTAATCTCTTGTCTCAAGTGTATAAACGTCCTCGATGGATTTTGGTTAAGTTGATGGATCCGGAAACACAGCCACGGGAGGTTACAAAGAGACTCAAATCTATTGCATTGGCCTGATCCTTTATGGCCTCATTAATCATTTCCTCTTAACTTGTATTTGTTTTTGTGAAATCTTTACTGTTACATTTTTTTTACTGTAGCTTCCTGTTGCTCATCACAGCTTCAGTAATAGGATCGATTCCAGGGAACATGCAAGTGAATAAAGAATACCTTAAATGCAAGAATAAAGACTTAAATATAAGTGCATAAATACAAATGATATATTTCATTACAGTGCACGTCACTTTTAAAATGCTAAAAAAGTTTCTTCAGAAATGATTGTTTATGACTGCCTTTTTCTATTGTTGAAGTAATCGCACATTCAACCATAGCATACTTTGCATGTATCATATCATATTTTGCATATGCGAGCAGACAAAATCCCACTTCATATCTCTGACAAAGAAAAGAGTTTGTCAGAGAGACAGAGACATATTCACGTTATTTTGTTTTACTTTAGATTTTGAGTATGTCATTACAACATGCTTTATTACAGATGTCACTGTTGTGTTGGGACAGTCGTCTTCTTGCATGACTAACTAGTTCATCATCTCTCATTACGCTGTTAAGAAGAATGACAGGTGGTCTGTGGCATTTTTCTTGTCAATGTTGACATGAAGAAGATAAAAGTGTGTCTACCCATAGTGCAGTTATAAAATCTGATGTGATCTCAAAACACTTTTGCTTGCCAAGGTGGAATTGAATTATTGCCAACTGTGGGATTAGATTGCTCATATCTAATCTGATCTGATTTAACTGTAGCACCTGCACCTATATCAACATTGTTTCAGGGCTTCTAAGGTCAGTTTGACAATTGTAACTGTAATCACAGGCCTGTGTTTGTGTATCTGGCACCGTTTGTTTGTTTTATTAATGCACCCGGATGTGATGTAATTATTTGACTAAAATCGTAAATGACACAATGATGAGTGATATCAAAAGGCTGTGTATTTTCATTTTATTACCGTCAGATGTTTGATTGGAATCATGAATGCACATTTATCAGCATGCGTAATTTAAGAAAAAGTCTTTCCTTAGGTAAACAACGGGTGCACCTTAAATTGTGCAAATACTGCGAGCGCTGTTGAGTAATGAATCCTGTAGTTGGGAAAGAAAGCATCGGTCAGCAATGTTCTGGAAGATGTATTGTTTGACTTGAGAGCCCATCTGTGTGGATATCTCTAATAAGGACAGGAAGAGAGAGAGAGAGTGAAAAGAGGGGGGGAGATGAATTCGGGCTTTGGCCAGCACAATTTGACAGTGGGCACTAATCACTCCCCACAGTCGTGATGTCATCAGGGCGTTTCTGACAGATTTACAGTCTGCAAGACATCCGGGGGGGTGAGGTTTTCTTGCTGTGCTGCTGGTCTATTGTATTTTGAATCTTGGGTGTCTTTGAATCATTTTTAGAAAATGATGGAGTAAATGTCAATCATGTGCTTTTTGGTGTGTTTAATATTTCATGATTTGTTGAGTGAGTCGGTGATGAAGTTTGAGTGACAAGCTTGTTTACAGTTCTGTAGCATTTAGGCTTTTCATTGGAACTGGGTTATCTGATCTTTGAAGGAAACTAAAAATTTAAATGTATTTACCCGCATGTCATTTCAAACCAGTATGTAGATTATGTGATTTATGAATCATATTCCAAGTTCTTAGTCCTATTTGAGCTCGACCGTGTGGCAACCTTCCGGTCTCTCACATGAAACCAATAATAAGTATGTGGCTTAAACTGCAATTCATCGACTGGCCGCTATTGAGATGTTCCATAGATGTTAAAACGTGCAACTTTCCAGTAGAAAAAATATGTACAGTCTGGTACAAAAAGTGGTTTTGGTCTATATAGCTATTTCTGCCCTTCATGACAACTGTGAGGAGGGTGAATTCATTTGTTCATATTATATTAAAGTTCACTAAGGGCACGTTAGGCTTAAAAAAAGCTCTTCACAAACCTACGGGTGTCGTCACGGACACTAAGTCCATACAGTTTAACACATATGGTCACTATGAACTGTCGCTGAATAGTTTAAGTTTTTCTGAAATATTTCTCTTGCAATGTTAGCAATGCCATGCTGGTGAGTAAATGATGACAGCGTTTTAATTTGTGTGTGAACTGTTCCTTTAAAGTTCACTTTGAGTGAATGAAGTAAAAGCAGTTAAACGGACATCATGCTACACTGAGCACAATACACAATGGGATAGTCTTGAGAAAAGCAGTGTCAGCATCCTTCTTCCACCAGAGTGCATTGATCCATTTGGGTGAGCCTTAACAATCAATACAAACCGCAGCTCCCATCATTAAACAGACACAGGTAAAATCCCACCTCTGCTCTTTTATTTTATTGCTAAAGTTTTCTTTCTGCTGTGAGATTACAGTGTATGAAGGCAGGGAGCTCTGGGCAGCTCTTGGCAGTTCATATTGTAACTGTAGCTTTGAAGAACATGAGGGGGAAGTAGTGGAAACTCCCGGTGTCGGTTCCCATGATGCCTCCCCCAGAGGACAGCCAGCCAAAAGCAAATAAGTCGCACTGGGATCCCCCACACTTATTTCATTGAATTTTCATATTTGTTTTGCTTTCCGGTAAAAAATATCCATTACAAATGTGAAATACCAAACCATGCAACACAACATTATTTAGATGGCTTTTATCGTGACTTCCTTCAAAGTCATATCTTGTGACTAGTGCAGGATACATTCAATTAATTTGACCTTTTTTACATCATTTGCAAATATGGTTTTCATGTGTTAAACATGAACCTAGATACAATTAGAATTATGCCTGAAGCGTGACATAAAACATTACTAGCACGCTATGAAAAAAGAACTTAATATAAGATTCGTTCTTTTGCAATGGCTACAATGGATTCTGTATCAGTAACATGTCTAGTGTGGACACTGCAATTTTGGTTCTCAAGTCTTTTTCTCTTGGCTTTTAAAGAATGATCTTTCCCAGTCTTTAAGCATATTCAATGCTATACAGTCTGCAAAGGAAATATATTTTCTGTCAACATCCTAGATGGATGATGTTTGTGTGGTGTATGTGTGTGGTACCTCCATTAATGTCTCTCAATGTAAAATGAGTCATTGCACGTGAGGGTGAACATGCGTGTGGATTCTCAGGATTGCAGTTGCACAGCTGAACGCCATGTTTCCTCTTTCTATTCTATCTACTAAAAACAAGTTCAGTTCAAAATCACCATGAGTAATTGTTGACAGTGTTGAAAGACATGATTTATTGTGCTCAGTGTTTATGAAGCCATATTGCATGCATTACAATGTATATTTGTGTGTGTTTTATATGTATTGACAAACGTCAGGTACCCACCCGCTTGCTGTTTGAGCTTCAGAAAACATCGAATGATCAAGTTTTAGCGGATCGCTTTGTGGTTTGCTGCATGATGCTACTGCTGCTGCAAGCTCATTGGCAGAAGCGCTCCTGTCTAATTATACATCCCCCACCCTCTCCCTCTTTTCATCTCTCCGCCCCCTCTTTCCTCTCTCATCCCACTCATCCTTTGGCAGTCGGGCTGATGGCGGTGAGGATGTGGCCGTTGTGATGTGGCAACTTGCACGCCGCCACCATCTTGGTGATGCCAAGGTCAGGGGAGGGGCTTGTGATGATGTCATCTCAGCCAGGAGAGGGGGAATAAAAACGCACGCACATATATGCACAGGCACGTACACATGGCTCATTCATCATAGCCATACCAGCATCATTTTAATAGAGCGCTGGAAATTGACATCGCAGAGACGTTTGTTAGCGTAATGATTCCTCCTCCTGAATATTTAATGAGCCAATGTGTTTCCAGCAGACTAGTAAAGGAATTTCCCATCATTCCTGTTGGATGTGGAAATCTATTATTTGAGCTGCCTGATGCTATGACAGAGATGAGAAGCTTAAGACGTACGTGCCAAACTTCTAATTCCTCCGTGTGTGACACAGCTGCGAGAGGCTGTCAGTTATGTCGGATTTGCTCGCAGCTAAAACCTGAACGCCTGCCAGGCGCTGAACGCTCGCAGCTAGAACATGATGGTTCCTGTTGCAGAAGCACATCATGACATCATGAAATATCAACTGTGATGTTCAGGGTTTACTTGGCAAGCATGTTGTCAAGTGGGTGGTACGTGTCTCGAGAAATGAAGAAATATAAAAATACACAAAGCTGACATACAGTTTCCTTTGAGTCAGAAAGTCAAAATATGTTTTTAATGGATTGGATTTGGTTTTATGCATTTTAATTTCAAATCCCAAATTATAATACAATCTCATATAAATAGTAATATGATTAATATGATAATTGGGTGCAAAAATGTTGTAATTCAGTGGAGATTATATTCTGACTCACTATTTACAAAAACGCCACAGATTTCTATATTGAGTTTATGAGATCAATATTCATATCCATGCTAATAATTCCACCTCCACACAATTATATAAATCGCAAAAAAATAGTTTGTGATGTTCCCAGATGATCTTTGAGTGGGCGTTCATACGTATGGCTTTGGTACCGCGAGCACATATGACAAAGCGACTCTCTGGCTGACCTCCGTTCTTTCACCGCAAGGACGATTTTAATTTGAGTGTGCGGCCCTCAATACAAAGCGTGTCGCTGAAGGACGGTATTAACAGCAGGTCAATTGTTTGTAACTGCATATGCTTTTAAGACTCGCCAGCTAACAGCATGAGACGTGTTGTCTTGTAGAGCAAAAACCAGACATATTACAGGTGGTACGTTCCACACGAGCTCTGTAAGAATGAATGCTTATTCTTTAAATCTAAGGTTTAAGAAGGGCTAATAAATAAAGCGCTCTTTCAACACACCACATGGATTAGCACAATCTGTATAAATGAAAACATTGATGTGTTTATGTGTTTGGTATTTATAATGGTTATGAGATGGATATGTGTGTTTGAATTACAGTGGTATGCTTATGTGAGGGGTGTAGCTAATCTTCTTAGAGGGGCAAGTAAAGCTGGTGTGTTGCTTAAATGTGTACCTGTCAGTTCCGGCCACAGTGGGGATGGCAGGAGTAAGACCATCTGGTGGGACCAGTTCAATATTGGAAGTCCAGGAATAGAAGGATGACCGCTGTGTGTTTTTAGTGGATTTAACAGCTCTGACACACCTCTGAGATGTGAAGTATGAACTGAGCTCAGCAGATGCCACAGGTCAGTGGGAATACAGTTCATTAGTTATTGAGAAGCGCTTTACATTTCATCTACACTGTGTGGTGAGTAATAGTCTGGAGGTGTTAGTTGAACTACCTCAGAACAAATGTAGTTACCTTGAACACTATATAATGGATTCTTATACTGTACTTTCCAAAGAAATGGTGAGTGACAATATCTTTACCATCAGGGTATGGTGGTGTGGGTGGTGATGTCATTGCTAAGATATTCTGGATGCTCAGTATTCTTTTAAGGACCAAAAGAGATATGGTTAATACTTATGACTAATTACTTTTTTCTTCTGCAGAACACTAAAGAAGATATTTTGAAGAATGTACAGCGGTACCCATTCACTTCTATTGTATGGACACAAAACTAATGCGAGTCAATGGGTACCACCGTTGGTTACCAACATCTTCTTTTGTGTTCTGCAGAAGAAAGAAAATCATATGAGATAAACAGAGTTTTTAGAATTTTTCTACTATCGCTTTAAATCTATTTTCATTAGCTACTGTACATACTGCTACTAGAACAGTCAAAAATCCAGATTTACACATACACAAAAATAGATAATAGCTATTAGAATGGGAGAAATGGCTGATGATTTTATATCAAGTCGATGACATGAGCCTGTGTGACATTTTAATATGCTTGTCTATGGCGGATGCCTGGCTTAGTGGTTTTAATGCTGAGCTGGTCTCATATGAGATACGAATCCAATTATGGCGGTGTGTGAGTGATGCTTGTGTGTGTCCCTGGGTAAGGTTTGAGAAGCTGGTAGCACAGATGAAGCCGTCCACCTGAGTAATGTCTTTTGTTTTTGCCTCTATTCGGCCACTCCTCCTTCCCCATCACCACAACCAAGCGTCTCACGGGCATCCCCGGGGAGTTTCAGTCATGGCTCCTCCTCGGTTAGGCAAGGGGGTAGCATCTACATCTCAATCTGATCTCTGATAGGAGACCTCACGTGTGTGAGGGGAAAGAGAGAGAGAGAGTCGGACGGAACCAGTAACCAAATAAGCTGAGCCGAGCAGATCTGGAAGGCAAGAGAGCCAGAATGAGATATAGAGGTTGAGCAAGGGACAGTGAAACAGAGAGAGAGAGAGAGAGAGAGAGAGAGAGAGAGAGAAGCTGGCTGGCAACAGCACACATGCTCAAGGAGAAAAAGGAGGACAGCAATTATTGTATCCAACACCCTATAGCTCCAGCCATAGAGGCTCTCCGGCTCTCCGGTCTTTGGCATCACAAACCTGCTGTTGTCCACCTCTTGTTTCTCTACCTGGCCCCATCTCACACACTTATATGGTTGACCCGGGAGAAAATGCTGAAGTTCCGCGCGGACCGGCGAGTGAGGTACGTGAGGTGGGATGACGGGAGAGAGGGAAGGGGGAAGTTTACGGCGTCAGGCAGGGAGAGAATCTGCAGTGAAAGAATTCAGAGCTGGAGGTCAGACAGGACTGCAATGCAGTGCTACCATCACGGACCAGTTTTACGAGGGAATGTCTCTCTTAGGTACCGTTTGCGCGTCTTGCTGCCTGTGCATACATCGGTGCCTCTGTTGTGCTTTGAATGTCATTCCTGATGTTAGTGGTGGAGGGATCTACTGTAGTCGGTCCAGCGTATCCCACGTGCTCTGACACTGCTAAATATTTGTGTTGTGTGGCTGTTTAGAAAGCATTCGTATGTTTGCTAATGACTCACTCATTGATTTGTGTTTATGTGACGTCTTCTGCCTCTATATAGGTTTATAGGTTACGCACGAGCGAGTGTGCACTCAGTTGCGGGACTCTTCGAGACCACATTGGAGCGTGCACATGTGGGCACACGTATTTCAACCTGATTTCTGTGGCTTGTTGTTCTGGAGTTCTCTAAACGTTTGTCCTCTGGAGTTTAATAGAGCACTGACGTCTGGTGTTTGTACTTTTGGTGTCAAGAGGTGTTGATGCCTTCAGCATGAGTATGTTCTTGGCCCGGGTTGCTCGTCCTCAGCCTATCAGACTCTCTGTGTGTGTGTGTGTGTGTGTGTGTGTGTGTGTGTGTGTGTGTGTGTGTGTGTGTGTGTGTGTGTGTCGCCACAGACTCTTTTGAGCAGAAGTTCTGCTTGTGTTATGGTTAAGTGGGTGATGCCAAGAATTTGGCATGTTGCTTGGCTGAACTTTTGTGATCGTCCTGAAGAGCTCTGGCTACTGTATGCAGTTGATAATGACTATCTATCTCCACAGATAGGATAAGAGGAAATGTTATCTATTACAATCAAAGTCCTTTACTGTTAACCTAAGAATAGGCTTTTTACATCTGAAATGTTGTTCTAGCTGCGTGTTAATGTGATTCTGGTTAATCTTGTTCCATGCAGTTGTTTACATTAGTCACACTTAGTTTACTTACTTGTAAATTTGTTGAGGTTAATAATATTGAATATTAAAGTATAGCATGTGACACCTGTAGAAACTTTGACTCGTAAATGTGCAGAATAAATCATTCTGTCTTGGCATCATTACAGTTAAAAGGATTCACTTAAAAATAAAAACTCATCATTGACTCACCCTCGAGTTGTTCCAAATCTGTATAAATCTCTTTGTTTTCTGTTGAACACAGAGAAAGATATTTGGAAGAATGCTGGTAACCAAACAGTTCTTGACCACTATTGACTACATAGTAGGAAAAATGACAATGGTCATCAAAAGTGCCCCAGAACTGTTTGCTTTCCTACATTCTTCAAAATATCTCATTTTGTGTTCAATGGAACAAAGAAATGTATAAAGTAATTTGTATGGTAGTCAATGATGACCAAGAACTGTTTGGTTATATGCATTCTTTCAAATATCTCTCTCTGTATTCATCAAAACAAAACCATTTATACAGATTTGGGAAAACTTAAGAGTATGTAAATGAAGACAGAATTTTCATTTTTTGGGTGAACTTTGCCTTTAATGTGTGTTGTTGCTGTTTGACACGCTTACCTCAGACACTGATGATAAAGAAAGTGCATGGGAATATTAATGAGGCAATATTTTGGTTATAATAGGTAAAATATGATTTTGGAACTGTGTCAGGAACTCAAACAAACAGAGAGATGATTTCAAGTTTATTACTTTAGTGCTATACAGTAAGGGAATAATAATTCCCTTGCTGTACAATAGTAATAATAGCGAAACTGGCTGTATATAATTTATTCTGTATGATTTCAATTTGATGTTCTAAAGCAAAACGCTTCCCAGTTTTCAGGGAAATTAACCTATTAATGGCTTTTCTATATGGTACACTGTAAAACAATTGTTGAGTTAACTTAAAATAATAAGGCAACTGATCACAAGCACATTTGAGTAAATCTTTTTAGTAAAAAAGTGGTTTTGAGTAAACCCAAACCCAACAACCACAGACATCAGTTGTCATAACATAATCAAGTTTACCTAAATGAACAACAGAACAAAATATTGTTTGTTGGCTGTACATAAATAGAGAATAAAGATTGATTATTTATAAATAAACAAATTGATTTGTCTTTTACTACATTATACATGTTTTCTCCCTCAGACAGACCAAACCATTGATCAAATAACTGTTGTGTTAAGTGCATTTATACCGGTTGTGTCATTGTGTCATGCACTTACAACTTAACATTGAACACACAAACCTCAACCATGGTAACATTCAAAAACCATAATTCATAAAAAAAACTCTAAACACAACAGATAACTACAGTAACAACAATATTAAAGCATACATTAAGCTAAACTAAAACTAAAACACAAATTTTTAAAAGAAAAATAAACAAAAAACACAGAATTGAACATGCTGCAATGCATCTTGGGAACTTTCAAACTCTCGCAGTATTGTTTGTTCAGATTACACTGTTTTTCAAGTTGGGCAAACTTTCTGACACATTTTATTCAAAAACTTGTGAACCTTTGTCCAGTCAACAAAATAATCTTTGTTAGAAACATGTTTAGACTAATTTTGTTGAGTATATGCAAAACAATAATTTGACTCCTCTAACTAATAATTCTATGTTCAAGTTACATATTTATCTTTGTAGGGAGAACATTTAGCAAGTTGGCTTTTTTACAGTGTAGTAGTCTTTGCATAATACATTAAGAAGTAAAAGTAAAGTAAAAGTATTCTAACGTTACATACAAACTCTATATATGCTTCCTCACTCCTCAGCAGGTGTAAAATCAATAGCCAGAAAACTGACACAGGTACACATAAAAACACTTGCAGAATTAAACACAAAAGCCATCCACCGGGGGCACACATAAGCTAAGAGCAGAAGACGTGTGACAGAAAGTTCACCTGAGGCTTCTGTCATACAAATTTTTTTTTTTTTATATGAACAAAACACGTGTCTTTCCTCAACACAGACTGATTATAAAGACTGTACATAACCTCTGGCACAATATTCATCTCTAATCGCTCTTGCTTATCTGAAATATTGTGATGTGAGCCCAAACTCTTTCACACTTAACACACAGTCGTTGACAGCCGTTCATTTAGTAGTTGTCTCACATGGGCTCACAAAGAAAGTGGCCGTGTATTGATCGGACATGATGTTGTAATGTTGAATTATTAATAGTGGAGGGCTGTGCCTGCTGTGCTGCTGGTTTGAAGCCGCTCAGAAACAGTTGCGCAGCTGCTTTTGATCTTATTTTCCACCAGACATCGTTTTTGAAGGATTAAAACGACTGTTATGGCTAGTTTGAAAAGAGTTTGTTAATGAGCCTGAAAACTTTGTTTCTTTGTCTTTTCAGTCAAAATGACCCAAATGGACCGGCTGGACACCAGCAAGTGATCCAGACCCATCTGGAAGAGAACGGACAGATCCAGAAACTCTTGCTGTAAGTGTTCTTTGGTTTATTCATTTTATAAACTCATTCCAGAAACTCGAACATGTTGCATGTTTTTTTTTTTAAAGAGACTGCAATGATGTGTGTAATCCAGACTGGGTTTATATCAGTTTTTGTCTGAGTATGTTTTTGGGTGGAAGTAGGTTACTGATCATGTTAATTGTTTTCATTGTTCATAACGCAAAATGGTCATAAGACAAATATGATATGTGCTTCTCAAAGCCGCAAAAGATTCAAATGGATGATCAGTATGTGAGCAATGAACAAATTGTTCAATTTTGCATACACTGTCAGTCTAGAAATTGGCCATTATGTTATTTTACATACCCTGTGCTTACAAATCCACTGTTATGTCTCAGACAAACTTTGATTTATGGACCTTTTCATCTAATAGTCATTATTATTGTACACTTGCTAAAACATGCATACACAAACTGTCAGGGCAAATTACACTGAGAGTGTTTCATTAAATAGACTTGGATGGAATCAGATATATAAGGTGGAAGATAAACATGTCAGCGTTTCCTTGATTTCCACTATAAATTGTGAATGCACTTACCTCTCCAAGGATTTGGCGTTCTGCAGGGTCAATGCGGTATTGAGTAGACAGTCGATAGCACGTTAATAAAGCTTCGATGCATTATTGCAAAGACCCTTGCAGTGGTTACGTTTATTCATTTCCTGCTACAAGCCACTGGAACAAGGCTGTTGTTTGTAGTCTGGGTTAAATAAAGCTTAGATAATGAGCACAAAGATGTTTATTGCGTGGGTATCTTGCTCTAATGTAGTAATTGTTACTGCCATGTGTGTGTTCCCATTTACACTAATGACTGAATGTTTGTTTATGGTGTCCCCGTCCGATCTGTGTCCGCATACACCATTCCATATGTGTTCCCATATGCATGCTTTTTTCAGCCATTGTTAATGACTTGCGTATGGCTATAAACCATGACCACGTGAGGGTAGCATGCATGCAAACATGGATGCTTTAGGGAATTAGTTGTAAATTTTCTGTCTTTCTGCTCTGCTGTTGGAGAGGCCTTGGCTGAGATCAATACGATTGGCCTACGTCTGCATCCACCACAGCTGTCTCTCTTTTTCTCATTCTCCGCTCGGCCTTCAGTCGCATTCTTTGCGGACCGTCGGCTGTTTTAAAACTGCAACCTCAGGGGTGCGGCCTTGCGCTCGTGCCAGTTGGGAATAAAAATAGCTGGTTCCATCCCATAAACCCTCAGTTTTTTCCCCAGTGCTGTTGCTCAATATATTTGTTTGACAGTGATTCTTATGCATCGATGCATTGAACGGGCAGATGACGAGAATCGCGTGTTGCGTTTTTCCTCCGTTCTGTGATGTCAGAAGCAGCGATGGCTCATTGGCTGTGTGTGTGTGCTCGCAGGAACTCGGATTCGGAAATGAACGGCAAGGCGGGTGGCAGGGGGCTCTCGAACAAAGCCGGCGAAACCAACAGCAACGCCAACAACGTCAGCATGGTTTCTGAGATGACCTCGGACCCCCAACCACGGGTCAGTATGCCAGCTCTTTCATTTTCATACAATGTTTGTTGCAATACAGGCATCCAATTTTTTTGTGATTCGAGTCCACTATCATTCATGCTCGGTTATACAGAGTACAGGTATGTGCATACTGTTGATGTTATCATGCCAACGCTCCTCTCCCCAGCAGGGCACGCGCACGCCCAAAAGAGCCGCCACATTCGGAAAGCGCTCCAACTCCATGCGCCGCAACCCCAACGCTGAGGTGTCCCGACAGGGCTGGCTGTACAAACAGGTACTGTTACTCACACGTAAACCACATAACCATCATTACCACACACAAACAAACTCACACCTTCACACAGCCTGAAGACATAACTCTCTAATCTGCACTTGTAACATTTGTTTTAATAACGTCTGGGCATATTAATGTAGTTGCAACGCCTTTCTGTCATGCAGGCGAGCAGTGGAGTGAAACAGTGGAACAAGCGCTGGTTTGTGCTCACCGATAGATGTCTCTTCTACTATAAAGGTAAGATTGACGGTTACACAGAATTTAAGTGCAGGGTTTGAGGATTTGCTTAAACACTCCCTTGAGTTATCCAAGACTCAGATGTTGTATGATTTGAATGTATTTTTTAAAAACCAACATTTGAATTTAACCCTTGGCATTGTTTCACCAAAAATACTGTGGTAGACTCACAGGCAGTGCGCTGCCAATGATGAAGAAAAAAGAAAGAAGAAATGACAGTTCATACAGAGTTGGTTTTCAGAACTGTTTTTTGGGTTTTTGAGGATGTCTTTTAAAAAGACATGTTAAGTCTTGTTTGAAGGGAATAAGCTATTTGCCAGTTCCATATAAAGTCTGTTGTGAATGAATATCGTAATTGTTGAGTAATTTGGTATTATCAGAGTACCACAGAATTATCATATGACAACAAAACCCTTACAAAGAAGTACCATGGTACTACCCATCAGCATACAGTGGTTTTATAACCCGTCCGCAGTATTCGGCAGTTGTTTATTCAGTGGCAAAAATAGAGCCATGTCATGTTTAGACATGTATTTGTTATGTCTAGTGTGTTAATTCTTATCATCCCTGTGATGTTGTTATGACAGCCGCACAAGTTCAGGTTGTCATGGAAGCCTTCAGAGTTTGACATAAACCCAAAGCATCCAACTTGCGGTCTTCCAGCTGAGACATATAGAGATTAGTAATTATGTTTGATTTGGTTTAGGGTAATTATACGCTATTACATGACATTTCAATTTGCATATCTATTGAGCTAGTTGCCTATATTGAGATGGAATTAATGAAGCTTAGTGGAATTCCTAAAGAGTGCATCATGTTGGAGATCCCAGGAACTAAATTACAACAAGCCTTAAATTATTTTTAATGTTTACATGAAAACATTGTGGTGTGTTCTTGAGCATGTTTGAGACTTTAGGACTTAAGGAAGACGTCAGTGTTAAAGGTTGGAGTCAGTTTTGTAACCAGCACTCTGCGTATGGTGCAAGATTATAGCAGCAGAAAGAATTAAAAGACTTTTCCATATTTTCATTTGATCACCATTTCTAGATGTATTGTGGTCATTCCAGTCCAGTTTCTGTTGAATTTCAACAAAATCAAACCTTAGTAGTGACAAAGTCATCCAACAGCAATGTGAAAGACTGACAGCATGACAAGACACATGAAAACTGTGATAAAAATTGAGGTTATCGCATAAAAAAATAAATACATGTACAAATATTACTGAAAAATACAGAGCATCTTTTCTGTTATTTTGACCTGTTTCTCCAGTTTTTATTTTCTGCAAATAAATGCAAATAGAAACAATATTTTTATTTGAAATTTGGTAGAAATATTGTTAGTAGTTCACAAAATAAAAAATAATGGTCATGTACCTAAACACATACCTACAAATAGTAAATTCAGAATTCAGTTCGATTCTCAGGGCTGGCGGGTAACGGCTGAGATGCCCTTGAACAAGGCACCTAACCCCCACTTGCTTACTATACAAAATGTACAAATGTATAGTACAATGTAATGTAAGTCGCTTTGGATTAAAGCGTCTGCCAAATGCGTAAATGTAAATGTTAAAATAGTCTCTTAATTTTGTCTTTGCCTATATGTTTTCCAACCAATGGCTGACAGGAAACCGATATGAAAATAGTAATTATTTTGCATTTGGTGCCATAAGTGTGAAGTGAATTAGTAAGTGAATTGTTCACACTGTGTGCTCACACATCCATCAGACTCTCTTAGAATGCTTCATCTTTGATTCGTGTGACAAGAATGTACGATCGCTTGCCATCTCATTTAGACCAGCCGTGAAGGTCAGTCACAGCTTACGCACACAGAATCAACATCATCCAGAGGCATTGTGGGATAGAGGCAGCATGTGAATTATAAGTGTAGCTGGTTGGAGGGGTGGATGCTTTGAGTACCATGTTACATGGTGTTCTGAAAGTTATTCTAAAATAACACTTTAGTAGGGAATAGTTCATGCAAAAAAAAATGTTATGCCATAATTTACTCAACCTCATGCCATCCTAGGTGTGCAAGACTTCAGCGAACACAATTTAAGTAATAATAAATGACATCCTGGCTGTTGCATATTGCACATATTCATCATAAAACAAAAGTAATCCATCGAGCTAGTAGTCGTCTTCTGAAGCGAAATTATATGTTTGTGAGTAAAACCGATTGATATTTTGAGCATATTTAGCCAAGATAGGATGCCTTAGACTTTAAACATGAACATGAGTAAATTATGGCATAAGAAATTTGTTTTTGGGTGAAATATAACATCAAACATTTTATTTTGGGTTGGAGAGATACTGAAGCATTTCAAACCTTTTTTGTACCCAAGAATACTCTCAAACTTAAAAATAGTCTTAGAAAGTCTGATTTTAGAAGGAGTGGGTTTGCAAAAAATCTAAATTCTGTCATTATTGGATCACATTGACTTCAAATATGGACATAAAAACCTTTAAGACATTTTCCCAAATGTCTTCTTTTCTTTTCAACTGTATTTTCAACCTAATACAGGTATATATCATACAATGTATAAGTCATACATGTATACATTAAACAACATGAAGGTGAATAAATTATGTTTTTTTTTTCTCTTTAAATTACTGTGGTTGTGAACTCAAATGAGCACGAATACTCAAGGACACCAAAGAACTCAAGGGTGTGTCAACTCCGAATGGTGTAATTTGCTTAATATCAGTTATTTTCTCTTGTGGAATACATGTAAATACAATGTTATTTAAAAAAAAACTTCACCAGGCTATATACTAAATAATCTAAATATTATTGGAGTAAAAAGTGTGACAACTTGCCCCGATCTCTTAAATGATGTAATCACAATGTTTCTATTCATTTAAGTATTATATAATCCAATGTTAACAGGCTTTTGTTGTGCATTGTTAAAAAAGCAAACAACATTTATGATGTCATTATGTTTTCTTTGGACTTACAGTTGTGGTTTTGTATTCATTGACTGTGTATTAATGTGTGTGTACTTAGCCATAGTTTACAGTGATACTGTGTGAGGTAATGTGAACATGAGAACCAGTGTCCCCAAACTCTCCCAGCCTCTCCAAAAATGTTGAACTTCCGTAACATGTACTCTTCATTTGCTATCAAAGATATTCTCAGTGTGTTGTCAGACACTAGCTTCTGGTTTCTGTATCTGTACTGTATAATAGCATATCATATCAAACACAAAAGTTTTTTTTTTTTTAAGGCTGTGGCTGCCATTCATCCATGTAAAAACATTGCACACAACTGGTGTTGTGTTTGTTATTCTAAACCTCGTGACTAAGATAGAAAAAACAAGCTGCCCTAAAGATCACCCCTGTCCCCTAAAGAACCCCTCATCCTTAGGTTTCCTATCTGAAGGAATAGCCGTGTGTCTTCCCGGTTTGTGCTGTGAGCACTTCCTCCTTTGAATTTTTACCTTCCTACCGTGCTTGACTTCATGAGTGCTTCTCCTGAAGGAAGAAATATCCTGCTTTTCATATTTTGGGACCATTTTAAAGGGAGAATAGAGGACTTCCCAGACCTGCTTGGATATGCATGTCAAGGGGATTTGTGTACTGTGGGTAGGCTGTTTTTTGTTATTTTTGCTCGGAAAGTGCTATGGAATACATTATATAGTATGCGATTTGTCCTTCATAATCGTGAACGTTTGGTTGCATGATTTGATGTAAACATGACAGCTTGCAAAAACTCCTGAGCTTTGCAATGCTGTTAGCGTGTATATGCGTGAGGTTTGTGTTTACATTAAAGATAGTGTTTACGATTGGTTTCGCCTTGTCAAGATAACCTATATCATGTCAGCAAATCTCACACCTTTCCTCGTCATTTTTTTCTAAAGTAATGCAGAATAGCCTGTACATTTCTGACTCATTAGAACTCTATCAGCCTATCACAGTAGATCATAAAATCTTCCCAACCAGGCCTGCAACTTTGTGAACATCTGTGCATATGTCTACCCTAAGGAAGAGGGAGACGGTAATGGGTTTTGGCTTTGTGGAAGGTTTCTACGTGCAGCAAAGTAGCTTTTATTACATCGGTGGGCGCAGTAAAGCCTGTGGGGCCGCGTGATTCAACCCTGTTGACTTTGTCCGCATTTCTCTGCCTAATTACTTTACACTGACTCTTCATTCCCCACATATATGTCAGGCAGCATTAAAACACATGCTTTGTTCAAAAACCCACTGAGGCAGTATTTTCTGGAATCATAAGCATGATTCCAATTCTGTCCCCTAGGAATCACCTAGGGCCAAATTCAATATTTACTCCCCTCAAGTTGTTACAAATCTATATACATTTCTTTGTTCTGGTGAAACCAAACATTCTGAGGCGTCTTTGCCTACCATAGTAGCTTTCTTTTCCTAGTATGGTAGTCGATAGTGCCCTAGAACTGTTTGGATACAAGCATTCTTCCAAATATCTTTCTTTGTGTCAAGCAGAACAACAAAATGTATGCAGGTTTGAAACAACCTGACAGTAAGTAAATGATGACAGAATTTTGTGACCCTGGAACACAAAATCAGCTTAATATATAAGCTCTAAATTGATATATGGTTTGTTAGGATAGGATATTTGGCCGAGATATTGAGAAAGTGGCCTTTAAAGTTGTCCATCAGATGCGCTGTAATGCCCACTGATAAGAAGAAATAATGTTTATTTTAATGCTCTCTATTGGCTTACGTTGTTGTGAATAGATGAACCTGAAAGCAGAAATTCTAAGCTTTACATAGATACCAAATTTGAGTGGTTAATTCCCAAAGAGCGGCAGCAGCGAGTGAAGTTTGTAGGCATGTTTCCGGACATTTTTGTTCACGATTTTGCTGCATCCACTTACAAAAATAAAGTTTTAATATATTTACGGTAGAAAATATCTTCATGGAACATGATCTTAACTTAATATCCTGATGATTTTTGGCATAAAAGAAGAATCGCTAATTTGGACCCATACCATGTATTGTTTGCTATTGCTACAAATATATCCATGCTACTTGTGACTGGTTTTGTGGTCCAGGGTCACATATTTAAGAGGGCACACGGCAGCTCACTTTGATGTCTGTTAAAATAATCAATAAATCAAATTTCAACACACTCAATGGCACACAGCTCAAGTTATGCTTTACAATATTAATGAGAGACTTGAAGGGTGCAACAAACACGCTCCAGAAAGTTTATTTCCTTCTATGACTCATTGGGTTGAGAGGGTCATTTATAAAAAACATCACAATCAGCATAACCCTATGACTGGCTGTGTCCCATACATCTCCACGGCTGCCCTTAATATCATATGGCATTTTGTTTGGTGGCACATCACCCTGTGTCCTCTTATCACCCGGCTTCCATCTATCCAGCTGTGCTGTGCAAAAAGTCTGGAAAATCTGTGACAGAGCAATTTAATGCCTCGATTGATATTCTAAACGCGGGGAGATGATGAAAAATGGCCCGCTGTTGTTGTCCCTGCAGATATCGGAGCCATATGCCAAGAACGAGGAAGAGAAGGGAGAGGCAGAGCAGATGAAACTTGAATGAAATGATTATGAATCTTTATTCTTGGTAATGATTAGCAGTGTATGGTTACATAAATATGCAAAATGTATTGGTTGTTGCTCCAGTAACACAGAATCAGCTCAAGTAAAGGCTTAAACTTTAAACTTTCATGGTTAATGTTTTTAAAATGATTTTGCTAAGTAACAGATGTTCTTGGGACAACATTCCATTTAACAAATCAGATTTGTGACCCTGGATCACAAAACCAATCACAAGTAGCACAGGTTTATTTATTGCAATAGTCAACAATACATAGTATATGTCAAAATTATCGATTTTTCTTTTATGGCAAAAATCATTAGGATATTAAGTAAAGATATTTTGTAAATTTCCTACCGTAATACATCAAAACTTTATTTATTTAAGTAGATACAACAAAAGCGTGAATAAAAATGGTTAGAAGCTCGCCTACAAACTTCACTCTCTGCTGCCGCTCTTTGGGAATTACCCACTCAAGTTTGGTATCTATGGAAAGCTTAGAATTTCAGGCCACATTTGAAGTTTACAGTTAAAGGGATAGTTCATCCAAACATATATATATATATATATATATATATATATATATATATATATATATATATATATACTCAATGTATGTATGTCATTTCAAACTTTTATGACTTTCTTTCTTCTGCAGAACACAAGAGAAGATTTTATGAGGAATGTTGGTAACTAAACAACACTGGCCGCCATTGACTTCCATTGTATGAATACAACACCACTGAGATATTTCTCAAAAAATGAGTCATATATACAAGTTTTGAATGAGGGTGAATAAATGATGACCAAATTTTAAGGGATAGGGTTTTACTAAAAATGCCAAATCATATTGACCAAGGAACATCTCTTACTCAGCAAAAACAGTATAGTAACATGTAAATATTACCTTTGCTTTTATATTGACATGTAACCGCAGTTGTGAGTTTTACAGCGTGTGACTTGAATGAATTCTGCTGTAAAATGATCCATCAAGGAAAATATGTTGGGCGGAGCTCTCGTGAAAAGTGATATATAATCTTTAAACTGACTGACACGTGGTTTTAGAGGTCAGATGGATATAATATGCTTGGTTTTGTACACACACCAACAGCTACAATTGCATATTAAAGATTGATAGAACCAATTGATAACATAGCCATTGACAAATAAATAGTGGTCATTTGAATATTATTGATCATCTGAATTTTGGAAGAAACATTGTACCAGTGGTTATACCTTCAGACAGTGAGAGGTTTATAGTATATTATCAAGTTTATGCAGTGTTTAACTTGTAAAAAATATGTCATCTATTTGGCCGAAAATACATTTCAGTGTCAGTTATGTACGTTTTATATTGTTTTTTCTACCAGCAACCTTTTATGTTTACAGAATAATAGCTTCTGATTGGTTGTTTAGTGCAGGTACAGCTGGCTGAGAGCCAGAATTCTTGCAGCACTGAGTCATGGAGGGCTGATAGTTATCTTTCTCTCTCTCTCTCTCTCTGCTCTGCCTACTTCTATACAGCACAAACATAACCTGCTCTACCCCTCCCATCTCTCTCTCTCTCTCTCTCTCTCTCTCTCTCTCTCTCTCTCTCTCTCTCTCTCTCTCTCATTCACGCACACAGCGCTGTCAGAGCACATACAGTACGCGGGCGAGTTCAGTGCATTTCCCCGGCAGCAGGGGTTCGACAGATGAGAACACTGGATCTGCTTTCTTCTATTCACGCTAAAAATTTAACGACGTGCTTCATTATTTAATCCCGATCCTTCCTCTGTCGACCGCGCACGGCTGGTCTCAGAGTACAAGGCTGTTCTTTACGCTGGAATAAAATGGATGTCTATTGTGGGATTTACCTGCAGTTTAGCTGGAGTTTGGTTTTTCATTACTGCTGCCCATCATCACCAGCATAGCACAAGATTGTTGGACTTTTCTGATCGAGAGAAAGAGAAAAGACGTTTCAAATCTAGGTTGGATTGTGTTTCCTAGCTTTTTGAGCGAATCTGCTTATTTTTGGACCTTCTCAGTAATGTTTCTATGTGTGTGTTTGTTCCAGACGAGAAAGAAGAAGGGGTCTTAGGCAGCCTCCCTCTGCTCAGCTTCAAGATTGGACACGTCCAGCCATCGGACAACATCAGCCGCAAATTTGCCTTTAAGGTTGGTGATCTCAAACTTGTTTGGGTACAGCATGCTGTTGTGACAGCAGAGGGAAGGGGTAACAGGTAAACATAGTTTTTAACGTCAGGGTAGGGCACATGCTCTTGGGCAACTTGTGATTCCTGTAAAGTGAGGACAGTTGTGTTTGAATTGGTTAAGATTAAATAATAGCGAAGCTGAATCACAAAACCGAACGATTGCACAAACGCACACACAAGAAGTGGACTTTGCATCTTGCATGTGTTCCTGAGTATGTTTGTTTATACATGATGTGCCAGAAGGGCAAACAAAATGCCAGATTATATTTTATCATGATTCCAGGTGGCTGGGTTTGAGCACACAGATCTTTAATCTGTGAATAAACAGGCTCTAGAGTTTATAGAGTTTTAATTTATTAACAAATGTTAATTAGAACATCAAGGGAATAAATTGAGCTTACTGTACATACCATTGAGAAAATATTAGGGCTGTCAAACGATTCATCGCGATTAATCGCATTCAGAATAAAAGTTTGTGTTTACATAATATATATCTGTGTACTGTGCATATTAATTTTGTATTTATAAACACAAACACATACATGTAGGCCTATATATATTTAGGAAATGTTTAGATGTATTTATTTATATTTACCAATAATTGAAATTGTATTTAATTTTAATTTTTATATTTTTCTTAAATATATGCATGTATGTGTATGTTTTTATAAAATACAAAATGAATATGCACAGTACACACACATATATTATGTAAACACAAACTTTTATTCTGGATGCGATTAATCGTTTGACAGCCCTAGAAAATGTACTTGAACTTTAGAATTTCTCTGTATTTGGTTTATCTCTCTTTAGTTTTAATAATGGTATGCATGCAAGTTGGCATGGTATCCATAACCTGATGATCCAGTTTATTCCAGCATGCATTCCCAATTGGAAATATGGAAATCTAAATCTTTCATTTGTCATTACAATACAAATGAAGTATGTGTGCTACTACTATTAATTTATTTTCCAAAATGACTTTAAATAATCCACGTCTCTAGAAAGATATTCCCACGGAGCACCACGTTGCTGTTGAATTCTAAAAGACCGCTGTTGTGATGACTTAGAAAACAAGATTATGTTTTTGCTTGGCCTGCATGTGAGGCTGTATTAGATTAGAGAGGGTGTATTCTGGGTAACTACACGCAGCAGAGATGTTTTGAAGTGTGTTTATAACTAAAACATACAGTAGGTGTGCTTTCTCCATGTGTGGGAATGTGAGACCCGTTATATGTTTACATCTTTTGCCTCTGGTCCCGTGGAACCCCTGAGGGCTGGGCTGAAGACGCTCAAGAATCTCTGTCATGTCTATGCAGGCCTTGTTAGGTTTCTAGCAAAACGCCTTTTTTTAACACCTGCCTTTTTAAAATGATCAATTTAAAAGAGGTATGCAGTGGAGGAGGCAAGGATAAGCCGTTGATGACCTTTGACCCTAGTTAAAACTATTACGAAGAGTAAGTTTTTCCTTCGTTCCAGCCATTTAATGATTTCTGATTTAAAATATTATGTTACCTAATAATTATGTTATATATTAATTTAATATTTATTTATGTTTGTTATTTGTATTTGTATTAATTTATTAGTTTATTAGTGTGTTTATTAAATCAAGTGTTCTGGTCTACCTTCTTCTTTTGACTGTGAGGTCATGTTCATTTTAAAACATGGTTTTGGTTTAACACGTCTGCATCTAAATTTCATCCCCCGTGGAAATATTTAGAGAGCAAAACTTAGCCCATCAATAAAACCCCTTAACGTTCATCCACGTGTTCTTGAAAATGTATCCAAAGGTGTTCAATGCTCTCTCCCACAATAGAAAGGCTATTAAATACTCTCATGATATACTTGCAGAACAAAAAGAACTATCAGTCACTTGTACATTATACCTGTAGTCTCGTGAATCTTCACCTAGAGGCAGAAGGTGTGCTATGTTTAAATATCACAGCCCCCTGTGCCAGTTTCGGTGCAAAGTCACGGCGACACTGCGTTTTTTTTATGACAAGCGTAATAAAAGTCGTGAAAGCATCATGTGTGTCGTAGTATATCTCTAAAAATACCTCTGTGCATCTAGTACCCGACTGGGTGTTAATAATTAAGTGGGAAACATTGAGTGTTTGTTGTGTGTGCACATGGATGAGAGAGAGAGAGAGAGAGAGAGAGAGAGAGAGAGAGAGAGAGAGAGAGAGAGAGAGAGAGGTGTGTTTAGTCAGCCATTCTCTAACCTGCTCTGTGACTGGTTACATGTATCATGTTCCTTTCACAAAAGAGACAGAAACTGCTGTGACGCAGTGCATCTTGCCCAGGGTCTCTGTATTCAGGTGCTTCACCTTGATGTACTGCCACTTCTTTTATGAAATCCTCCTCAGTTGTGCCAGGATCACAACGCATGTTTGGCCTCAGGATGCAGGATAATTCTCCTGTTTCACAGACGGGAGTCTAAGATTTTCTAAGATGTTTCATGCTTTATACTACCTGTATGTGTTACAGTAGCTAAATCTGACAATCCCTCCCTAATGTAAAATAAAGAAAATAATGAAAATGCGAAGCATAGCTTTTCTTTCACACTCTCTCACTTATTCATACGTCCCATTATAGAGCATCTGAATTATTAATAAACACTGGTTGTGTAACTGCCGTGCATTTCTTTTCCCGCTTTTTTTCCGAGGGCTGAATTGCAGAAACGTGAAAGATCAGGTGGCGAATCTGCCGCTATCAAACTGAGAAATTGTCAGTCCTCAGCTGATCCAGGGACAGAACCAGGCCTGTTTTTCAATTTTCTAGGAAGTTTAGATAAGGCTTTCAGAAGTGTCTGTAATGAATTCACAAAGATACTTTTTCTTATGGTAGCGTGGAACAAATGAGCTTTGCAGCCAATAAGGAAGTGCTGTTGATGGATTTGTTTGGACCAAGCCGCGAACCACCCGTTCTCACCTGTCTCTAGTCCCTGTGGGCTGTCCTGAGTTCACTTCACAACCTTTTTCCCCTTAATAATGTTGGTCCTTCACGCTTGAAAATTTTGTGAGACAAATTTTTTTTCAGATGTTAAAGGTTCTTTATTGACTTTGTTTCCAGAGTAGATCATGATCTTAACAATAATTCATAATTGCGATTATAATTGTGGTCTAATCGAGGAGCCATTGACTGTGAACCTAGTATTTCCACTCTCTTAAAGGGATAGTTTTCTTATTTTTGTTTATCTTGCTAAATTGTTGTTGCTTTTGAACTGAACCCTTTCATCTATCGAATTTTGCAGTTTTAAGTACTGATTCTCTTGTCCGAACATAAGGGAGTGAGGCATGTTTCTTATACACATAAACATATGGACTCCATCCTGATAGACAGACGTCTTACAAAAAGAGACAGAGCGTGCGTATGTGTGCAAAGTACAGGACAGAGCTGATTTCTGTGACACCTGGTCATTAAAAGTTGCTGCAATCTTTCATTTGGCAATTCTCCTCCATATTTTAGCAGTTGTTTGGCTCGTGCTGTTAACTGCTTGTCAACATGTCAGAGAACATCAGACTACAGCTGTGGCCGCAGCCTCTCTGTTATATTACATGCATGTCTTCCAGCTGTTTGCCTGTAGCCAGCTGGGTTGAAAGCACACTGTATGTTTGACAGATGGGATAGTTTTGTGAGCTTTAGGACATTTAAAGCAAGTTGGTCAAATGAACATTATGTGACCTCATACTTTATTCAAAAAGCAGTAAGGCAATACTAATGTATATCTTTCCTCGGGTAGTATAGGCCTCGTAAGTTTATATACACAGGAAGCACGAGGATCAAAAAGTTTGCAAAGCATGACTGAACAACTACTTGTGTCATGTGCTCTAAAAGAGAGAGAGAGACAGAATGACAGAGGCAGTGAGACGGGATAGCAGAGGACTGTCATTTCCTTAGCTGCTAAAGCCTGACTGTCTGCTTCCTCCTCACAGAATAAAGGCAGGGAATCGCTTGTTTTTCTCTGTTTACATTGATCTGCTGTAGGCGTTGGCACCTGCTGTCCAGCCTAACATGTCCCACACAATGTCTGTCTTTCAGATGGGCTACTGTTTGATTTAACAGGTGTAGACAGCAGGATTGCTCACCCTTTAAGCTTTTCCTCCAGATAAAACTAGATCAAAATGATTCTTTTTCCTTACATTGGAGCATTATAAAGGAAAAATATAGTTATTGTGTCCAAATAATTGTTTGTTTATGTAATTAAATGATTCTTTTAAACAAGACAAGCTTTTTTATCTTGATGAAATTTAAAATTGAAATGAAAATTCTGTCATCATTTCAAAACTGTATGAATTGCTTTATTATGTTGAACACAAACATAAGGATGATATTTTGAAGTATGTGTGAAAAGAGTTCCGGGCCAATATTGGGCACTTTTTCCCACCGGATAAGTTCAGGAACAAAGTCCTGAAAGAGGGCTGTCATTTGTGAACTAAGTTTTCCCTCAGGCCATATCCCCGATCACATTCGCACCGGCAAAAGAAACTATTTAGTGACGTAAGCCGGTTGACAGTGACGTCATTTAAGCGCATCCGTCAACAACGACAAACAACCAAACAACAGAAGTTCGGCCAGTCAGCGTTTGCTTACGTCACGGATCGTTCCTGTCCTGCTGGTTTAGACCCTGCCTCGGAGGAGGAGCTAAAGTGTTCCTCCAAAAAGGATCTCCGGAACTAAAATTCCGTCCGGTTCCTGCAGTGTAAATACAGCAAAAAGCAGGTACTTCCAGCACGTCGCCCCGGAACTATGAAATTATTCCTGCGGTGCGAAGGCCCCTATTGACAACTATAGTACAATTTTCCTACTAACTTTCCTACTAGCTATTGTAGTCAGTAGTGCCTAAGATCTGTTTTTTTTTTTATTTGCGTTCAGCAGAACAATGAAATTGATAAAGGTTTGAAACACCTTGAGGCTTAGTAAATGACTTTTTTGGGTGAACTACCCCTTTAACCCACTGGCATTGTTATCAATCTGATTTATGCTAAAACCAAGAAAAGAGTTTATTTTCTAAAACCTTTTAGAATTTAGCTTTATAAGTACATTTATTTTGTTTTATTTGTTTATATTTACTGGATAAAAAGACAAAAAGGTTTTTTTGCAGTGTATGTTTTGGAGTGTTATATCTATAAGGCCATTGAGGGATTTGCCTGAACAAAATACTACAGAAATCCCATCTAAAACATAGCCACAGATTGTGTAGTGTAAAAATAAGTCAGAGAGGAGAGCCTAGACAGTGTATTTAATGGATATTATACTCAAAGGAAATAACCTACACTGGCTTCCATTGTGGCCTCTTGAAAAAAATGCTGCTGTAACTGAAACAGACCCAACGAACAGTCACATCAACAACAAATAGAGGACTCTTATACATTTAAATATAAGTCTATACCATAAGCCTTGCTATCTTCCATAACTATATGATCATTTATTGTAGTTTATGGTGCTCGGGCCGCTGTTTCAGTGCCATGGGAGACGGAGAACTCTTGGCACCGAGAGAGACAACACAACAAACTCAGATTACAGCAAGACCTGCGCAGCTTGACCTTCTTTCATGTGCAATAAAATAAAAGGCCAATTGAACGTCAGGCTTATCAGATCACCAGCCGGTCTGGTGTGTTGCCAGTCAGCAGGTGCACCAAAGCGAGACGTCACACTACTACAGTATATGCTATTGATTTCTTTTTAGGCTAGTTCATCTCAGACAGTAGCTTCACTGTGATGATGTGCTTGGGTTAATGCTCTTCTGAAAGTCTATTGAGCTATATGTGAGAGATTCCATCGTCCTTTTAACAGACCGATAATAACTGATGTTTTCAATTAGGTCATAATTAAGCCGTGTCTAAATATAGCACTGACATACTACCTGATGGGAGCTTGTGAAGACCCCGTGGCTCTTGGTACATGCGGCTCTGATTTGTGAAGAATAGAAGGAGGTGCCTGTGTTTGTTTGGATGAAACAGGTAGTTAGAGGAGAGAATCAGTGATCTAGACCATAACCGTGTCTCCAAGATACGCTTGAGTTCAGGATACTATTTCAACCCACTTTTGTGGAGGTGATTTACAAGGCATTCTCACAAAAACCTGTTGTGTTTACTAGCGCTTCGGGTTGATTTAAGGAAAGTCTTCTGGGCACAGTTGCAGTTTCAAAGCTTGCCTTGTTTTTACATCTTGTAAGAACCAAACATTGCAGAGCTAAGACTAAGAACAAACATGATGTTACACCTGACCACGATTTTCTTACAGAAAGATATGCTGGGGTTGGTTACGCAATAATGTGCATGCTACTTTTAAGCTAAACAAACATTTGAAGTGCCAGCTGAAATCTGTTTAATAATCCACAGAGAAACAAAGCCTCCTCTGTAAAATCAAATGCAGATATAAAGTACCGTAATCCCTCATATGAATCAATAGTAAGGGAGTGTTTGACAGTTTCCTAGGGGAGAGGTTTTATTAAAGCAAGAAAGCCTTTCTCTTGGGAGGTACAAAGGTAAGACTTGTGATAGCATGGCAGGGGTTTTTCTGTGCCAGACATCTGTAAATCGAGAAAGCTCCGCGATGCGAACCACCGGTTTGTTTTGATCTTCTGTTTCCTGTGGCTTCAAATGCCTGTTTCGGTTTGTAGAGAATCGTAAGCACGCACACAGAATGCAGTCTGTTTAGTGAATGACCAGGAAATGAGGGAATGGGAATGAACATGAGCACTTATGATTTTGAAGGAGGTTATTTTAGTCTATGCGGTCTTGTTATGCTGGTAAATGGGAGTCATCTTGATTAAGTCTCATTAAATGTGTTTGCATAATGAAGCTCAGAGGACTGAGCAAGTGTACATAGAAAGATTCATATCTGCATATGACTGTAGATTTAAAACGAATCCTGTTTATCAAGTTTCATGTTGCATTTTTGTCTTGATTCAGAATCATTTTGATGGTCTAAGGAAGGTCTGTCTATTAAATATTTGATTGTATGACACTAATGTTGGCACTCCCTCACATCATTATGTGGTTGACTTATTCAGATCATTTGTGAAGATTAGCAAAACATCATTTTTGTACTTATCATTACTACTAGTTTAAGTGATTGTCCAATTTCATAATACATAACACACCCTCTCCATTCAGGAGAACCTGCTGTGCGGTGTTTCCCCACCTGCCTGAAACTCACTGCGTGTGCGTGGGCTTGTTAAGCTTATTTAGAGTCACAGGTCAAGTTATTTAAAGTGACATTAAGGTAAAGACTTGCTGGGTGAGTCAGCTTATTTAAGATTTTTTAGAAGTTTCAAACCCAAAAGAGTCAATTCTGTGACATAGCAATGTTGTGATTGTTTATGATTACATGTTTTATCTCTTTTATGCTATTTGTATATTTTGTACTTGGCAGTCTACAAAATTTCATATAATTGTGTTGCCCCCGTGTGGACTACTATAGATCTGCAGTGTCCAAGTTTATATAAACAGTCCCACATGTACACTTAGATATCCGTGTTTTGTGTTTAAAATGATCCATAACAGAGCAGTCGAATTTCTACTCGCTGCTATCTTTTCAGGTTATTAGTGCACAATATTCATCACTTAACTCTTTAAATCTGATCATCTAGTTCACATCTAACTGGTTAGATCATCCTAAAGTTGACCTTCATATCTGTCCCAGTCACCTTCATGTAGTCTCTTCTCCTCTGTTCCCAATAACCCCACAACCCCCCGCCCATCTCCGAGGATCCCTGAGTGAGTCGACCTCCAGTGTGCAGATGAACCCTTTTAGTAGGTAATTCAGAGCACCTCTGTTTCCTTAACTGCATGTCTCCAGATGACTTCTGTAGATCAGACTCACATGGTTTTCTTCCTAACATGAATAAAACATAATCACATTACCAATAATGGCAACATCTATACAGTATTATCTTACTTCTCTGTGCTTCATTAGCATAGTGTAACTTTGTGAGTCTGGTTTTGCATGTTCTATCCATACCTTCTGCAGTTCAGCTTGATAAATCCTAAGAGGATATATGAAACACAAAGTCCTAGTAGACGGCCTGAGACTGGAGACATCTGACCAAGACTGTAATCGATAGTAAATATGGTATTACATAAATATGATGTCATTGCATGTTAATTCTTTTTGCTTCAAGAAAAGCCTAGTGTAGATTTAACATTTAATATTTTTGTATTCATGCTTGTGTCTTAAGCATTTAACTGCAAGTTCTCTAATTTGTACAGTTGCACCTCGAATGTTTTGCATGTGCTGTATTGAGTCTGTTTCGCATGCTTCATTTTTCCTGTGGTTGCAGGTTTACAGTTATAGTACGTTCTGTAGGACACTTAAGTAATATTTCTCTCTCTCTTTCTGTTGCAGGTGTGGTGCGAAACAGAGGAGGAGGAGGAGGAGGAAGAGGAGAGTGAGGATTTAAAAGGCGGTATTGCGTTCTGTTTGCAGGTAGAGCACGCAGGAACGCGGACGTATTACTTCAGTGCAGACAGCCATAGGGAGCAAGAGGAGTGGATACAAACAATGACTGAAGCTGCCAGGGTCAACGTCGAGTCCGCATCAAGGTACACACACACGTATATTACCATGCATTGTAATACACAATGAAGTGAATGATGTCATAAAAATTCATTTTGGTTTTGGATCACACTAGTTTTTAGATCTTTTCCTATAACATATTCATGCTTCATTTTGATTTCATGGGGACTTTAACACTAGTGTTGTAATAGTGATAATCTCTGAAATACATAGAGATGCTCTAAAAGCATTGCTGGGTTTCTCACAGATATTTCATCTTTCTCTCTCATGCTGTCCTTCAGAAATAAATCCGAGACCATTCCTGCATCGGACCAAACCGACATGGTAGTCAAGAGACCCAATATACACGCCGAGAACAACGGCCAGAGGCCACACCCCCATGAACCTGTCAATCACGAGCTCAACGGACTAGAGACCAGAGACACCACGCCCACCACCCCGGCGACCCCGAATACACAGGGCAGGATAGGGGAGAAAGGGGTCTTGCCGCCCCATCAACCCAACGGATGGGGTAGCTACGGTCCTCCAAACGGTTCAAGATATCAGTCCCAGGAGAACGTGAGGGACGTACGGGAGCCTCATGAGGAGAACGTGGTGATGCGGAGAGGTTTCGTGCCCAGGACGGCACCAGAAAGACTGGCTCAGAGAAAGAGCTCTATGACCCAGCTGCAGCAGTGGGTGAACCAACGCAGGGCCTTCGTGCCTATGGATGATGGGCGCAGGTGAGAAAGAAATGTTTCCAGTACTATAATCGAGGAAACTGATGATCATCATAACCTTTTTTTCCGCTTATTCAGTCCATCCAGGTATTACACGGTAAACCGCGGTATGTCACCGGATTGCTACAGTGTGTACGGTGGGCCTCCATATGTGGATGAATTTCCCCTCTACCCGCCAGGCATCCGCCCGGAGAGCATCTGCTCCATGTCGGCTGCATACGATCGACCGTCCCCTCGCTTTAATGTGGAGGAGAGAAGGCGGTCATTGCGAGACGGACCCCTATACGGGCAACCTCGAGACCCTCAGTGGATGATGGGACCCCAGGGCCCCCATCCTAACTATTACTCCCAAGTAGATTCAGCACAGAACTCCATGCGACGCCTCTCCATTCAGCCACGCTCACGATCCGTTCCCCGCTCGCCATCTTCCTCTTCTGGGGGACCGTACTCTCCGCATAGCTTTGCCTCGCCTGCACGGTCGCCCAGCACCAGGTTCGATCGAGTGCCCAGCCGTCTGAGAGATGATGGTATCTACGCCGATCCCTCGGTTTATGGCTTGCGCAGGTCACTCAGCTCACCCAAGGTAAGACACTAGTCGCTAAACATTCATGACATCAACCAAATGTGATTATGTGTGGGCGGAGACTAAATTCCAGGATTCGATTCTTATTTCAGTATGATTTTTCTGGAGATCGCCGCTCATATAGCCAAGGAATGTACCACCATAATTATCCAGCATCTCCCTCTCTCCATAGTAAAATGGTAGGTTTTCAACTTTTGTGCTTGTGTTTAGCAAAAACCAATAACAACCTTGTCAACTGAGATTCAGCAACACTTCTAATTTGGGTCTGGTCTTGGCTGTCTGTGCTTGTACACGTGTATGAGCGTAACACACTTGACTGTGATAATCGATGTCATGATCAGCATGTGTGTGTGCGTCCTCTCATGTGTTTTGCTCTCTGTCTTGCCGTCTGGTGCTTTGCGGGTGTGTTTGTGCTGTATGCTGCTGGGTTTGACCCGTCGGGCTTTTGCTGTTGCTTGACTGCACACATCAGGAGGACATTTTAGACCTGCAACTACAGAGGAACTTGGAGTACATAGATCAGCAGGTAGGAGGCTTAATCTAACAAGCACTAATGCACTTCTATGCTGACGGCACATGTTAGCTCTGTTTCAAAACCTAGTGAGGTGATATTTCAGGCGATGCTGTAGATGTAGAGATTCTAGATCAGGGTTTTTTAAACTCGACAGTAACACCATGTAACACTAGGGAATAAATGTAAAAAAAAGTTCAATAAATAAGATTTAAAAAAGATAGGATTCAAGTAAATAAAGGATTTATATTTTCAAAATGTATTGAAATTTGCGTGTTCATGTTTTTTGTGTTTGCTTTTTGTTTTTTCTGTTATATTTGTGTTATAGTTCAAATGAAATTAAAATGTGATTGAAATAATAGTATAGTTATTAATGTATTAAATAAATTAATTTGATTAATGTTCATTTGTAATCATTTATTTTAATTTTTATCTTACTGGTCAAAGATTTTTGAACAATTACTCATTTACTTATTTCTATTTTTCCACAATTTAGAATAATACTAAACTCATCAAAACTATTAAATAAAACAAAGGGAAGTATATTGCAACTATATCACAATTATGTTGGTTAAAAAATTATAAAAAATAAAACTTTTTATATTTTAGCACCTGTATAGTCACATAGCCTAGAATTATAGCCTAGAATTTGCAGAAATGTTTTCTTGTCATTTTATTAAGCAACTTCTCACCCTGAGATGCTTTTTAAACAATATTCATTTACATTTAATGTTCTATTCTATGCTCTTATTGGCTGTTCTTTCTTCATTATTCAGTAATCCATTTCAAAAACATTTGTTATTAAAAGAAATGTTACTTTTGTAACAAATAATTACGTTGTTTTTCATACATTTAAGCATACACTTTCAGGTCAAACTTTTTTAAGATAATGAGAAACATTTCACTCAAGTGGTTAAAAACTTTTGACCGGTAATTTAACAGGATATTACTATTGCTAAAATAATATAACTACATTTTTAATTTGCTATGAAACTTCTGAATTGATCAGAAATCTATAACATGAATATTATAGTAAAACAAAAAATTATGGATTGACAAAATAGTATCTTTTTGCATTAGTTCAAAGGTTCAATTCCCAGGTAACACACATACTGACAAAATATACCTTAAATGCACTATAAGATGTTTTGGATGCGTAAATGTAAATGCAGCACATTAGGTTTTCAAACAGAGCTTTTGATAACACTAAAAAATATTATGTAATGCAGAACAGATGTTTGGATGGTCACATCAAGACTGTACTGTACTGTAGTCATGGTCCTCTCACACATTTTATAAAGCACCCGCTCCCACATTCACCGTCTCTCTCTTGTCACTGTCTCCTCCCGTGTCAGTTTTTTCTGTTAGCATGGTGAAGTAGGTAAAATAAGGATATTAGGGAATATGTTTGTCAACGCCATATTTAGATTCAGGTAAATGATGGTGTGTTCTGCCTCAGATGACAGAGGGTGGTCACCTAATCGGCATGGTAACCAGAATGGTTGAACGTTCCTCTCCTCGATCAAAGATATATTCTCAAGTAAGAAAGACGCAAGTCTTCTGGAGAGGCAGGCTGCTGTTTTGTCACGCAGCGTCACGGCTTTCTGAGGTTATAACAGAGCCTGCCTCTCTCTTAGTGAATGTGGCATGTTGGATGTTTTGGTAGTGCTTTAGTTATACTGTAGTTTTAAAAGCTGCAACCTTTCATTTATTAGAGCCAAAATCTTTATTCACTTTCTTTTCAATTTTTGTTAGTTGAAGATTTTTTTATATATATCAAAATCTCTTCGTCCCAAGTGCTTGTTTGCCCAGTGTCACACCTTTCATATTGTGATCATTGTGTATTTTGTAGTCTTGCTGTTGTCGTCTGTGTATGTGTCTTGTTCACTCATTTCATACCATAGAGCAAGAAAGCCATTTGGGATTTGGGAATGGTTTTTGGTTGCTGAATAATGAAAACAGCACATGTTCATGCAATGTTTTTTTGGTTTGCTTAAAGACTCAATGAAATTGTATAATATACAAAAATCACATGTAAAGATAGTCTCCATCTTCTGGGAACATAGACTAAAATGATAGATGACTCACCCTTGCACTTTTCATGAGTACTGTTTTGTCCAGTAAAATGCCTTTAAAATGAGAATGTCCATCACTGCCCAAGGTCCTTCTCAAACTTTTGTTTGACTATTACATTAAGAGAGGAAAATCCCTGATTTCATTGGGTCTTCCAGAAAGTTCTGTTTATTGGTCATTTCCTTTGTTGGAGATCAAATGTTCAACAATCACTGTTAAAAATATTTTTATTGGAGGCCTGTAAAACAAAATGCTTACATGAAAATGCTCGACTATATTATATATTTTTCCTCTGTGGTTGTAGGTGCCTCCATACCATGATATGTACAATGAGCTACATCCCACACTGAAGCTTAATGAGATCGAGACGAGTGTAAGTCTCAAAAGCATAATTTATGAAATAGGGAAATAATGTTCAGCCACAAACTAGTGATTTTATTCTTAATTTTTTTCTCTGTGCAGAAATTGCTCGGCCGTCTGTGTGAACAGAATCGAATAGTGAAAGAGCAGGAGGCTGTAGTCCATCGGCTGAGAATGGAAAAGGTACAGTAACAATGTCTTGAGCAAAGTGGGACCATTTGGGTGGGTGATAGGTATATTTACATTTGCATTTATACAATCTTATACCTAGTGTGCTAAAACCAACTCCATTACTATTTCATGTCTGATAAGATTGGTAATAAAGCATTACATAAACTGGACCAGTGTGGACAAATGTCAAATTATAATGGGTTCAAATGCGTTTCTAATGTCTTTTGTTGTGTGTTTTATATAGAAAAAGTTACAAAATATAATAGAAATCTTCTATAGAATTACTACAAATATTCTTGTGCTACTTAAGACTGGTTTTGTGTACTTAGCCTCACATTCTAAAATGAAAGGTGTTAACCTGCTTCTGTTGACAATAAAGCCTCATTATTTGATTTGATTGGTCAGTAACTTACATTGATACTGTACAAGCCTTAACTATTCTGCACACTCATTGTATGTTTTCTGCAATGTTCAGGACAGCCTAGAGGGGGTGCTGGTGGCCACACATCAGGAGATGGAGCTGTACAGGAACCAGCCGCTGGCCATGGAGAAACTTCAGCTGAAAAAGGAGAGTCTACAAAACAAACTGATAAACATCAGAGGAGAGCTGTCTCAGGCTTCAAGCGTAAGACAACCAATTTATATTAGTGATACGATTTTTTCATATCACTGCATGTGAAGGAGGTGGTTGGAGAGGTGATTGTATGTTTCTACCGCTTCACAGGCTCTGACCACCACTCGAGTGGAGTTTGACGCTTTGGAGGACGAGGTGAACGCTATCCATGGTGACTTATGGGAGCAGCTGAATGCTGGAGGGCATGTATGTCAAATTCATCCTTTGTGCAGCTGTCACGAGCTTGTTCATGTTGTCATCATCATAATCATCATTAGTTACCAGAAAACTGTGAACTCTTAAACCCCCTTAATGCCTTTTTTTGTTTTTGATCATTTATTACTAATGTAGGACTGGAATATGCAATCAATATTTGAATCAAATCATTCATTATTCATAAGAACCAATATTCATTTTTCTAATGATTCTGACAGCTCTCTCTTCAATAATGCATGGCTTTTATGTTTCATTAAATGGCTTGTCTAACAGAAAACTCTTTCCTCTGCTATCCACCCGTCTCCTCAGAGCGAGCTGGTTCACGGACACATTCAGAAGGAGTTTTGGAGGGTCCAGGATGTTTTGGAAGGGTTGCACAAAAACAACCCGTCCCGTGGCACAGACACGGCCAAGCACCGAGGTCAGAGTGAATTTACTCCTGTCATACTACACAAACACCACACGGCTCTCAAAGTAAAAGCGAGAGAGTAATTTTCATTGAATTCCTATGATTTGACTTGAATGAGGATATATTACAATAAAAAACATTTATTTTTGACATTTTATTGATCACGCATAACTGAAAATCCGCTGATTCTGTGTCTTTCTCCAGTAGCCAGCGGAGCTTCAGGCTCCTTCAGCACAAACAGTCCAGCGAGTCCATTGAGTTCAGTGAGTCTCACAAGTCCTCTCAGCCCCTTCTCACCTGTACCTGGATATCAGGCCTCAGCCACAGAGGTACAGTATGACTCACAGTACTCACAAACACATTGTAGTATAAGAAATGCAACTCAAAACTGTTATAGCAAATATCTCCAGTCATTAAATAGTGCTTTTGCTGTGTTTCAGTTAAACTGATCTTTGGGCTTTGTACCAGCTTCTTGGTTTGAAGCACTTGCCAGGTGTAACCCTAGCTTGCTATAATCCACAAAGCATATTTAAAAAAACACAGCCATGTGGTTCTGATTATAATTCCTTAATTACTTTTACAACAACATGTCATTAACCTGATAATGAAAGAACATAGTAATGTTTAAATCTGGGATGCAAAGCTCTATTCCAAAATCTACTGCCAACATACCATATGCAGTACACATTACAGTATACAACTCAGCCGAAACACACAGTAAGCCCTTTACTGGTTGTGTATCGGTTGCACGGGGATTGGAACTCAGACATCTTTAGGTTTCAGCGCTAGAAAAACATTGTAAGATCCGAAGCTCTGGTTTATGCTACGAAAATAGTCAAAGGATGCCCTTACAAAAAACAACCATGGGTTGAAACAAAAAAAAACATGGTTTTACTACAGTTAAAACCAAAAAAACATATTTAGTGTAGTAAAATGGTTACCACAGAATAACTAAACCATGGATTTATTTGATCCCATTTCCTAAACTCAAGCAAGACAGCAAAATGTGGGCGCAGTTACCTGGTTCCCTAAGGATTAAACCCCAATATCCTAAATAAAGACGAAAACGTTCTGGTTGTCATATTTTATTTTCATCCGCTCGAGCAGAACGTTAATGTCATTTTGTGCTTCATCAAGGTATCTCTGTTAAAGTTAGGGAGTCCATGCTAACTTACAAACCTAAATAGCTAACAGTTTTCACATCATGTACAGTTGGAACAAGGTTTCCACACTGCCAGGGGGGGTGGAGCTTACCGATAGGTCACTTGACTTTGATGTGGTTTGACGTTAATATGCCGCTAAGCAGTGCGCCTACACTCTAAAAAAAAACATAATTGTACAGAATTTTACGGTTTAAAAATGACTGAAAACCTGCGAAAACATAATTTTACATGGGGAAAACTGTTATTTTACAGTTTATTTCTGGTGCCCCAGTTGTTTTTACAGTTTATTTTTTTAAAATATGGGCAAGTTTTTAAGAAACATGGGGGAAACTATTTAGGGATATCCTTATTTCCTGTAATTTTACAGGAATTTTTGTTATTTTATGGTATATTTCTGTTGCTCCAGCTGACAGAAAATCTTTTTTAACGTTTTTTTACAGTGTACTGTAGCTATAAATTTCTATGTAGGTTTTGGAATAGAGAGTTATACTCTTTCTGTCTCTAATACCTTTTTCTCAATGGCTGTGTGATCCTGTTTTTTTTTTGTAGCCCTAGATGCTCTTGAGCGCTTGTGTGATTGATAGTTTTCATAGGTGTCCCATTCCTGCAGCGTTACGCTACTGTACCAAAATGTTACCCAGAGTTTTCTGGCTTGTAGTGAATTGAATTGAAACTGAACTGCACAAAGATTGTTATGGTGAATTTACTTGTTAAAACAAATAGCCTGAGAATGTTTTGACCCAGTAAACAGTTGCCATTGCTACATACACTTTTCCACTACATACAGAAACACAATTGCTGGTTTATGTAATACTGTAGCTGTGTGCAGGTCAGTGTTTATTAGCGAATGTGATGAGGGCCTCATGCCTATATGCTTCCCATAATTCTCTCCGTCCTCTACCTGGCGTAGTCACACCTGATGCACAGCTCTCTCTCCACTTCTCCTTTCCCTTCTGTGTGATTCTATCCCTCTCTCTCTCATTTCCCCTGTTTTTCTCCTCCCCACGACAGGAGGTTGGCCCTCCTCGACCTCCACTTCCTAAATCTTACCAGCCCCTGGAGACCTCCCAGTCCTTTCCCCCCTCCATACCTCCCCTTCCCTTAGACAGCAATGCCTGGCTGCGCAGCATGGGCCCACATGCCGGCATCCGCCAGGAAAGCTACAAGGACGAGGAAGAAAACCACGGCAGAAAGGTACCACAGAGACGGGACAGCACAGAAACTGTAACGGGACAAACCTTTAATTCCCTTCAGAATGCCACCATGTCCTGTGTCCATGTTCATAATCATTCCGATCATAATCACAACCCCTGCCCACCCTTCAAGAAACAACGCAGTCTTTCAATTCTTCAGTTTTCTTCCACTTCACTTTTAATCAGAATCTATATCTTGTTCTGTCATTTATTACTCACTATCCTTTAATCTCAAACCAAACACTGTTGAATCAACTTTTTAGGCACTGCTTAAAGATCAATTGGATGATCAGAGTGGCTTCTTTTCCATTAAAGCTTCTGTTTTGTCATACAACCTGTGTGTTTGGTAGTAAACCGCTCCCTCACACACAGATCTGTCGACATTACTACAGTAGTTGTGTCATTTTCATGTGTAGAAATGTGTTTTATTTGTGTTTAGTGGTGTTTGCAGTTTGATGTCAGTGCTGTGGTGTGCAAAACTGCTTTCATTGCTTTGGCACATCACCCTGTTTCAGCTTAGAAGCCTCATGCGCTTACAGGCGACTTTTATATCATCCAGTATGAGCTACCTGTAGAAGCCTCCATTACACCTCTGTGTCTTTGGAGTTTTGTTTCAGTATCCTACACAGGGTAAATTAGGGTATTTGAGTTAAACACCGACTACCCGTTGACCCTAGAACAGCCCCTGGGTGTTTGTGGAAAGTGTGGAAAAATCTTTGTGGAAAAATATTGACATTTTTGTCATAAGCTGAAACTAATTTAAATGGGTGGAAATGCTAAACTGTTAATATAGTTTTACTGGATACACTGAAATTTAGTCAAAAATGAATGTAAAATTATCAAATCATCCATTAGGATCTCTTTTTTCTTGAGATCCTTATTAGATCCCATTATAATTAAAGGATTGTTCTGCATTCTTGTTATGAACAGCAGTTTAGAGAATTATGGTTTACATTTCTCATGTTCTGTTCCAGCACAACTACACATCACAGGGAGAAAAGACCAGCGACTTTGATTCAACGCAAGACAGACATAAAGGTATGCCTTCTCACATGATGTATGAGGTTCTTATGTTTGACTCTTTCCTAGTTCATGTTTTCTAGGAGTCATAAAGCTTTTATTGCTTTGCAGTAGTGCTAATGCACAATTGCAGTATTTAGCCAACATAATTGAAGAAAAAGTTATTTTCTATTATCTTTAATATACCACAGTGTTTAGCCACTTTGAAGAGATTCTTTTACAAAACAAAATGCTGATAAACTCACATTTGAATAAAGATTTTCCTTGTACAGTTGGAGTTGTTCCACCCAGGGCCAAGTCGCCTTCAGAAGACATGAGTAGTTCTAATGGTGTACAACGGAGAAATGGGAAGGTGCCCAACGGACACATTTCCAGGGTAGGTTGAAGTTTTAAAGTTTGTGCTAGTAAATCAATGTTCAGTAATATATACTGCAGAAGCAATACATCTTAAATAATACATAAGTCTATAATAAAATATGGTCCCATTAATAGTCTCTGTATAAATTATTTACAAATCAAAATTAGAGGTTTGGTAAAGGGACAGTTCACCCAAAAAATATAAATTCTCTCTTCATTTAACCCTTAAGTTATTTGCTCTACAAGTTTTAATAAAAGAGAATAATGTATATACATTTTGTACATTTGTTTGCATGACATAATTATAAAATTATAGTCTATTTTTATAACATGATGAATATCAGTATTAGTATTATTAGTATTTTTAATTGTAAATGGCTTAAAGAAACAAACACAGATTCAGCTCATTTAACTAAATTCATAATAATTTATAGGCAATAGGCACATTTATAAATTCAACATTCCATGTGTAACAAATATTTTTTGTTGTGGGTAATATAGTAATAATAATAATAATAACAACGATGATGCTAAATAATATCCAATATGATATTTAGGAATACAAAGCAACATATTTCTGATTTGGTTTTGTGGCTGAGATACAAAAGCATTAGAAGTATTAAGTGTCCATATTCAGTGTGATCATGTGGCATCATGTGTTGTATAAATACTGGCTGTAATGGTGATTCATACATGTGTCACAGGAACGGCCTAAGAGTGCAGTGTTCCCTGCCGAGGTGAAGTCGAAAATGAGCGTGGAGGAGCAGAACGAAAGAATACGAAGACACCAGAGCAGTTCAGTCAGAGACAAGAGACGGAGTCTCAACCTGTCCAGCAGCCAGCACGATGGCTTCAGACCCTCCACCAACTACAGAGTGGTTAGAATACATCATTCATACTCGGCTTCTGATACTGACATTTCTTTTGTTCCTTGACATAAATCGTATGTCTTCCAGGTGAGGAGGAGAGTGACGGCCGATGAGGTGGATATTAAGGGATTGGAGGCAGCTGTACGGGGTGAAGGTGTGGAGTCACCCAGACAGGAAATTGCACGTCTGCGACGACAGGTGGAGCCTGAACACTACGACCTGGATATCGGCAAAGAGGTACAATTACATTTTTTGGTAAAAGCACTTCTGTGGTTACTGGAGATGCTTTTGTGACAATTATTTATTTATTCTAAAATCTAATTTAGTTTTAATTGTCCTGCATTTTACAGTCGATAAACATTAATGTATCAAAGCAGAGATTTTATGTGTATGTGACATTGTTCTTCCTCTTGTCCACAGCTGTCTACTCCAGAGAAGGTCCTGATTCCTGAGCGATACTTGGACATGGAGCCCAGTACACCTCTTAGCCCTGAGGAGCTTCAAGAAAAGCAAAAGAAAGTAGAGCGAATCAAGACACTCATTGCCAAATCCAGGTATGAATGCACATCACATCCTCAACTGCACACTGCTTTACACACCTTTGTATAAAAAGCACCTGCCAAATGCATAAATGTAAATTTTCTTCATTAACGGTCCATTGGTGTCCTCTTGTCCTGCCCCAGCATGCAGAACGTGGTGCCGGTGTTGGACGGACCGGTGGAGGGACCCAGCAATCCAGAGCAGCAACTTCAAGAGCAGGAGAAGCGGATCGAGATCTCCTGCGCGCTGGCCGCCGAGGCCTCCCGTCGCAGCCGGCTGCTCTCCGGTGAGGACGCCTGCCGCCCTGAGGAGTCTGGGCGCGCTGTGACCCCCACTGTCTGACCTTTGACCCCTCTGTCACATTCTGTCACATGTCCTCAATGTCCTTAACTTCAGTGCTGAGGTTGCACTTTGATTATAATTATAATTCTATGTATTTTTAATATTTCAGATGTTTACTGTAATCTGTTTCAGCATTCAAAACATAGAATCTCTTAGATAATCTCTAATGTGTAACCTCTGCAATGAAGACCACTGTCTAGTTTCATCTAGATTCACAGAGGAAGAGGGAGATACCTTTTAGACGGAGGAATGACTATGAATCTATTCAGGTTTTCTTCAGTAAAGTGATAAACTTAATACACATACAAGGGCATGTAAAGAATGAATCGATAAAAACTGAGTTTCAGATTAAATAGAACCATTTTCATCATTTTGCCTTCAATTCATGTGCAATTCGGAGCTGATATTTAATTTAACATGCCTTTGCTAGCAGCATTTTATAAATAAATGATCTAGCCTTTTTATTAAAAGAAAAAAGAAAAAAATCTTAATTTTAAGATTGGACTGGACTATAAAGCAAATTGATCATTCATTTTCTTTCATGTCATTTCATAATTTTTGTCAGAAATACAGTTAGCATGATCCTTCCTCTTCATTTTACCCGTCGGCTTGTGGCTCTGCGAGTGTTTTATCACCTCACTGATCCACAACTCTTTTTCCTTTGCTTCATATTTGTTTCCTCATGACACCACTGCATTGCAGCCCAGTGCATCCCCAGTCCCCCTGCCTCTCCAACCAGCCTAGTCCCTCCCCCTTCTGCTGACTACTCTGACTCCTCCCACATCATGAAGGTGTGAAGGTGAGTCCCGCCCACCACACGACAAACCCCACCCACCTCCCTGAACTCTCCTGCTCATTACAGCCCTTGCTTTAGTTTTACTTGAGTAAAGCTGGCTTCTAGGATGTAAATGTGTATCTCTGTTTCTTTGAGCTGAATGACTTGAAATTGTATTATTGCATCAGTATGCCACATTAAATTAAGAAAGCACTTTGTAAACCCTGTGCAATATTTTATATACCTTTATAATGTAATTAAGTGTGAGGTTGTTTTAGTGTAGGTGCAACCTACAGCCTGTTTTATTATTATACAGTAATCTTACTTTCAGAAGTAAGACAGGAGTCAACACTCACACATACAAAAGCCTGCATCTGGATTTAATGTTCTGTATATATAGTTTGGATATTTTCAATGTGGAAGTGTTTCATTTCAAAGACTAAACAACCTTAAATCAAACATAGACATCTGCAATCATTATCCCTGGCCAAATATCTCAATTTAATCAAAACTTTAGCAGTCTCTCATATGATACATAAATCTACAACATCTTTTAATATTTCACATAAATATGTTTCACAGGTAAGAAAATTGAATCAAAAGGGGCTTTAGCTTATAACAAACAATATGCAGAGTTTGTTTTTTTGAGTGTGTTTTATTGGAATAATTTCCATCATGTTTTGCTTCGAATCAAAACAATAAACATGCAGTGTACATTTATTAAAACTCAGTTTAGTGCAGTGTTCTCCTGAGGTTAAATATATAGTTTATTCTTTACACCGTGCAATATTGACAAACACTAAATTTGCAGATGTATGGGTTCATTCTATTAACTGGCTGAACACAAGTCCACTAACAGACACAAATGCTAAGCCAATGCATTCGTGCAGACAAACAAGTGTTTTTTGCCATGACCTGAAAGAAGGCGCTGGCTGCACAAGGAGACATTTTATGTTCATATCTGCTATAGTGACCTTGCATTATTTCATTGCATTATAAAGTGTGGTCAAGAGACATTTTCAAACAACCATGGCAGTTTGCAGCTGCTGGTAGATAATATAACTTCACCCATTATTAGGGGCTAAAACAGGTTTTTGTATTTTTCTTATTTATTATATATATATTACTGCTGTCCTTCTGAAACCTTGGATGTCCAAATTCACGGTTTTCAGTAAATGGAGAAAACTCCATACTTTTTATTTTCATGACTAATAATAATGATTTATGACAAAAAATAAAATCCAGGTCACGTATCTTCAGGTCTGAATGCCCCAGCTGAATAACTGCCAGTGAGATAAAAGGGAATGCTAATGGTAACCCCTGTCTTGCTATATAAACCACCTTGGCAACAGCACACGACAGAGATGTTGTTCAGTAGCTGCGTATGCATAGAGTATCACAGACCTTTTGTGTGCATGCTTTAAAAAGTAAAGGCTGTCTTTCCCTGTGCAAAAGAAGTGCTTCACTCTCACCGTGTGTTTTTGTTCTTCTCTGTTTCCCCTCGTCTTCTCGAATGTTCCCAGCTCAAGCACTTGCAGCTGTCAAATTTGACGGTGAACCCTTCTGAGTGTCCAGCGGATAAAGATGAAAACCACCAAAATATGTTTCGCCTCTGCCAAACGTTGCATTTCTTTTGATCACCTACGTCACGCGGAGAAATATTTCAAAGTGTTTGGATGTGTGCGGAGGTCCGTGCATACAGCGAGCTTCATCTGCCTCTGTATCTCCCTGCACTTCTTGTTTAAGAACTCAGCGGAAGCCATGACACGACTACATTTTCATTTTCGGAGGACGGTCATATTACAAAAGCTACAAAACTAGCCAGGATGTGGAATATGTTTACAGGTTCATATTTGCGGTCGGTCACATTACAGTGACTGGAGCACATACGGAAAATTCATGGGCACGGTTTAGCCGCTCAGGGTGGATTCGGCAGACACAAGTACGTTGACAGGAAGGAGCGTGTGATGTGATGGAGATCGGTGCAAATCCGAGATTTGACCGGAGGAAGATGGTAAAGGAAGGACTACGGCAAAGTTGTCAAGCTCAGTTTATCTGTAAGGAGAGATGAAAATGATTTGTTCCAAACAAACACTAGCCACAGTTGAACACTGTGGATTCATGTTGGGATGACAAAAGTGTGTCTAATAGACGGACCGTTTATGTTGGGTTTTAGATGAAGGAGCACTTTCCCTCCATCACCTTCATTTCTCCAGTAAAGGAGTTCAAGGCCAGGCTCACTGTGACTTTTCCTGGCCTCTTTTCCCACACTGAACATAGGGCTCCCAAACCCTCTTCCTTGCCAGCCGAGTACCCAACCTGTCAGAATTGCAGTCTTTTAAACCATTGTCAGGCCTTTACTTACAGTGTACGTCTATAAAGAAAGCTTATATATTGATATGACTATTACTCTAATCTTTGCATCAAAGCCATGTGGACGCATCATAGTGCTTTACTGCTAGAACAGTAGTTACCAAAAAACGGTACCTAAATACTTGTGAGCGAATCTTGAATGGTAGATTATTGAGAAAGCTGAACATTTGGAAGTGTCCTTAGAGGTGTAAGTCTGCTTGTTGAAACACGATGTGTGTTAATGCGGGGCCAGCAACTTGCATTACATCCTGTATATAACGTCATTCAATTACATCAAACCTGTCGCCCCAACAGAATATATTTAAAGCCCTTATTTGTGGATCATTGTGCCATTTGGAGATTCATTGGCTGTGTTTCTGCCATGGCACACTTTTATGTGTAAATATAGACTTCACATGGAATTAAATGGAACAATATTTTGGATTATTTTTCTAGCACTGGTAAAACATTTTATCTATCAAGCAGCTTGTAACGAAACGTAAAGTACGATTTGCCAAATAAATCTCCTGTTTTGTATTTTGAGGTCCTGATGGGAGAGCATAAAATATCTTTCCTCATACTCAACCTCAGAAACGCCATGCAAGTTGTTAGCCCGTATACTGTGCTTGTCTTTTTTTTATAAAGTAGTCTGTCTTTGGTTAACTCTTAACTAATAACTGAGAATTTGTTTGACAGAACTGTGTCTCTTTTTTCTTTTCCATCAACATAAAAGTCGCACTGTCATTCATTGTGTTATTCCTATTTGCAAAATCTTAAATCGAGGTACGTTTATCTGTAAAACACAATGGAGTTTCTAAAGAAACACAGATTACTTATCATCACTGAGCAAAAACAGCCCTGAAGGGACAGACAAAGATTTATTTTTATTGTTTTTGAGAACGAGAAAACCTGATTGTCGAAATGAATCATATTTTTCTATTAGCATGGACATTTGATGTAAAAAATGAGGTTTGGTTGGTTACATTTGTAAAACAATTAAGAGTGTTTGGAATTTTCACGGTATGGGGAATGCTGATCAAGGCTGATATATTTTTAATTTATTGATCCAAACTTCAAAGCATCTTTTTGAAGGCCTTGTTTAAAGGTTATTTGTAAGTGTTATTTTTACGTACAGAAATTGGACGGGGAGAAAAGTTGCAGTTGGATGGTCGAAGCAGAAATGTCTAATATTTGATAAAATATGTAGCATATGGTTGGATTAACAAATACAGAATAAGCACATTGGTCTGTGTAAATATTTTTTAAATAAAATACTCTATGTCTTCATATCGACAGTAATTAATGCTCTTTTGAGGAAAAAAGAAACAAAGTGCTTGAGCTATGCAAATCAGTCAAGATAAACAATACTTAATGTGCTTGCTTTAGAAGTACCCTCATGCAATAAAGTGAATGTATTTAAAAAAAAAAAAAAAAACTTTGTTTGTATGCTCTTTCTTTAGCAGCGTTTGTACATCCACATGTCAGATATGAACATGAAGGCAGGAGGAGCCTTATTTGAACACAACAAGATCTTAAAAGAAAATATTATAAACAAATGAATTGTTTTGATAATTTGTTGCACAAAGATGTTAAATTAGTTTTGAAAGGCTGGTGTATGTAGCAACATCAAGCTGTTAGACTTAAGATGGAGTCAGGGTTGTAGAGGGGATAAAATAAAAATGCAATCAGATGCATTATGTAATCAGACATGACTCTCTGGTTAATGTTCACCATGCAACCGGGTTCAAAAGTCAAGTATTCATGTGAAATAGCCAAACCGGCAAAAATCAAGGAAATCCAACAGATGATTCGAGTCAAGAAAGGAAACAGAGGAAAAACATGATCACAATCACAGAGTTTCAGAGTGAGTGTCTTTATTCTGCTCAATATAAACTTGTTTGGCACTCCATGCAGGGTACATCATTTCAAATGGTCATAGCATTATTCACTTTTTTAACTTATAACTGGATTAACTTAAATTTATTTCCAAGAACACATCTCCATTAAAGTATAATGTAGGTTTGTCTGTCCTCACTGGGTTCTAGAAATCGGTGTGGGTTTGTCTGGATTTGGTGTGTTCTTTGTGCTGTTTGGAGTGCTTCTGTACTTTGACTCTGTCTTGCTGGCATTTGGAAATGTAAGTACAGTCTTATGTTGCAACTGTATGTAACTCATTTAAATTGTCTAAACATGACACAAGAAGTTCACCCTTAGTCATATGAAAACGTTTTTAAAGAGACAGTTTGCTGATTACATTCATATGTACAGTATACAAGTTGGCTTTTCTATCCTTAATCTAACACATACATAATTTTCTTTCATACATAACAACTAATTATTACCATTATTACCATAACAAGTAGCTGTTAAACACTTACACAACAGGTCTCTTGTTTTTAATCTTGCACAAAAACACATAAAATAACATCACAGTAATTTTAGCATTCACTCTCTCCATGCAGTCCCATTCATGCTGGAAACTATAAATTCCTTTCCCAGTTTCAGTTAATGCCAACAAAAAGGATTCATGTTGTCCCAACTAAAATAGATAAACTTCTACAGATTTATAGTGAAGTACACACAAAACAAAATGTTCTAGGATTTGCTGTACTCCCTCCCTTACGAATCTATAACATATGAAACGATATGTACCAGGGTGTTTTGACACAGCAAAAAATAAGGGAAAGCTAATATAATTTTCACAATACATTTAGACAACTTTTTAATTTAATAACAAATAGGCTAAGTTACAGGATAAAAAAAGGTAATATGAGGAAACATTCCATCGGCATGTTGAAAGAAGGAATGAATGAATAAATCTTCAATGTAAAAATATAAAAAGTAATTCTAACTCGTATTTTACTCGTATATCAGATTCTGTTCCTGTCAGGGCTGGCTTTTATTATTGGTTTGAAGAGGACGGCCCACTTTTTCTTCCAGAAACAAAAACTCAGAGGCTCCACCTTTTTTCTAGGGGGTGTGGCTTTAGTGTTACTAAGATGGCCTCGTATTGGCATGCTGGTAGAAAGCTATGGCTTTGTGCTTCTATTTAAGTGAGTAAAACCTATGAATCACATCCTGTGCAAGTGCTCAGTGACACATGATAAAAGCATAATAAAAGCTTTCATTTGGTTCAAACTAGCTGGAATACATTTTGCCCTTATTTAATATATCATACAATGACTTTGTCTAAATACATACAATGTGGCAGGGCTTTGAATGTCAACTTGGATCCCACTAATAATTCTGTGTCATTACAGATCATTCTTCCCAATGGCCTTTGGGTTTATTGGAACAGTCTTGAACATACCCCTTTTAACAACGGTATGGAACACAAACTGTTAAATGCTAAATTAAAGAAATAATTTTCTGAAATCTGGCTATGAATACAACCACAACCCAAGTAGTTCTTTTAAACTACTATACTTTTAAAAACATGGCAAACACAATAATGGTGTCTTCCACATTCAAGTTTCAATAATTCCCATATTTCTGTTCTTTCTCTCAGATGTTTAACAAGTTATCAGGAAGCAGTTCCTCAATGGTGTGAAAGCAGATTTTGGAGCGGTCAGAGAGGAAAATAAAAGCTTTACAGAGAGCATGAGACACTTAAACACTGTTGAACACTTATTTTATGCGAACTGTGGTATTTGATGCATTGTTTTATAAGGTCTATATTTAAATGGTTTTGTTTGTTTTTAAACCTTTCGCAAAGATAAAGTGGAAAAAGACAATTTTACAAGACAAACAACACTGGTACAGAGGCATAAAGTTTTCATTTTTTATTTATTTATTTATTTTTAATTTTACATGTATAATTACATCTTAAATATGTTCGTTTAATATTTTGATTCAGTGAACATTTAAATGTTCTGGTTAAATGTTGTTTTATTGTGTAGTGTTGACTAAAAATAGAAACAGGAGGTGCATCTGCACCAGTGTTGTTTACAACTTCCAAAATAGTTTATAAAAAGGCAAGAATGAAATTCATTTTTAAGAAAAATGTTTATTGAGAAACTTAAAATAATAAGTTGATGACATCACTGCTAAGAACCCTTTTTAAGAACCTTTAGTTTTGTTAAAAAATAAAGAAACAATAATGTCCAGTTTTTTTGTTTACAATTTACTTTATTAAAATGCTTTTTTGCTCCACATAAAACAATAAACATGCTTCAAAATCATGATATTGTTTTCATTGTGTGTAAGACACAAGTCTGCAATAAATATGTATTTTTATCTTCCAATCATCTCATTTCTATTCATTTGTCTGCAGTGCTGCCTCACAACTTATTCAAAAACAATTGCTCAAATTATTGAGTTAATAAATATAAAGACTTTGTGTTTCTGGGATGTATGTGTGAAATGGTTGTGTGCTGGATGCACCCTGGACTAAAAAGACAAGATCAGAGGGAATGTGGGGAGGGTGATGGAGGTCTACGGCCCGCTGTGGGACCTATGACGTAGATAATATCATTGTACTGTATAAGATACATGAATTGTGCCTGAAGGTCGAATTAGCCACTGAGTATCTTCACAACATCTACACCTTCAAGTGTTAATAAGGTAAGCACTTGTAGTTCTGTTGTCTTGTGGCATGCGCTTTGCTTTAACTCCTATACAGACATTTGTAATGATTATGTCAAAGCAGTATTTTATGTTTGGTGTAAAGGAAAGAAAAGAAAAGATGCTGGTGATCAAGGGCTTGAAAAAAAAACAAGAATCCGGTACATTTAGTAGAAATCTTGTTTTTGTATTGATATTGTACATTTACATTCGGTGATTGCAAAATTATATAATTGGTTATCCCCATAAAATAGTATAAACTGTCTTTTCTTATTAAAAAATGAGAAATGTCATTAGTTTGCGATGTTTTTTCTTCGAACATACTATAGCATACAGTAGGTGTTGGTTGAAAGAGTAATATCTGATTCTTTTGATGGTCCCTTTGAAGCGTGAAGGTGTGTATTTGATAGGATATGTATACTGCATGTGTGTGTCTGAGTTTGTGCACAGGAAACGCTTGTACCGATACATATAAATACACTGAAATGCATCATCTCATTAATATATCCTGTATGAAAATAAGCACACCTAATGTACTATTGACACCAGTTAATGGCTTTTGTTTACAGTTGTCGTTTTCTTGTTCTTGCAGATATTTAGAAGAGTCAGAATGATGCTATTTACTGTCATTTTGATGATATCGTTTGGGATTGGAAATATGTACCCTTTAGGCCATTTTCAATACTACCCGGAAGGTATATTCTTTTAATGTTATATTTAGTTGTGTCACAAACAAAGTTAAGTAATGACTGAATCAACCTGAACACTTTTAATAGTGTAATATTAGTGTAACATTACTTGTTTATATTATATATTTTTTTTTAATTAATTCCAAAATGTTGTGCCTAATACATCAACATAATGTCTAAATAATGACACTATATAATATATAACTATACAATATATTATTATTGTAAATAGTTATTATTATGTATTAGTGACGCAGCTTGTTATGTATCTCCAGATGAAGCTCCAGCACAAACAGCTCTTCGAGTTCTCAGAGGAACTGATGTTCAGTCTCTTAAACCCACGGCACACATTTCATGGGTGTAAATAATCCAGTGTTAGGTTCAGTTCCTCACAAGAGCACATGGTGGTGGTCTCCAGAAAGTCCTTACACGAAGAGAAAGCAGAATCTGGCGTACTACAATCTCAATTCTTTTGGCCTTCGCTATGGGAAGAGAGAATCGAACATGCTTGCTGAATTTAAGCAGAAGACTGTAAAGTGATATGTACCTTTGTGTTGATACAGATTTACATGACTTTGAAATGTAATTTGATGTATTTTGTGTGTTAATTTCATATTCTAATGTAATGTAAGGTTCTTTGGTGCTATAATGATCATTTGCTGGTGACAAATAAACCATGCTGATCTCAGAAAGATCTGCTTTCTGTTTGTTTGCTATGAGGATGACACAAAGCTCAATTCGAGGAAATATGACTTAATTTGTCAGACTTGTGAGCCTTTGTGAATGAAAGAACATATTGAAAATATTTCATTTTGGCATGCTGAACTAAATCTGGAAATAGTTCAAATTTTAGTTGCTGTCGCTAGAGATAAAAACTGATAATGTTCCTAAAATGGCGGCTTCAAAATGACATCAACATTGTCTTACAGTTTCTTCTAAATGGTTAAAAAAAGTACTCGTGCTGTTACTGATACACCTCAGATGTACAGTACATTGGTGTCAAATGTACAGTATAGATATCTGTTTCTATATGGTACACATTAGGACCTTTTTTAAAGGGTACTGGACCATCCAGACAGCTGACAGCTTGTGTTCTGTATGATATAGTACTGTAAATAAAAATGGTTAATGGACTAAAAGATTCAAAAAGCATATCCGGAAGAATGTGATATAGAAAAAAGATTCGTAAAAATAGATATAGATTCGTAAAAGAAAATCGTGTTTAGTCACACATTTCAAAGGCTAGGATTCCTCTGCTCTACATGTTACTGTAGATGTTTTGCAGTGTTTAAAAGTGGTGACGATAGCCCACAAGTTTCCACTGACTCGAGGTGATAATCATCGAGTGTTTCCGTGGTTGTGCTTTAAGGGAGGTTCGATTAGCACTTAGATAAGTCAAATATATTAAACATCACAACATTTAAAAGCTTAATAAGATAAGTGCTTCTAAAATCATCATGTGGATTAAACAGCCTGTCCTCAGTCTTACAATCTTACACATGCTGAAAGGTATGACACATTACACACCTTAAGTTGTCATTTAAATGTTCACGTTCACAATATTTTACATATACTGTAAAAAAATTGCTGTAGCTTGGTAACTTACTTTAGATTAAATTTACAATATTGTTTTAAACATAAATTTTCTTTTTTTTTTCAAAAACAAGACTAAATATCTAAGTTCTAGATATTTTTACTAGAAAACAAGACAAAAATGTTTAGCAAGAATGTCATTTTTTGCAGTATAACTGTCCTTGCCAATCTGTTCTTGCTCATTTAAAAAAAAAAGTCAAAGTGGTTTAATTTTGATTAAAGTATAAAGCCTAACTCAATATAGGTGGTTTGAAAACAGTACTAATAGGAAAGTAATATTAAATCTACATTAAAACAAAATTATAGTTACTGACTAATTGTGTTAGTAAAACTTATTTCTGGAATCTTAAATTGTTAATCATTATGTACATTATAAAATTAAAATTAATGAGTAAAAAATTTAAATATAAATGTTGAAGATTATTTTTTTAACTATAAAATTATAATAATTTATACATCTATTTCTCTTTAATTTAGCTCCATGACTATTCTTGGAAATGTTGTTACATTATTCAATATAATTAAATAATATTTGTGAAATATTTTAACAGGTAGGCTACATTAAATGAAACACATTATTTACAATGCAGGCACTCGGTTACTCTAAAATGTTTTTGTTATTTGTGACCTAGTCTGTAAAATCCGGGCTAAACAAAATGTAAGATAACAAGCATCAAAGTTTGATTTCAACCATTCATTTCACTTCTATTCTAATCTTCCACACAACCTTACTCAGTCAATAAAGAGATCAAGTTTATATTTTCACAGATTGTTCTTTACATTAGTAGGATAATTTTATACTGTAGGGATAAAACAGCAAATCATTCAAAAATGATTTTCTAGTAACATTTGCAGCTAATAACACATTAAGGAGATCCAGTAAAAATGCTTAGACATGTTCAGATCAAAGTGCCTAAGATCTAACTTTAGAAAGCCAGTGTAAAGGTCATCATCGAACGATACATTAATATTACATCAGAATGTGTATCAAAAACTCAAAAAAACATTTCATATATTCTGCTTTAATGTGACTCAAAGTTATCGAAGTTTGAAGTTATTATAATATCAAGATATAGTATTGATAAAATTGATGCTTCATATGTACAGTAGATGAATTTTGGAAATTAAATCTACTTTGATTATGAGAAGAGTTTAATTGTCTTAATAATGATCTTAATAAGATTTTTAAATAATAGAAACAGTACACTCAAACTGAGTTAATATCATAAAATATCATATGCTGGGTTGTTTTAACCCATTGCTGGGTCAAATCTAAAAAACAGCTTGAAAATCACTCATTTTTTGTACATTAACTAGATGACTGTCTGTTTATTGATTTGTTTAAATGTATTGCATTTTGCAGGTTCCCCAACAGAGGCTTCAGGAGGAAAAAATACAGTTTGGTATTTTGATAAATTCATCATTTTGTATTATGTCAATGCATTAACACAGCAATGAAAATAGGCTTTATTCATTTATAACGTGCATAGAAATCGCATTACTTATTATTTGTGTCTTCATCTGGCTGCCTCAATCCTTTGATTTTATGATCATTTTGTGATCTACCTTTGTTTGTTAGTAGTGATGTTATTAATCCTTTGGTGATTGGATTCATCTTTTTTCTGGCTGCCATGGTTATCTTTCTCCTAATATTGCTGTTTAGAGCATTGCGTGCAAGACATGGTACGTGCATCATGCTTTATCCCAACCTGATCTCACGGGAATTCGTAACTATTTTACGAGGTGGCTTGTTCGTATAAATGTGTACATTGTGATTTATATTAAAACGTGCAATTTCTAGAAAAAGCAATATTGAACCCCCACCCATAACCCCGCCCCCTAAACTTAACGCCACTGGCACGCAAATCGTACTAAAATGGATGAATGAGATCGTACGAATCATCAAATAGTTACGTTGCTGTGAGATTGTGTTGTTTATTCTTCATTTATTCCTAAATCTCATTATAATACTTGTCATGACAAAATTTGTGCTTTTGTGTTTATAATTCAGACATGAGAGTTACCCATGAGAACAGAGAATCAAGCCCTGTGAGTCAGAATTGTGAATTAAATGTTTGCCCTCCTTCAGTCAACGGTAAAGTCAAGTTTTACCCCAAATACCCCTGTCATACTATTCGTCCATTGAGGCTTTCACACTAAACTTTTGCATTGCCAACAATTAGGTGCATCATATGACTCATCCTTAACCAGTTCTGAAAGTCCTGAAGGCTCGGTAAGTCCTTTAAAAACCATTCAATTCTCTAAAAGCAATACATTACATACTCAAGGTTTCATGCATCATTTCACAAGTGTTATGTTTCTTCGCATGTATTGTTTTGTTTGGATGGATGTCAGATGGTAGACATTTCCAGTGGCTCTCAGCGCTATGTGAGTCTCAAGTACCATCAGAAGGATACGGATTACATCAATATTTCAGAGGGAAAATTGGACTTAATCAATAAAAAATCATGTGACATAGACTACGAGAATGTGACTGAACCCCAGATAAAGGTCACTAAGAAAGATCAGAAAAACTGTGATGATGGGAATATAAGTGATAGCAGTGACACAAGCATTGAATCTGCAGTCCATTACTCCAAGGTTGTCTTTCCTAACATAGATAAATGAAGAATGTAAGTACAGAAGGCATGCAAAATGCATCTCATTTGGTCTTGTTGAGCAACCTGTTGTTATAAAGTCAGGCATGTGTAGAATGATATTTTTCTTAGCCTGTCTTATTGTTTTGTGTTCCAGTAAAAAAATGAAAATGTTACTTGTGGGAAAACATTAAATAGACTTGAAATGATGTGTTGTTATTTTTTTAAAGCAAAAACCTTTTGCTTTTTGTGTTACTGTTTTGCTATGTTAACAAAATGGCTGGGGGGCATCTGTTCCAGTGCTTTTTCAGGTGCACATTTCAAAATATGTTCACATCATAAAACACCACATCCTGTCAGGAAGGAACCAGACATACATCTGTGAAAGGCCAACAGTAATAAATAACAGCTTTTACTGTACATGTGCAGTCATTATTTACTGCAGTCTAATAATGAACATTTCTCTTTTCTCTTTGTGTAGCCTATATTATGTTTCTGCTGTCAGCACCATTTGTCGTTTAGAGGGAGACTGCAAACATCATACAAATCATGCAATGAACAAGGAGTGAAGGAAAGGGATCATTCATTAAATTAATGATAAGTCGCCATGTTTAAGCACTGCTATAAATCAGATTTCGATGCGAAAGAAGTTATTATCAACATGGATCGCATTGACTTGCAGTGACATTGTTCGGCCACGTGGTGGTACAGTTCTGCCTGCATATGTCATGCATACATCTGACTGGAGTGGAGTAATCGGTGTATGAGCTTAGAAACGTGACGTTTTGTTTCGGTAGCTGCTATTTTAAATGAGGCCAAAGCAACACTGAACCAAATTCAACAGGTAAACAACACGATAAAAACAGGGTATTTGAAATATTCCTGCATTTATTCAAAGGGAATGTTAATACCGTTAAATTTTACGTGTAGGCCTATTCGGGTCATGTGGATTTATTGCTGCACATTACTGAAGAACATGCTATATGCTAAGCGATACTGTTTGTAAAATCAATTTAAAATTTATATATATATATATATATATATATATTTGAATAAAAGAAAATTAAATAAACAAAACACAACAAAAAATATTTCTTTCTGTATCTTGTCAGAGCAAGCGCGTTTTTGAAGTTTTGCAATATTTCGATCTTATTTCAATATATTGTGCAGCCCGTAACTTACATAAAGAGTGTGTTAAGCAGCTCTGCTAGCTGAAGGTCATCTGAGCGATCAGAAATGAACCAAAGCCTTAAGCTATACAACAGGTCAAACCACATACGAATGGAGTTACTCTATATCAGATTTACTCAAAATAACCCAAAGTCAGCCTCTGTATTCTCATCAAACACAGATGTTAGTGGAGAGACAAGCAGGTTCCAAGAAATGCTTCTTTATGAAAGTGAATTTCAATATTAGTTTGTGTATTGTCACTTTTTAGGTAGGCTACTTGACTGGGGTAAACGTGATAACTGCATGTCAGTAACGGCACAAACATACCAATGCGTCTGTACAACAGAGCTTTTGGATAAACTCAATGTAATACAAGTGTGGTGAACATCATTCATTCATTCATTCATTCACTTCAAGTATTCTTCTTCACCCTTTGTGTCATAAAAGCTTTTCACTATCGACACACATGATTTAAACACACTTGCTTGCATGTGGTTTGGTTTAGAAGTTGAAATAAGGTTCAGTTCATAACAGATGCTGAAGTTAATTTTCACGTGTGTGAAACTTATTTGGTGGCAAAGCAACAAAAGAACTTTGCTCACATTCAACCAATAATGGATTTAGGGAATAATGGACATCTTTGATGTTCCTCTGCTTTAGGCATGACAGTCAGTGCATGAAGGATTGTTTCTAATAAATTCTTCATAAAATGTAACTTTTTATTAATAAATATATTGTCATTATACCAAAAAATTAATTACATACAAAAGGATTTTTTTCACAGGCTATAACTCTTGAACAATATGAATCAATAATAATACAGAGGATTCCAGGAATCCGTTTTTTGACACAGTTGAAGTGGTTTGGCGTGTGAAATGGGGTGGTTTAGTACACCAGCATGCTCAGAAATCCTGTTAATTCTGAATGCATACTGGCTTCTTGACCAAACTCAACAAAGCTTGCTGAAATGTTTTAATCACTTTTGTGCACTAAAAGTTTGACCACCAACATCCCACTTTAACTCCATCAATGAACATCTTCAGTCTTCCTGCCACTCTAATTCAGACCTTATGTGACAGATTGAACAAATAAAATTACTAAAAGCATTTACCCCGTGGATTCACTGCTATGCTAAAATAGTGCACCTATAGACAACCTATAGACACTCCAAAATGAACATCACTTTTCTTTTACATTAGTATAGCTTTTGCATATGTTTTTAATTATTTGCTCTTTAACAATTTAATCTCAAATAAATTAAAACAATGAATGTGAAATAAGGTTTCGCTTAACATTTGTTCTCATGACAAACAACTTGACAATTTCAGCGTGTCATTCCTTTTCCATTTTCCTTCCCAGCATCTGACACAAACAGATGACACATCCTTGAAATGTCTGTCTTGATGCCAGAAGGTTTTGTAAGGTACAACCACTGTGCATATTTCTGGCCTGACAATGTTATAATATTATAGTCATATGTTAGAATGAAGAAGCAGTGGAAAGCAATGTGAGACGGTAACAACATTTAAACAAACAAACTTTAGATCATTTTATTGTAAATGGGTGTTATTTGCGAACACATTGTTAATGTTGACTTTTGCTAAGCTTTCTTTCTGTGATTTCTTTTACAATTTGTTTTTTTGGGACTGAGCAATATATATTGTTGTTAAATTCATTTAATTGATATTTGCCAAGCAAATCATTACATAATTTATTTGCTTATGATGTAAAGGCAGCACTTATAGCATGGCTTTAATCCCCCCCCTTCACTACAAACAGAATATATTTATTTACTCTTTATATTTGTCTTTGAATATTAAGACAAAAAGCACAATATTTCATGCTTTTTATAGCTTTTTGATTCTCCATGAATGAAACAATTATTTGTGCAAGGATGCTTCAAATTTGTCTATATATTAATCCACATTAAATCATGACAAAGGACCACTTATGACATCATTAATCCTCTGTGTTCAAGTATGTAATCCTGACTTTAGACATCTTTTGAGGTCCCGTATGCAATACAATTTCATATAGAATTAGAAATTCAAACCTGCTGAAACGATGACAATTTATAGACGCTCTTGAATAAATAGTTTAATCCATTCCTCCACTGTTTATGTTTATATTCTAGCACTTGCAACACTTGGGATATTGTTTTGTTTCATAACAAAGAGGCATATTTGCTCACTTACTTTTTGCTGTCTGTAAAAAAGCACAGTTATAAGCAAAAGTCCACCACACACTAATGTTATTATGAGTGCGGAGGCAAAAAAGAGGATTGTACTGCTGGTTTCTGTCATGGTGGAGTTCCTCTGTGTTCCTTTATCTTGATGATCTTCAGGATTGTGGGTCTCCTGCTGGTCCTCCTGAGATCTGCTGTCTGTAGAAATAATCTGTTGTCGATTATGTGCGTAAATATCCTTATTATGAAATCATCAGAGAGTTTAAGATCTAAGATCCGACTTGTGGACTTACCTTTGCTGAGTTTTGTCTCTGTGGCGGTCTTAATGAAATGCTTTCGCTCCCTCTGCAGCGTTTGGGCGTGTGTTCGGAAGTTTTCAGGAGGACTGTTTAGATGACCTAGTTGTTCAACCGGGGTGGTCAAGTGTTCTGGTAAATGCACGCCTGTTTTCAAAGAAGACAAATGTGTGCTTGTGACTGGTACCGTTTGAAAAGCTTTCTCTCTTGCAACTATCTCTGCAGTCTTTAAATCAACTGTCGAGTGAGATGTTGTGGTAACCCAAGTCTGGAGCAAGTTATGGGAATGAGATGTTCCTTTTTGCCTTTTGGAATCTAAAGACCTCTTGGCAAGTAAAATAGCAGTGCTTCTCTCCACACTGTTCTGAATTCTTGCTCCTCTGTTTTTTTCATAGGGACCAGGCACGGTTGACCGAAGACTGAAATCAGTTCCTCCAGGAAGGAAATCAGGTAATTCCTTTGACATTGTGAAAGAACCCAATGGAAGTATATTCTCCAACTTTGAATCAGAATTTGAGGTTTCGTCCATTGAAACCGGAATGCTACCAAAGAGGAAGCTGTGTAAATCTTCTTCTGTTGGTTTTATTGTAGCAGGTGTCTCTGATTTTGTTCCTTGGTGTTTTACTTCGGTCTTATGAAGTTGTTTAGGTCTCCCAGACAATCTTTGTGCTATTGGAGTAGATTTCAGGTAAACATTCCATTGGCTTGTTGACACGGGCATCTGAAATGGTGCGCTGATCGCTGCTGGGCATGTGCAGGGACATTCTGAGACCCCTGGAAGAATGATAGATGCATTTAATATAAATGATGATAAACAACACAAGGTGAGATTATATAGAGATATACAGTTTAGGGATAGTTCACCCAAAATTCTGTCATCATTTACTCACCCTCTTGTCAAACCTCTATGACTTTCTTTCATCTCTAGAACACAACAGAATATATTTTGAAGAATGTTGGTAACCGAACAATGGCGGTACCCATTGACTTGCACTGGTTTAGAGGTGAATGGGTACCACAGTTGTTTGGTTACCAACAATCTTCAAAATATCTTCTATTGTGTTCTGCAGAAGAATGAAAGTCATACATTTTTAACAAGAGGGTGAGTAAATGATGACAGAATTTTTGGGTGAACCTGGCCATTTCCAAGCCGCGCTAGTATTAAAGGGGCTTCTGCATTATTTCACATTCTGTGTGATTTTTTCAGTTGTGTGTGTTATATCACCTTGGTCGAACGGTTCAGTAGTGGATTCTGGGTAATCTTCTGTGTACTCTTCCTCACAGTCCCAGTTTACAGGATCGTCGCTCTTAGTTATCAGATCCATGTACATGCGAATCACCTCCTCAGCTTTCTCCAGAGCTGCCCTGGCCGAGGTCATGTGGATTCTGACAAACTTTGCTGGGCTGCTCTGTGAAATATATTAGTTTGTGAAGTCTTGTACAGGATGTAGCTCTGATGTTATAAAAATACAAAGGTTGACTTTGTTACCTCAATCTCTTCATTGATTGAAGGGATGCATCCCTGGGAGTATATGTTGTAGATCACGTTCTTCACTGAATTTGTGTAACGGTAATTGTCAGAGTCTTTGTCATATCTGAACTGTGTGTTGAGTAGATCCAGTATGTGAGGGGATGCTGCTTTAATGTAACAAACAACACTCTGAAATGGACAAAAACATGACGTTTGATCTTATTAGTTTTTTTAATAATTAATTGTTATGTGAATTATTATTATCATATTAGTCATACTAATGTGTTTGTTATTAATATACAGAAGATCTGAATTGAAACTAAATTCTGTTTATGGTACCTTTAATTTTGTCATCTTCTTTACAAGATTTACTAGTATTTTAGAGGAGGCTTTTTATCCAAATAAAATTAAAGTAAATCAGTTGCAGGAGAAGTTCCCAGATGTGTTTTGCTTAGGCACAAAATGTGGGTCACCCTATTTGGGATAGTCTGAAACTCTCAACTATTAGGATACCAGCGTTCCTTCTTTTGGTCATTTAATGCCTAATTTGAAATTTCATGGTTTGAATATTAAGGACCTCTGGCTATTGATATTGCAGGAATCTCAAAAGTTAAATTCAGGCTGTGATCTTCCAAACTCATGCATGACTGACTGGCTGAGCAGTTTGTTTAAGAGGTTTTCACTTTTTTGAAAGGTTTGAAAACAAGCTCTCCTTGAGCTCAACGGGCTGCTATAATAGTTTAATGAGTCATTTCATGAGAAATTTGATTACATTTAATGTCATGTGGTTAAAAATGTAAACAAACATCATCACTTATCATGTGAAGGCACTGGCAGTATACACAAATACACACAGATTATTATTGACAGGAGTGTGTAATGTATGTGTGTGTGGTTTGGTTTTTATGTGCCGGTGGGGACGTAAACTGAATACACACCAACACGTGGGGACTTGCCCCACGGGCACAAAAGCTTATAAATCGTACATAAAGATAATTTTTGAAAATCTATAAATGCAAAACCCCTAAGTGTAGGGTTAGGGGTAGGGAGTAGATTATACAGTTTGTACGGTATAAAAATCATTACACCTATGGACTGTTTCCACGGAGATATTAAACCAGACCCCTTAAGAAATAGGGTTTTTTTTGTCCCCATGAGGAAACAAGCCTATAAATCATACAGAATGATGTTTTTTGAAAATCTAAAAGAGCAGAAGGTTTTATGTGATTCTCAGGTTTAGGGGTAAGGAATAGAGTATACAGCTTGTACGGTATAAAAACCATTACATCTATGGAATGTCCCCATAAAACATGGAAACCCAATATATTTCGCTATATTTGTGAGGGCCAAATGTCCTCAGTTATACAGTGAATTATCATTACAACCCACTTGTGGGAACATTTTACTGGTCCCCACTAAATAAAATGTGTGTGTGTGTGTGTGTGTGTGTGTGTGTGCGCGCGCGCGTGCGTGCGTTATTTACAGGGAACATAATATTTTGAAAGTTACAAAGGCAAAGCTTTTATAATAATTGGTTGTCATTAGTTAATGTAAAGGTTTTATAAACTACATTTTCTTCCGTTTTTATAGTAAACCTTATAAATAATTTACTTATTATTTCCAATGTACACAAGTTCAACAGCCTATATCCAGTCATAATTGAAATAAAGGTAAAGCAATTTAGCTTGCTGTCTTTAAAGGAGAGGCTTGATCCTAAAACATATTTTTGAATATGTTGAAATCATACTGGAATTAATATTCATATACACAGATTACTTCTGTAAAACATAAAATGTTTAATTCATGTTATTCTATTTATCTAATGTTAATAAATGAAACCCCGCTGTGAAGTGTAAACATTCCAAATCAATCATTTAAACTACACATTCGGTTTTAATATCCGTGTTAAGCTACCGAAACACGAACAGGTCATGGTGTTGCATATTTCTTTAAAACTCCTTGGAGTTGAAACGTGAGATTTCAGGCCAAGAGAAAATGATTTGATATGGTTGAAGTCTGCTAGCTCCTTTATAAAAAAGTGCTGACAAGCCCAAACAAGTTCTTGTTTCCTTATTAAGGAAAGTTTATTACACCAAAATTCCTTGCTTCTCAGAGTGAAAAACACAAATATTGGTTTTTAGTTTATTGGTTTTTGCATCACAGAGACGCAGATTTTCTGCTTTAAACATGAACTCATGAAACATCTGTTTTAGATCAACATTTTGCGGCATAGTTTGAAGATCGATGATACCGATCATATTAGGCTTGTCCTGGATATAGAGTTCATAGAAATATCTTTTGAAAACAGGAAAATTGAGTAATTCTTATCTGCTTTTATATAAAGCTCTGTAATCCATAATCCTCCCATTATATAAAGCTCAGTCATCCATATTAAGAATTGAAAACACACTCACCAGATTCTGACGTTCAGTGAAACTGTATGTGATTAAACAACCATTTTGCATCTGGTTTTTAATCTGAAAAGGAAAAACGTGTGAGAAAGTGTGCTTTACAAAGCGAACATTTGACTGAGAACATTGTACTGTGGCTTTTCACCATAAAGCAGCTGGTAATGATTCAAAATGTTCAGCAATATATATCTGATCAAAAATAAAAAAAGTATTCTTACCAGGCGTCTCAAATTCAGGAGATGGCCCTGGGTGACAGAGTGCTTACATGGGCCTGGCACACCAGCATACACCAAATGAAAGCACAGGATAAGGAAGAACCACTGATGCCTTACCTGATCAGACAACGCATATGATCAATCAAAAGTTTTTTTTCAGCATTTTATTTCAAATTGGTTAGGATTTGGCACCATAATGCCAAGTGTGATGCCTCTTAAGAACTTTTTAGGGCAGACAAATAATAGAAAAGGAGGATAAGAACAAGCACAGTTAGGTTCCAGCTGCTTCATCGCTGCCATAACTCTAGGAACTGCACAATTAACCCCACATGTGTATAAGCCTTCAGGTCCTGCTTGTGAGTAAATAAAACGCTTTTGGTAAGCTGACATGTCTGCAACTTTTTTGTCGTTTTCATACACACAGCTCTTATGTCTTCATATTCATTTGTGGGACTGCATGGAATATTTGTACTTGTACATTAGTCATGTTGATTCAAATGGCACAAAGAAAAAAGAAATAGTTAAATGGCCTCAAATGAGAAGAATTTCGCAGGCTTGCACTGCCACCTGCATTATCTGTGACATTATTGATACATTTCTGACATTCTATTTTTGAATGTATTGTTTATCTATTTCTTATTCTAAAACATGCTGGGCTATTTTTAACATGGTTGGGTGAAGAAAGGGACTAACAGGTTAGGTTTATATATAACATTGGCATTATACCTTTTTGACCCAACCATGGGTTGAAAATAACCCAGCATTTTTAGAATGTAAAAACACATGTTGCTTGAATATGAAATGTCAGAAATTGATTGCAAACTCCAAAGTGCATGGCTACAGTGCAGAGGACATTTATGTTAATAAAACATGCAAGAATTTGTTGTGAAATAATTCAAAAGTTGATCATTTTTAATAAGAACATTGCTTATTATAGATTGCAGTACGGGCAGTTCTCTAGAGCACTTTGCTATGAAAACAGATGACCAGTTGTACAGGATATTTATAAGGCATTGAACTAAAAAAAAAGATAAAAACAATGTGACAACGCTAAACTAAAGTCTGTCATTTTATGCTTAACAGATTGTGACAAATACATTTTTGATGGGGTTTTACCTGGGAGCTGCCTCGAAATACACAAAATTCATACAGTACAAATATTATTCAAAATGGAATTAAACTTAAGAAATAGATCTTAAGAAATAGGGGTTGAAAGCAAAAAGAACCTTTGTCTTACATTTACATTTATACAAAGCGACTTACATTGCATTATACTATACATTTGTATCTGAGTGTGTGCAATCCCTCTAGTTTAAAACACATTGTTCCTTTAGCAATAACCAGAATAAAAGCTGTATTTAAATTCCTCTAAGACAGAGTGCTATGTTCTGAGAATAGCTGAGGTATTAGACAATGACACATGAAGTGATAACACATCTAAAAAGATGAATACCCATAAATTGCAAATTCTCGCTACTGTATCTGTTCATAAAGTGGCCGTTCATTAAAGAAAGCTTATTAAAACTAGGCATAGTTTTCCCATAGCAAACCTAATGAACAATAATCTACACCGTAGCTAGAAAAACTGGCAGCACTTTTTTTACTCAACAAACCTCAATAGTTGCCTAAAAGTACAGCCAACTGAAGCAATAAAATTTCCCAGACCGCAGGTTTCTTATACATACCATGGCTCAAGTAATATGCCCCCAGTTGTTTAATGCTTTGGCTTTCTCACATTGAATAAGCTGATGGCCATAAATCAAGAAGTCTATGAAAAAGTTCAACAAGAGTATTTGATGTACGAAAAGCCTTGTGAGGTTACACAAGACATATAATCATTCTCGTAAGATTTTATCTTCGAGCAGAGCGATTCACAGGTAAACGCTTCTTCGTGATGTCTGATCGCATTCAATTCATGGCCAAAGTCATGCAGTTGTCCTCAAAACAGATTATGCAACTAACATTTGTATAACAAACCACATATTACACATCACTTTCAACAAGCAATCACACCATATATAACGCTAATGTGAAACATGGTTTGCACATAAAAAAATGATAATAAATGCAGAAGAAGTAACTCTCTTACCTTGGCTTTGTGGGCTGTTATGTGTGTGTTCATCTGGCTGACCTGAGCACGTAGAAAGGAATAAAGTCCTCATGTAGACTCATTGGAAACTTTTGGTTTTGTGTTTTGATCCCAATAAAGATACTGTAAGCCCCACTGAAAAAGTCTGCAAGCTTTAGACGTATTCGTACTTGTATCTGCGCGTTTAATTTGTAACTTGCTGTAGCGTTGAAGAGTGAAACCATGAGATGATGAATGTTCAAAGTGCCTGGGGTCTATAGTAAACCAATGATGGGAGCTGTATGAAAGACCTCCTTCTTTTCCTCCTCCCTAGTTTAACTTCTCTCCTTTTCTCTCCACTCAAACCTATAAGAGCTGATCAACAGGATGGAAACGATTACAGTAACATTTAAAGATATGATTTATATCAAATGTGTTGTTTAAATATGACCTATAATGTACATCTCAGAACTTTGTTAGGTAAATTATGCCATAATATTCCCAATCGTCTGTTTATTTACTCATCTTTATGTTTTTCCAAACCTACAAACACAAAACTGAATGCAGACCTGAATGCAAAAATAAAACACCACATTGGCGGTAAATTCCAAGCGCTTTTCATGAGTTTTGGAACCCAGCAACTCGCCCAATGTTTTTTTTTCATTATTTGGAGAAGGGCAGTAAAACACATTCTCCCAAAGATTGTATGTTGTATTTCACTGAAGAAAGAAAAACAAGGATTTGGAAAGACATGAGGGTGAGTAAATGTTGACAGATGTTTCATCCTTTAGTGATCTTCTGCGTTAACTGTCGACACCTCAATACTTCAAGAATTATTACCACCACGTACATAATGTTTTTAACCACATCAGTTATGATCGCTCATTGTCATATTTGTTGTCAAGTAGTTAAAACATACTTACCAGCCAAAAAACAAACAGTTTTGAGTATAGTAATATTCAAATAGGACAGAAAGACAGGACGACTATTGTCTAAAGATGAGAGATTTCCTCCAGACGGCTTTACTTTCTGTCTTAATTAAACTGTGTCTGTGAGAAATTACTACAATTATTCTCTTGAAATGAACTGATTCACACCAATTGTATTTAATAGACCTAGACAATCAATGGCAATTTGCTTTCATCCAAAAAACAATTTGTTGAATTGGTCGTGTAACTTTGTCGCATTTAAGTTTAGTCAAGTACCGGTTCTTCTACCCAAAATAATACTGACTAGACATACTTTAAACGTTTATTTACGTGTTATTAACATGACAAAAGATATGTGCTACTTGGTGACTCTGTTTGCCACCCACAATATAGATGTGTACTGAATGATTTCCAGTGTAAGTGAAATAGAAACACATGTCCAGTCATGATGATGAGAGAGTACTTAAGCTTTATTGATAGGCCTGTGGGGTCACATAGGAAACCGTCTATGTGAATTTGTCACTGGATTTCTATGGTAATGGTTACATCTATTATGATGAGGGTTCAAAAACTCAGCTATTAACTCCATAAACATGACAACACAAAATCAACCATTGAGAGTGGTTTTTATGTTATACCAAGACCTATTTTAGACAACTTTATCTTTTTCAAATGGTATTTCATATATTCAAAACAGTCTTTAAAACTTTCAAAGCAAATAATGAGTCACATTCTGTGAGGGAATCAAATGTGTTACACATATTCCAAATGGAAATTTTACACCCCAGTAACTATAAACACATGGTTTACACATGGGCCACCTTTTCTAAGAAAAAGGGTGAATCTATTATAGCACCAAAGTATGTGTGCTGACAGTATATCTCTCTTTTACTTTAGAGAACAGAGTGTGAATATTCAACTATCTTGATTGTTTTCCAGGAGAAATATTCTAAGTATTTGACAATGTTGAAGACGCGCTTTTAAAATGCACAACTAGTTCTTGGAGTGACTTCAAATGTACATAGTTCTGACACAAACAAATTGTTGTAACTACACAGATAGAATGTAGATTTAAAAGTTTTACTTTGTTTGTTTCGGTTCCGATATTAGAATCTAAAACTTTCCTCTATCTCTCCCTTGCTTTCAACATGGCTATGGGATGCAAGACATTTTTCCAGGCACTGCCATTCACTTATCATCTTCAGTTTTTTTTCTTTGCAAACTAAAACAGTTACAATTACTATTACTAAATCTAAAAGTTATTTTGTAATGCTTTTTGTATGTCTATATGTGTACAGCTTTCCTGTAATTTAGCGTATAGTATAATGCAATGAAAGTCGCTTTAGATGAAAGTGTCTGCCAAATGCATAAATGTAAATGTTTTATTGCTTTCTTTCACTCTTTCTCTCTCTCTTACACACGCATGCTTTGGCCCTCTAACCTTAAATGCCATCTGATATTCTTTTGGCTAATTAAATTTCTGAAGCAGAGGCACATTGTGTCACATGACTTCCCAATATTGGTTGAACTACATGGATCCGGATCCTCTGAAAATACACAGTGGCAGACTAATATGCCCTTTAGAATACAATACATTTTGTTCCAGCTTCATAATTGTTTAAACAAGTGCTCTGTTGCTTTTGGACATTTATCCAACCTTATTAAGCCGTTAACCAATATGGTCTCATGGCGTGGCGGTTGTGGTAACAGAGCGGTTTATCATTTGGACCGGTTTTTACAACCCTGCACAGCAGCACTGGGCTTTTGGGACCATTTTTCCAAAAATATTTTCTCCCCATTTTCCCCACAATGTATGTAGGACAGACCGCACGTTAACTATACGGTCTTCAGCCGTATTCATGATGTGGAGCCTGGTGGAGACATGCACAATATGAATATCCAGCATTCTTTCATTAGGAAAAGCAATTCACGGATAGATAGGATTAAGCAATAGTGAAAATCTTCATGTTATGAGTAGTCTCAATCTGAAGGATCATATTTATCATGTTGACGATATTTGAGCCAAAAAAGAGCTGGGGAGTGGGTAGCCGCTTTGTACAGCAAGAAGGTTCCTGGTTTGAGAACCAGCTAACCTTTGACCTTCCCCGTGTTGAGTGGGCTTTCCTGCAGGCACTTTGGTTTCCCCATAAATTTAAAAAGATGTGGGTTAGGAAAATATGGGCTCGGTGTCTGTGGTCGGAGGTCTGTGGATATTTCCCAAAAACTTTTTTTTAACAGTTTAACAGTAATCTTCTAATGATATATCATAAGAACTGGATAAAACAATTTTGTGCATGACTTTATAAGTGCTAGAGTAAAGGCCTGTGCACAGATCATATTAATCATTTCAGCCCAATTTTCGTACCATTTTTTTAAATTATCTAACTGTTTGGCAACAGGCTGGACAGAACACAGAACTTTTTTCTGGATATTACCCAATCAAGTTACTAAAGAATTATCTAAGGAATTGTTAGGCAACCATGTTCCGTGCATTTGGAACAAGAACCAAAACTATTACATTTCCTTTGATTCCCATCTCTACTCTCAGGGTTTACACACCCATAAATATTTTGTTTTGGGCTCTGTGAATTAAAGGGATGTCCTGCCTACACAACCTGGCAATCATCCCTTTTCCCTGTTTTTTCCTGTAAGAAATAATGATCACAGACTTCCCATCTGCCTGTGGACACAGTCTGCAGAGCCTTTCAGGATTTCAAAAAAATAAGGAGCTCTCATGGCTGGCACGCTGTATTTTATTTTGTATTTTATTTTGCACTGTAGTAATGGAATGAAAGGAAAGTGTGTTATAAAATGGATTATTGAAAGTGCTAGGTGAAATTGATTAAATAAGCAGAGGACTGTCCTTGCATAACTGATTATGCACTGACTGCAGTGCGTCAGTAGGGGTGAATAGAATATCACTGAAACAGCATTAGGTTTCAGATGATCCAAGTATCCTTCCCACTGTGCGAGAATGAAGCGCTGAAATAAAATCGTCTGAGAATGGTCTGTTTTATAACGTCCCTCAGTGTGAGACTACAGGACTGGAATTTTGATGGTTGATTTACCTGAACAGGGAAATAAATTAAAATAATGGTTTTCATTGTTTTTGCGCACAGAGATTTATGGATGACAAAGTATTATCAGCACATTTTAAAAGGGGTACTCTGATCCTCTAAACGCTTGTCATTATTAAAGTAAAAAGAACAAAAAAAAAGAACACTTGGTCTTCATGGGACTTGAAGACTAGACTGCCAGCTACGCATAATAACAGTTATCCTATAGGGTCTCAGAGGTTGATCCAGGGATGGGGAGATTTTTATATTTACATTAATTCATTTAGCAAATGCTTTTATCCAGTGTGACTTACAAAAGAACATTCATCATTTTTTTGTACAAAATGTAACGTTCCTGTAGTGCTTCTTGCATCTTTAACTAGAAATTAAGATTAATCTCTCTGACATGTAAAGCGGTCAATTTCAGTGGACGTGTCATCTGAGGCTGAAGGTCTTGTATGACAACTGCCATTCATGTGGAAAAAACAAAGTGATGTGGAATGCAACACAGTCACAAAGATAGAGAACCTAAACTAGTAGATCAACCACAATCAAAAACAATGGAAATTGTAATGTGTAATGTTTATTTCTTGTACAGATTAATCCAGTGTTACAGTAATGTTATTTATTACTTAAAATGTATCTGTTACTGTTCTCGATTATCCAGAATAATACGTTTGATTCGCCCCCTTATTTTGGAAAAATGAAGAAAATCATGTAATGCACGGTGGCCGTCTACCACATTGCGAATGTTTCTTTGATGGAAAGAAATCTTGATTTGGTTTTAAGTTGTTTTATAAATTCATACAATAAGAAAAAAAGCCAATCTTTTTCATATAGAAAGCTGATGTAACTGTATCCACCATAGTGTTGTCTCTCAGGAGCAGTGTGTTTTGGAGTTATTTCAAAACAAGCACAGTAGTCAGCATGCTTGCTGTTGCTCACAGCAGTGCAAGAACACCTAAAAACAATGACACACACACTGGCGTGTTTCCCTTGAATTTTGTTACCTGCAACATCAAATTCAAATGGCTCTATCTAGACCTGCAGTCATGTGACTATATTGTGTAGATGACATGTCCTTCTAGTGGATTAAGGTGTCCCTGTAATCTATTTTTTATAAAGCGCATAATAAAACTAACAAAAATCAATTACATCCGTTAATAACCACAAGTTTGAAATCATTGTCTCAAATAATCTGATAAACTGATCTATAGTTTCAAAGCAACAACATAAGCAAACACCTTTGTGACCCAAACTTAACCTCCGGTGCACATCCACAAAGAATAAAGTCCCTGCAGATTATTTCTGATAACAAGCAAAAGAAATAACAAGTAAATGACATTAGCTAGCAAGTTAAAAGTATGTCTTGTCAGTATTATTATGGGTTACCAGTAGAAGAACCATTACTTGACTAACCTAAAATGCAACAAAGTTACACGACCCATTCAACAAATTGTTTATTTAATCCAATTATATACAATAAAGTTAAATATAAATAGTTATTTTTAGTCACTAGCCAGACCGATTAACAAACACAAGAACAGAAGTTAACTTCGGGCCAGGTGTGTGCGTCCGATGAAACCATCCATAACTTTGGAGCAGCCACCGCAAATATATCAGTATATTGTTGTCAAGATGATTATATAACATCAGGTATTCCATATTGTGCGCCCAGACCTTTATTAAACCAGAATCAACTGTTATATTAGTTAAGTTAGCTAGCCTAGCAAGTTATAATAGAGCAAACATGTGTTAGTAACTGGCTACGCTGCTGTGTCCGGCAGGGCATGAGCTGAACAAGTGTTTCCATTCAACATGTGGTATATTAGAAACATTTGTCCAGGGTCTTTCTGCAGGGGCCCTTGCAGTATTTCAACTCAGAATACTTGACCACCCCCTACTGAGCTCTCCATAGCCCCCTCCTTTATGGTGATTTTATGTTTGTAATTATAATTATGAAACTCTAAACTGTAAATTATGGTTTTAATGCTTATTAGAACAAAGCGTAGATCTATATAAGCATGTGACATCTGGTGTGTTCACGTTTACTTTTGTCTTGTTTGTGTCTTGTTTATTGTGTTGTTTTTGATTGTTCCCAGGTGTGGTTAATTATACTTGTCATTTTCTCTTTAGTCCTAGTCAGTATAAATAGTCCTTTTGGCTGATCTTGTTTGTTTGTTTATTTCTAATGATGATCCAGCACTTGTTCCAATAACCCTAGGGCTAAAATATGTGTTACAGCGTACGCTAATGTTCCGTGTTATATGGTCATTTCGGTCTTAGGAAGAATCTTGAGCTTTCTGAAATGTAATTCATCTTCATGGCTTGACTAATGTTATTCAGGTGACTGATGGAAACCATTACTTGAAATCCTTTACAATATGACGACTGACTTAGCGTTCTTGCTCCCCCAAAAGGTCGATATGAAAATCTATAAATCTCCAGTTACATACAATATGTGTCAGTGGCTGTGTTTAGGAATACACAGAGGATTTGTTGCATAAAAAAAATGCAAATTTTGATTTGGAGAGGGATTTTCTAGTAAATCAGTATCAAGACAGTCACTCAATTGAATTTTCATGTAAAGTGATGTAATGGGATAGTGTCAGTAAGTGGCCGCCTCTCAAGCTACTGGTCATCTGAACAAAGCATTCAGCAATGGAATGCTTGATATATAAAACATGGGGAGTAATTGGGGACTTACGCACAACCTATGAAAGAAATGAATGAAGCGGGACCGCGTCTGTGTCTCGTCAGGCAGACGCCAGTAAAAAAAATCAGGAGATGTCAAAGGTCATCCACTAGGTTTGCTGTTGGATGTCAGTCTGACTAGAATCACAGCCGGCCTAGTTTACTGCCTGCTAAATATACCATGAAATAACATTTAGCTCATTCGTTCGACTGTGTTCAGAGAAAGTACCTATTAAAAGCTTCAGCAAATGAAGTCAAAGTGAATTTTCGTCTCATTATTATGAGATCAAAAGAGCTTCTTCTGACCCACCTCCCTGAAATCCACAAGGCCGAAATTCTGGCCCAAAATCAGTCGAACTGAAACATCATAAAATGTGGCAACAAAGTAGTTTCAAAGAAACACTACGTGTCCACAACACCCACAAAGATAACAACCTGCCGATGGGAGGCTGTAAATTACCAAACCAGACCGCATCTGCGACTACCGCATTGACATGGCTATGCAATTAGTGACAGCTGAGCAAACTGTCCTGGCCGTTCCCCCAGCTGAGATCCCACCTCTCCCCCTCATCCAGCCTGGTAGTGTCCTCGATCCCGGGTCAGTTATTCATTGCCTTAACCTCTGGAGCACACAGTTCCTAACCTAAGAATCTGCACCCGGTCCACACAAACATCAAAGGTATGGTCGTGTTTTTTCTCCTACTGCTGCCAGACTCCCTGGTAATTAGTCTTATTCTGAATGCTTTTGGAACTGGATTGCATGGGATTGAATAGGCCCAAGAGAGCCCTGAATACAGACATGTCAGGCTGAAGGGTTGCGTACAGGGTTGGTTTGGCCCCCTTGACTGAAATGCGTGGCGGGAACTGTATGTGAAACCTCACGTTGTCTGACCGCTGTGATGGAGTTACAGTACAGTTGTGGGAAGCATGCTTGAATGTAGGTTGTGTACTATTGACCTCATGTGTGTTGAGAAAGATATGTGGTCATTTTGTCATTTCTGTGTCAGAGGCTTAAAATAAATATGTTGTATTTGGTAGGTTGATCAGTTATTTAGGGAATATTTGAGATGGATCATTCAGTATGTATGTACTGTTTGGAAAATCCACACACAGCCATTAAATTAAATGAAACAGTGTTTATTTGCATTCTTTACTGAGATCTGTAAATGTTCCATATGCACAGAGGACAAAATACTGTTGCTACACATAACAACTTTATTTGCATTAACATTCATGGAGGGTCCAAGTATTTGTGTAGTCTATGAACCGTCAGACGGTCATATGTGATGTGTGCCAGTTTACATGTCTGAATCATTTAAAGGTTAAATAAAGTGTGATGTGACAGACACTCAGGGTGTAAGATAAAGAGCACCTGTAGACAAAACCCATAGGGGAAAAATTGTGGCGCACACGGCCAACAAAGCAAAAAAAATATATATATATATATTTTTTTTTTATAAAATAATGTTACTGAATCTGAATTGTTTTTCAAACTAGTAGTCTTAACACTCCTGTTAAATGTAAAAATCCCTGTCCATGTCCTATTGCATAATTTCCAAATTCACAATATCTATATGGCAATTACCCAGTACACCTTTGTCCTATAGATGGCGCTGTTTCACACATTTCTAATGTTGACCCTGGTGGGCTTCAGTGTAAGTGTCCCTCCGGTGGATTCGGACACAGCAGCATATGACCTGGAGAGTTATGATGTGGACTCGGATGCGTGGGACCTGAACACGTATGGAGAGACATATGATTATGATGACCTGGATGAGGAGGTGAGAGGATGAATAAAGATTTGACTAAACATTTGTTTACAGGATGAAATATTAATATTTGATTTGCTTTCACAGAGAATCACTGAAAAATGTTTTTAGGAATAGACCAGGATCACCTCTGAGCTAACAAATCTGAAAACATCACAAATCTGCATATTTAGTGTTATAAAAATGTTGTCATTATGCTCTTGTTCATCATTTAAGTCATTTTGTCTGACCTCTCTTCTCACAGATTGAGGTTGGGATGCTGGCTCCTCTTCCTGTCACTCAACCACCTGCTATAGTTCCTCCTCGGGACTATGTGGAGGAAGTGACTCTGCCACTCCGCCCAACAAAATCACCTGCCCCTTCCACCCTGGACTTCCGTGCACCGGGACTGTTTGGTCCTGACACAGGCTTGGGTAAATAGATAACTGGTTGACTGATGAAGAAATTAGTTTCAACTGTCAGTTTGGCACCATCTCGTGGTTGACGTTCATAACACAGTCATCTGCTTTTCTAGGACTTCCTTCCTGCCTGCTGTGTGTGTGTGTCAGTGGCAGTGTGTACTGCGATGACTCAGAGCTGACTCAGATTCCTCCTCTTCCCAAAGACACCACACACTTCTATGCTCGCTTCAACAAGATCACTGAAGTCAAGACTAAAGATTTCGTCAATCTCAGTAAGACTTGGAAAATTCTGTCATCATTTACTCCCCCTCGAGTTGTTCTAAATCTGTATAAATTTGTTCTGCTGAACACAGAGAAAGATATTTGGAAGAATGCTTGTAACCAAACAGATATTGGCCACCATAGGAAAAATTACTTTATACATTTCTTTGTTCTGTTGAACACAAAAGAAGATATTTTGAAGAATGTAGAAAAGCAAAGAGTTTTGGGGCACTTTTGACTACCATTGTCATTTTTTCTATTTACTATGGTAGTCAATGGGGCAATCTGAACACCCTTGAACAACCTGAAAACAAGCATGATCTCCAGATACCTGCACTGATTTTCTGGCTGCTGTTCTCAGATCAGCTGAAGAGGATTGACCTGAGTGGAAACCAGATTAGTAGAGTGGATGAGGATGCTTTCCGTTCACTATCTCAACTCCAGGATCTGTTTTTGGCTGACAATAACATCCAGGCCCTGCCAGAACTCCCAGCCAGCATGAAACACATCGATGTCCGGAATAACCAGCTAAGGAGTGCAGGCGTGCATGCTGAGGCCTTTAAGGTACAGCATATAGATATGTATGGAATATATAGCATATACTGTAACATCTCAAGTATATTGCTTTACTTAGACGAATCGCTTGCTGTTTTCCTCAATTGTGAGTCGCTTTGGATAAAAGCGTCTGCCAAATGAATAAAAAATCTTGTTCATCTCAATTTCTTCTCCTGAACAGGAAATGAAGGAACTGCAGTTTTTGTATCTCTCCAGTAACAAGTTAGACTACATTCCTGTAGCATTGCCTGAGACCCTAAGAGTGCTTCACCTCCAGGTAGGAAAGAACTATTTCTACTCTCCATATGTCACTACTGAAAAACAATAAATCAAATCTAATGCTTCTTATTTTCTCCAGAACAACAATATCCAGAGCATAAGCCAAGACACTTTCTGTAACAGTCACGACATGAGCTACATACGGAAAGCCTTGGAAGATATCAGGCTTGATGGAAACCCTGTGGACATCAATCTGTATGCCCAAGCTTACTTCTGCTTACCACGTCTACCTGTTGGCACTCCAGTTTAGTAGAAAATATGTGACCCTGGAAGACAAAACCAGTCACAAGTGGCACGGGTATATTTGTAGTAACAGCCAACAATAAATGGTATGGGTCCAAATGATCCATTTGTCTTATATGCCAAAAATCATTAGGATATTAAGTAAAGATCATGTTCCATGAGGACATTTTGTACATTTCCTACAGTAAATATATCAGAACTTTGGATGCAGCGAAACAAATCGCGAACAAAAATGACCGGGAAACACGCCTACAAACTTCACTCGCTGCTGCTGCTCTTTGGGAATTACTCACTTAAGTTTGGTATCTATGTAAAGATTAGAATTTCAGCTTTCATCTATTCTCCACAACATCATTACAGCGATAAGCCAAAGAGAGCGTTAAAACAAACCTGTTTCTTCCTAGCAGCGGCCTGCTACAGCGCCTCAGATTAACAACTTTAAAGGCGATTTTCTCAATGTTCCAATTTTTTTGCACCCTCAGATTTTGAAATAGTTGTATCTCGGCCAAATATTGTCTTATCCTAACAAACTAAACATGGAATGAAAAGCTCATATAATAAACCTTCAGAATATTAAAAAATAATAAATAAAAAATTGCCCCTTGTGACTTTTTTTTTGTGGTCCGGGGTCACATATCTCATCCTTTTTCTTAGGTGTGTGTGTGTTTTCTTGTGATATTGAGAATATTTTGGTACATGCCTAAACGTCTCACTAGACACAATCAGTCATGACACAGAAAGTCAGAGTAAGATTCTAAACTTCATAAAGTATAACGCTTGTGCCCTTTTTTCACCACAAAGTGGCGCCCTTTTCCAATCCGTTCTGCCTGTGGCAACAAATTGTGCATTTAAAGCTCCATCTGTTAGAAGTGTCATTTAATCTCAGAGTGATGCTAAAACAGTCTTTGAGAACATCGAGCTTTATTCATGAAATTGTTTATTTGCTTGATTCTCTCAGTCTCTCTGTGTTTTTCATTCAGAAGTTTGTCAGGAAGCATACAGTTACATCTATTTTTAAATCAACTTGTTCATGTCTGCAGGTTACTTAGCAACTGTCAAATATTTATAGTTTGACATTTACCCGTGTGCACGACGTAAAGATACTCCTAGATGATTTGCGCTGGATGTTAAGCAGCTGTACAGACAACAAATACTGTATATTCCCAAAAGAATGAACAGGCTTTCAGATGCTGTAGGCTTTAAATCAAAGCCATAAACACTGGATTCAGATTGGACAAAGTGTTGCATGAGTCTTCATTTCAGACATCCTGGATGCATGTTACAGCACATTTGAATAAAGCCCAAATAAATCACTGTAAAATGACATTTATTGCTGAAATCCGCAGTGCATTATTGAGAGATAGGTAAAACACCACTAAACTCTCCACTCTCCTCACCGAACGATCCTCCCTTTGTCATTTGTCTAATGTTATTTGCACATGGGCTCATATCATCCTCCGCCCCTTTTCTGTCGCATCTGCCTCTTTTTTTAACCTCTACCAGGCAGCTGGTGACTCACTCGATGAATAAAGGCGAGAGAAACCCCAGCAGCTGAGTTGCAATGATACACAGCCTTTACTCAAACTGAGCTGTTTGCAGTTAATTGCGACACGAAAAGAGACGTGTTTGCGATGAGGATGCAACCAAATAAAAAGGTTTCGTAAACAACATCCAGGATTGCTGGTACGAGGGCTCGTAGTGCACCTGCTAATGCCATGGATTCGCATCCGTATTCTCTCCCTCGCTCTCTCCGGCGGGTCCATGAAGGTGACCTTGCATTCTGCCTGAGCTCATCCATTGATCTCATCACCGAAAGAACCTACGGGCTTCCCTCCCACATGATTCAGAAGAGAGAGGGGCTGTAGATCGGTGCATATGCTGTGTGGGTGTATTTCAGCTGTGTTTGTGTGTTTATGTGTGTGTAGGTAGCAGGTGAGGAGAGGGGCGAAAGAAAGCGAAATGTTTAAAACACATCTTTTGAACGAGCCCTGCCATCAAAAAGCAAATAACAGATATACAAAGGTTCTCTTCAGCCTCCCACATGCAAACTGACTGACTCAATTGTGGTCGTATATCAAATTCTTGGGGGGGCTGGTGTTTTATGAAGCTTGCTGAAGTGAGAACAATAGATCAGGGTTGATTTCCAGTACAGTAATAATTACAGTAAGTGAGTCATTTTGCACTATTTGGACTTGTGTATTTTTATTTTTGATAATGGCAATGTTACTTCATTGACATGTGCTGTAAAAGAGCGGCTCTGCTAAAAATCTATTGAAAAATGAAGAGAATAATTATTTTGGGCCCTTTAAATACAGTACATCGCCCAAGTCATCGATGCACGTCATCCTCAAACCCGAATAATAAATAGCTGTGTCTATTCTATAGGCTCTAATCAGCGTAAAGACAATAGAGAGAAGAAGCCATTTAAACTTCAAAGCACACTGGTTTCTACTGCAGGGGAGAGTGACAATTGTGCCTTGGAAAGAAAGGGGGAGGGAGACAGAAACAGATTAAAAGTAAAAGTAAGAATTATGAACAGAGAAAGAGAGAGAGAGAGAGAGAGCGGTGGCTGTACTGCAGTCAGGAACACTGGGGGCTGGTGTGGGTGTGCGATCAATAAATGAGTGTTCTGTGGACAAAGTGAGAGACAGAGAGAGCGAGAGAGAGACATAAAAAATAAGAAAAAATTCCCTGAATTAAATCATACTATAGAGTTCACTTACTGTACATGTGGTGTAGAAAATGGACGAGGAAATACATTCTGAGGCCATTTTCTTTACACCCCGCTGCGTTTTATGAGAGCACCGCAGTAAATGAAAACACTCATCATTTGTGACCGCTACAGGTATGCCGTATATCCATTACGATTGAATCAGAGCCACAATGGCCACGCGCATAAATTCAAACCCATCCTCACATTTATGTGTAAATAAATAAAAAAAAACTGTACATCAAACTCACAGCCAGCGCTGACAACCCAAGTGGTCAATATTAAAACATAAGAATGAGGCACCCAGTGGCCTCTTCACGTGGAGACAGTGCAGGTCTCAAAACCAGGCAAACATAGGAACAAATGCTGGAACATAAACTCACTCTTCCTTTTGTGGTAGAGGTATGCAATGAACGGAGGTCAACCTTGAAGATATTTACTCCTCCAGAGAGTTACAGGATGAGAAGAGTCCATGCTGCCCCCTCACCCCATCATAGCCAAATATGGCATCTGGCCATTCTCCTCCCTCTCAAAGGAGACATCTGTTTTCAAAGGCACAGTGATAGTTTTGTGGAGTAAGCATGTTGCTTTGCCATTTAAGGGAAGGTTTCACCCAGCAAATGGCTGCAGGGCAGAGCACCTTAGTGTACGTCTTTTCTTAGATGGATGATGAATGAATAATAAGTAGACCATTGGTCATTCTTTGTATATTTAAATGAAAGAGAAATAGAAAGTAAAAGATAACAAAAATCTGGTGCACTGGCTGAAACCATAACTATAATATATAACAGTGTGAAAAGGTATAAATGAAACGTCTTCATATTAAATTGGACTTTATTACTTACAGTAGAATTCTGTTAAGAGCTACATCTTCATTTTATTCAGTAGCCTTTAAAGTGCTATTAAAATATTTTCCAGAGGTGGAAAGAAGTGATGTAATTCTACTTTAGTACTTTAAAGTACAGAAGTATCTGTAGTTTGTTAGAGTGGTTTTACTTTATTATTACATTATAAAGCGTAATACATTGTGCATACATCATAAATATACATATAAAGCATAAAACATTTAAGTTTTTTACCTTTAATACTTAAGTACATTAAAATCTAGGACTCATTTATAGAAATGAACAATGAGGAGATTTTAGTGGCATCTAAATGATTTGCAACCAACGTCTCACTCAAGCGCTCACCCTTCCCTTTCACTGGCTGACACCGGACAAAGATGTCGTCACGTTTTCACTTCTTTACTGAAGGAGATAACATTTACAAAACACGCTCTGTCAAGCAGTTTGTCCATTGAGGGCTTCTGTAGAAACAACATGATGAATTCTATGTAAGGGGACCTGCAGTGTATGTAGATAGAAATAACTAGATAAAAATAACGCTTCATTATGTAAGGTGTTTACACACCTCTGATTCTGAAGACATAGATATGTATATTATAATGCATTTCTGTCAATAGATCTTCCTTAAAAATCACACACAGCACCTTTAAATAATATGTTTGAGTAGAAGTAAGAAAGTACTCTATATCGTATAGATAAATGTATTTATGAAATGTACTGTATATTATGCTTTATAATTAAAAGTAAAAACACAGATAAAGTACAAAAATGGACATGAGTGTAAAAATACGGTCTACCTATATGGTACTTTCTATTAGCAATTTGCACAAAATGTAAATACTTTCAGAAAAAATGTACCCAGGCTGTCACTGGGGTGGTACCCTTTCAATAAGTACCCCAGAGATACATATTGGTACCAAATATTTGAACCTAAATTATACATAGAAGGACCTTTTTAAAAGGTACCACCCCAGTGACAGCTTGGGTAAATTTTTTAACATTTTCTTTCTGACAGTCAAAATATTGCATGCATACTTGACATTTTCAGATGAACAACTTGTATTTGTTAAACAATGTAGTGGCTCAAGTGTTTCATGCGAAACATATAAAGCCAGCACAGATATGGGCTAAAATCAATATCCAATCAAACAGGAAACAGATGTGCAAGATTTCCTTAAAATCACTGTGTTTTATTTCTCTGTTGCTATCATCACCAGACGCCCGCAATGATAGAAAGGTTCACTGCAAGCTGCTAAAAGTCTGCCACCACCTCCCTCTTTCTCCTCCTTTAATGTGAGCCTCACAGGGAATGACATGATCCTCTTTAAACTGTCTTACCTTCAGAAAGAAAGGTTTATCGTCTCATCGACTCCAGCCGGAGATCGTATCCAGTCCGTGGCTGAAACCGAAAAGATCAATGAGACGCTATTGGAAAGCTCTTTTCCTCCCTCTCTTTCTCTACCTAATGAGTTCAAAAGAACAACAAGGAATTTTAGTAATCTGACGTTATAAATGAGTCTCTGAATCAAAAGAACATCACACATGTTCAGCTTTGGTCACATTCACCTCGGTAATAAATCTCAGAGATGTGATTCATCAATCACTCGGCTGTGATCATTTATTCAAATTGCTTGATTCAGACTAACAGGCTTTTAAATGAGGCCTTCATAAGCTACAAGATTAGAGGAATGTTTTTTTGCATTTCTAATCACTGTATACGCTTCTCTTTCCAGCTGCCTTGTGAAAACCAGAAGCTTACAGATGTTGCCGTGCTATTGGAGAGCTAAACATAAAGTGTGAAGAAAGAAGCAAAGAGAAGTGTTCAGGAAACATTCATTTTTTAACAATTTTGTAAAGGCACAGAAATGCATATTTTCTATATACTGTGTGTGTGTGTGTGTGTGTGTGTGTGTGTGTGTGTGTGTGTGTGTGTGTGTGTGTGTGTGTGTGTGTGTGTGTGTGTGTGTGTGTGTGCGCGAAAAGGAGCATTCGCTGTCTTTTGTCAGAATGCTTTTCCAGTAGGCGAATGACTGAGCAGGTAAGAGACTCTGATATCTTAAGCATCTATTTTCACAGCTGTTCATGAACTTTCACCTGCCGCTCAACAGCGAACAAGATGACATGTGTGTAGAGCCGCCGATCCTTACAGAGATAATGACATAATTACATTGGACATTTCATCAAGGAAGAAAAGGCAACGTGCTCACTTCGAAACTTTTCTTAAGACTGCAAAAAGACTTAAAACACTTTCTTTCATCGTGAGTAGTCAAACATAAAACACACACGTCACAATTTTCTCTTTGCGAGATATTATGCCATTCATTATGAGTCGTCCCCATGCTTCAGGCTTTGATTTTTTTTGTAGCACAGCGCTGAGCCACAGACGTTTCGCTTTAAGATGCATTTAATTGAATTCATCTATCTTTCAGCATGGCCACTGAGGAGATGAGGGGCTGGTCACACTACAGATGGAGGGTTGCGGACTGCCAGCAGCGGCTTGCCATTGCAGTGCCAAAACAGTCCATCCTTCTGGATTGCTGCCTAGAAGGTATATGGCGGTGTACAGGGAGGTTCAAGCGCAATGCTGAGTGAAACCACCAATAATTTCCCTTCAGCAAAGAGAACTGGATGAAAATCTTGTTTTTACATTTCTGCTGTGTTTTTGAATGAGTGTAGAAATAAAGCTCCCATGTGAGTCTCATACAGTCATCAGTGTACACAAGATGAAGAGATTGTACGGCCCTTTTAATCACGATCATTGGCGCCATTGCTTTATTAGCGAGTCTGCGGATGCACTGTAATCCAATCATTTCAATCAAAGCACGTGACAAGACCATCGCTCAGCCTGTTAACATATCTGACCCTTACATTCTCAATCTATTCCCCAGTGTACGGTCCCCTGGGGCTAGCCACGCAAGAGGATGAGATTCTCCACCCAATGATCGTCACCCTTGGGGCCTCAGGCGAGGGGAAATTGCTTAATGGTCCACCAAGTCACGTTAGAGGATTGGGTGAGTTTGAGGACAGTAAAAACATCTAGGATGCTAATGGAAATGTCAGTGTAAGATGATGTAAGATTCTTGTTAAACATCAGGACGTGGAAGACCATGGAGGTGGTTGCAAGGCAGGTTTTAGTCTAAAGTGAGCCCCACAAAATAACCCAGTGCACTAAATGTATTTAAAGTGGTCTGTTTTCACACTAGTTTGGAAAAAAATGAAAATTCTGTCTTTATTTACTCACCCTCGAGTTCCAAATCTGTATACATTTCTTTGTTCTGTTGAACACAAAATAAGATATTTTGAAGAATGTAGGAAAGCAAACAGGGCATCATTGACTACCATTTTCTACCATTTTTCTTACTATGGTAGTCAATGGTGGCCAAGAAAAGTTTGGTTACAAGCATTCTTCCAAATATCTTTCTATCTTATTGTTGATGGAATCATTTACTTGTATAATATGTTTAAATGTGTTAAATCTAAAATTGTGGGTTAGGGTGTAATTTCTGTACCACTGACATAACCAAAAAGAATTACAAAAACTAAATAGGTTTCCTGAACATCTTCCATTGGTCTCGCAGTGCATGGTTGTGTAGAAACAACAAAACATAGGCTGCTAGGATGACTCAAATGGACTGAGATCACAGAAAGCAGGGGAAGTGCATGCTGTCATGTCCCAAATTTAGTCATTTCTGAGTCTCTGTGTTCTTAGGAACAGATAAAGATTGCCTTGGCTCCTTTTAGGGAGTACAGCTGTGTACTTCACGTGGAAGTCTGGTGTCTTACTAGCAGTTGTTTACTGTGGTAAAGACATGACATATAACATAACATGCACAGTTTTCTATGGACATATCTGGATTTATAAAAATAAATATGTGCACACCCTGGATGCTCTTGACTGTGCTCACACACACATTAAGGATGAAATCTACACAAAGTCGTGTACATAAAGCCCTGATGATTTATCGTGCCCCACCACAGAACTGATCAACAGGGGTCAGTAGTGAGCAAGCTGCAGAGCCGCAGTATGGTAGAGGAATGTATCAACATTCTGCAAGGGTGTAAATAAGCAATCCGCTGAGAGCAGAGGACTGGCTGTCAGGGCCGTCTGGCCTCGTCCCCCTGGAGTTAAAGTAACATGGTGTCTGGAAAGCTGTCACACATGAGGCCCATCCTACAGATGTGACTCTTGACTGCTGAGTGAGACAATAAGATACAAAGTGACAACGCAGCCTGGCAGCTTCTGCAGTCTTCTCTTGTCACACCACAGCAGTTACATCTAATGAAAACATCAACATGACATACACTACATTGGAGTACTAAACCTTTAGATTTACAAATCGACATATAATTAAAGAATTTTTTGTAAACGCTGCTGCATCCCTAAATTTTGAGGTAAACTTTTGTTACAAAAACACACTATTTGCACACTTCAATTTATCGTGTCACCTTTTCTGTTGCCATTTTAGCTTCTCCTGCGCTCAAAATCATAGGGACATCTTCACAATTAGAATAAATAAACCAAATCAATACTTGACAAGTCTGCGAGTATTCTCAATTCCTTGGACAATCATTTTAACTCAAGTATTCAGAGTATCATTTTCCAGTTTATAGAGACTAAATGATTTTTGTACTCCACATACATCATTTACTAAACTAACTGAAAGAACATTATCTGTTAACTTGTAGATAAGTCTTGCACGGACTATTATGGTGGCACCACATAACATTCAGAGTTCACGTGATGTCTATCTGCCCATATGCCTACTGCTACTTATTTATTTCTTACTTAGTTTTTTGTCTTGTTTTCCAGTACAATTATTATTAGATCAAGATACATTTACTCAGAATGAAATGAGTCTTGTTTTCCTAAAAAAAAAAGCAAGTTTCTTAAAACCAAAAAAATATTTGCTTTAATAAAGAAAAAGATTAGCCAGTAGGGTAAGAAAAATTATCTTGAATTAAGTACTTAAAAGATTTTTGGTGGATATTTTTTCTTGTGTTTACATAATTACGATTTTTTTTAAATATATTAGATCATTTTGCCTATTATACAGCCGCAGAAAAATTAAGAGACCATTCCAACTTTTCATTTCAAACCAGCATTTCTAGATATATTGTGATCATTCCAGTCCAGTGTCTGTTCAGCAATGTGAAAGACTGACAGCATGACAAGACACATGAGAACTGTCATAAAAATTGAGATCACATAATTTGTGCAAAAGATGGTGCCTGTGGCCTTGCGGCACACTACATGTCCGAATTTACTTGCGTTCCTTCACTCCTTCAGTTTGACTATATTAGTGAAGTAATGCAGAGAAAAGTGAATAAGGGTGTGGGGGCGATTTCAGACAGCCAGTTACTCTTGACAGGCTCTGCACCAATCAGATTGATCCAGTAATGTTTGTCAGCCGCTGGGTTGATGTGCCGGAGTGAGCTGAGGAGAAGTAGACGTTGCTGATGTTTCTTGTGGTGAACTGCACTGCATTTGTTTTACTCACAAATCTCCTGTGCAATTTTTCAGCTGTAATTTGATAATACATTTCAGTACTTTGTCATTGTCTCTTCCTCTTTATTTGACTCTTCAGTGGCTGTCGTAGGGCCTTGACACCTTTTTGATCTATGCTTGAGTTTAGGTAATATTTCTTGTGTCCCATCTGAGCGACCACAGAACAGTTTATAACAACACAAAGCTTCTCATGGGGAAACTGGTTTTCACCCAAATAATTCTTCAATGTTTTTGTGAGAATCATTGACAGCACTTCTGTCTGACTGGGGTAACCCAAGAAGTGAATAGGAGCCTAATGGAGTAGACTCTTTATAGCACAAAGCATCTTCATTTAGAAATAAACCATATCTTTCCAGTTTTTGAGTAGTTAGGGTGTGAGTGTGTGTGTGTGGCGCTGGGCCAATGCCCAACAACACGTGTGATATGTGTTAGTGATGATGCATTCTGGGTGTGTTGATTAAAACCACTCGATACCTTCATTTTTCCCCCTCCTCCTGTTTCACAAGCCTTATTTATTTCAGGCGCATCATAAGTGTCTTCTCCACTCAGGCCTCTTCTCTGGTGCTTTGGTTCTTTCTTGATCTCATTATAGTGTCAGTTCTCAGGCATTGATCTGTTTCGTGTGCTGGTTGTGGAAAGGTCAGATTGGAGTCTGGACGGACCGGCTTTTCTCTGACACGTTCTTGTTCCTCAGCTTTTGAAGTGAAGTGTGCTATTTTTTTAGCCCCACTAGTGTAAAAATAACGACTAATTACTTTAAATGGGTTTCCTTGAACACACTCTCGTCTGCCATTGCTTAGCAAACAGATACAGTTACACTCAAAATGTTCACCATTGTTCGAGCTCATGCTAGTCCCAGGAGCAAAATGGCACATTTCAAATAGTGTTTCTCAATTGCTTCAAGCTCAGGCCGAGCAACTGCCATTTAGATAAATGGAAGTGTTAACAGGTACCTTTCTGCAGGTATAATTGACCTGGTGGGCAGTAACACAGAGGCAGTAAATGATGCAAAGAGTTACGGCTTGTAATGGTAACTGGATGTCGGTTTTGAAGATTCTGGCAGTATAAATTTAGGGCATCTGTTTGGCTATTCAAATTGAAGGACAATTTTGTGTTATGCCCTTGCACTGCCTTAAGGTTACCGAATTACGGCGCTTGACGGATTGATTTCGCAATCTAACGTAAGCATCTGGGCAAACCCATTTCATATTTATATACATACAGTTTACTGTTTATTATGCAGTCGCTGCTTTAAAATGATATATAGAGGAATTCAATTACAGCCTACTTTAGACTATTACATTTGTGGAAGTAACGGTAGGATTACATTTTCCATTCTAACTGAAAAGGACATCAAAGTACACTGAATAACAATTTCTTTAGTCCTCTATTATTCAGCATCCAGTGCACATCAGACTTGCCTCAACAAATGCACAATTTTATAACATCTGTCACATAGCCTTTCCTTTCTCAAGGAGAGTTATTTAATAGCGATATGGCGACCATCCAGTTCTTGAAAGAAAAGCTATCACCATTTTCCCTACAAGTTTGCTTTATGCATTTATATAATATTATTCTTTTACTTAATTCAAGCATTGTAGTGTATATGGTATCATTAGGGCATACAGATCTACTGGACAAAACATGAAGCTGCAAGACTCTTTGGTTCCCATGGAGACCTTGTTCTCTACCTTGAAAGAGACGTGGAGTAAGAAGGAATTCCACGTTGCCGTGAATTGAAACGGCCCTTTCATGTGCTTTCATTTTTCCTAGCTACTCTTAAAAAAAAGCTTGTTTATGAGCTACAACCATCAATTACACATTTACAGCCTGTCTGCAGTTTGCTAAAGCAGCTCAACATTCAGTATCATTACTGGGATGTGGAAGCATTGCGTCTCTGTTTTCTACGTGTTTGCTTATGTGCGTGCACATTGTTATGTGTGAAAAGGTCACTCTTGTAAAGGGGTAAATGGCAAATATCTGTACTAAATCACTGTTTTGCTCGAGAGGCCAAAGGAAAGCCTAACAGGCGGTAGATCAGTAGATTTCTTTAGCTCAGGTTGATTTGTGGCTGCTGTCTGTCTATAGTGTTTCTATTCTAGTCACTTGCTCGGCTCTGTTGTGCATTTACATAGAAATTGCATTGGCTGATTTTTTTAATGCTTCTGCTGTGGGGGTCTTATGTCATCTAGATGGAGGATGGTTGGGGTGGAAGTGTCTTAGGATTTTTGTTTTAACTCCAGAACCTCGGTATTTATGGGTGGTGGCAGTATATTCATATTTTATTTGTTGTGTTTGTGAGAATAAACACTTTTTCTATTACAATAAGGGTACATTACATATACAAATCATTAATGTTAATTACCCAGTTTAATCACAAGAATGTAATTATGCAAAGTGTTAGCTACACCGGGGATGCTCAAACCTGCTTATGGAGTCATACTTTCCTAAAGAGTTTGGTTTCAACCTCACTCTAATTCACCTGCCTGCCAATGAACCAACGTTGACCGCATGACTGTTATGCTGGTGCATTTATTTAGTTTACTACAGAAAGGACACTGTGATAAATACAGCCATGTAAGGTTGTCATGATACCAAACATATCTTACTGTACTATACCAGCTGAAGTATCACGATAACAAGTAGTATCACGATGCTGTGCCATGTGCCATTCATAATTTAGATCTACAAAATTAACCAAAACTTCTTTAACACACAGATCTAGATTAAACATTTTGTTTTACTATAGTAAAGTGTATTATACTGGTAAATATGACCACACTTCTTTACATTACAATATTTTGTATTACTAACTATAGTAATTGGATAAATTGTGGAAGATAATGTAGTATACTTTAAAATTTACTATGGTAAGACTCAAAAACACTAGTAAAGTTTACTCTAGTAAATACTAAAGTACACTAGAACATCTTTCACGTGGAATCTAATTCAAATGTGCCACAAATTACATTTATACAGCAATGTTTATAAAGGCTTCTTTAAATGTGAAACTAAAGCCGTGTTCACACTTGACTTCTTTTTTGAAAAGAAAAAGTTGACAATAGCGCTTTTTTAGTTAAAAATTTTTTTTTGGTTACAAATAGCAGCCGACAACGTTCAAAGGCAGCTCAAAGAGACAGGTTTTTTATGCAGCGTAACGGAAGTCTTTTGGATTATAAGCAGAGAGCGTAATAATATGCTAATCACATAATCAATAACTAATCACTAATAACATATTTAAAAACTACAATTCAAATTTTTTGCTAAAAATGCAATCAAAAGTTATTGAAAATGAAAATTAAGCGTACATTTATTTATACAAAACTGTGCTCCAACCGGCATTTCGGCCCCCATTTTATTTTTCGAGCTTAATCCTGCTCGACCAATCACCTTCCTCGCATGTTGTTATGTACTTTTTTGAAAACTAGGTTTACTCCATAGGATTATAATGTAAAACAGATGCTAGCAGCTTCAAAAAAGAAGTCAAGTGTGAACACGGCCAGTAGGTGGCGGCAATTTTTTTACTGAGTCATTGAATCATTCAACCGATTTGTTCAAAACTGCGGATTTATTCAAGAAAGAATAAATTGATGAATGACTCACTGAATCATTGTCTCGGCCGAGTCGTTCAAAACACGGATTCAGAAGGTGCGTCCCAAATCGCCAACTCATGCACTATTCTACGCCATTTTGTAGTATAAATAGTGTGAGTAGTGCGTTCACACTGAACATTTTCAAAAAAGAAGTGCACTTTAAGTACCTGGATGATGCAGGATGATATTCAACTGAAAATATAAAGTTAGGAACTTTGGACACTTTACTCACTTAATGGTCGCAGTTTTGCTTACGTACTATGGAAAGGGAGAAGGGGCTTTCAGACGTGGTTCGAGCTAAGTTCTCCTGTGGAGTGATTACGCTTCAATCTGATGGTGACTAAAGTTATGCTGGGCAAAACAAATCAGAATTAAATTAAATACAATGTACAAATTGATTTTTATTGACACGCATTGTGTTGTGCGATTGACGTAATTTGCCCTCGTCTGGGAAACCGCATGTGCTTTCGGTTAGTGTAAAACCATTAAGTATTCCATTTGGGACTATACTACCCTTCTTAAATTTATACACTAGATGGTTGAGTGCATAGTGCAGAGTTTAAGTACATAGTGTATAGTATGTCATTTGGGACACAGCTAGAGAGAAACAGCGCAAAAAGGCAGATGTGAGTATTCAAATGAACATCAATGCGCATGTGCGACATTACTTATGGTACTACAATACTACCAATTAAAAAATGGAGCGGCATCACGGGTATCTTAAAGCTTAGCATCGCAATGCTACCGTAGCATGGATACACCATGCAACCCTAGTACAGTCAATACATTACAGGCAAAAGTTTTTCAACTCTAAAATATATATTTTTATTCTTTAAAAGACGCAGTGCACCCCTACCTTTTGTAAAATGAGATTAATACAAAAAATATGTGAAGCGTTCAAGTTACATTTTCATCCCCACGGACGTTCCACCTGTTACAAAGTGCAAAAAGCTGCATATTGATTGGAGCGACTCCCGGTTTGCCTGGTGTGCTCACTAGCACAAAATAATCGCAGGGCGGGACCGAAATGTCCTCGCCAGCTCTGCTGTCCTTCTGGAGCCACATGCACACATATGAATGCACATGCATACATACTCTCTCTGGGCTGGACGGAGTCTCTCAGGATAGGCACACGGTGCCGGGGGAGTTGCTGAAAGGTCAGATGGGATAATTGTGTTAGTCCCTGCTGCGCACCTCCGTGCCACTAAGAACTGATGAAGAACAGAGCACACATATACACATATGCTTATGGAGCCTAAGTGAGACCAGTCCTCATTAGACTTGCGAGCAGAAACACGGCTTAAAGGGATAGTTCACCCAAAAAGGAAAACAATTGTTTATTCATCCTCGTTTTGCTCAAAACCTGACTTTTTCTTCTGTGGACCACAAAAGATCAAATGGCATAACCATGATATTTGCGAACTATCCCTTTAAATCAACACATTTTCCCTGAGCTCTTGCACATGTTTAAAAGAGAACCTATATCTCACATCGTTCTCACTCTCCTTTATCTCACCTTTCTCTCTCTTCTTCTGTCTCTTTCTGGTGTAGTCACTGTTAGCACATACAATATCTCAGTGTTAGTCACAACCAGCGTTCTCTCACCTCTTCCCTTCACACAGACGTTCTATTTATGTGATTTGCGTGCAAGCTTGTGGCAGTGTTTGTGAAATGTGATGTAATTTTAATCAAACCAATTACAACTACACCAACAAAATGCATAATAATACATTCGTTCAACAACAACGTCATGGTGGGGTCAAGGGATAGGTGAGATCAACAGTACCACATTGAAGACAAGTAAAGCAAATTTATAGCAATGTACTTTATTTTAGAAACGTTATGGGAACAGACTTCCAACAAAACAGAAGCCGGGGGAAAACCTAGAGAAAATGAACAGAATGCGCACTTTTCATTGTTGGTGCTATCGGTTTGTTCTGAGGGTAGAATCAGGTGTCAGACCAATGACTGTGTAAACTCTGCAGAGGACTGCAGGCGTCAACTTCAAACTTTTGTTGACACCGCAGGACTTGTGTTTTAAATGGGCTTCATGTTGTTAAAACAAGCGGTCAGGGTTTGGCTGGGTTATCACTGTTTAATTGGATCTTGCTGGTGGATACTGAAACTGGTTGACACCATTGAGTATGCAAATAACATAATCTACATCTTTAAGTTGTGTGTTATTAGCAGATTTCGGTAACACTTTACAATAAGGTTGCATTTGGTAACCGTATTAGCTAACCGTGAACAATGTTGTTTTTCTTCATTTTTAAAGGTGCTGTGTGTAATATTTAGCAGGATCTATTGACATAAATGCAATATAATCATAACTATGTCTTCAGGGGTGTATAAAGACCTTACTGAACCATTATGTTTTTATTATCTTAGAATGATCTATTTCTATCTACATACACCACGGGACCCCTTCCATATAATTCGCCACGTTGTTTCTACAGTAGCCCTAAATGGACACACTGCACAGAGCGCGTTTCGTAAATATATTCTCTCTTTCAGCAAAAAAGCGACATCTTTGTCCTGTGTCAGCCACCATAGTGCTTCAGAAGGGAAGGGTGAGTGGTGGAATGAGCCGTTGGTTGCAATTCGCAACCACACCACTAGATGCCGCTAAAATCTCCACATTGCTCTTTTAAATCTTTGCTTATGTTAGTTAATGCAAATACAATTTTTCATGTTAGTTCTTTACATCTTAATACTGGATGTCTTTGTATCAAAACCTAAGCTGTGGTAAGGTTAGGGTCATAGTCAGGACAAAATAATACGCAACCTGGGTTTATTCATATAACTGCAGGTCTGTGACATAAGGTTTAAGATCAGCAATGTTAATGTTGTGGTTTGTGAGGAGAAAACATTTTGATGTGCGGTTGTGTTGGTTGACAGGATGATACATTAAGAGATCCTATAGCCTGAAGTAATGGCAGCACATGGGCCATTAATCTGGGTGTGTCATCGATGAGAACAAGCTTGGATGTCTATCAGATTTAACCTCTCTCCAGCAGAAGCATCTCATCCCAAGAGGATTTATATCTTCTGTGGTACTGAATGAGCTTATGGGGGACTTCCAATTTCCAATCATTCATCCTGAGCTCAGACCTCCATCGGGAATGGAGAAAAATGACCCCCTTTTTATATACTTTTTGACAATGACCCAAACACTAATAGATTTCACTTTCTGTTTTTATTTAGTAAAAAATCCTTATTTATTGAGCTTAATATCTGCAGTTCCTCATTGTGGATTAAAAAAGAAACATCTGTTTTATAGATGGCAACTTCCTCTACTGTAATGTATAGGTTTCCTGTTTTCATGTAGGTACAAACCAGTGAACAAGACTGGTAAACATGCCTTAGTGAATATGCTAACATATTTAAAAAAAATCTAAATAATTGTTAGTTATTTCCATGTATTCATTTAATTTATTCATCAAATTCATACATTTTCAGAAGCGAAATGTATTTAAATACAGAGCCGCTGTATACTTACAGTATTCCCGCTTAGTATTTGTTTACTTTATGAATGTCTGGAGTTGTGGAATTATTCATAGCGGGAGGTTACAAAGCACAGAGACTGTCATCAAATACAGAACCTCACTGTTCTTTACCACAGTAAACAAACTCCCCATGAGCGAGCTGGAAAGAGAGAGAGAGAGAATAACTTACCAGAAGACAATGAAGACAGTATCTCATTATGGTCATGCGGATCATGTATATGTGCTATGAGTCTAAAACGAATTCTATCTCTCGGGACATGTACTGTTTTATTATGTGTGAAGGGAGGCATCCTCCATGATGTTTGTGCTTTCTTTAAAGACACACTGTGGTGCATTTTAGATAGCTGTGGAATAGATCCAATTTAGATATGAAAGGAAGGTTGATCACCCCATTTTGAGTTTCTATTCTGCCCTTATCCGCTCCTGCCATAATTTGGTGTGCAACACTGTTGTTTGTTATTTTGACATATTGCTTTAATGCTATTCTAGAGGTTTCAAAAATACTGCAGTAGTTCAGACATGGTTATTTTTATTAATTCATTTAACCTATTTTTCTTTCATAATGTGACGTATTTCTGAATGAAACAGGACAAATATAGAATTGCAAACTGTAATTAATGATCCAAACATGTTTCATTAGTGCTAATGATTTGACAAAATTACATTTGTGTTACTTCCATCTGCACTTTGGGTTTGATCTTTGCCTTCAAAATCCAATATAAAGTCATATTAAAGTAATAATTTGAAGATCTGCATACCCTGTGTGTGAACCCCTGCATTCATCCTGAGAGAGAAGAGGTAAAAATAAAAAAGGTTAAGGTGCATTAAAAGCGAATTAAGGATTAGATAGGAGAGAGAAAGCGAGTCAGGGAGAGAAGCATGTTAAGCATTCAAGCAGAAAATGGAGGAAATAGTAATGATGGAGCAGAATTATGGACTCTTCTCTCTACATCTTCCCTTTTCACATACCATTGCTCCTAATGAAGAAAAGGCCTGTTTCATCTGCTCAGCAAAATTTTAGTGCATCTTGAACAATGCGCTATTGTGTTTCATAAAAGCTTGATTATTTTTTCATTTAACAACGAGAAATGGAATGAATTCAGTTGGTGTCTTCACAGGCCTTTCCATTTACATTCACTGCGTGAGATCCACCATTTTGTCCGGCTTGCTATATATTTGTCTGGCGAACTTACAGCAGTATGTAGCAGTTAAAAATTGATCAAAGTGCATTTATTATTAATATGTAGCGAGTTAATTATGGATAAACACTCCTACAGAAGGTCTAATGATATACAGTTGTGCTGATAATTAATGTGGTTGCCGATTCTCTTTGACTGTCTTCTTTAGTGTTGTTTTGCACCTGCCGTGTTAAATCTTCTCGCTTGCCGGTGAGAACCTCTGGCATTTTCACAAATGTCATTAGTTACATTCAGCTTTTTCCTTGACTGTTTTCCCTGTAGTTCTTTTCCCAATTCACTTCCTTGTTAATTATATTAAACACATCTTCAGAGTGTACTTTCTTCTCAGAAATCAATGATGGCTAATGTTGCTTTTTTGCTTCTCTTGTGGAATAAATCACTCATGTTCAACCGGGCATCCAGAGTTGAAAAATGCTTAACTTGGGGCAGAACGCTCAGCTCATATGAGCCTGCAGCAGGCGTAAAAAGCACCTCGGTGGACACAGGGAAATTTAGAATCCATTGCTTTGTGTTCATAGACACAACTTTTCCCCTTTTTTGTGTCAGTCAGCACAATGTTTTTTTCTTGTCACTTAACAAGACTTTCAATATAAAGACTGCATTTATGCATATATAATAACCTGATATCAGGGGAAGTTATACATATTTTACAAGGTGGCTATAAGCAACTTCTTACCCCACCCCAAACCCTAAAATCACAGGTGCAAAGGCTAATTTTGCTTAATCTAACGCATTTTAAAGAAGTGGCAAAGCAACGATAAAGGCCCAACCTAAACCTAACCCTAACCCCGGCCCTCAACCTAACATCACGGGTGCAAAGTCAAATTATAATAAAATGTACAAATTGACATGAATGAGTCACCTTATAAAATATGTATTCCCATCAGGTTGCATTGATATATATTTATACATATGAAAGATACTTTGTATTAAAATACATTCGATTGAAAGTCCTCCTGCGTGACACAAAAAATCGTAAATTTTGTGAATTTGTCATAAATTCCTGTGAGACTGTATGGATACTGTAAGTCACTTTGGATAAAAACTGCATCAGCCAAATGCAGAAATGTAAATAATACAGCTGCATTTAAGTCATGTCAGAATTATCATGTCACATCACGCATTACAAAACGTTTCATTTAATAATTAAGACAAAAACATTTCCCATAATTGTCTTTGGCAGCACATTAGTTAATCACCAAATGTGCATCTATTGTTTATTTTGTTGCAATGTGAAAATGCTTTTTTCTTTCTAAAAATGAATATATTTATATATATATATATATATATATATATATATATCCTAATACTTCATCCTTATACTTTAACAATTGACTGACGCTGGGAAATCTCAAGGAAACTAGATCACACAAGCACAGAGCAACAGTCCGTACTTAAGTTAAAAATCATTCTGTAAAACTGTGAGCATATTTAGAATTCTATCCTGAATCCTCATGTCAAAGCTTCTTTCGTCTCTTCCTTCCATCTCTCTGTGCTCCTTCATTTTCATTCTTCTCTCCTCTCTCTCTTTCTGCACCACTTCACACAGACCTGCTCGCCAGCTATCTGGACACATAATCAATGGAGCGAATGCCAGGGAGAGAACCACTACATGGATTTCCAAAGGGCTGCCACTGGTGGGGAGGGAGAGAAAAAAAGATAGAGAAAGATAAATGAGTGATATAGCAGCACAAACCACACATGTCACCTTTCACCTTTTACTGTAATTGGGTCAAACGGTAAGCCGGTGAGAGCTTTGCTCTTTAGCTGGTAATGGGTTGAAGGTAAGGCAATACTTACCACCTTCTTTAGCCACCTTCTTGAATTGAAGTATTTAGGAATTTTGAGCAAAACTCGCTGCTGTCCTTATATCCTTATATTTCCATTTTTTGCCATAAATCATTATTATTAGTTACCCTTTATGTTTATCACTAGGTTTTGCAAACATCGAACTTATTAAAAGTATTAAAAATGCTTGACAACACAGTTTAATAACGCTGTCATATGTACGTGGAAACTTCAAAAATGCAAAGAAGAAACGTTTCCGTTTCGTCTTTGTCTTTGACCCCAAACTGCAGCCGGTGCAAAGCAGCTCTCAGCAATGCTGTTACCTCAAAAACATAAAGGTGTTTTTCTCCAAGTTAAACATGTTTTTTTCTATCAAAGAGATTCATATTACTGCATTGTGTTGTTTGGAGCAATTGTTGCCAAACTGCTCCTGCGAGTGTCTTATCTCTCACAGCCTAATGTGGAATAAATGACTCATTAAGGGTGTTTTAATGGTTTTTAATGTAGGTTGTGAGCTGTTGATGAGTTGTATTCCCACCACAAGGCATTTTCTGGAATGCTCCATGGTTTTGTGAGTAACATACATATACACAAACTGTACAATCTTACAGATCAGGCGGGCAAATTTATTTCGTGAAGCGTTTACAACAACCCCGCTGTCATCTTATCTGGAATATCACCGAGGCAAGCTGTACAGACTGTGAATGTGTTAATATCTACTCTTTTGACATGAAAGAACAGTCGTGAAGGGAGGAGAAATAAGGGCAAGGAGATATCATCTTTAGACCTCTTGTTGGGACAATGCTGCGAATTACCTCAGAATCCGCCTGCCATATCTATATTACTGCTTTTAAATAGATGAGAAACACAATGATGATATACAATAATCTACAGTAACTCTGTAACAAACAATTCTGTACTCATACTGTGATAAAAGCCTGCAGGTTAGATTAAGGAAATTGCTTCATTTCTCTATGAACGTGGACCTAAAGCTTTTTAATTATTCGCAGTTCACCGAGCAATGCTTAAGCACATAATTGCATATCGAATAAAAAAGGATTTTAATGATTGGCATTGTTAAATGTGCGTACAACCCTCGAGTTTGGCAAACGGGAGGTGTGATCCCATCCTCATTATAAATGTACAGCAGTCAGAGACAGAGAAATCCAGCATATGTCGGGCTCCCACAGGCTAAACCGGTGCCTTGAAGTGGAACTGCGAAACAAAATGTGCAGGTCCTCCTAATCTAAGATAGAATAGAATAGAATAAAGAATAGAATCCCTTTACAATGTTTTGAGACTTACTTTGGCTTTAGTACACATTACACATTATACAGCTGCTGTGAGCAATGCAGTAAGTTATATATTGAAAGTTTAAAAAGCCTTTCAAAGCCCTTCTTATTATTTCATCAATATGACCCGCTGCATTCAGAGGTGCTTGATGCATTTAGCAGAGCATTCATAGTATTCGAGGGAAAGAAGAATTGTTTCTAGATTGATCAGTTGCTAATAGGGCTTAAATATCAAATCAATGCAAAATGAAAACTACAAAATATATAAATAAATAAAATGATGTTGCGGCTTATGAATCAAAGAATTAATATATGAGCAATCAAATGAACGCAAAGCAGTATGGAAAGCACATCTCGCTATAGCTTTTACAAAAAAAACCACAATAATAAATCCACAAATGCGTGTGAAAACATTTTGAACACAGACTTGAATTTAGTTTTTTGCTCCACTACTTGACTATAGAAATTCTCCCAACTGTAATACTTTGTTAAGGCGTTCGAATCAATTCCTTTTTAGATACTGTGCGATTTGAATTTGAAGGGGAGATGTTCACGTAGGACTGTAAGATGTAAGACTGTAAGATGGTCTCACGGTTTCTTTCTAGGTCATTCAGACTTGGTATGTTTATTCCAGGGAAGGATCTGGAATACTGCGTAAATAGGTTTTGCATGCTAATGGTGGTTAATGTTATGAGCTGTGTTTGTTCTGCTTCATTACGCTTACCTGATTAATTGTGCATTGAGGCTAATGATCATGCAGTTTAAATCACAATGATTTTGAGATATAGTTCATGATGGGTGTAAAAATCACAGCGAAGTGTGCAGTATGGATGTGAATGTATGCCGTTTAATTTCCTACCATCACTCTGCATTATTGATGGAATAGAGCTGTGATTTGCATTGACCATTACTGCATTCTTTTCATTTTTTTCATTTAAAATCACATCAAAATTTCATGCCCATTTATTTGGATAATGTATTTATTATTCAGATAATGTAAATCTGCATTTTTCGGTAGTGCGTGTTCTAAACCGATGAGAAATGCTCAACAGAATCTGACAGAATCATATCTCTCTAATACATTCAAAAATGAAATTTCTGTCATCATTTCTTCACCCTCTTGTCATTTCAAACCTGTATGATTTTCTTTCTTTTGCAGAACACAAGAGAAGATATTTTAAAGAATGTTGGTAATCGAACAACGGTGGTACCCATTGACTTGCTCACGACCGTGGATCGGTTACCAACATTCTTCAAAAAATCTTCTTTTTTGTTCTGCAGAAGAACGAAAGTCAGTTTGAATGTAGAGAAAACATGTATGCAAGCATGTACCTAAAAAATGTAATAAATCAAAAAGCTAATGTTTGTTTTCATCATTTATGGGCGAGACAGGTTCTATTTGCCTATTAAAATGATCAATAGTTACCAATGCTAAATGGCAACAGACATATTTTGCATAGATTTTTCCATTGGGTGTAATTCCAACATAGCTGTGCATTGCGTCTAGCTAAACAGAGCTTGCTCTTCCCAGGACAGTCTGTGTCTGATGTGCATAAAAACTTCGATGACCCCTAGAAGAGCCCGTCCTACAATAATCAGATTCCTTTAGAATATACAAATAAGCATTAAATGTAAAGTGTGTCTTCTTTGCACTAGTAGGTAATGTCAAGCATGTTCCTTAAACATTCCCTTGTTTACTTTTGGTTAGAAAACAAATAGTCAAACTCACGCATTGCTTGAGCCAACATCGCCAAAAATAATGACTTTATCTTCCTGACTTAAATATGTCTCTGCATGTTAAAGAGAAAAGTTCACCCAAAAATGAAAATTCTGTCATCATTTTCTCATTTCAAACCTGTATGACTTTCCTTCTTCAGAAGAACGAAGAATGTTGGGAACGGGTGAACTATCCCTTTAAATTGAGATTACAGTAATTACACAAATTACGTTTCACAAATGTGCTGTTTGTCTCTTTACCTTTGTTACCAAACACACCTGAGTTATCTAGCAGGGATTCCCAACAGCTCTCCTGTTATCGTCATAACTCAGTGAGAACTGGCTCGGCTCCAGGCTCCAGGGACGATGACTCCCTTCCCCATGCTGACTCAGTCTGTTTCCTGGCAGGCTCTGTCTTTCTCTCTGGCACCGAGCGTCAACAGTTGGACATTTGGAAGCAAAACAGCTTTAGGACAACAGTGGGGAGCTGAGGACAATGTGACAAATGCAGACTTCATATTGAGACACAGATTGCAATGCTACTGAAAAGCACATATATGGAAGTCAATACGTGAGGGGGAAGACGTCGCAAATGATCCTTCGAAGCTAAGGGGCAAGTAGACTCAGTAGCAGGTAAACTGGTTAGGCCTCATTTGCAATGAAATTAAGAATGAAGGGGAAAATGAAGACGTCACCAGAGGGGTCGGATCCTCCGGTGCACCCGTAAATGGGTTTATTTTTGTCAGACTTGAGTGAAACGGCGAGTTTTCTTGATGTTACGAACCCAAAAGCACTGCTGTAATTTAAGAAATCCACGGCTGTATTGTGATGCCTGCTTTCATCCACATAATAGTAACAGTTTATTCAGTCAATTTAATGTGATTTTAGACTTATATGTGAACTGAATATATTCTTATGAAGTATCCCCTGGTCACAATTACCCAGAATGCAACTGTGCTGATAATATTCTCAGTGTTTTGACATTTATGTTTGGTGTGGGATCTTCTTTATTCCTTCTCCAAGAGACACGGCACTTTCATTTCTATTGGAGCATGAACTTTACGAGTTCCATATGATCACAGACGTCAAGTGAATGAAGCACGTTCTCCAGTTTACCCCCTGTTTACCCCCTTTCAATCAAAGAAATGGCGGAGTAATTAGAAAATCTCATTTGCAGCTCACACATGAGCCTTGAGAGTCATTCACTCCTGTGATGAATGGCCACAGCCCTCTCAGGCCAGCGAGTGTGTATAATGAACCCTGCAGGCGTGCAATGTGTCAAAGCAATTGATAGCCTTGCTAACTGTCACTCCGCCTGTTCCCTGAGATGTCCATGGGATATATTTTCAAAAGAATTGGAGAGTAACAACTCACACCTTCTTGTCTGCTGCAAGGCATGACTAAGACTTGAACTCATCTTCCGTCAACTGACTGAATAGTGGGCACGGCAGCATTTCTACTGAACACACACACACATACCAGAGGGGGTTTGTGCATTTATGGTATTCAGTATTAATCACTTTTGTTATTAGTTTGCAGAAAAATGAAGGTTTGTTCATCAGTTACTCGCCCATATGTCATTTCAAACATGTATGACTTTGTTTCTTCCGCTGAACACAAAACAAGGATGTTGGTAATTAAATTGACGTCTACCGTGCATGGACATAAACCCACTGAGACGTTTCTCAAAATATCTTCTTTTGTGTTCCCCAGAAAAAAATCATTAACAGGTTTAAAAAGACACGAGGGTGAATAAATGATGACAGAATTTTGACTTTGGGTATTCATTTAACCCTCCTGTTATGTGCACATTTTAGCAATGATTTATGATAAATTACTCAAATATAAATTGTTGTTTGCATTTTTTACTCACACCTTACCCCAACCTATTATTTCAAATAAAATATTAGGACAAAACATGACTTTTTGATTTGTGTGTATTTTATCGGTACATTTGATTGCTGAGTTCTCTGAATTGAGTTGCAGAAACCACAAGCTGTTGGTTCTTTAAGTTACAAGGGAAAATAATAATATATGAAAATAATTGAAATTATACATTTATGATATTATCAGGTATTAAAAGTTCTTACTTTTCAGATGTTTGTTTGACCCCAGACATAACAGGAGGGTTGATCCATATCTTTTTAATTCAATTTTGACATCATAACCCCATTATTTGTTTGTTCATTTTGGATGTACAGTGTATTGCTATAGTGTTGCAGATATACAGCTGTGGAGAAAATTTTGAGACCATTCCAAAATGATTTTCATGAAAAAAATGTTTTGCTCAATGAAAAACTGATAACAGTTCTTCCAAATTCTAAATAAAATATTTTATTTGCAGAAAATGAAAACTGGAGAAACTATTAAAAATAACAAAAAATATGCATTTGTTTTTTAAAGAAAGTTCACATTCATTTATAAAACAACAACACAATATTAATGTTTAAGTATTAAGTATTTATATTTGATAGTATAACCGTTTTTCATGCATCTTGACATTTTGTCAGTCTTTCACAATGCTGTTGGCTGACTTTGTCACTCCCAAGGCTTGTTTTAGGTGGAATTCAACAGACACTGGACTGGAATGGCCACAGTACATGCAGAAATACTGAATAAAAGCACATTTGGAGTGGTCTCCTAATTTTTACAGAGATTTAATGTGGTGTTTCTGTGCCATTGACAAGTCATTTTGTTCACAATGGCATATACAGATTCTTGTCCAATAAAAAGCTGTTTGAATAGCAATAGCAAGTAGTAAATCAAAGTTTTGACACGCTATAATATCAATATGCCCCAAAATTCCTTTTCCATAAGTAATATGTTAACACAAGATAAAAACTGTAGAATACTGAGAATAGCTTCTATAGAAATCTGAGAGAACAGTGCAACTCACACAGAGGCAGGTCTAACTAAAGGTCATCCTATATCCTTTGGATCTTGCGGGATTATAAAGCTCTGTGAATTATTGCAATCGGACCGAGAGAGAAAGAGTGGACACATATCACCACGATGGGATTTCTTTGTCAGACTAAAACAACTTCACCATACCATACTTTCTCTTATCAAAAGAAATAGATTTTCACATCAATCTGTGGAGACTTCTCTTGCTCTTTTTCCACTTTTAGTGTAAACAGCACAGACGGAAACCCTCTCTGCACCCTCTTTTCTCTTCTGTCTTTTATAATTTGCATTCACAACCGAAGCTCTCTTTCTCTCTCTTACACCCAGAAGGCATCCTACTTGTCTCACACCTGATTTCATGAATACAGAATCAGCCACACATCATCCAAATCAATTTAAAACACCAATAGAGTATCAATATCAATCTGTCATCAACCTGCAATAAACTGCAGTCGTAAGAGTGAACCGCATTCACATGTTTTACGGACGGACGTACACAACAACTAGAGCAAAACGGGATAATGCTGCAGCGGGCTTCCTGTGAGGATCTTTGGCATGCGATTCAGAGCATGGTGTTATTTTGTTAGTCATGCATGCTGAGTTGCATGGATTACAGCTGTTAACAAGTGCTTGCGGTAACCTCCACATAACCTCCACTATTCAGACCTGAACAGCACCTTAATCGTTTGATTTATATTATTGATCTAGAGCAACAGATACAAGACGAAGTGGGAATGGTGTGAAAGTATTTTTCCTCACTAAAGACTCACCACTGTGCCAGACTTTATTCACCGCAGATGAATTCTACACAAAAATACAGTTACATTTATGGTAGCTAAACAACATATAGTGCAACATTATTTAAAGGAATTGTTCACCCAAAAATGAAAATTCATCATTTACTCATCCTCTTGTTATTTCAAACCTGTATGACTTTCTTTGTTCTGCAGAACACAAAAGATATTTTGAAGAATGTTGGTAACCGAACAATGGCGATACACTTGCATTGGTTTTGTGTCAATACAATAGAAGTCAATGGGAACCGCCATTGTTCCGATACCAACTGTATTGGTAATCAGGCATATCTGGCATTGTCCTGGTGGGCGGATGCCCAGTGGGGGGGGGGCCTGCATGGAACATGAAATGCAGTCGGGATCGAGCTGGAATGTAATCACAGACGGAATGCAATTATGCACTGACGGAACCAACGCACCGCCTGTCAAGGAAGTCCAGGGCCGCTTTTTGGTCCCAGCCCTGATTAGCAACGTTCTTCAAAATATCTTCTTTTGTGTTCTGCAGAAAAAAAGAAAGTCACACAGGTTTGACATTACAAGAAGGTGAGTAAATGATGACAGAATTTTCATTTTTGGGTGAACCATCTCTTTAAAAAAAAGGTAATCAGATCTGATAATGGGAAAAATATAAATATATATTTTATATGTACAATAACAGGTATCTATATAATATGTTTAGGGTTAGGGTTAGGGTTTTCCAAATCTTTGGAAAGAGCTTCAGTCAGAAAGTGATGAGTCGTGTAATATTATACATATGCGAACATACAGTAGCTGTGTGATGATGGAACAGCTAAATGTAAGCACAGCATGGAGTCTTATTAGCATATAAAGAGCTGGTGTTCTTGTGTCCCTCTGGCTCATGTTAAATGAGCAGAATCCCTCTGAGCTGTGAACTTATTACATTAAAAGTAATTCTGCAGCTGAATCCTCTTAGAGCAGCTCCGTGTCAAACAGGCCACTGGTAAACTCAAACATGTAAATGTTGGGAAGAACATTGCATTTGAGAAAGCTGAGCACGATTCATGAAAATGATTGCTACCTGCATCTTTGTATACCCAAATTCTGCAGTTGAGGGTAGACTGCTGTGGTTTTGCTACATGCGTGTGTTCATGTGAACGAGTATGTCTGTTTCGCACACATTTGGCTTTATTTGGTTAATTGCGCTTGTTTATGCACATGTGCACGTCTTGTATTTGAGTTTCCCTTACTAATTTGCAAACATGGCTTTTTCATGTGTGCTGCGATGGCGTTCGGATACGTTCTGAACGCAGTTTGTTGCTATGATGCTGCCGGCTGCATGCTGACTGAAACTGCACTGGTGTTTGAAGTGAACAACTGGACACAGGATTGTGTGCTTGTGTGTGTGTGTGTGTGTGTGTGTGTGTGTGTGTGTGTGTGTGTGTGTGTGTGTGTGTGTGTGTGTGTGTGTGTGTGTGCGTGCGTGCGTGCGTGTTTGTGGCCTGCATGTTAATGATGAGGCAGTGGTACCAAGCGTGGGAGAAAGGTCTAACACAGCCCACGCTGGTGATGTTACTCAAGAGAGGCTTTGCAGCAGCAGTAACACAATTTTACACTTTTCTTTCAGGATTACAGATTTTAAAAAATCTTCATAATTCAAACCAAATGTGTGGCGCTCCAGTAGAAACTGGAGAATTGACAAATGCAATGATTGTTATTCAACCGTTTAACTTGACTTGACTGAAACAGCTTTGGGACTCTTTTGAATTGCCACATTCATGACAACAACAACAAAAAAAGATTTCTCTTGGGTCTCACACTGAGTGGAAATCTATAGATGGATTCTCACACAAACCATTGTTTCAGCCACTTTAGGATTTAGAAAGAAATTGACTATAAGATCATCCATATGGAAGAGATATCAGCTCCACAAGCTTGGTAGGAAATGGACATGGTTATTGCTTCTGGTTGACTAACACACAAACGATCACTGGTGTTTTTGAGCAAGCTCATAAAAGAAGATATGTACTTGTCATGAATCACATAAAATGTCTTTTCCTTTTCCTATATAGAACCGATGACGGAAATAGTTGTGCACTTTTCAGTAGCTATAGTAACGCTAGCGTATCCAAATGCATTTGTTCTCAGTGTGTCAAATGACATTCCTCTGGAAATCCCAGTCATTATCAAAATACCCAACAGTTTTGTAATTTAGTGTCAAAAAATGCAGGCTAATTTAAATAAGAAAGATATCTAATGTCGTATTTTTAAGTAAGTGTTAATGCACAATACAGCCGGTTCATCCTGGTTTCATTTTTTATGTACAAGCTCTATATTTACCTTGAGGGAAAAAAACTGTAAAATTATAAACATGTATGTTTTATCATTAATCTGTGAAAAATCTGCTGCATTAAATAATCATGTACTAAACGTAGAGATGATCTGGATTGTCAACTGGTTTTGAACAAACCACAGGCCTCTAGAATACAGTTCTAGACCAGTACGTCCAGGTTTCAAATCACAAGCAGTTATAGATTGTGTTGCTATGCATAATCTGAACATTTTCATTTACTAAAAGGTTATGTACAATAAAAGATAATTCAATATTTATTTGTTAAATATCTGTTTATATTGTACGGTTATTTGCAAGAGATGGAATCTAATCATTTAAATGCATCAATCTTTTTCAAATACTAGAACATTTTTAATATAGACTCCATGATTTGAATTTCTCCAAAAGTAAAAAGTTGCTAGTTGTAGGATATTAACATGGTTAAAATAGTGTGCAGTGCAGAGACTTAAATTCTAGTGTCCTTATAGGGCCTGTTTGGAAAAGCTTTGTCACAGTTGTACTGCAGAGCTCATGAATTTCTGAGCTTTAAGATCAGCCTGGCACCAGATATAATTGCATTGCCAGGAGTAAAAGGTTATAGTAACAATTCTGGCTACAGGCTGGAAAAATATTCCTCTGAGGGTATCGCAGTGTCTGTGGAGTCAGGTCAACCAGAAACCAGGAAGGATTTACAGTGACATTAAAACATTAAAACCTTACAGAGAAAGGCAAGGTGCATTATGGGCTGATTAATGGAAAGAAACGTTACAATAAATATAGATTACAAAGAATGATTAATTTATTCATATTTTGTGTGCATGCCTTTTCTACTCATTCTGACATCTGATTATCAATGTCATCAATACTATTAATATTGCATATCATTGCACTGCATTGACTTTGCAACCCTCCATTACTTTGGACCCCTTTCATTTTTTGTCATTTTGTATTAATTATCACTTATAGATATATTTTTTCAGAAAAGGCTCAGCAGAAATCCCAGAAGGCAATCATTAAGAGGTCAAAGCATGCATAGCAAGTCGCTGGAGAAATATAGATTGCCTGTCAGAGTAGCCATGGAGACCACTTGTCGCACATGTTCTTGGGTGCACACACTCCCACCCGCATCCACAACCCACCCACTCATACGTCGACAGTTATATACACTGTACACAAGGTATCATCACAATTATTGGCTCAGATTGTCTTGAATATTTCTTTGATTTCTAAGGCATGAGAGAACGATTAAAATGACATCTGATGCCCAACATCTTCCTGTTTAGAAATTGTAACAACAACAAAAATAATGTAAGAAAAAAGATCTGCATCAAATACAGTATAAAGAAAATTCATACTTTGTGTGATGTCTCTCAGTTTATTGCTACTTGTTAGCAAATGATTTAATTCAAAGTGACTTAAATTATTCATGTAAGTACATTAATTGCAAGGACGGCGGGCCCTCTGGGGAAACCTAGGGTGAAGTGTTTTGCTCAAGACGATAGTCTCCACAGAGCTGAACCTTTTGTATCATTCTTCCTGAATAACCCCTACCCGAATCTGCACGGTTTGTGTTAGCAACGCAGATTCATTACTTTTAGTCTATCTCTATCCTCATATTATGCTCAATACCAATTTTTTCGAATGTAATGTGTTATTCTGAGCTAAAAATAAAACTATAAAAAGACATCATAAACAGTAGGCAGTGGATAACCTAATACACTATACTTTCACATGCATACTGGATATGAGAAAGAATTTTTAACCTTGGAGATAGCACGTTTTGAGGTGAGGTGTTAATCTGAGCTGAAAGTAGTATGTGTGTGTGTGTGTGTGTGTGTGTGTGTGTGTGTGTGTGTGTGTGTGTGTGTGTGTGTGTGTGTGTGTGTGTGTGTGTGTGTGTGTGTGTGTGTGTGTGTGTGTGTGTGTGTGTGTGTGTGTGTGTGTGTGTGTGTGTGTGTGTGTGTCTATGTGCTTCACGCCGTGGTGAGTTAGTGTTGAGAGGCATGAATTTGTCAAGCAAATGTTGCCAAGAAGAACTGAGTTTTGTGCATATGCGTTGTGTTTGCACGCTATATAACAGACAGTTCTGATTAGTTTAAAATAACCCATTAAGAAAGGTTTGGTTAAACAGAGGGGAAATAATTTTCTCTTGCAACATAAACTCTCATTTTACATAAAAGCAAAAGGTCTTGGAAAATACAGTACTTTACAGTAACTTTGATTAACGTTTTTGATCCACTTCAAATGTTGACTACTGTAGTTCAGAAAGGTTTCAGAAGCAGAGTTTTGCAGCTTTTCTTGGCAGATTTCGTATAGCAAAGGTGTCAGAAATCATGCCTTAGCCTACGAGAGCAAAACCTTGACACGAAAGACACTGTTGTTCCAAGGCACTGAGAATCATACATAATAAAAGATAGCGCAGTGCTGTTGGCATTGATAGATAAATAGTGCCTGGTTTCGCCAATCATTCTATTGGTTATCTGACATTGTGCACGCTTAATCCAACACACTGACAAAGCATGTAATGTAATATTTCTTTCTAAAACCTTGACGCCAATAAAAGCTGTCAGTTTAAAACTATCTCAGCTGGTTTAGATAACCTATTGTAAGTTCAAATGTTGAACATTGCCATGAAATTAACACAATAAAAAAGCACCCAAAAAACAACACAGTAGAAATATGTTGCTCATTTCAGCTGACTTGGATTTTATGATCTTTTGTACGGAAGTTACGGGCTTGAACTGTTACAGTCCATTTTCTTCCTCTAATCTTTAGAGAATGAGGATGTAAAACTGATATTTTTAAAATTAAAAAGTAAAATGCAGTAAACGCTCCAGGCAATATCTCAGACTCCGCAAATGAAACATCTCATTTACCGTTTGCCAACTCTTGACTACATTAAAATTTGGCTATTTGGAGGCTGTCTGCTTTCTCTGCCCCTGGTCTTGCCTGCTGTTTGAGGATTCCCATTGCTTCCAGATCACAGCAAACGCACACAAACAAGAGTTTATTTTCATACTGGCATATATCGAGTTGTTTTTAAACAGCTCTCTCCTCCACATTTGTCCTTTGGTGCATCTTTGAACAGAGTCATTTGGGTGTTTTAACGGTGTAAGAAAAAGACAAAAGCAGGCTGTTTGTTTGGAAGATCTGTTTAAAAGACATTATAGAGACGAATATCATTACCATAACAGTTTGAGAACAGTTTGTCTTAATTGTTTACTTAATTGACCTTGCAGAGCTGGTTCATAACACCAAAAACAGGCAAGTGGCTCAGCTGCGATGGACCATAAAGTTGGGATGAATCACGTTTTAGTCCATTAGCTGTGACAGTCCATACATCATAAGACAGCATTACACTTGTCAATTTAAACAACATCTTTGGCCATCTGTGAAGTGTGGCTGTACTGTATCACACATCCATCATCATCCATCGTGTGTTACATTTTTTTCCTGGCTGCATTCTCCAACCTTCTGCCATCTACTGCTGCCACAACAGTGTCTGTATCAAATGTAAATACGCCATTCCAAAGTGAGATCCCTGAGTTATAAGAGAAGTAAAAATAAGACATCCTTTGGGATGTCTGTGAACAATACACAGGTCTTGCTCTCCAGGGGAAACGTTTGTTTTTTAGGAGTGCTGCACATCAGTTGACGCTCTACATTGTGTAAATACTGGTATTTAGAACAGCCTTGAGAAAGGGCATGAAGTGTATACAAACAAATATTGGAAAACCAAATATAACCAGATGATCAAGAAATTATGCCAACTGCAGGACAGTTTTTTTCCTCTGATAATGTTGGCATTGTCTCAGAGCACAAGAAGCAAAGATTGCGACCTTTGCCTCTCAGTACAAGACATGTTGCAGAACTTATCTTGCAAAACCATCAGCCCGAGGTTTCTAATTTAATAACATGATCAACAAGCCATCAACGAAGTTGTCCATTTGCTAAATCCTTTTACATTGAAAGCTTTGGTGTGTGCATCTACTGGCTTATGTAAGGAGCAATGCAGTTGCTTAAACCTTTTCAATATTTAATTCTTAGCATTGTATTGCAAAATGTAAATGCTTTCTTAAAAAAAAACTTAAGTTGATATCAACATTGTGTAAAACAAACAAAGCACAATCTCGTTAGGTTCTACCGTCTCAGCAACATCCAGGGAATACAAGACATCTATGAAATCTCAAAAGACAGTATGCAGTCTTTTAAGAGAACGCACACGCACAGATGACAGAATTATGTAACCATGACTACCAAACCGCAATGGGCCACCTGTGGGCACTGGTTCAGCGAGCAAGCCTGAATAACTGGGTTTAAACTACGTTACAAACAAATGTCTAGATAAACAGGTCTAGAAAATGTGTCGTTTGAATAGCTCTCGAGTTACAATTCTCAGTTGTTCTGCCTTCAAATAAGAGTCGTCGAAAATATTTAATTACACGCTCTTCTTTTCTCGTGCAAAAATAATTTTGTGCACCCAACTATCCAAGCCTCACTTAAAATAAGCATGTTAACATCCGTTCGGAGCGTTCATTTGATTCATTCAATCTTCCTTGTGATCCACCTTAAATGACTGATCCACAAGTCCCTCCCTCTCCGCGGCAGCTCTCCCAACCCTCAGACTGAATCTCGATCTTCCCTCTTTCGATTTCCAGCCACGGCAACCAGTGATTGAAACGGTGTAGTTTTCGTTGCGCGGTGAAAGGTTGCGTTCGTCCGTACTTTCCCTGGCGGTTCAACGGGGGTACGAGTACGCGGTTCGCCCGAAGCAAAAAGATCGGTAAACACACAGAAAACAGGACAGAAAACTGACGTTAAACCAAACTTGGATCTGTTGCGTCGCGTTCCGTAGGCAGAGCGGAACATAACTCGATCCCTCTCGCGATTATTTCCCCTTTTCACTGGACGGGGAAAGGCTGTTGGATTGGGTACTTCGAGCGCACTGGCTTTTCACGGGTTCGTCAACGCTGGCGTGATTTAAGAATAAGTTTCCGTCTACTATTTATATACATAGCCTACTCCGGAGGTCAGATTTTACATGTAGGAAAAACAACGAAATCCATCCTGCTGGCTTGCACCAATTTTTAAGTTCGTTTCCAGATGCTGAGTAAACAAACAGGCTTTACGAGCAGATATCCAAAGAAAGACTTGGTCTGTCCGTGCACGCGTTTACTCAGAGACGTTTTGCGTCTTTATTTGGAGTTTTAAGAAGAGCGCTTGTTTCGAAGTCAAAGGAACAGGGGTCGTTTCTCGCTGCACTGAACGAGGAGGAACGTCCCATGTGCGGCTTCCACTTTTCCTGACAGAATAAACCCTCAACGCCCCTAAGGTTTGTTATTTTCTTTGTTTGACCCATTTTCTCAACTTTGTTTTGCTACCCACAGGTTGCGTGTGTGCATGTTCACTGTGGTTTATGTTCCTCGAAGCTACACGGTGTTTGCTCACAAGAACTGTCTTTCGATCGCGCCTATTGAAAACATTGATTCTTCACTGCTGTGCAGTGAGCAATTTGAATGCGGAAGTAGTTGTTGAGGATTTACCTAAACATAATATTACACGTTAATGTAAAATGGCTTTATGATTTTGATTTCTCACCGCGTTCCAACAACACACGTAAATGTCTGTTGCGTTTAAACATCATGCTTGTCATTCACCATACGCATGCATTTCCCCATTTTATTAATTTTTCCACAATTATTGCCGCCAATTCAAAGGTGTCAAGGCGGTCATACAACGCTCAGACTGTTGAGAATGTGCGTTGCACGTTGGTAGTGATTAACTCTGTTTTCCACCACGGCAAATCCGCAAGTGGCTTTTGAATGGGCAACAATAAACGGGTGCATTTTAACTTGATGTGGCTCTCTCGTGCTGATGAGGCGGTGATCAGTCGATCTTTCTGACGTCATCCCTTTGGGTAACGTCCACCGCGCCTCTCGCGCGCCTCTCTGGGTGTGTCCTCGCGCTATTGCGTCGAAGGGGAAACCCTGCAATTTGTTGCCTGTGAGGAGCTGCGACTCGCTGACCCGAAGACAACAAACCCGTCCTGGTACACAAGAGAGCGAAAAAATACGAGGCAAATATACTTTCTGGTTTGTGTTATCCAAAATTCGAAAGTTATATAGCCTATGAGTAACGTTACCTATATTGGCGTGAAGCAGAACTCGTCTTCACGTGTCTTGTATTAGCCTCTGCTGATGCGACCCGTAGCAACAGTCGTGACAGCATGTTAAAGGTAAAGAAATAAGGTTATAAAATAATGTGTATCCCCCTTCTTTACCGCATACGGTTCACATTTAATAGACACGTTGTGATTACGTGATGTATTGTGCATTATGTGTAAACAGCGAATGTTATGTTAAGTTTATCTTTCGAAGCAGGTTGCTTTTTTGGAATGTTTTGTGTCTGATAAACATATGAGAGCTTGCGCAAACTGGATATCCTGGTTTGGTTTGTTTACCATTTTACATTCGCAAAGACTTCCAGTATGAAAAGTCAGCTTATTGTTTTATAGCCCACAGGGATGTTCATGAGCCGCTTTCTGCTGGTGTGAGAATAATGTATTTTATGTACATTTATGAGAGATTCTCTATGACCACAATATAATCAATGTAGAAAGGCCTGTCATTATGAAAAATGTTGTGATCATTTTACTTGCACTTCCATAGTAGTCCCATGCGGTTGAAAGACTATTGTTAACCAAATGAGAATGAAAGTTTTATTTGCAAACATTAGACTCTTGATTGTTTCCACACAACCATTGGACTTGGTGTACATATGAATAATATTAATTTTAATGGGGATTTAAGAATTCGTATTCTAAAAATCAGATATAGTGTGTTATATGTAAGCCATTGTCGTAGTTATTTTTCATGCTTTTCATTTACATAACCTGTGGGGAGGCGGTGCTTGTAACTATAAGAACTCTTACTCTCCAGTGATCACGCCAGTCGACTGATGCAATTTATTGTTGTGCAGACCAAGTTGTGTTTACCATGCGGAGCATCTGTTCCCTCTAATTAGGAGAGAGTTGCATTGTTCAGCTCCCTCCTCTGACATAATCATGGATGTGGGGAAGATCAGCCTGTAGTTCCCAGTTTCGTGACTCTGGTCTCCCTTTTATGACTACTGGCTATAAATGATAACTGTTGTAGTAGTATCTTCTAGTTTTGACTACTGTGTTGACACTTAACTAGACACAGTAATGAGCTTTGCTGGTATTTAGTGTTAAAAAGGTGTGGTGGATGAACCTGTTGAATTAGACCAAATATTTCTTTCCATTCACTATTAGGGATAAATAAGCTTTTGCGTGTTGTAGCGTAAAGGTTACGTTTTTGGATGCTAGTTTCATTCTTATGATGAAAACATGTTCAGTTCATGTTCCATCCCTTAATAAAAAGAACAGTGAAGAAATTATATAACTTTAATATATAATGTAACTATCAAAAATAGCTATTTTGTATGCAAATGAAGTTCCCTCTTACATAAATTTAGTAAATGTTTTTGGCTGGTGGATCGTTAGGCTGGCACTTTGAATGGAAATATTTATACAATATACAGCCGCAGAAAAATCGAGGTTATCACATAATTTATTTTTTACTTTTCCTAAATACATGTACAAATATTACTTTTATATTGCTTACAAGTGAATATAAATTGTTTTCTTTGCAGTATTTGAGGTACAGAGTTTTTTTTGTGTTATTTTGACCGGTTTCTCCAGTTTTCATTTTCTGCAAATAGAAGCAATATTTTTATTTGAAATTTGGTAGAAATATTGTTAAAAGTTGACAGAATGAAACAAAAATGATTTACCTAAACACATACCTATAAGTAGTAAATTCATAAAAACTGAAAATGGTCCTTGAAATGATCTCTTAATTTTTTCCACAGCTTTATATTTATGACTGAATGATGTGGGAAAAGTATTGCTGCCACTAGATTTATACAACGTTGTTAAGTAGGTAAGATTTTCTTTTTCGTTACACATTAACATTGTCCTGCCAAAAAAAAAACAGTAATACAAGCTGTTTCCTGCATGGTGCTTGTTTTGTCCTCCCCCAGTATGTTACACAGGTCTGTTTGACTGTTTGCCCTGTAGTTTGCTGTTATTTGGGACATTAGCGCCACTAAAGAGGAGAACATTTGTACCAGGGTTAAGTGTGGCGGTGTAATGATTACAGAGGTCAGGTGATTTTAAGCATCTGTGAGTTGTTTTCCTTTCCCCCTGTCAAAAACGGCTTTATGCTTGCCTGGGTTTGATGGAAGAGTAGCACAATCAGCAAACCTTGCAGGGATGCCACGTGTCATATTGCCTCAGCCTGGGTGAAATGATGAATGCTTGAATAAATGCATAAATAAGTCATTTTGCGTTAATGGCAGATTCTTCGGAGCGTAGACATGTGTGGATGTGAGGTTGCCTGGTATGCATAGTCAGGCGAAAGATCTATGCTGACAGAGATAAAGAGAGGTGCTTATGTATCAATACTCGCTCAGGTGGAAAAACAAATATGCCCTTTCTTATTTGTATGTTCCAAATAGGGTGGGCTACAACGCTCGTGTTAATATCACTGGGCACTAGCGGAGGATGGTTTCATCACCCGCTTCGTAACTAGCCATAGTGTGAAGACGCTCTCGCCTTCATGTCTTTCTCCCTCTCATTCACTCCATTGCTCTCTTCTCTTCTCTGCTACTGTTTATCTTTCACCCTCCCACTTCTGTGTGATGTTTGATGAAATACTGAGGGTGTGTATGTGTACACGCCACGGTCATGTTTAAGTTAACGTGATTTTTGATTATCTGTGTAGGTTCTCTATAAATGTGTTTGCAATGGCAGCGGCAGTTACTAGTAAGAACAGAGAGCGTGTGTTTTTAAGTATGTGTTTGTTTGTGTAGGCTCTATATGCAAAAATAAACATACATTAGCAGTACCATTACTGAGTACCTATGTGGATTTTCATAGTTGGAGTGTTAAGTAAAGCACATTACTCGTATAGGCAGCATGGGGATGAGAAATGTGATGTAACAGCACAGTAGTAGTCATTTTTGTCATGTTTGGTAAAGTCAGACCATCCAAGTACCAGTTATCACTGTGAAAATCCTTTTTAACCAATCTTAAAATAGGTCATGAAAAACTGTGTATTCCTTTATAATGTGCATTGACAGAAATGTAGCAGAAATACTTAGACTTTCTGAATGTTCTTGAACTGAATAGCGTGACAGGCTATCTCCTGGTATGATTTTTCTTGAATAATTAAAATAACTCCGCAAAAGTCTTAATTACAGATTAGTCTGTTAGTAGCTCTACATTGTGCTGAGCATTAGGGTTGTGCCGATGGACGATTATGGCTGACCGACATCACGATGGAGAGACACCATCGTGATGCCACGCCCCCGCCCCGCTCCGCTGAGAGTCTTGCGAGTCGACACCATAGACTGTAAAAAAATACACGCTACTCCTAGTCTCTTCTATAGACTATAGTTAACCTAAAATCTTTGCAGGAATTGCTCTGTAAATTAAATTGAGAATATTACTATATGCTATTTTAAACACTGTAGTCTATGCCAGAGACGTGACTGTTAGTCTTTGAAAATACCGTGTCAGGCATTTGATCTTGACATTGTTAGATTCTTGTCTTTTTTTACATGTCTAACACTGTACATTTAACTTAAAATATTTAATTCTTTACAAGAAAACAGGCCTTATTAATGAATTATTAGTAGCCTATTGTATTGTCTCGGGAGATCGTGCTCATTGTTACATAGCTCTGTGGCAGTGGCGGCGTTTCACCAAAGTTTACAGGGTATGGCAAAATTTACTCAGGCCATACAAAAACGAACCATAAAGTAACGAAACCATAAGTTATACCACATCAAATATAACCAAAATATGTAGAAGCATCCACAAAACTGAAAGAAAGTAGTAACAAAAGATCTACTAATTTAGACTTCAAGCAATTATCACAGCACTTCACGAAACCATCTACCATTGTGTGACAATCACTCCAAACCTACAGCCATGTTGTCATAACCACCCCCCACCAACGACTACGTCAATTGACTATGAGTCTAAAATATAGTCCAACCATTAAATAAAATTATCAGCAAACAGGATTAAATATAAAACATGTCTTACCTTGTTGCGGTGCAGTTTATTATATGCTAATGCTGTCACAGCTAGTAAATCCCCAAAACACGTGGATAATTAGTGCAGTAAACTGCGACTGCGCAAAAATGTAATTCTGTACAATGTTCATTCTTTTGTTATTCACAGATAACGTAACGAATATTATTCGTTTTGCAATATTTATACATCTGGCTGGGGCAAATAAGATTATGTGACTCTTAAAATAAAAAAATAATAACTGCCAATTTAACACCATTAAAGAACTACACTACCCATAACCCTGAAGATGGATCCTTATGATTAAACTCCATTCTGTTTCAACACAGCAACGTAAACAAAGTATTGTTGTACATTATAAATGAAATACAATAAAAATAGTAAATGATTCGATTTATTACAATTATTAAATGGATGCCAACTAATTGGGAAATTAAAGACCTCCCCACTACCCCTAAGCTTACTATACACTTACATTTACATTTATGCATTTGGCAGACGCTTTTATCCAAAGCGACTTGCATTACATTGTACTATACATTTGTACATTTTGTATAGTAAGCAAGTGGGGGTTAGGTGCCTTGCTCAAGGGCACTTCAGCCATTACCCGCCAGCCTTGAGAATTGAACCAGCAACCTTCTGGTCATGAGTCCAACGCTCTAACCACTGGGCCACGACTGCCCCAAACCACTTGATTACTAAACCCCTGTTAGCCATCTTTTAAGCGGTTATTTCAATTTTATTGAAAATAAATGCCTGTGTATGATCTAAAATGTAAAAATGTAGAGGAGCGAGTTCAGCGAAACAGGGATTCGAAACTGCATTTCCATGGTGTCAAAACTATGTGACTTACTCACTACGCCATTGAAGCTGTTGACGTAGATAAGTTGTTTGTACACACTAAACTACACATGTTTCCGATGCCTATGCTACAATAACACATCAGTTTAATATATTTTAATTATCTTTTATGCACACTTTGTTTCAACTATTTTATCTGAATTCTAGGGTATGGCAACTGCCATACGCAAACGCCGCCCCTGCTCTGTGGCTATACTGCACTGAAGCGGCAGTTTAAGATATAAACCCAGAATTCAGCGAACGTCAATTAACTTTTGTCTGGTTAATAAATACCTTTCAAGACAATTTTCCTTGGCCATAATACCAACGCCATTGTATCAACTCTTTAAGTAGAAGGACGCTACGTTTTTCCCCCTCACGTGCAACCTATTGGAAAGCCCGGATGATGAAATTATAGTATAGAAATTATATTATATTATTAAGAAGAAAAAAAATATTTATTAATATAATATAGATAAAGTAAAATAACGAATAATAATTATATAATAACGAAAAATTTAAATAACCCCCGACGATATCATCGTCCAATCCCAATGTTTTACTGTAAACATCGTCAACTGCCAATTTAGGGGACATCGCCCAACCCTACTGAGCATCAATTAAATAGAATAGAAGTAGTGTTCATCTATTACTACATCTATAACTTACTATGCTCAGTAATGTTTCCTTTAAATGCTGATGATGTACTTTTCCATGAATGTTTAGAATGTAAATACTTTAACTGGAATGTATGGATGTATTATATGTTTAGTTTAAAGCTCCAAGTAATCCTTTGTACTGTGTGGGCTTTTAAAAAGTTAGTGTAACAACACATACCACAGTTAAAAAATACCTGGAATATAATACAAACAGTTTAAGCTCCAAGCAAGCCATGTCATCCACTGCTGTATACTAATGTATTATTACAGATAATACAGAAAAAAAACATTTACTTTAATATTCTAAGGACCAGAATTCAGGGAGAAATGCTAGTTCTGGCCCAATGAGACAGAGCAGCCTTCTTAGCTTTATCAGAATGATAGCGCTGCTCCAACAGCCCACGCAGCAATGGCAGTTACATAACGATCACTGATGTCTCCCAGCGCAACTGTTAAAGTCAATCGACAGGTCCCACATTCAACCTCCACTGCTGGCCTTGTACTATGGGCCATTGTGGGCGGCATAGTCAATAACCTGAGCCTGGGCGGAAGATCGGATGAGAAAAGAATATAACAATGACAAAGCTTTGTAGAGAAAATTCCAAATGAGGGCGGCTCATAGAGATTGTTTGGCATGTTAGTCACATTTTGGCCCATTTTTCAATTTGTGGTACATTTTGAAGATGTCCTAATTAAAGAGGGTGATTAGAAGCAGAGATCTGCTATCAGACAGCCACCTACATCAGATGGACAAGAAGTCAAAAGCTGTAAAGCTGACACTCTTCTTCAAGGGCAAATGAAACAGCCAGAGCACTTTCTGTACTTCTACTGTGTATAATTCCAGGCCCAAAACTGTTGTAAGAATTGTCATGGCTTGTTTATGGATAATGTTAGCCCATGATTTATTCCACTTGTATTAAGAGAGCTTTATGTGATGTCACAGGTTGACCAAATTATTATGAAAAACGTCTAATAAGCCCTGAAACACTAAAATAATTCTTAATGATTAGCTTTTACCTTCAGTCCCTCGTCAGCTATTCGATATCATTGATTCATATTATTCTGGTCTTCTTTGATCAACTGTTTCTGTCAGATACCCTTGCAAAGGGGTGAAAACTAGATGCAGATGAGGAGAGAACTGGGGTGAGAGGGATTAATGTCTCGGACAGTATGACAGACCCATTGAACAGATACTGTCAGATTCTTAATTAAATGTTTTAAGAGACAAGTGGGAGGGAGCTCTCAATTGCCAAATTGATTGTGTCTCTCTGAAATAAACATCTCACAGGTTGGCTACAGGACACAATTACTGATTCAAGTCACTTTAGTAAATAGTCCTTTGTCTTAATTTACCCGAGGGAAATATGAAGGGGTTGTTGTACATTGCATTTTGACAAATGGTTCCTGCATATGGAATATTTTAAAATATTTAGAAAATTTAATGAAGAAAATTGATGAATAGGTTACTTGAACCAAGGTTGCTTTTAAAAATGTTGGCACTTGATGGTGTGCTTTTTTTATTTGGATTTAGATTTCTAGATTTTTTTGTTTATTTTATTAGTACACTAGCAAAGTAGTGGCTTTCTAGAAAAGATCTTAACTCTTATCTTAATTTATATAATTTAAAGGGTTTTATTGGTGAGCAAAATATTTGTATTGTTTAAAATTCAACAAGATTCAACAAAATTCAACAATAAATCTCCAGATGCATTGCAAGTTGGACATGAATAGCATCCTAATTTGTTTTATATAGGCTATGTGTGCTTCTCAATATGCCTCCACGTTTCCTCGCTCCTCCATCCTCCATCCTACGAACCGGAAACTGATCGAGCTCAGCCATCTTTAAGGACATCTCCGTTCTCTAATTGCACTGGGAGGAGGTGAGGAGTGAGGAGGCATTCTGAGGAGTCAGGAGTGAGGAGACACAGGTATATATGTATATATATATATATATATATATATATATATATATATATATATATATATATAGGAAAAGAGAATGCACAAGTAAGAATTAAGAAGCGCCCTATGTTTTTCATAGATCTTTGCTGTTCAGTGTCTTTGCTTTAACCGGACAACAAATATTTGAGTTTTTTTTTTGCTGTTATTCTGCTTTACCCTGCTTGTAGTTGTTTGTGTCTCAGAGGTGCTAGACAGAGGCACAGTTCTAATTTAGCTGCTGGGCAGTGTGCCATGTGGGAAACTCTTGGGCACGATGCCTCCTCTCAAGGCCCTCCCTGATCTTTTGTGAGGCTACAGTGTTGTGTGAATGGAGGCTGTGCCGTGCGCACTGCATATCTGCTACTTTGGTGATTTGCTAAAGCCCCCTTTATCTATATTTAGAATTATTTGCAAATAATTTTATTGAATCAGATATCATTGCCTAATATATTTGTTATCTGTAGTCATATGCAATTGTTCTTATTCAGTTTTTCCCAGATTTCTTGTCATCGTGATCAGCCGATACAGATCCCGAATATGATGCTTTAAGCTTTATATAACTGATAAGTAAGCTCTCTGGTCACGTTAACCTTTTTTTTGTTGCCTTTGTTGTATATTTATATAGTGCCGAAGCAGGTTTGTCATATTAAATGCTTTGGACACTGCTCCTCCACGTGCAATTTCTTTGGAACATACAGTGCAAATAGTTAATTTTATATTGTTTCTTGAAACGCCATAGTAATTTCACATAGGCAATGACATGACTGCGGCGGCAATTAATTTACGCCCCCACGCATCATTTATGTTCTCATGCGTTGATGTCATCAAAATGCGAAAGTTTAGTTAGTACCTATTGAGTCATAAAATGTGTTTTTGTAAACACAGTTTTTTTAAATACGCTATGTATCTTGTAAAATTCACTGGGATTGTGAAGGTGGATATCTATCACTGTCATCTAAAGTACTATTGTGACGTGTGAGCAAAACAAGTTTTTCCAAGATTATTGTTGACCTTGCGTATGACGAATGCAAAACATATCTGTCATGCCTTCTCACCAACTGGTGTGTGCATTGTTACATTTTATTTTTATTACAGACATGGAATAGCTTGTTTGGGTAGTTGATGAGGGTGTGGCTTTTGGATTTCTTTGTTTACAAAACACGTTAAGCCTTTTTTGTGATGTAAAATTAGAGATGTTCCGATACCCCATTTCCCATCCCGATACTGATTCAGATACCTGTGCTCAGGGTATCGGCCAAGTACTGATCCGATACCTAGGTGTGTATATGTATATGTATAGAGCTGTATAAACACCACTTACCAAATTATTATGCAAATTATATTTTTTTAATCTATTTTCCTAATTAGTCGATGCAAATTTTCAAGTCATCAACCTTAAGGGTATAATTCAAATTTTATTGAACAAACCTCCCAATGATAACAGTATTTATTTAAAAAATAAAAAAACTCAAAACTCAGAAGAAGACACGCCGTTTCGGGAAATGTCAATGGGCATATATTATCTCTGTTCTTAAAACCTTTTCAGGTATTTTCATGATAATAAAGTATATTTATAATGTTGATGTTTGACGAGTGTTAAGATGCACGTTCAGATGCTGTGTTCAAATGCACGTTATAAACGACGCAATCTCGTAGTGATTTTATTTTAAGCAGTACTTCCTACTGATCAAAGAGACATAGTTCACGGAAGAGCTGTGCATAAAACACCGTCGCGATATCAGAAGTGTCCGATACATGCGTAATTAACGTGTACCGCGATATATGTCATCCCCCATATCGCCCAGCCCTATGTTAACATAGGACCCCTTCTTTGATTTCATTTTCACAATTCTTGCATCCATTGAACTTGTGAGTTTTTGGAGAGTTTCTGCTTGAATTGTTTTGCAGGATGTCAGAAAAGCCTCCCAGAGCTGCTGTTTTGATGCAAACTGCCTCCCACCCTCATAGATCTTTTGCTTCAGGATGCTCCAAAGGTTCTCAATAGGGTTGAGATCAGGGGAAGATGGTGGCCACACCTTGAGTTTCTCTCCTTTTATGCCCATAGCAGCCATTGACACGGAGGTATTCTTTGCAGCATGAAATGGTGCATTGTCATGCGTGAAGATTATTTTGCTACGGAAGGCACGGTTCTTCTTTTTGTACCATGGAAGAAAGTGGTCAGTCAGAAACTCTATATACTTTACCGAGGTTTTCACACCTTCAGGGACCCTAAAAGGGCCTACCAGCTCTCTCCCCATGATTCCAGCCCAAAACATGATTCCGCCACCTCTTTGCTGATGTCGCAGCCTTGTCGGGACATGGTGGCCATCCACTACTCCATCCTTCTGGACCATCCAGGGTTGCACGGCACTCATCAGTAAACAAGACTGTTTGAAAATTAGTCTGGGCCCACTGCAACAGATTCTGCTTGCGAGCATTGGTTAGGGGTGGCCGAATAGTAGGTTTATGCACAACTGCAAGCCTCTGGAGGATCCCACACCTTGAGTTTCGTGAGACTACAGAGGCACCAGCAGCTTCAAATACCTGTTTGCTGCTTTGTAATGGCATTTTAGCAGCTATCAGCATTGATAAACGATTATTATTGCTTTTATTGTACATATCACACACACAATATGCACTCCTGTAACTGTCACCAGCAAAAAAAATTGAAATACAAAAAAAGTGCGGTGATGACCTCAACACAGCAGTCGGCATCTCATTACTGCGGTAATGCGGTTATCGTCACATCCCTATGTAACGACACAGCACTGTGATTGCATTCTGAGCAGCGAAGAAGAAGTGATTTCCCATTTGCAGCGTTAAGCAAACCTTGCGGGCATAACTAGGTCCTGATTAAGAAAATGGTATCGCATCGGTACATGGATTCAAGTACTCGCCAATACCAGATTTTTTTGTGGTATCGGTGGCGTTTTAGATACTGGTATTGGTGTCGGAACAACCCTATGTAAAATTATAGGTAATCTTTTCAATGGCAATATTTGTCAGAATTCCTCATGATGTTCAGTTGTTTCATGTTTTTCTTCATGTGACTATTTTCCATTTTCTTTTTGTGGTGTTTGGGGAAATCTTGCATCTGTCTGGGTCTGTCACAGGTGGAAACTCTCGTGATCTTCCACGTCGTGTGACACACACGTCGTAGGGAGGGAAAAACGGGTCAGAAATGTAGAAGTCTCTAAAACCCACATGCTCACTCTGCACACAAAAACTCTGTTTTGAAAACAGGCTGTAGTAAGGAATGAAATGCAAGCATGTGAATCTAAGTGAGAAGGGAGAGAATGAAGGAGTCTTTGTAGATAGAGCAATCTTTCCCAACTTTTTCCACTGCTGCGTAAGGCTGACTGTTAATGCGGTTTTGTGTGCGACAGCTAGCATTGCCGAATGTGGTAAGATACGCCTAGTGCTGGACAAGAATTTCTGTGTTTTCAGTCCCCATCACAACTGAATAAAAAAAAGGCTTTACAAGAAATTCCATTACCCCATTAAAAAAACCATTATGTTTCACAAATGTTCTGAGTTTGTGCACAAGTTGCTAAGTGGTCAGACTCCTTGTATATGCGAGCATCTTGTGACATTGATTTTTTTATGGATAAACATCTCCAAAAAGACCCTTGTCCTCAGGCACATGGTTTATTTCAGACATTAAAGGGGAACTTTGCCCAAAAATGAAAATTCTGCCATGAATTACTCACCCTTAAGTCATTTAACAACCATAGGACCTCTGTCTATCTTCAGAACGCAAATGAGGATAGTTTAGATGCGGTACCGGTCCCCCTATTGACTGCAACGCAACCAACCGTCAAAGCGTAGAAGTGATTTAAGCACATCCTTAAAAGTATCCTCGTTGTATTATATTAAATAATGCTGAACCACTGGAATCACATGGACTATTTAAGGATGTGCTTCAATCACTTCTATGCTTTGACGGTTGGTTGCGTTGCAGTCAATGAGGGGACCATTACCGCATCTGAACTATCCTAATTTGCGTTCTGAAGATAGACGGCGGCGGTCCTATGGTTGTTAAATGACTTCAGGGTGAGTAATTCCTGGCAGAATTTTCATTTTTGGGCAGAGTTCCCATTTAAATGATTCTTGATCCCTCTGCCAAATTTGTGTAATTATTATTACAAAACATTGTTTTACAAATTATTCATATTTCATGTTGCTCTGAGTTTGACCCTGTACAATATAACAGAATGGCTGCCAGATGATGAACTGCTCTGAATTGCATTTCCTACAGGGTCATTGGCTGACATTGGGTGAGGCTCTGTGGTCAAGCTCCTATAAGCCTATCAAATCCAAGATGGATGGGAGCTTGTGGGCCACAGCTGGCCTTCAACTGAACAAGCTTTAGGTCTTTTTGTTGCTCCCTGTGGTGCAATCTCAAGTCATAAGGGAACGAGGGAGATGACAGAGATCAGATGTGTCAACTGTTGACCCCTCCCTCTTTTAGATGCCATAAGAGTCCGTCTCTTCATGACAAAGCAGAAAGGCTTTACTATATCAAAACAGTTCAGAACGTTTTTGTCAGCTGATGTGATTCTTCCCACTTCCATGTGAAGTTTTACAGCCATCATACCTTCTTTTCAGTTAAAGGTAGATCATTTTGTTCTGCGTATAATGTATAGATTTGTTTATGCTATTTCAAGAAAAGACAGAATATGTTCATATAGTAGTTTACAGTTATTGGTGGTGTTTGCTAAGGCTGTTATTTTTGCACATACGTTAGGGTTGCGGGCTTCTTTCTAAATGTGAATTGTAAATATTCAACTTTCGTGAGCACCTTGCCCGCCAACATTTATGCCACAGACGCAAGTGATAAAAATTTTTATTAAATGTGATTTTACACATCATTTTTTTCAACTTTACAAACACTTGTTTCTAATGGAAGAACACAAGCTGTATCTAGCATGTAAAATATCAAAAACGTTGACTTTGGGCAAGTAAGCAACTACCTAGCAAATATTCCCTTAATTCCCTAAAAGCTACTCTGTTCACAAACGTTTTTTTTTACAAAAGCGAAATGTTCTGTATTTCTACATCTGTATTGCATTGTGTTTACTCACATGGGCTTTTTGCCAGTACTCTACTCACAATTTTCATTTTTGACAGTTTGATCCTCAGAGAGGCTCAGAGAGTGTTTTGATCCTATCATAGTGTTCAACTTGTAAAAACTTTTATCAGAATATAAGGCACTTTTTTGTTGTGTGTGTGTGTGTCCATTGAGAGCATGACTAAAGCATTTCAATGCAGATAGTTGAATAGAGAGAAATCACAAGGGTGTGTCTGTCTGAGAGCCACTCAGCCATTCATTGACACTTGACATTTGGTGTAAAAAGCCTCTGTTGCGTCAAATAATTTGTAGCTTAAAAGAAAGCCTCAGCAGTAGCTTCCTAGTGCATAGTGATCACCACAAAGAGATTCCCATTTATTTCACCCTTTTTTCCAGAGCAAGGCAGCCTTACAAGCAGAGATTCTGACATCTGTAGAAAATGTAAAGACTCTATCCACTTTTGTCCAAACAGACTCAATTCAGACTCCTGATTTAAAGTTTGTCAGGGAAAAACTAGAAGGCAGAGAATGGGGAATGGTTTCATACAATAGCGCATGACATTCATTCCAGTTATTGGCAGAACTGTTGATGTAAACTGAGCCACATTGATTGCATGGACAAATCCTAGGCAGCATTGCAATATGTTTAGACATGTTTATGCTGATGGTATAATTTTCACAAGCCACTTTGGTCTTGGATTTGCACTGTGTTAGGAAAGGATGTGTTAAGAGAGTACGATGGAGCAATGGAAAGATGGTTAGATAGATAGCCTTTAGGCTTGTTGTCAAGTTGTCACATGCTTGGGTTCAGCAGGCAGTGTTTCTTCACTTCCGTTAAAATATAGAAAACTGCAGAGGTGTCACAAACTGGAAATATTTTAGTTCTTTAAAAAAAACTGTTGTGTATTAATGTCATGAATCATGATTAGGACTTTGTGCCTCATGTTTTTCCATGACTCATAGAAATTTTGTCATGATTACTGACATTTTTGTGTCATCAGAATGATATAAGTAAGGAATAATTCACGACGGGCTGTTTTATCTCAAGACATTTTGTTATGTTTGCCGCGCTTATAATCCTACTGTGAGTGGGGGACTATTTTCTCATCCGAAGCCGCCGGTAATAAAAGGCGAGAGAGAGAGAGAGAGAGAGAGAGAGAGAGAGAGAGAGAGAGAGAGAGAGAGAATTTCGTTCTAGCAGTTAAACTTGGCGGAGTGATATGGAACTGTGATACGGTCAACAGATTTGGAACTACTTCATAGGTGTGTGTTTAACCGAAAGTTAATGCACACCCGTAGAGCATTCCTCAGCCAATCAGAATGAAGCATTCAACAGCCCCGTGGTATAACGTGATTATAATAACTTGTACAGCAACGTCTCTGTGATAACCGGCAAGTTATGCTGGGCTGCAATTAACATATATTATCTCAGATTTTGTGCACCCTACTATTTATTTTCTGTGGTAAATGATACTAATTTGTGTTTACTAGTAAAACTATTAGTTTTTGTTGTACAGTTGCTATAATGTGGAATAGATCGAATTGGAAAATATCTTTTAAGAGGCATTCACATTGACAGGGATTTACAGTCATAAAGCTACCAGTAATTGATTTACAATGAGAATTGCCAATTTGAGGATGACATAAGTAACAGGAGACTGTTGGCAAGGACGCAAAGTTGCGTTTTTGGCAAATGTGTAGTCGTGGCTACCAGTGGAAGTGTAGAGATGATTTTTTTCCACCTTATGATACAGTTAAAACTGTATTCGAGTAGAAACGCCTACAAGCCACCAACCGTACATTGCCTTGGTGACATCCAGCAATTTAATTACTGACAGTGTGAACACCTCTTTTGGCTTTAAAACAAAGTGAACCAAATGTTTAAAATCTTGTGCAGTTTTGTTTAACAAGGTATCTTTCTTTTTTCTTTAATGCTAACGTGACAAAATCAAAACCAATGTTCATTTCTGTTGTGATTTACAGGTGTCATTTTGTCTGCCCATCTGTTCATTGCTTCCTTCCCTATTGGTTTTTTGTTCCTTCTTCATATGCAACCTTTTGAAACCATGTCACGCTGGCTTGACCATCTACAATGTAGAATGACAGAATGACATCCGAATGCCTGAGCATTGACTGTACTCTGGTTGTGTGGCTTCACCTGCTGATGTCACCATGACCTTCCTCCCACCGTCTAATAAAAGAGCACAGACCACCTAGTGAACGCTGCTGCTCATTAATACAACGCGCTAATTAAAAAACTTGGAATGTTGCATCTGATGTTGCATTTTAAAGCACTTCACTTCAAAGCTCTTAAGAGTCATTGCTCAGGTAAGATGCTGCAAATGTCAAGCTGTTAGAAAAGTGACAGAGTGAAGTGGGCCGTGTTTCTTATTTGTATAAAATGTGTTAGTCTACTAACATCTGTCAGTACTTTTAGCCAAAACTTTAATGTACCATGGAGGAGGATTTGACTTTTAACCTTTAAGGGTATTTTAGAACTAAATACTTCCTCAAGTAGGGTAATATACCAAAAGTTGCATCTGTCAGCTGGTGTTAAATCATATAGCTATAGGTTTCACAATGACACTAAATGGTTTCAGTTCCTATTTCATCTCATACTAAACATTGTGCTTGATGCCTTAATCTTTGCCTTCTTGTGTTGGATTGTCGCTTGTGTGTATGTGTTTTGTCAGGGCAGCGTGGGGGTGCTGAAGAAGGTTATGCAACGTTCGTTGTGGCATTTTATTTTAAAGCTCGACTGCCTCGCAGCCCTTGTGCGACGTGAATGTCAGCATGTGTGTCGATTTGTTTTTTGTTTAATGAATCTGACGTTTATCTAGTCCGTCTGGCAGTCAATTTTCTGTAACAAGTACACATCAAGAAAGCTCACGTTGAAAGCAAAGGTCACAGGAGTGACAAAATGTTAATTCAATAAAAGCGTCCAGGACGATCAAATGGCGGGCTTTTTCTTCTTCGTGTAGACTGGGTTAAACCTGTGAAGCGTGTTATTAGCATGGAGGTGGTCAACAAATACGACTGCCGAACTAGAAATATCACACAAGCGCTCCGCCGCCTACACCAGTGCAGGGCAGTGTTTCTTTCCTAATGTAGCTAAGTTTCCCTACACTCATGTGGAATTTTTCCTTTTCCTGTCTCGGCGATTTTGTAGGTCTGAAGGTATTATTTTTCCACCTTCCACACCCCCAAACTCCCCCAACCCCCCCCCCCCCCCACCGACTTTTTTCTCCACTGGTCTGTTTCTTTTTCCTGAATACGCCCTCTTTCTCGATGGCTGACAGCATGGAATAATTTCTAAATGGAGGCCGGGCCCACACAGTTTTTTGGGAGTGGCTCGGAATGACAGGCGTACAAATTAACAATAATTTCTCTCTGACCAGTACAAAAGCTATAGAGGGAAGAACTGGAAAAGAGGAACAAGAATGGCAAGAGGAAGAAAGAAAAAAGATGTTTTGAGAGAACAGTTTGGTGTGCGGAAATGTTAGGGTTAGGGTTTCCCACATTTTTTCCCCCCGCTACATAGTGATTTTAAAATTCTGTCACAACAGGAATGTGTATTGTCTCCTGTCCGCTCATCTTTGCATTCAGTTGTTTTGTAGGCTGCAAGACAGGATTGGAATGCCTGGAATTAGACTAGTTTCACACTTTGGTGAGGGTCTGCATAGCTGAACTCTTACTACAAAACACAAACTTGCATGCATACTTGTGCTCATAAATTCCTGTACAGATTTGGACTTGTTAAGTGGCGTTCCATCCATTATTGAGAGCATTTTCTAGGATAAAACATGTCTGTTCTGTTTTGTATGGCATGTACATAAATGCCATAGAAAATTTGTTTAAACTATCTGTAATATTCTTCACACAGAATATTGTATAGACGGTTTATGCAACAACATAAACAAATGTTACTGCGCACGTTTTTGTGGCCCAAACTTAACTTCCAGTACACATCTGCAAAGAAGTCCCTGCAAATTATTTCTGATAACAAGAAAAATAAATAAGTAAATGACATTAAGTAGCAAGTTAAAAGTATGTCTAGTCAGTATTATTTTGGGTTACAGTAGAAGAATCGTTACATGGCTTAACTTAAATGTGACAAAGTTACACAACCCATTCAACTAATTGTTAATAATACAATTATTTTACAATAATATTAATATAAATAAAATAAAATATAAACAGTTATATTAGCCACTAGCAAGACTAATCAACAAACACAAGACCGGGCTACGAAAACTTTAGGCCCGATTTTCGCGTTCGATGAAACTGTCTATATTGTTAAAAAAAGAGCAGTAATCTCAAGTCGTTGCTGTCCCATATGATTTATTTCACTAGTAACATCTGCTGTTACTGAAGTTGGGAATGATTCAGATTTCGAGGAATGTGCTTTATTTGTAACAAGTATTAATCCTTCTTAGCAAATACTGCAGTCTGTTCTTGTTAACACTTTGTCAAACAACACGACAGGCATGGTGAATTAAGCCACACTACATTGCTCTTCTGTACATATAGAGAGGCACTGGCACTGATCAATCTGTTGGCCTCTGTAATAATTCTGTTTTTTTTTCAGATGGTGGTCGAATATCTAGAGAGCAGGCTAGCCTAATGGATGAAATAAGCACTATCAAAAGAGCTAAAGGGCTTTTGTGTTGAATTTCAGATATTAGTGCTGATATGTTTCTCCAACAGCATCGTTTCAAGAGTTATGTAGCTTCTATTTACAAGAAATGATTAAAGGCTAACATTTCCAAGTCAAATAAACATTGATACGTAATACTGAAATATGAGCACCCTTTAAATGCCGCTTATGATGACCGCAATACAGCTGTATGATCCACATGTACATTCACTATTCAAAAACTCAATGATAGATTTTTGGGTGTGTGTATGTTTGTGTAGCACAAATGAACCTAGAGGGCCAGATGCAAGCATATGTTTGCACACAGGCATGCATACAAACACAACCCATTTAGTCTCACGTTGTCTAAGTTGCGTGTTGAACAAACATGTTGTCCCCTCATTTAGAGTCAGTTTTCCTAAGGCTGAGGGGACACCAATAGAGCAGTGAGTCATACTATAATTAACCTAGCACAGTCAGTAATTCAGGAATCCCCCTCCCTGTACCTCATCATGACTTTATTAATAACTCACCTCCAACCCCGGATATACTCCACCTCCCCTGACTCCAGAACAGGTGATAAGTGACTTTGCCTTCTTTCCCTTTTCCCCTTCACTAAAGCTGATATGCGACCAGTTGTTTGGATCCACACAAAAAGGCGTGAGTGTAGACCAGAGGCAGAGTTTTTTCCAGATCTTCTAGCCTGTGCTCTGGGTAAGCTGTACCAGAATTTTCACGGACATAGCGGCGCTGTTTGTTGATATGTTTCACACTTACTAAACAGTCACAGGGTGTTAGATACAGTCAGTTTTCTCTGCAACGCACATTTTTGTTTTTGATTTCTTCTGCTTGCTCATTTGGTACTCTTTGCTTTGGTGACTGAAGTATTTATCAAATTGACACAACCAAGGCAGAGGTGGTTGTTTTGGGACGGTTGCCTGATCCTATCACCGTGTTCACACTAAGTGACTGTTTTTGATTTATATGAGGCTGCCATTGATCAAGGCATGGGGGTGGGAAGTGTGGGCTTGTGACTGACCAGTCTGTTTCAGATAGGGGTGGAACGGTCGGTTCACAAAATCCACGGTTCGGTTTGTATCGCGGTTCTGTGGTTTGATTCGGTATACATAGATTTTTTTACCTGCCTTATAATCCACAGTATTAAAAAACTGAGTTCTTAAGGTCATGTCATGTAATTAAAAAACTGAAAGAATGAGGCAGCTTGATCTTTTCATTTATTTGTTTTACAACTGTTGTTGGCTTTAAACAAATTCTAGCTGAAAACAAAAACACTTATTTGCCAAATTAAAAGAATAGGCTTTGTCAACACAGTTCTAATCATGTCAGATGTAATACATTTAGTTTAGTTGGTAGGGGAAAGCAGGTGGGATGTTTACACTAAACACGTGCTCGCGCTTGTACTTTGACCTCTTGCAGTGCCACACGGACCACATTATGCTGAGTTTACACCAAACGCGAATTACTGGATTTGTGTGTAAATTACATACAAAGTCAATGCAAAGACGCGAACGTGCCACAGGCGATTGCCACGAACACGCGTCAAATGCGTCTTCCGCGCAACTTGAGCGAGAAGAGCTTATTGACACCTTCTGTTTGACACACCCGGATCCATGAAGACACTCCCCGTCACGCAATGTTTTTCGCGTTACTCGCGCAAAAATAACGAACTATTCCCACAAGTAATGAAGAGCGAACAATACACACGTGTCTCGAACCGTGACTAGTGAATTGAACGGTACAGATTTTTTTCATAAACTGTTCCATCCCTAGTTTCATAACAGTTGTTGTCATAACAGAGTCCATAATTGGTTTGCTCATGTCTGTATATCCCAAAGCAGCACTGTCAACTATTTGATGTCATCCATTTTGCATGGAAATTTACGTGGGTATTTCCATAACAATCCATAACTCCAAATAGCTTTCCAAAAATATCAAAACAGAGAAATTGGGTAATTAGCCTAGTTATTCTTTTGATGAGTGCCTAATCTGATTATTATTGACATTGGTTATTTTTTGGAATGTAGTGAACTGTTTTAATAGAAACAATTGCAGCTGGTGCTTTGTGTTGCTTACATAAATCTTAGCATGGCTAGCATTAATTATCACCTTTCCTGATGGCCATTGCATCAAATATTTAGAGGTGAGATAAAAAATAGTTGTAAATATGATTTTAAAATTCCAGTCAGTGTGCCAAGATCATTTCAAGGGTGAGGATGATGCTTTCTTTGGCACGGGTGATTGCAGTCTCCTATTGTATGTGGGTACAGCGAAAAAGTCGCTGCACTGTTCCCCCTAAATTATGCTCAGGGCTGATGGGTAACGGCTGAGGTACCCTTGAGCAAGGCACCTAACCCCCACTTGCTTACTATACAAAATGTACAAATGTATAGTACAATGTAATGTAAGTCGCTTTGGATAAAAGCATCTGCCAAATGCGTAAATGTAAATGTAAATTATGCAATTTTACTCCAAGCCCAAACGTGTGTGTTTTTTACAAGATGACCTTTTAATGTGGCATAAATTGTTTGCTAACAAATCATTTGGACCACTTGAGCCCCTAATAAACTTAAGAAGATGAAATAAAAATCTCTTTTTTTAATCTCTTTAAAATAAATCGGCGTCTCTGCGCATGTTTAAAGACGACATGTCATCATCTGTTGCAATGTTTTACTGTAGACATCATCCGATGCCAATTTGGTAGATATTGCCCAAGCCTAGTATGATGCACGTTTATATTAAATGCTTTTAATGTCTGATTAACTGTTTTAACCCAAATTTAGATTTTTGATGTTCATCACGAGCATTTTTTTACTGTTTGCCTATGGCATCTGATAGAGCGTTTGGACCCGGAGAAGGTACATGACCTTCCATTCCATATATGGTGGTGCGTGACGTCAGACTAAACAACCGAATAGTCAGATGTTGGTGTTTAGCTCCAGAGCATTTTTGCCCTGAGGAGTACCCTGTCCTGTCCTAGTAACTAATGAGCTTTGTCTTCCTCTGAAACAAACCACACTCCCACATCCAGGCCTGATGCAGGTCACAAGCCTCATGATTTTGGCAAGAATGCACTAGCACTGTATGCCAGGAGGAGTTGATCAACATGACTGTTCCCCTCCCTTTTCCAACACACTGCTTGTATTTTCCTTTCCTTCCACGTCTTGTGTGGTTTATTTGCAAAGCATTTTTAACGTTTCCACCAACAGCTACACCATCGGTATTAGCGTGTCTGGGTTTCCATCATCTCTGTTATCAAAATGTGTCCATGCATGGATGCTGTGTCAGTGGTACAACTGTAATCATTTTTCCAGTTCTCAGCAGCATGGTTCTCATTTTCATTAGGTTTGTTCTCTTGCCATTCAGCATTGTTTGTTTTGCTATCCGCCGTGGAATCCAGTGGGACCCTTGGCTTAGGTTCTATTATGTCTGCTCGTCTGGGAGAAAATCAAGAATGGACCAATGTGTTTGCCATCTTTGAGAGCCTATTAGTCTAGCCTCTGTGCTGTTGTTGTATGTCAGTGAAAGTTAATGCACTTGCTTTTGAGAGCCCATTGAATTCAGGGTAGAATTCCCCTCAAGGGCTCGGGAAATGGCCTTTGTAGCTCCGGGAACAGACAAACATATTTCAGTCTCAAATGGCAGTTTTAATAGAGTTCATTACTACTCATGCTTCTAATGATCTTCCATGAATTTGTTTCTTTTCCCAGCATGTGTCCATTTTCTTCCACAAACCCCGGTCTTTAGGGGTTAAACTTTTACACAGCGACAAAGCAAAAAAAGATGAAACACTTTTGGAATGGTAATTGTTTTGACCAACTGCTTAACGTAATGCATGAAAGGAATATTTTGCTGTGTCCACTGTGCAATGTCTATTCCAAAATCTTGTTTCTCATAACAGCTGAATGCTGAACAAAACAATCATGGCTGATCAATGTGGTTAGAAAAATAGTTTGTAACTGTAACCTTGTTGCACTTGGTGTGGATGCAGAGCTATGCATTATGAATTAATCTGTGAAACCGGCATAGATGATTGTTGTGGCAATTTTCTTCTTAGTTGTACAGACAGAGCAGAGTTTAGGATTGAAGAAACAGTTGGTGCATTTGTCTTGTTTGCACCTGTTGCAATCCATCTTACCCCCCTACACCTTTGCCTGAATTTGGTTTGTTTTTTCTTCCATGTTTGATTTGTGTCTTTTATTCTTTCTTTTGCTCCTGTGCCATGACAACTCCCGCTACTCACGCTCTGCTAATGGTGGGTTTAATTGCATTTTACCAGCCTAGTTGTTTACACATAGATTCGGGACGTCTCGCTATCTGTGCAAGCACATGTGGTTTGGCGGCTGAATGAGTTCAGAATGTTGTTCATGATACAACAAGAAAGCAAAATCCCAGCCAGGCACTCGCTCTGCATTTCAAGTCTTTAATGTAAGCCTGCTTGTTTTTCTCTCTCCTCTTATCATTCTCCCCACATACCCTCTTTTCCCTCGCGTCTGTCTTTCTGATGGGCTGTGTGAGATTCGGAGATTGTGTAAGGGATTTCCAACTTCCTCTGGGTCACATGACTGCAGACAGGGTGTGGCCTTTTCCAGGCATTGCTTTAGTGTCAGACATGCGGCTGTCAGTAGATGATTTTGTGCGGATGGGTGGGGGGTTGGCATGAACACTAAGACAAACAATCACAGCATGCACACAGAGACATGGGTGTGGCAGTTTCTCCCACCTGCTCCAGTGGACATAAACACACGCTTTGTCCATTTCGAGTTAAGGAAAAATAAAAGAAATATCATGAGGAAAGTTTGACTGGTGTCTGACCATGTAAACTGTTGTCAGGGCCCTGTTATTTGGTTGCAAGGGTGTTATAAATGTTTTTAAAGCATGTTGCTATGTAAGGGTGCACTGGGTGGTCGTTAAGGCATTTGTAGGTTGTTGCTAGGCTAGCGTTTCTTGGGTGTTTGCTCATGCCCATAATGTCCCAGTGTAGGTTGATTGTATCTGCCCCACCTGTTTTGTGTAAATTCAATTGTTTGCTAAACTAAAAGTAGCGAGATGCATAATTGGACATTTATACCAATATACGAATAATGCTTTGACTAGCTTTTTTCTTGAAGTCAGCTGCTGTTTGTTTGAGAATAACTTAAGAATCTGTTCCTTCACATTTAAACGCTTGTGGCAGTCCTCACAGTTGCAGCCCTGTTTGGTATGCTGCACACTTGTTTTTTAGTATACATAACATAACTCATTCAGTACCGAACAATGCCCCACAGACTACGGCATGTCGCAGCTTGGTGGGGAGGGGGTTTGCATCCCTTCGGCTGAAGGCTGTGTGGGTGCAGCAAGTGTGCTTGTATGAGTGTGAGTCTGCTGGATTGGTGCAGAGCGAGCAGCTGGGTCCAAGGCTCCGCATTCTGCCGCTTTAGTATGCAAGGCAGGTGTGGCTGCAGTCAGAGGGAGGGTGGGCTCAGGCCACCGCCTTTACACACAGACGGAGTGTTTCGCTCCTGGCTGGGTCCAATTACACGCCCCCCGTTACACACACACACACACGTACCACCACGAATGCTCAAATACTTTTCTGTCTTGTCTTTCTATCTACAACGTTGTTGTCATTTTTTCTTTTTTATATGCCTCATCTGTCAGTTTCAGATGCCTTCCACTCCATCTTGCATCGTGCTTTTCATCTCCCGTTGCCACTCCAGTCGAAAAATGTCTCACCCTGTCATCTGCTTGCATCTCTTGCAGTCATCTCTCCGGGCTGTCCCCTTTTTAAAAAAGACAATTCTTGTCTACTTTGATGTACACCCGCCATCAGCCTTTTTCCGATCAACCCTCTCTTTCTTTGGCAGCCTGTCATTTGTTTCAGCCAGAAGTTATTTAGTTCTAGCTCTCCTGTCAGGGACCCAGGGCAGTTGATGAATGAAAAGCTGAAACATAGGTTCTGGGGGATGGAAACACATGGAGGCATTGCAAAGATGAATGGGCTGTCTGTTCTGCAACATGGAGCCGTAGTTGGGGTCAGTGGAAGGGGGAGACAGCCACCGATTAGGTGCCAAGACTGGTCAGCACTCAGTAAGCACTCACTTATTAAAGGGTTAAATGTTACTGTATTAAATACGCTCGCTACTGGGCATCTGTTGTTTTCCTAACATTAAAAAATAAAAGTTCGCAAGTTGCCAGTGTGGCAGTGAAGTTTGTTTGTTTGCACGCTATTTGTCTCGCTCTCCCCAGGGAGCTAGTGGTTGCCTGTGAGATCTGCAAGGCATTTTCCTGATCCCTATAGAGTTTTGTATATTTTATATTAAAAGAAGCTGATGCATTGTTTGGGATTTAATATTATTGTGTAATCTGCCTCACTCCCAATGGATTCCCCACCACCTCACCTGTCCTAAACTTCATTGGACAAAGACCTTTCAGGGGTCATTTAATGGCTGTCTCCATCTGGTGCTCCGCCTTTAATTATTGGGAGTGCATCAGACGGTTTGATTCTCTCCTCTGGCTTTGATGCGTGGACTGGCTTACTTCTGTTCATTGTTTCTCCCTGCAGAGAGGAAAGACATTTAAAAATATGTAATCTCCACACAGCTCTCTGCCACACTCTTTTTGATGAGTTCATTGCCTAGTTGCCCATTTCTGATTAATGGTAAATAAAAAAACTGCCACACTATAAAAAAAAATAAAGGCAGCATTATTTTTTTTTTTTTTTGGGGTAATGGCTGACAGACTGAAGTTGACAGACATGTCAATGCAGAATTGGAGTTTTGTCATTTTTAGACACTGACAGCATGAGGCTGCCTCATCTGCAGGGAGCTGAGATGTTTTCCCCATTTTAGATGTGCGCTAACTTGCGTGTTTTAGTCTGAAACTTTTGAGATGCAATGTAGACTGATGAGTCACCCTAATAAAGAAAGCGAGAGAGCCCGAGTGAGAGGGTGGAGAGAGACAAAAGAAAAAAGGCAGAGGCAGCAACGGGTTTGTGCTGCTGCATAGCCCCAGTGGAGTGGAGGCGGATGTCGGGCCTTAAGGCCTGTGCTGGCACAACTGCTTTAGGACAGTAGAGGGAAACAGATGTGACCATGATCTACATCTGCTGCATACCAGCGACTGCTCATACTCTTTAATCTTACAGCAATGCCTCTCTTATTTCCTCCCTGGCTTGCTTCACATCTTTCACTTACCCGGATGCTCCCGCCCACTTTTCCACTCCCCGGTGTTTGGTCTCCCCCACTTCCATCCTGTGCTCAATCCACACTTTCAGCCATAGTAATACAGCTTGGGCTCAGAGGCTTTAATCCTCTCAGTGTCTCACCATCTTCCTTACTCTCACACTGGAATACGGAGTGAAAACTGCTTAGGCCACCCTGTCCTTCCTGTACGCTGTCACAGATTGCTGCCAGTGCTGAGATTTTAAGACTTGGGCACCCAGAGCAGTGCACGTTTTGTCTCTCTTATCTGACACCAAGTTCAGTTTATGTAGCTTTCTGCTAATGAACTGATGTCTTGAATGAGGTTTGTTAAATGAGGGAGACTTGCAAAATGTGCAGAGCTGTGGGTCCCAGGACGAGTATTAAGAACCACTAATGTGCAGGTATCATCACCGCTGCATTTTCTCCAAGATTAATCAAATTTGTGCCTGTTCTGTGCTTTACAGATGAGCTGTGACTTTTTTTTAATAGCAAATGCATTGGAAAATGAAGGATCACAGCAAAGGTAATGGAAGGGTCCAAACAGAAAACCGTTTTGTTAATAGCTTTGTGTGATGTCACTAATGATGAATATGTACATAAATGTCCCATTTGCAGGATGTAATGTCACCCTAACTCCCTTGATTTAATTTTGTTATGTTTTATACCGTTATCTGTTTATGATGAATAAACTTTTGCTGTAGGTGTTCTAGCATCATTTAATGTGCACTTGGCATTTGCATGAAAATTACACTGTTAGTGTCACTACTCGATCCGTTCCGGAAACACGATTTGTACTGCACATATGCGAAAAAGCGTCTACCTCCAGTTGAAAATATTTACGGCAGTTTCGGGTGTTTCGTTGACACTACTCGTTCCGTACCGGAAATAGTTGTTTAATAAACTTTTTATTGAGCATTGCATTTAACATCAAAATAAATTAAATGTATTGCAATTTGTAATGGTTTGGAGGAACGTATGAGGGATACACAGAGAAAACGTGTTGAGCGGAAATATTTTTGAGTTTGTCGAATGCCAAAAGTGAAGTTATTAATAGATGTTAAGAGAAATAGACCTATTTTCCATCGAAGTATGGACTATCCTTTAGCCTTTTTTTAACATTTATTAAAGGGATAGTTCACCCCAAAATGAAAATTCTTTCATAATTTACTCACCCTCTTGTCATTACAAACCTGTATGGCTTTTTTTCCTGCAGAACACAAAAGAATATACTTTGAAGAATGTTGGTAACCAAAACCGTTGGTCCCCATTTACTTCTATTGTATGGGCACAAAACGTTCTGTTACCAACATTCTTCAAAAAGTCTTCTGTTGTGTTCTGCAGAAGGAAGAAAGCCATACACAGGATTTTTGATTTTGGGTGAACTATCCCTTTAAACTGTCAACTGTATTGTGACAGCTAACAACCTTTGGACCTAATAAAAAGTGCATTTTAGTTTAAATAGCCTCTTTGGTTGCACATTCACTGCATCAGAGCATAAGTGGTGGTTTATGTGCTTGGCCTGTTGCGCATGCACACCAGCCTACAACTGTTTGCGTTTCATTTTGATAAATACAAATAGCTCTTTGGGCTGAGCTCATTCCCTAAATGCATTGTAGGAAAGCTCATAGCATTTAAAATGATTTGTTAAATGCCCTGCTGAGACTGGGTGATGAATTGCTCCATTATTAGGCATCAATCAGTGTGACTGTCAGGCCTTCACACAGAGGGTATGCTGGAGATCATGGATCGTTTGACCACCTACTTGTGTAGTAAAATAGTATGCAAAAGTTGCCATTTTATTAGTGGTCTTTCTTTCACTATAAAAAGACGTGGCATGAAGAGATTTTTGTATTAGCATGGTTACAGAGGCAATAAAAGGTGGATTGATTTGCATTGAAGTGCGGTTTTTGCCTTGCCATACCAGTCTGTTCTCATGGCTTGGGTTACACCTGCCTAAAGATAAAACGTTTTATACTCTATCCTTGGTGTTTGGAATGTTTGCATTGTATTTGCTTTGTATAAAGAAATCTTTTAACACCCTGGGTCATACAGCATTGCAAATTGTACTTCGCAGTGTTAACAGAAACTACACATTACATGACAACACTCTGAAAAACAAGGAACACGTTAGCAAGTACGTTACAACAAGCTGGCAACCACTTAGTATTGTGACTAGGTTTTGCATTTAAAAAAAAAGGGAACCGCTCACATTCCACAGGAAATATACAACTAAATCGAAACTTTTCAAAAATAAAATCAGAGAGTACATGGTATGCACTTTTTGGATGTATTTTTTTCTCCACAGAAGCCATGAAAAGTTTTGTGCTCCGCTAATCTGAAGGCTTGGTAATAGCCTCTTTTAATGCCTTGGGCAATGGATGACATTTGTTTGAAACATTGTAGAGCTTGTTCTTGTGGCATTTACACATTTCAACATTTACAGTCATCTGTTACATCAGTACTGATGTTAGAACTCAATACTATAAGAAACTAGCTAATGTGGCATGACGTCCATACACATTATGAATAAGAAAACACTGACCAATGAAAGTGTTTTTAAACTCAAGCTTCACTATTAAAACTATGACAGACCTTTATCTGTTATCAATTTGAAGACAAGTGGTCTTTGATATCGGCAGATTCCCTTTAAATTTAAGGCGGGATTAAAGAATCAGGTCACTCACCCTGGGCTGATGTGTGTGCAAGAGGATAAGTCAATTCATTGTATAGTGGCTGAAGCTTGACCCACACTAGAGCTGAAAACACTGTAAGGGTAGACAGTAATCCATTCTGGGTAAAACCAACCTCAGGGCTTTTCAGCATCCAGTGGTTCACTTGTCTTGGCTGCTATCAATGAATATACGTGTGTGATAAAAAAAATAATTCTCTGTAGTGCTTATTCGTGAATCACAATTATAGCTTGAATAACTGCAATACACATCAAAGAGTGACCTCCATTTTTGTATTCTGTGTACGTAAGAACACCCGATGGAGTTGGAAGCTCTCCTATCTCACATTAACACAGACCCCTTATCTCTCATATGGCTCTCTCTCTCTCTCTCTCTCTCTCTCTCTCTCTCTCTCTCTCTCTCTCTCTCTCTCTCTCTCTCTCTCTCTCTCTCTCTCTCTCTCTCTCTCTCTCTCTCTCTCTCTCTCTCTCTCTCTCTCTCTCTCTCTCTCTCTCTCTCTCTCTCTCTCTCTCTCTCTCTCTCTCTCTCTCTCTCTCTCTCTCTCTCTCTCTCTCTCTTTCTGTGGGCTTAGAGACTGCTTAATGGTAAACGTAAATTTTCCCCTAAACTATTGATTCCTCTGAGGTTATTTATTTGTATCTGGGCAGTATCTGGTTATGAGATGGAGCTTTTCATTAGCTCTCTGTCTGAAAATTCTTAGTTCTTTGCAGATCTGCTGGGAGGACATGAAAAACATGTGTTTTATTTATGTGTTTTCTCAACATTTCATTCATTCACTTATCATATTTTTGCTCTATCACAAAACCTATAAATGTGGTCACTTTGTAGATTTGAAAATAATTTAAAGTAACAATGTGTAGTATTTTTACATATTTTTACAAAACCAATATATTTATTTATTAAATGATTTAAATACATATATAAATACATTTTAATCAGTGTATCCTCCCTCCTCGTTGCATCACTTGTGAAAGGATTATATAGACTTGACTCCATTCTGCATTTTCTCAGTCTCAGTGAAAAAATGTAGAAGTAATAGTTGTTTTACCATTTCATTTGACATATAAAATGACATTATAGTTTGGCATTAAACATTGCATTACTTCTAGTTTATTAGAATGATATAAAATTATGTGATCAAACATAAACATTAACATGATTTGTGATTGATTTCCAAGTTTTGAATATGCACTTCTAGTGATGGAATTATAGTGTCTTTATGCCTGTCTTTTCTTCTTTATTACAGGTTCTTTGTGGTGCGTCTTGAATCTACGTCCCCTTACTGTCCCGCTGCTGCCGTAACATGTCTGACCTGAATCATCATCTTCAAAAACGCTTCCTCTAATGCGTGTTCGCTCTCTTCACGAAAAGACAGTTCTGCTCTACATCCGGTTGCACACAAAGCAAGAACCGTCGAAATTGGGAAAATCGTGTCTACTACCTGAAGCGCTTTACAAGCTGACAGATCAGAAGTCTCACATCCTGAGGTGTGACTAAAACTCAACAAGTCAAAATGGCTAACAACACCGCAGACCACCCGCCGGGGAACTCGGTCGTTGAGGTCGACCATGATGGAGAGTTTGGCTGCACGACAATGCAGCTCCGCCAGCTGATGGAACTCCGCAGCGGTGAGGCGGTCTCCAAGATAGCTGAATGCTACGAAGATGTGCACGGGATCTGCCGCAGGCTTAAGACATCACCAATTGATGGTAAGACTAACTGAAAACATGCACCCACATGCATGAACTTGGGACAGATCTTTGTTGCTTTATGTCTTTAGTCTAGTTTGAGTAGAGAGTCTTGGGACACAGACTTTTCGAGTGACACACTGTTTTGGTAATTAGATTAAGTTTACTCCTATGATAAATTAGCAGTGTTCCAGTTCCAGTTTTCTAATTTAAGCATCTGTTTTACGTAGTGCCAAATATTTTTTAGAATGTTAGATGTGGTTTGCACTTGTTTATATACTTTAACCGTTCAAAAGTTTAGGGTCACTTAAACTCATTTACAAATGTAACTATGTTGTGAGTAAAAAATAAACACAAAACTTGTTATATTTTAAAATCTTCAGTGTAGTAAAGATTTGCCTATTGGATTTGTCTATGTGCTTTAACCACTGAGCTACAGGTAAGCTATTTAGTCTTAAGTCTACTTGGGGTACTATCCTGGAATTTTCAAACATATTTGTTGTTTTCTATCCTGCTAAACACTACCAAATGTCCTCACAAAGATAGTGAAGGCCAGTCATTTTTGACCTTGCAGGGACGTTTTTTGATCCCCGTGAGGAAAATGGCTTATAAATCAAACTTGATGTTTATTTGAAAATGTCAAAATGCAGAAAGGTTTGTTTATCATATCTCTAAGTGTAGCAAGAGATACTGAGTGCTCATTCTCCATAAATGTCAATGTAGGATTTATAATTCAGTACAATGAAAGAATATGATAAATCTCAGTTATTTGACTCTGCATGACACTACTATTTGAGATAGAATGGTCTCAGGAAATGAGATGCTTGTATGACCTTAGAAAGGGCTAATATAAAGACCTATAGTTCAAACTAGCAGAATCCGATTATTGAGCACAATTAGTTATTATAAGGTGTAAAGTGACACTTGAAATGACAAGATAATTTTGCTCTCAGGATGCGGTCTTGCCTTTTTCTCGGGTCAGTCTGTGGCGCAGGAGTTTGTTTACTGTGAAACCTTGCATGGTTATCTTGATTTGATTTGAGGGCATTTAACGGCATAACAGTCACTGCATCTGAATGTGACATTGCTTATCTACAGGATGGTTGAATTCTTATACTGACCTTTTGCAAGCCCCGATTGAATAAGCAACCCATTTTAGAAACCAAATCACCAAACCGCAGTGATCATAAATGAGCTTGTCACAGCATCAAGATTATTTCACCTTCGTCTGTTCAAGGTGAGATTGGTCTTTGCTCCCCAAGGACAGCGTGAGCACGCAAAGCAAACACCAGCAGGCCTGTCATCTTCCCCTTTGGCATATGGACTCAGTTGGATCATTCTAGCATTGAAATTTGCTCCACACCATGTCCTTAATTACATTTTAGATCATCGCTCTGTTCCATTTAGTAATGAAGGGACAGCTGTACAGACTTCGCCACACAAGAAATGACTCATTTTATTGAAAGGAGCATAATTATGTTTTCTCTTTTGCCATTAAATGCAGGAGTGGGTGGAAAAGCCAAAACCAAATTAACATTTTTTGCGGTTCAGTTTAGGTGCTGTGGAGATTTGAACCCTTTTGACATTATTTTACAATCCTATTACATGTCATAAACAAGTTTAGTTTAGGGCACAATAAATATTCTGCTGCATCTGTCCATTTGTTAAAGAACAAAAAAGTAAAAATATTGAAATTGTCAGTAGAGGCCTATTGACTTGGCACTGGACCGCTGTTAGCTCTTGTTGCATACTTGGCTTAGGACGCAAAATAAATCATCACTGGTCTGCTGTAATATATTTTTTTAATTCAAGCCTTTCCTGTTTGCAGTACAACATGACACAGACTACTAAAAGCAATATAATCCATCCCAGTTATTGGCTCGCAGACATTTATTGGTCCTGTTGATGATTAGTATATATGCTGTGGCCTCTTAAGATGCAAAATCATGACATTTATTAAAGATAAAGTCAAAAAATATCAACGTGCTATCTCGGCTCTTAGACTTTGCTTTTTGTTCTCAACCACTCCTCAAATTCTATGGTAAATCAATAAAAGCTGCTTTCACACCCATGACTTGCTGTGGACAAAGTTTGTGCGCATGTTTTTTGGGGCAGGTTGATTTGAGTCTCGTGGGGGTGGGGGTGTTGGGGGAACGTGTGCTTGTTTATTTGGCTGAATGGCTCAAATTGGCAAACCACAAAATAAACAAAGCTTCCTGGTAACAGAGACCGGCTTCTGACAGCTGCTCCAATCATACAAAGACCTAAAAGTAACAGATTTACTGATTTAAGCCTTCAGGAAGATTTAATTGGAAGGGATGAATGATGAATTAAGTTTTTTTTTTTTCATATTTAAAGGCCATTTGAAGGTATTTTGTGTGCCTGGTCACTAACAATTAGTATTATCTGAACATTACTTAGACATTACATTCACATTAAAACCTTTACGTGGAAAATCTATTCATTTATGCTCATTCCCACGTGATGTTTTAGATAAAAGCATAGCTGGTAAAAGTGTCATTTGAATACACTCTGTTGCGAGTTGCCATGGAAGCGAAACGCTTCGCAGCCCACTGTTAAATCCAATTACAGGTTTGTCTGCATAGATTTATTGATGGTCAATTAATGCCGATATTTCTTTCCCATTTGAATAGCCTGATGGAAAAGCTAAAAGGCTCAGGACAGGCCGTTCTCTGTGCTCTATGCATCCATCTATACAGCAGGCCTGAACCATCACTGAGGGATGAAGAGCATTTATGCATAAATATCTTTCCTGAAGGCTGGATTACACTACTAGACTTTTAAAATTGGACCAGGTTTTGAAACACAAAGCATAACAGTTGCTGACCACAATAGTCTATTGTGAATAATTTGTGAATAATGAAAACGCACCCATTCCTTATTAGCATTCTTTGACATATTTGTTTTTCTGGCACATTGTGACCCATCCTGCATGTCATTTGTGTTTGTCATGTTCCTCACCCCTCTGGTGTTTATGAAATATTTTGGTACTCTCAGCTTTTACCATTTCACATTAAAAACTGGGAGTTCTTTTTGAACCAAAAATCAGCGCAGTAAATGAACAAATGTCTGTAGACATAATGGCTGTATATGTAGTACTGGAAACATTTGTTTATTTCAAAAAGTGTGCTTTGGGATCAGATGTAAGCTAGCTGGAAAAACGTGTGCGAGCGTGCAACAAAATTACTTTTTCCTCCCTTTTCTCCCCTTGGTGTTTGAAAAATGAGAAGCTAATTGAAGAACAGTCTTGCATGAAAAATTATACTTTTATTAAGAGGACACCTCCCTAAATTCCTCTAGAAGTGTTTCCCACTGTAGGACCATTGTGTACTGTAGGGTGGAAATTCGTACATTCCTGACACGTCAAGATTAACACTTCCTTTACCTGACAGAAAGCTAGACTGTAGTATATGTTTTTCCTGTATACTGAAGCACATAGTGAGGTCAGCTGTCACAGCGAATTGTAGTAATGTAAAAGTATTGTAAACTATGGCATTTATAATAAACTATTTATGTAGGCTTTAGAGGACACTAACTGTAGTTATGTTATCTACACGTTGCTATAAAAGTCGAGCTTATAGCATTTTGAAACATTTGCTTATCTGCTCTTTTTTTTTTAAATTGATTTCTCTATATATCTTTTATGCAAACAATTCTGTTACATAGTAAAAAAAAACTTGGCACTGACTTATCATACGACAAACCTGAAACACATTTGGTTTCACATTGGTTTCGCTTTGTGATGTCATGTGGGAAAACATTACAGGATTTGGGTAACAAATTGGTCTCGAATTGAAGCAGTTCAGTAGCAAAGTGATATAACCAGTCTCACCAGCAGCAGATAGTCTCACGCTACAATATACTGAAAAAGTCCAACCTAAATGTTTTAACTTAAGTGAATAATTGAAGTCCAAGCACACATGGCAAATTTCAATTCAAAAGACATCATTAATGATTTTGTACTTAAATTAGTCTACATCATCCTAGGCGAGTCTGGAAAGTGACTCATCGAATCCAGAGAGATGGGCTGACAACCATTAAATAGGAAATGATTGCAAGGGATTTAACAACAAAAAAGAAATGCTGTCATTACTGTAATGAAAATGTGAATCAGAGGTATCAGTAAAAATATTGAAGCAATGAGTAAACTGTTTAACACGCAGTACAACTGATGTACATCTACAATAGCAAACAGATCATTTGTTGTGTTCTTCACCCATTGTGTGTTTATTAAATATTTTGTCTAATTCCATTATGCATTTATCTACCATTAAAATAAATTTGACCTGATTTTGTTCTTTCCAATTCAGTGTTTAAGTTACAGCATCATTTTACAAATGCACACAGATGCACACAGTTAGTGTGAGTAACACGTGTTACAAAAAAATAAGTTGCAGTGATGTGAGGCAATGATGGATGTGATGTTCAGAAAGAAAGAGAGTTTGTGTAGCTGTAGGGGGTGTGGCTAGCTGTGCTCAGTTTAGCCACAGCCCTTATGCTGTCCATGTGTTGTGAATTCCTCTCTCACCTCCCATCCTGGCCAAGCAAAGAAAACAAAATGCTTGACTTTTAAGGTGGAATCCGTCATTTTAAAGGAATGGTTTATCAGAAAATAAAACTTTGGTTATGATTTTCACCCTTATTGTGTTCCATAGCCACAAGCTGTTGTTTTTGTCTGTTGAATGCAGACCGTAACCGTTCATATCGATTACAAATGAATGGTTGTTTATCAGAATTTGTCTAATTATTTATCACCTGCATATAGGTCCATGTAAATTGTATTTAAGCCTATGTCTTGCCTTTCTGTTTCTTGTGAAGTCACTTGTGTGCCGAATTGGAATGCAGCCTGTTTTGCTTGGTTGTCAGCCTAGCCCTGCTGAGCTTCGTGGCTGTATTAATGATCTTCTCCATTGCCCGTTACACAACCGTCACCTCACAGCATCCACTTTCAAAGCCTTCGCTTCCGTCACCTTGACACCAGCCCCCGGCAACAGTCTCTCAGCCATAGATGTGACTGCAGTTGTCTGAAGGCAGTCAGCTCCTGTTAGCATCTAGCAAATAAACGCACAAATAATATTTTGGTGGCTTTGCTTGATGATTTTGCAAATGGAGACTTTATTATTAAGTCCACATGTTTTCTCAACTCCACTGTGCTTCCAGGACCCGAGCTCTCCTCTAGTCAGACAGGCCCGTTGTTTACCTAGTTTGCATGCCGGCTCCTCTCTTTCAAATTGAAACCATTGTTTTTGACCGGGCCGGGTGCCGTTCTCTTGAAATGTTTGAGTGGTCATTTTTTGAGTCAGAAGTTTTGTGGGAATGTACCTGATATATCATCCTGTTACTGAGCATGAGGACATCTATATAGATAGTGGATAGACAGTCAATACTGAGAAATTGGCTATTAAAAACAACATTTACACTAAATGAAAAACTCAGGATGATATGGAACATATTTGAAATGTTTAGGAACACCATTTCGACTTGATATTCCTGTGGGAGGGCCAAAATGCTTTGGCCTAATTCTCAATCTCGTAAATGTCGACACATATACAAATCACTCATAGGCCAGCCAGGAATGGACCGCAGCGAGAGATAAATAGATGAGGAGAAATAAAGAGAGGGGCAATCTCTGGAAAATCAGTTCTGACCTTCAGCTTGTTTAGAGTAGAGGGCAAACAGAGGGGTTGCTTGATTACTGAACACTACCCCGTGATGTTTGGTCTAAACCAGCCCTTCTCAAAGTCCGGAAATGAGAAATGAGAGAGAAATGAGAAATTCTTATCAGTAAATAAATACATAATTCAACACACATAGGGGTGTTCAGACCTTTGGTGAATGATGGGGTAAACCTCCATGGAAATCCACTTCTAAATGGCTCAAACACTGTTGAACTGTCAAAACATTACTTTGTTTATTAAGTGGTGAGAAATGCTCAACCCATTGGTGAGTTTGGTGTGGGACATTGCATCAGTAATGCAAATAAGTTTTCAGTCCTCCACAAAGCCAGTGTCTATATTCCGCTTTTCCTTACGGTTCTTATCTAAAATCTCAAGCTTTCTGATGTCCCCTTGGAGACCTTGCTGTGTTGTCAGTCATGAACATGCTGGTCAGTTGACACAGGCTGGATCTTTTGAGGTGGAATGTGCACACACCAGTTCTCTTACTGCAAAATAATACTGACAGTGCCTTTTCGTAGGCACTTTATCATGTCTCATCTCTCTTGCAGTTTGTGAATGAGGATTGATAGATACATCTTGGCAGAAAAAGATAGTATAGGCAGACTATTTCAATCATTTTCCAAATGCTGCCCATCCACACTGAAACATCTGAAAATGCTTACATTCATGTACAGCGCATGTGTAAAATGTAAGACACGTCAGCCTGTTTCATTTCTGTTTTTTTTCTGCATTATTATGTCATGGCAATGGTGGAGCAAAGACACAAAGGTTTTTTATGTACGGACAAAGAGGTAGGGATGTTGCTGCGGATAACACAAGACTAAAGTTGCAAGAGAAAGTGAAACTTAACTCGCGCTCCGCTACCAAACAATAAGTAATTTAATATTCCGTCTCCTAAAATGCAGTCTAAAGTATGCACGAACGGACATGAATGCTAACAAACTGGAAAGCAGCCGAAACAACTGCGTCACATGACGAAAAATGCATCATCGTTTTTAAAACCCTCCAAAAACTGTGGACGAAAGGCCAAAACGGAGAGAAAAAGATGCGTTTTCAAGCGAAAACACATTAGTGTAGACCGGGCCCAAGTCTAAAACTCATTTTATATTCTGGGCTTATCGGCTACAAGCACTCCTGCACTCAACACTGATTAATTGTTGCTCCTATAAACCTTGACACACATATTAATGATAATCCACCTGAAATGCAGAAATATCTGACCACGTTCATTGTGTTTGCGCTTAAAATGATAAGCGCATGAAAGGTGTATGATTACACTTTCTACAGCGTCTGCCACAAAAGCAAATTCTAGCTCAGATGAAGGTTGACACAGTATGTTAGTTTTAAGATTCATGGGTTCCACCCAGTCATGCTAAATTGTTCTGATCGTAAATGAAGCAGAGTGTGTTATTAGTTGGGCTGGCTTTTCTTTTTTCTAACGGTTGTTTCGAATTTTGCACACAGAAAAGCAAATGGCATTTCATTGATACATCTTGTTTGTCTGCGACCACTTTGGTCTTAAATTCAAATGAACCACAAATAAGGTGCCACATTGAATGTCAGGCTTGTTTTATTTGTATAGTGACTTTGCCAAAAAATACTGAGTGCTTCATTTGTCTTTTTGCCAAATAATTTTGTCTGTCAAATACCTAAAATGTTTCATGTCAAATGTTTTGTATATTTTGTTCCATCTCATATTTTCAGGGGGCAAGAAAGGAAAATATTGTACCAGTATGCCCAGACATTATTCCTTTTTATACCTGGCACATGAATAGAGAATTCCATTGATTCAAGGTCAAAGCTATCGGTGCACAAGTCTGATCAACGTTTGTTTTATCATCTTTTTTTAGGACTCTCCGGTGACCCTGCTGATTTGGAAAAACGCCGCACAGTGTTCGGTCAAAACTTCATTCCCCCTAAGAAGCCCAAGACCTTTCTTCAGTTGGTGTGGGAGGCCCTCCAGGATGTCACCCTCATTATTCTGGAGGTGGCAGCCATTATTTCCCTGGGCCTGTCCTTTTACCACCCACAAGGGGAAGGCAGTGACAGTGAGTTTTCAGTCTGTTTGAACATTCTTATAGCTCTAAACCAAAGCTATGTTAGAAACGATCATCAAACCAATGCTATTTTTAGACCTTCAGACTTGATTTTTATTGTTCAGAGACCAGTCTAATGTTTTTGTAAATCCAGATTTTGTAAGTGAATCAACATTTTTTGGCATCTTACATTTCAATAACGGCCCCATTAGGGACTGTTGTTCAAAAGAACTTGAATTTGGCTGTGACTGCAGGTTCTTCCTATTATCCATATGGCTGAAACCACAAGTCTGACCTTAGACAGTCATCAAGTTCTCCAGAAGGAAATTGGGTCAATGAAGTGTAAATCTGCGATAAAACGAAATCTGGCAATAGAAAGCCTTCCCGAAGAGGAGACACCAGTAAAACACGCGCGTGCAGCTGCTGTTGATATTGCGTTGACTTTTAATAGTCTCTGAAGGTTACATGAACCTCTTTAAATGTTATATTGAGCTTGGACTAGAGAGGGAGAGAGATTTTGTAACACAGGATGTTTTAAACATATAAACTCTTAAAATAGATTTCCTCTGTGTTTATGTAATTCCAGGCTGCGGTCAAGCTGCTGGAGGTGTGGAGGATGAGGGTGAAGCTCAGGCCGGCTGGATCGAAGGTGCTGCCATCTTGTTTTCGGTCATCATTGTGGTGCTGGTGACGGCCTTCAATGATTGGAGTAAAGAAAAACAGTTTCGTGGGCTGCAGAGTCGGATCGAGCAGGAGCAAAAGTTTACGGTCATCCGGAAAGGGCAGGTCATCCAGATACCTGTGGCTGAGATTGTCGTGGGTGACATTGCGCAAATCAAATATGGTGAGTTCATATACTGTAGTGTAACTTTATTGATTTGTCTCTGCAATATAATTGATCTAAAAGTGACAAGTCACTCAGGAGCAGGTTCACCTCTGGGGCAGGTACGTCTTTTTCTTGTGCGACACTGTTCACTGTACTGCCGTCACTGTATTCAGTGATCTTTGGTAGTGCTGTGGTATTTATAAAGGATAGTTTACCCCAGAACCTCCTACCTTTCCTTAAACCTCAGAGGTGAGTTGATCTTTGAGTTCTCCAGCGGTTGTGACAGATCTTATGTGACTGCTGGTCTTGCTGAGACACAAAGCATGGCTCGTGACTCATGCTCACCAACTTGCGTGAGTCACTGCTCATGCTCATGATGCCTGCAATGTGGGCGATGCGTGGGAAGTCCAACAGCCACAGGAGAGATTTGTCGCCATGGTCGCCGAACCAGCCTCTGCTCCTTTTTCTTGAGTGAACTGCTAAACATGTCTCTTCTTTTTTCTTGTTAAACTTGTCAACAAGTGCACCACACAATCATTCACACCCTGTTCTGTTCTATTAGGTGACCTTCTCCCAGCCGATGGTATCTTCATCCAGGGAAATGACCTGAAAATAGATGAAAGCTCTCTGACTGGAGAGTGTGATCAAGTCCGCAAATCTGTGGAGAAGGACCCCATGCTTCTTTCTGGTGAGACAACGTATTCGCTTTGCTTATCATTTAAATATTTTTTTCCCAATTTCTTTTTAATGGTACAGTTTCTTTAATTCTAAAGTTGGGCAAATAAAGTCTGGCTTTTTCAAGAAACCCCTCAACAGCTTTGCTCTGTTTGAAGTGAAGGCATCATGCAAATAAAGCAAGAGTATTTCAGCACGTCTTGTGTGTGGAATGGCACATATTCAGAATCTGTTTCTAGCCCAAAAATTGTGCCTGAGCCTTGGCTACTCTTTGGGAACTCTCATCTTAGAAGTAGTAATGATGGCTCGTGCTATGACTGAGATGTTACTGGCGTAACAGGGACACAGTTTGTGTGAGAAAGTGACAGAGAGGGTGTGCGACTTGGCATGTGTGATTACTTGTGACATGTCTGCTGGGAAAAAAATGCTGTAGTGTCATTTTAACGTCATGTGTCCCAGTGATATTCTCTTCCAATATCAACAGTGTCAAAAAAATCCCTCGTCCAACCAGAACTAACTGCTGTTTAACATTTGCTTTTGAGGCATCATCAGGCTGTCTTAAAAACATATTGTCCTTTAAGATTTAGGATAGTGGTAGAGTTTTCTCTTAGCATGCAATGAACCCATTGTTTGTTTTTGTTAACACTTCACAATAAGGTTGAATTTGTTAACATTAGTACGTTCAATAACTAGCAATTAGCAATATAGTTTTATTACTTTGTTAGAAATTACTTTGTTAATGTTAGTTAATGTCAGTACAGTTGTTAATGGGTCATTAACTCAAATTAAGTTACTTTTAAAAATTAAAAATGTATTAGTAAATGCTAAAATGAATATGAACTTGGATTAATAAATGCTGTAAAAGTATAAAAGTTCATTGTTAATTTGTGTTAACTTATGCATTTTTTTAAATTCAGCCTTATTGTAAAGGGTTATCATTATTTTTAATAATCCAACTAGACTGCCAGTGATCAACATGCACTGTTGTTGCTTCAAAAATGTTGCACCAAATATCTGAAATTAGGTTTTGAAGATTGTGAAATGTCACTTATATTGGTATCAACTACTGAAGTCAAATTGTATGGTTGTGGTTCTTTTGCTTTGTTTAGGAACTCACGTGATGGAGGGATCTGGCAAAATGGCGGTCACTGCTGTGGGCCTAAATTCTCAGACTGGAATCATTTTCACCCTCTTGGGCGCTAGCAATGAGGATGAGGAGAAGAAGGTGAAGAAAGGTGAGAGTCTGACATACTTTCATTCTCATGTGGATAAAACCCTCTGTGTTTGAGTGAGTAAACCAGTCTACCTCTCTGGTTATGAGGTTTACCTCCCATCAGCCCTGCCAGAGGTAAGAGCGGTTCAAGAGATTTGCTGGACATTTTTCCTTTTTTTCTAAAACATCCGCTATTCTACATCCCTCAGCCACATTTTAAATTCAGAAAATAGTCACAGAACATCAGTGTAACTGAAATTTCTCTTCATTGTAATATGTTTTTGTTTGATTTATAAACTTATTGTTTTTCTTTCGGCTCAAGCTAAATTTGAGCTCCACTTTCCTAATTGGCTATTATTAAGGCAAGACAATATCAGGCTGATTTTGTATTCCGAAATCCGAGAGTTTTTGTGAACTCCACGCATATGACGCACTCGATAATACAAGATGATTGATGATGAGCAGTCAGGAAAACAATCATTGCCGTCCGATTGTTTTTATCACCAGTTACACAGTCAGTGTGTGCAAGCTGTGACTGGCTTCCGTAGTACCCCAGGGTATGTCAAATATTCACCTGACAACACCTGCTGTTACCTCTCAAGGTCTCTCTAATGTCCATGTTTGTTGGGTCAGCATCTAATTCAGCAGTCAATCCAGTCTAAACGATTTGACTCTCTATTTTGTCATGGCCTGAAGATACATTGCATATGTATATTAAGAGGAACACCTACAAACCATTGCAGAGTGTATTGTGCTCACAAAATTTTGTTACACAGACAATGGCTCAATTTTTATTTCCCTCTTTCCACTAAGCCAAAGAATAAACTTTTTGATAAAAAACCTAAGAAAGCTGCTTTTTTATCATAGACATTATCATAGTTCCTAATGTTAGCCATATGCCACAGTCAAAAACAGTGACATAGCCGTCAGTGTGCCATGCATAAAGACCTTCCAGTCCTTGTGTTTCTTTCTAGATGACATCTCAAATCCCACATGTGCTCGTGGAATGTAGTATTACTTATATAGCTTTGGTTGTTTTTTGATTTGTGTTCTTCTGTCTATGGTTTATTTTTCTTTGAGCCTTGTTATATCAGCCCTCCGCCCTCTCTCTCTCGTTTTAAACAGGTAAAAAACAAGGACCCCCTGAAAATCGCAACAAAGGTAACCTTACCCACTCCCTCTCCCTTCTCCCCCCCTCCCCATTCAGCGACAAGTCTCGGAGTCTCGTGTCAGTCCCACTCACTTGCTCGCTCACTTTCTCTCTCTGTCTTTCACGCTGTCGCTTACCCCTTACTGCTGAGCCCGGGGGAGCTTCTCGCCTCGCTTTACCTATGAAAGGGTGCAACTCTCACCTGCTACAAACGGCACTAAGCAGCCAGAAGGCTTTGCATGTCCGCAGCTTTAAATCAGTCAGTAGATTTAAATAGTTTTGAATGGTTAATCGTGTTTTTCTTTTGTAGTAAATTGCGTTTTGCTGAAAATGATAAAATACATGTTTTTTCTGTTATTTCAAATGTAGCATACGCAGGTGAATGCATTCAGTTCCTTTTTAAAGGCAAGAAAGCCAAATATGTTTCATAGATGTTTTATGGGTGCTGCAGCAGGTCTCCAGTGACCTTATTAGCACTGTTATTGGCTCCTGCACTGGTGCTCTTACTTGGAACAGAACGAAACTGTTTTAATGTCATATTAAATAAACACGTTTAATTTATGCCACATGTAAATATGTCATTAAACTAAACGAATGTACAAATTTTTTCTTTGTCGATTTAGTTTTCCCCAATGTGATGTTTAGAGGACTAATTTTCAGAAGGCAAGCCATCTCCGTGTGCTTGGCCAGGTCACTTTTTACCATGTTTCAGAGTGTGCCCTGACTGATCCTCCCCAACCCCACCACCTATAGCGCACAGAGACAGAGCATCTGCTCCACACAGAACTGCTCATCTCGTCTCCTTCCCTTTGCCCTTCATCCCGAGCACACACACTCGCATCACAAGCTGTTATCAGGCTGTCGTTGACTACTTGAGTGTAATGTCTCCTACCTACACGTTTTGCTAAAGAATACATGCGTATGTTTATTGCGTGTAAAGATAGGCCTGTAAAGATAGAGGTTTATGATATTGATGTGATGCTTAGGGGCGTGGCTTTTGTGGGAGTTGCACCCTTGCAGAATGGACCGCCTGTGGATTGTCGTTGTTGTCCGTTTGTTGTTTCTTTAGCTCTTTGTTTTTCTCACTGTTGCTTCTTTCTAGGGTGTGGCTCAGGATCTCATGCTGTCTTGTACACTCTTCTCGTGGTCAAAATTTGTCCCTTTCTTTCACCTCTTTCTCTGGTGCCGCCCTTTCATTTGGGAGCAGAAAAGCGAACCGAAATCTCTCCTCTCCAATCGTCTTCCTCTTGGTCCTTGTTTTCCTCGTGGTGGTTGCCTGTTGTTTGGACTGTTTTTCTGTTTTTGAGTTGTCTGCAAATCACTTGCCTCTCGTGTTCGTTGTGCGTGCCTCTGTTCGTGTTGTCAGTCAGACAGTCAGTTCGTCCATCAATCCCTAATACATGTGTGGTCGTCGCATCTGGTCAGTTGTTTGTTGTGACTGGTGGTCAGGTAGGCTCATGGACTGTTTTTCGACCTTTTCGGAATTTCTGCACCCAACGTCACATTTCACCTCGAGGTTCTCCAGTACAGAGTTTGAGCCCTTCATGAGCGCATGTTCGTGATGATACATAGGCTAACTGTAAAATGAAATCTCGACCTCTCTGTATCTTTTAAAATGGAGACTTAATGGCAATTGGGGTAAGAGATCAATGTCTATCCATGGCAAAGTGGCTGAATTGGATCTTCGACTCCATTAAGTTTCTATTTCAGTTGGATGTTGAGTAATATAATATGTTGTTTTAACCCTGCCTGTTGCGTAATTGAATTAAAGTTAGTGATGTTAAATTAGACAGTAAAATAGAGAGTTTTTTTCTTCAGCAGCTGGTTTCTCTGTTAATGTCATTTTCTTCAACATTTTCATTCCTAATACATCTTTAACAGTTTACTTACGTTGATAAAGCGAATATCAATATAAGTAACACTATTTATATAAGACTACCTTGATACCACAATAATGCAAACCAATGGGAGATCCTTGGTTAAACTTGAAAAGGTTTAAATACCTGAATGTTGTACCTTTCTGGCCAGTGACAAAGTACGTGATATAAAAACATAGGGTCAACATTGATCGAAATGTCTCATGCTGCTTGAAACCTACCTAAAATTTTCTGAGCATTCTTAAATCCTGCCAGGAAATGGCTCTGTGAATTTATAGTTCTTTCTACACCTGCCCAAATTCACTCATTGCAAAGTCTACTAACAATTTCCGAGTTTTCGCTTTTGCTACGGTTAATCTGTATAATTTTCTAGGAACCCTTTATATGACTTGCCCTCTCGCTTTTAATGAACTGCCCATTTTCTCCTCCCCTTTCTCCATCCTCTCATCTCCCTCCATTCTTTTTTGGCACGTTCCTCCCTTGTTCCCATAACCACTCCTGAAATCAACCTCCACAGCTAAGACCCAGGATGGTATCGCCTTGGAGATCCAGCCACTGAAGAGTGAAGAAGGAGTGGAGTCGGAAGAAAAGGAGGAGAAGGAAGAAAAGGAGAAAAAGAAGAGAAATGTCAACAAGAAGGAGAAGTCGGTCTTGCAGGGCAAGCTCACCAGGCTGGCCGTTCAGATTGGCAAAGCAGGTAAGGATACCGCTCACTTCATATGAGTGTGTCAGTTTTCACCTTGCTGCTACTGTTGGTCTAATCTGTAATTGTAAATGCCAATTTTGTCAGTGTAGAATTTATGCACTTTGACTTGATGAGTCATAAAACATTATTAGAAGTAGGTCCAGATTGAAGCCGAAATGTAAATGCTTATGTATGGCAGCACAGGTTCTCTTAAGATGTCCTCTCTGTATATTAGTTTATTTGGTTTTGATGGTTTATTTTACTTACAGCCTAATGACACTGTCTCACCCCATATGAAAACAGGCATATCTGTTATGACTAACAGGAAGTCGGTAGGCTTTGCGTACCCCGGTCTTAAAACTTTCTTTTCTCCGGCAGGTCTCATCATGTCTTCTCTGACCGTCGTCATTCTCATCCTTTACTTTGTCATCGATACCTTCGGTGTGCAAGGGCGTGAGTGGACGGCCGAGTGCACGCCCATCTACATTCAGTACTTCGTCAAGTTTTTCATTATTGGTGTGACTGTGCTGGTGGTGGCAGTGCCTGAGGGACTGCCTCTAGCTGTCACTATCTCCCTGGCCTATTCAGTAAAGGTGAGAGGCTTGGTAGCTAGCCACTGCTAGCCAACACAAACCTGTCATTCACTGCTCATGATGTCTTGAGGTGTCTGGAGGTTGTTAATAATGTGAATTTTGCTTTGTGTATTAGGAATGTCAGTGATGTTAGACTTAACTTGTGTGTTATTTATGCAGTAAAACTAGACCATTTGCTGTTTTTCCTCACAGAAAATGATGAAGGACAATAACCTTGTAAGGCATCTGGATGCCTGTGAAACCATGGGTAACGCCACAGCCATATGCTCTGATAAAACCGGAACACTGACTATGAATCGCATGACCGTTGTGCAGGCCTATGTAGGTGACACACACTACAAGAAAGTTCCTGAACCAGATGTCATAAATTCTGAGACTCTGGAGCTGCTGGTGAACAGCATTTCTATAAACTCAGCATACACTAGCAAGATCCTGGTAAGAATAAACTGGTAAGAATACTTGATTTGTGCTTTTTTGTGATATTTTTTAATTGTTACTTTATGATTTATCTTAGCCACCAGAAAAGGAAGGTGGTCTGCCAAGGCATGTGGGTAACAAGACGGAGTGTAGCCTTCTGGGTTTTGTGTTGGAATTGAAGAGAGATTATCAGCCTATTAGGGATGAAGTTCCAGAGGAAATGTTTTACAAGGTTTACACATTCAACTCGACCAGGAAGAGCATGAGTACTGTGCTGCAGAACTCAACCGGCACTGGGTTTCGTATGTACAGCAAGGGTGCCTCTGAGATCGTCCTGCGCAAGTATGCTAATGCTACATCTTTAATAAGAAATTAAATAAAATTTTTTGTCTTTTGCGAGGCAGGATTACATTATACCGTGGAATAATACTGTACCTTCCAGATGGCAATATTTTTTTATATTTTTACAGTTGCACATCTATTTACACCTATTCTGTGCTCATAAACCTGGTATTCCCAGTCATGGGAGTGGTTTCCCAGACAGGGATTATCTTAAATCTGGACTAGGTCTTAGTTTAATTGGGAAATTTAAGTAGTTTTAACAAACATACCTTACTAAAAACATTACTTGTGTGCATTATGAGACAACACAAAGACACTGATGTATTTTGAGATGTAAGTGCAAGTGGTTTTCAGTTTGGACAGCTCCTACGTTTCTTTTAGTCTGGGACTAGTCTAATCCCTTTCAGGGAAACCACCCCATGGTGTAGTAACATTAGCAAGATGGATACTAGAACAATGACAAATAGTTTACATGTGGGAAAGCAAAATGTTTTAATAATATTTAACAACATTCTGTTTTTTTGTAAGATGCTCCCATATCCTCGATGCTTCTGGTCAGCCTCGGGTCTTTAAGGCCAAGGATCGGGATGAAATGGTACGCAAAGTCATCGAGCCGATGGCCTGCGAAGGCTTGAGAACCATTTGCGTAGCAATGCGAGACTTTCCAACCGAACCTGACTGGGACAACGAGGCTGAGATACTAAATAACCTGACCTGTCTCTGTGTGGTGGGCATTGAAGACCCTGTCCGCCATGAGGTGAGAAATGATCTTTTTGATTGTTGCTGAAAGCGTTGTGTGAACTGTGAACTGAATCTGGAAAGAAGTGACACATTTTTACCTTTCAGTATTCTTTTTAAATGATGTTATCCAGTGTTTCTCACTTTACTAGTCTATTTGTGGTCTAGGCAAAAATGTACAGGTTTAGTTTTAGCTCCTCATATCAGAATAAAAATGGAAACAACAACCTTTTTGGCCTGAAAAATATAACCAGATCCAAGTGCCCTGATAGACTTCCTAAATGTCTTAATGTGGTAATGTTGCCAGATAGTTTGAATGAGCTTGTTCACAGAGGACATTGATATTTATTTGTAGCATCTTGATGTTAATTTATTGATATTAATGTGACATTTCACAGATGAGCTCTACTTGTCCTTCTTATGAATTAATGTTTAATAGTTAAAGGAAATGTGGAAAACATCTGCAGCAGTGTAACAGGCTTGCTATTGTATCTCAATACCAGATAAATGTAGAACATCAGCAATGTCTGTATAAGTTAATTAATATTCACTGTTCCCAATGTATGTAATGACATCACAACCTTTTCCTCATCAGCCCATCCCACTTTAAAACTTATTTTAGTCCTTGATTCAAAAAAAGACGTAACAGGCCTTAAATGGCAGCTTGTTGATACTGGGCCAGCCCATTGCATTTTATTTAATGAAAATGTACTGATGGTGATTATCGTGTGATGATGATGGATTATTTGCAGAATGTCAAGCCCTGTGAAAGTATAAACCGGAATAGCCTCATCAGTGTAGGGCACAATCTGACCCAATTCCCTTGAAGGTAATAAAACAGGTACATGACAGGCTATTGTGTTATTGTTGATTATGGATATTGAGTCAGTGCAGATTTGTATGTCAGGTTCTTTCGAATGATGTGCCATTTATAATTGTGTGCTGTTCCAAACAAGCGTCTTTGTACAGTTTCCCAAGAAATTCCAACGTCAAAGAAAAACTGATCATTTTTAATGAATGTTCTTGCAATGTCAATGCTGACTTGTGTGTTGGCTGGTTTGGACCAAATCACAAACCGTAGTGTGTGTATTTAATTTTAAAAAATCCATGTCACAGCCCCATTCACCTGCCTTTTTAATCACTAAGTACAACTTTTTTTTAATCCATTAAACATACAGTTTTGGGATCATCACAAGGCAAAGTGACAAGTCACAGTAACTTGTTTAAGTTTATTGTAAACATTGTTTCATCGTTAGTTGACACAAAAAAGCCTTACATGTTAGATCCCTGTTCACACAGAGCAAGTACAAGAGGCCAGAAAACTCTTAAGAAAGAGACCATGTGATTGAAGTTAGAAAATCTCACTGTATTATTGACAAAATAAGTATTGTAGCTTACCATCGCTGTCACAAACATTTTCCTCTGATCGCACAACATTCACACAAAGGACATTATATAGCTGGGAAGCTCAATAACAAAACACTTTTCCACCAGCAAACTTATTTTGAGCTGATGAAAAGCCTTGTCGATCTGACGCAGAGGACAATATTATGCTAACAGGTCAATCCAACAGTGAAGCAAACCCATTTCCATTTTATAATGGCGTCTTAGAGAAATGCAGTGATGATAAAAACAGGCTTTCTTGTGCCAATATTTCCAACATATTAGCAATAAAGCTTAGTGTATGTCTGCTGTTACTGAAGAAAAGCAGCCCAGCCTAAAGGTTGACTAGTTCTTAGCATCATGCCAAGATAACATGTTCTTCATTTGCCGTGGTGTTGTGTGACATCCGTGTGCAACATCTCTGTCCATGGAAACACTGGGAGGTTTTTAATTATCTATAAATAAATGAGCTTATTGGTTCTAATTACGGGTATGGTGTGATTCATCGCAAGACTGAGTGGGGATAATTACATAGGACTCCAGCACACACACACACATAAACACACACACTAATCGTCTGGATCCAGCCCCTTTGTGTGTTAAGCAGTCTTCGTACACTTTTGTAAGTATCGTAGACTGCTGTACCGTGAGTGACTAGAGCATCCTTATCTCACACTGATCTCAGGCCAGCAGTGATGCTGAAGAACCTACAAGTCATGAGTTCTGTAATACACCCAAATTCCTCCCGATCTTCAATGCGTTGGAGTGCTTGGAAACATAAATGCAACTCTAATGCTGATAACCTTCAAAAATCTTTTTTCTGACGTACCTCATTATTTTATGTTTGTACTCTTGTATTAATTTGCTTTGAAAATCTGTTTATCACAAAAGACAATTGCACTACAGGAGCTGGCGTCTGGCTGAATAGATATGGATTTGGCAGTGGATGTTAGACTGCCCAGTATCTCCTGCGGTGTTTCACCCTGCCAGTTAATTCTCAGTTCTGTCCCTTATCCCGCAGGTTCCTGAGGCTATTTCTAAATGCCAGCGAGCAGGCATCACAGTGCGCATGGTCACCGGAGACAACATTAACACAGCCCGTGCCATCGCCACAAAGTGTGGAATCTTGCAGCCTGGAGAGGACTTCCTGTGCTTGGAGGGCAAAGACTTCAACCAACAGATCCGCAATGACAAAGGAGACGTAAGGAGCTACAAACATTATACTTAGGATGTTCTTGACGTGCAGAGCGATTGCTGTAACATGGATCTCTATCTGTAGGTGGAGCAAGAGCGTCTTGACAAGATCTGGCCCAAATTGCGCGTTCTAGCCCGTTCCTCCCCAACAGACAAGCATACTCTGGTGAAAGGTGAGCATGTTTGAATGGTTGGCTGAATTAATATGTTTTTCATTCTTCTTGCTATTATTACTAAATAATTTGAATAAATAAAATAAATGAAGTTTAAATAAGGTGCTCGGTGACCTACAGGGATATTACTATTGCAGAGTTTGAAAAAGTGGCATTACTACAATACACATTGTTTTGTCTTCACAACAGTACAGATGATACTGACCATTAATCTGTTATTATATGGATGCTTCTTGCATTGTTGCTGTACATTAGTATAAGAAAACAAAACATCCTGTAAGAAACGCCTTGTTGTTTTTCAGGCATCATTGACAGCACAGTTGGAGAGACCAGACAGGTGGTGGCTGTGACTGGAGATGGAACTAATGACGGCCCTGCTCTCAAAAAAGCAGATGTCGGCTTTGCGATGGTAAATCTCATACTAGCATATTAGTATTGATCCTTTCTTTTAGCCCAAATGGTAGAGCATGGTGCAATGAGTGCAGAGGTCATGAGCTTGAATCCCAGGTTTATATGATAGTTTGAATGTATATTGTTTTGCATGTAATCATCTGATAAGTGCAGAAATGTAAATGCAAATAGTACACGGCTGTTCTGCTTGATTTATTGTAAAAGTCTGTTTAAGTGTTGTGTGGTGAGTTTCTGGTTTGATGAGGGTTTGCTAGTGGGCTTTAGACTGTATCTGAGATTGGGTTAATATCTGAGGTTTTGTCATAATCCCTGCTCAATATCTCCTGCTCTGCTGCAGACCGATAGGCCTCAGGCTGTCACTGCAGCATGCGTGTGGGTTCATTTGCTGATCGGTGTGTGACCCTGGCTGACAGAGTCCCCTGCTTGTTGCTTAGATGCCCTCACGAACACCAGTGACATTATAAATGAGTGTGTCAGAATTCACTTTACACAGATTTTCATTTCTCATTCATGCACACTGGTATCCAGACTCAAAAATGTGTAATTCAAGCAGTGTCCATTTCAAAAGCAGTTGGTGGTGGAATTATGATAACTGTCCATTGGAGGACATTAGGTTAGAATCAGGGCATGGATGGTAAATTATTTTAGAAATAGAGGCTTTCAAGCTGTCAAAAACACAGCTGAATTTGGTTCTTTAATTTACTGTGTTTTTTGCGCCCACATAACTATCCCTTCTTTCTTCTCTCCTAAACTTTGTTCAGACGAAAGGTCTTTATATAAAGCCATTCCAAACAAGACAGGACCTAATTTAAACTGGCGCTGTTGTATTTCTTTTCCCTTTCAACTCAGTGATATTTTCTTTCAACATTTCTGTTAATAAGAACCATCTTGTATCTAACAATGAACTGGTATCCCCAAATAATGAAGAAGTAACTTTTTCCTGTATTTACTCTGAAGTCATATTTCTGAAAAACAGATGCATGCTTTGTCCAACAGGGAATTGCTGGCACCGATGTTGCAAAGGAGGCCTCTGACATCATTCTTACAGATGACAACTTCACCAGTATTGTCAAAGCCGTGATGTGGGGACGGAACGTGTACGATAGTATTTCCAAGTTTTTGCAGTTTCAACTGACGGTCAATGTGGTGGCTGTAATCGTGGCGTTTACTGGAGCCTGCATCACACAGGTATATTATCATTATATTGGGAAAACATTAGGTTTTTGTGCAAACAGTATACAAATTTCGTGCAATTTTTTTACGTGATTATTTTGAGAACATAATAACATAAGTTTGTTGCATTAGAAAATAAGTAATACACTACTGACAAATAGAGTTTTTTCATAGTTTAGTTCGGTGCTATGTTATGACAACGAGCACCGACAAGGTAAAAACGATGACTACAGCACTAGTATGCATATAGATTTAATAGGCATTTTATTCAGTACTTTTATTCACAACCAAACATTTGGCATCTTCCAAAAGCTTGTGATGTCTTCTAAAAGATACAGAAGATAAACAGCCATGATGAAAAACACAAGTAGATGGTGGTTAAGCTTAGCTGGGAATTGTGGAAGACAATTTATCATAATGCTATGATTAAAGAACCCAACAATGAAGACAAACTATGCAAGTTCAATTTTATTCTTTTTATACTCTGAATGTTGCTCTGGGCGTTTAGATTTTGGGGCTGGCTGGTCTTATTGTGTATGTACATATGAAAATACTTTCCTTTCTTACTCTTGTTGTGTCTGCAGGATTCCCCTCTTAAAGCAGTTCAGATGCTGTGGGTGAATCTGATTATGGACACACTGGCTTCATTGGCCCTGGCCACAGAACCCCCGTCAGAATCACTCCTGCTGCGCAAACCTTATGGGCGGGACAAGCCCCTTATTTCCAGGACTATGATGAAGAACATCTTAGGACATGCCTTTTACCAGCTCATCATCACATTTACTCTTCTCTTTGCTGGTAAGAGGCTCTGTTGTATTCATTGAGTTCAAATGAAATGGCTTCCCAATTAAATGAGATATAGATTAAATGAAATATATCAAATTTTACTGGGTTAAGAAACAACAGACCAGAGTCTGTATATTTTGAATGTACATTTTTTTTAATGTGTCTCTTAGTGGACATGACAATAGACTTGAATTATCTTTTTAATTAATAGTACCATGGATTTAATAATAATCCTTTCCAGTAATTCCCTCAGACATAAAACACTATGAATTATCATGTTTTGAATGTTCTCATCTCAATGAAACTGTCTTGCTGTTCCCAAAGGTGAAAAGTTCTTTAGCATTGACAGCGGCCGCAACTCTCCCCTCCACTCTCCACCATCTGAGCACTACACCATCATATTTAATGTGTTCGTCATGATGCAGCTGTTTAACGAAATTAATGCCCGGAAGATCCATGGCGAAAGGAATGTGTTCGAGGGAATTTATCGCAACCCCATATTCTGCTCCGTTGTGCTGGGTACTTTTGTTCTGCAGGTAAACCACAGAAGTCATTACTTGCAAGCAGTACATTGCTTAGCAACTGTAAACATGTTCTTTTCTATAATTAGACAGAGGTGTTCATAATCATAAATTCACATTCAAACATTAATTTGCGATTGAAGACCTCGTGAAATTTCTAGTTGAAACTAGACAGTTAGACATAGCAAGGTTTTAGTTCATTAAATCATTTCATTGCACAGATGTCCCTTATCAGTTGTCAGGTTGTATTTTTGCTTTATTTTCCAAGTAGTTAAAAACTGTGTTAATTTAAAGTGTTAAATAATTAATTTTAGTCTTTAATTGTTACAGATCATTATTGTGCAGTTTGGTGGAAAGCCGTTCTCCTGCACGGCCCTCACCATCGATCAGTGGCTGTGGTGTGTGTTTATAGGAGTTGGTGAGCTGCTCTGGGGACAGGTAAGACATCTTACAGTATGTCCTTGAGCTTCACTTATCAATACAACAACTTTTGTTCTCATGCAGTAGGTTTATGTATACCATTTTAAACATACATGTGGGATATTTAGTACTGTATTTATAAAAAATGTTAAAAATTCATACATTTTCTTTTGTGAATGCGGTTGTTATTTTGTGTTGTTTTTGTCAAGCAGCTCCATCAAAGTAGTTTAAAATAAAAACAAAAAATGAGCAATGTGCTGTTTAGGTAAGAAGCATGTAAAAAGCCCAAATCCTGAATTCAGTGGAGCCCCACTCATGCTTTGAATACAAGGGGAGCCACTAATATTGTAGGTAGACAGAACACATTTACTGATGAGAGAGAGAGAGCGCAGCACTGGCTTCTCAGTGGTGAAATAATAAAAACATCATGGCAGAATGCACACGCGTGGGTGATGTTGAACATCTTTAGTTCACTCTTCAATCCCACCGGGAGGGCAGGGGAGGGGAGGTGAAGCTATGTGTGATTTCAAACCTGTAGGAGGGAGAGAGGGTGGCAGGCAGAGACGTTACGTTGCCACACAGTGCCAGGGAACGGGTGCCATCAGCTCAAAGTTTAGCTTATAAAGAACAGGATGGAGAGCTTACTTTATCAACCATGCAGCACAAGCAAGGTCCTCCTCCGGCATGTTTATGAACAGCATTCTGGACCACAGCCTTAAAAACATGCATACAGGCGACGAGTTATAAATGTGGGTGAAAATTCCTTCTGGCAGATGCATCATACATAAGCCACTTCCTACCAGCTTATCAGCTGGTGTGTGTTGTTTTGTGCTTTCACACATGTGGCCTCGCGAGCCAGCTGTTTGAAACTTATAAAAAGGATAAACAGCAGTTCATCTACTAAGTATAGAGTTGTTTTGTTGCTGTCTTGTTTAGCTGTTTTCAAGCCACTAGGTTTGCGTCGAGTTTGCAACTCCCATCATGAGAACATTTACACAAGCTTTGTGTTCAGTCGTGTGTGCGAATAATGTTCACTCAATCACTCGAATATCCATCAGGCTCTTATGTTCCTCTGTATATAATAAACATTATGATTGAATGTCATAGTGATTTATAAAAACGCCGCATTTGTGCATCACATTCCTCATAAAGCCATGCATAATCCCAACTGCTGAGCTAATGTCTTCAATGAGCTACGTTACCTTCACTTGACCCTGCTTTTTTTCTTGTCTTCCAGTTAATCTCCGCCATCCCCACACATCGCCTCAAGTTCCTGAAGGAGGCCGGTCATGGCATACCAAAAGATGAGATCCAGGAGGATGTGCTGACTGAGAATGGCGATGAAATCGACCATGCAGAGATGGAGATGCGTAGGGGACAGATTCTGTGGTTCAGAGGACTCAACCGCATCCAGACTCAGGTAAGCTGCTCTAGGCTTTATATTTCAGCTTTTCATGCCTGGCCTTTCCAGCAAACGTCCCAGGAGATGGATAATGATGATGTAAATACAGGAGCCATGGTCTGCATATAATCCTGCTATTGGTGATCCTACCTGAAGATCAACTCAGCAGATCAATGTCAACAAATGTTTGCTTTATTGTGTGATTTATGAATCTGTGAATTTGAAAACCTTTCTTCAATGTTACCATGTTATCATTAAAAAATGTATGTATATGATGGGTGTGGAGGATGGGTTACTGAGGTACTGATGCAAATGGGTTCATTTTCAATGCAGATGATTGATCTTTAAGTTTTAATCAGAATTTTAATTATTAATAAGGTTGTTTTATAAAAAAGGAAAGGTTGACTTGTAGGGCATGTCTTTCAGTGGGAACCAGACATCTAAGTGCACTATTTCTTTTCATTACAAATGATCAGCATAACAATTTAAGCAGATTAAAAAATAATAAATGAATCATAAATATTTACTTAACGCATAAGCCAAATCAAAGATTTCACAATTATATTTATTTGTTTTTTGTTTTAAATAATAAAATTCATTTCCAGCTCCAAACAGCACATACCTCACTGTCAATGGTGATATAAGTGAACTCACTGGATATCTGGGGCATATCCCAGTGGCCTCCGAACATTCCCATGGGTTCATACGTGGAAATCTCCTTTAAAAGTAAGCCGAGATTTGTGTTCTGCGTTGGTGGCCCAGGTTAAGAGCAGCACATGCCCTGGAGATGACACGCCTGTAATGCCTGTGGGACAGCTTGTTGTCTTTAAGACAAAATGCAGAACCTTTAAGAGGGATTTTTAGTGTATACAAGGTCTCCCCTACAAATCCTCTTCGCTCCGTTTTGAGGAATCCAACATCTAGTGTCAATATATAGGAGAAAATCAGGGGACGGACCTTTAATTTCCTGTGAGAATGGGAGGGCATGTGGGAGGATCATTCAGTCATGTTGCTTTCATACATGACACAATTATTAACAATGAGTGGATTATGTAAGTGGGTTTACAGATGAATTTGTATGAATCCTTCAGGATTGTTTGTATTTGTGGGTGAGAATTCTGAGAAGGCGTTCTGTGCCTTTTAAGGATATGCTTTACGAAACACTGTGGAAACGGCGGTAAGCCACCCACTGAAGACTGCGAATGTATTCCACAGGCACTGATTTATCCCTCTGGATTTCATTTGTTTTCCTCTGCTCCTGAAAAACAACAGCAAGTTTACACTCATCTAGCTAGTTAAGTCTGAGGGGCTTGTGTTGGTTCTGTAATATTTAATATCACACTTGGTTGTGGAAATGTGGGGCTGTTTTAAACCCACATGTCCTCTTTTACTCTGCATTTTATCCGTCCTAAATAGTGTTGGAAATTAAAATTAGTATGTCCCAAATCATAGTGAATTGGGAAAATGTGTACTCTCAAACTACCCGGATTGTCTGTTGTTTCCAGTGAAAATTCAATTTAATTCTCAAGCGGCTGATATTACCCAGAACTCACTGTGAGAGGAAGGAGTTTAGTGACGCTCCATTGCTTAAATGTATTAATTCAGTGACTTATCACTTATTTAATTTTGTTCAAGTATACAGTAAACGTTACATAAGAAATAATTAATAAATAAATAGGCCTACTTGTATGGAAAGAAAGCTGTATTTTGATGTGTGTGTGTAAACAGAACTGTAGATAGGCGAATAGGGATGCAGCTTTAGTCTTTTTCTAATATTTTGTTACAGCTCTCATTGTGTAATTTGTCTGTTAGGATTCAAAATAATGTGTCATACATATAATTTCTCAAATACTGTCAAATTCAGAATGGGCAAAGTGTCCAACAAAAAGTCCCTGACCAAATTCTGGTTAAGTAAAGGATAATGTACAGACAGCCATTTATCTGCTTCGGATCCTGATCACACTGTCAAGAGTTTATTCTTGTGATAACATTTGGCTGTCTGTACATTTTCACGCTTGATACGTGGCTACTTACATCATAAGTAAGTAATGCAACATGAAATATGGATATGAAATTTTTTATTAGCTCATTTTTAGCGAATGATTTGCAGCATCTGGGTTACCATGTGTTATTGGAACATCATGTCTCAAAACCGAAAGTAAACAGGTTTTCTCTCTGTGGAAGGTCTGCATTCATCAGAAATGTGCCTATATAATATTAAAAATCAATATTTCATGTTCAATAACTTGCATATGAGGTAGCCATGTAATAAGCAGGTTAATGTGCAGATAGCCAATGTTGTTATTGAAGAATAAGGCCCAACAGTGTTATCAGTGTGATCTTGTATGTGATAACAGCCAGCTGTCTGCACATTACCCTGCTTATTACATGGCTATTTGCCTCATATGCAAGTTATTGAAATATTGATTTGAAATATTTTATAACTAGTTGAACTAGATGTAATAAAAATAACAAGTCCAGAATTCCACTGAAGCTTGTTTTTGTTTGGTGTTTTTTGTCTTTAAAAGACGTGCAATGTATTTATTCTTAAGATTATTCTTTCTGTATTATGTCAGTCCGGCAGTAATGTGTATGTTGGAGATTACGTTTTAATACGTTCCACATCCCATCCATGCAAATTCTCCGAGACTTGCCTCAAGCCCAGACGAATAAGAGGTTGCACGTTCATCTCACTGCCTCCTCTTCCCTCCTCCCTTCCTCTCGCTCTTATTCCTGATTAGAAGGCAGCCAGCTGACCGCAAAAGCACTACTCTACTAATTAGCTCCTTATCTCTCTCTCTCGGCCAAAGTCCCACCACCCCACTTTTAAAATCCCACTGGATTTCTGTTTTTTTTATCTGACATGCATGGTTAGTTGTACACAATGAAAGAAATAATTGGCACAAGTAGGATTCAAGCTCATCAGTACTTCATAGAACTAGTTTCCCTTATGTTCGCCTTTCTTTTCACAGACTCCTTCCTTTCGGCTAAATTTATTCCCACATAAAACTTTCCTTTTTATCTCTCTGTGACAATCCCTCAGCTACCTGGCTGACTCAATTCTAACTAAAGCTTTTATTTTGTCAATGAGGGGATATTCTGTTTCTCTTTTTTCCAGTAACAAATGTATCTGCTCTAACCGCTCTTATTGGCTTTTGTCCTTCTCTGTCTTCTTCTTTTTTCCTCCCGCCTTCTTTGCAGATGGACGTGGTTTATACATTCCAAACAGGCCAAACGGCGGTGCCCGGGGCCCTGCGTCGCCAGCCCTCCGTGGTCAGCCAGCACAACGACGCAAAAACTGTTTCTAGCCCCACCCATGTAGGGATTTCCTCTTCCTCCTTGTCTGCCAACTCTGCTGCGGCCACCGGGCCACCCGCCCCTGCTTCCTCTTCTACTACAGGCAGTGAGTGCCACATAACATGCTCCTGCTGTTGCATGACGGCCATGTTGAATGCTTTCATAACTATGCACTTACCCATTAACAGCCCTCTTTTTCACCCTGCTCTGTCATTCTCATTCATTTTTCTCCAGTCTATCTAGCCCTGTCTTTACAATCTCTGCACTGAGGTGGAACCGCTCCTCCCCCACATTCACTTTGCATTTCTGCCAATGTCTGAACCAGCGCATTGCGTGTGATTTGAATATGGCCGACCGATGTCTGCATGCGTCAACCCTTGCGAGAAGCCACGGGCAGGAAGCATTTGTCAGGGTGTCAGGGTCGCCTAACATCTAATTTGTTTATTTATAATGCTGCAGAATGTCTTTTACATGATGCTTACGTTCTCACCTCTCCTAACTCACTCACACACTCATTCTATCTTTCACTCTCTCTGTGCAGTTTTCTTTTTCTCATTGCCAGCCACACCTCTCTCTCTCTCTCTCTTTTTGAGCCTATTCGTCGCGCTTTGTGTCTTTTCCGACAAATGTTGTTTCCATTTCTCGTCATTGATATTCTAGCAGGAACTGAGTCATGGAGCGTTTCTCCTGCTGTTTTTATTTCGGTTACATCAGTCTTTAGCATTACGTGTTTGAGCGTGTGTTTGTGAGGGCAACCATAGCGTCATGGTACATTTTTATATTTAAGTAACTATCTATTTAAGCAGAAATCTCTAGAAATAAGATTCTATGAACAAAAGGAAGGCATTTACTTTGATCTCTGTGATCACAACAGATTCAAGCTCTCCGACGTGATCTGATATGCAGTTTAGTTGTATGCGTGAGCAACATGTCACGGCTCTCTCTGGTTTCAAGGAGGAAGTCTGGGGAAAAAAGCAAGACCAACATAGCTGCATGGCAGAGGAATGTAAACCTGCGAAATGAAAGGGATTGGGCAGTGTAAGCCATTGCTGACAGAGGCTTCCTTAGTGTCTTTTAGAGAAGAGCCTGTACAGACTTTAAAATACTGTTACACGAATTCCCATTTTTCTGTACGAGAAAGAAAACCAATTGCATGAATGCAAAATTAGTTTATGAATTTTACCAGTGTGTTTTGCACCACGCCAAATATCTCAGAGAAACGGCACATATGTTTTGAAGCACTGGATGCACGTGCTATGCATCTTAACATTTGTCTGCTTGTATTCCTGGGAGCTTTATGTTTTGGAGTTTGCTTTCAGAAACACATTCACTTAGCTTTTTGGATTCCATCAAAAACTGAGCATGTGCTTACCACAAAATTAAAGTTGACTTCAAACTAAATGACACCCTCTGGCAGGGATAACGGTAACTTGACTGCTTGGCACCGGACAAGGATCTCTCCTCTCCGCTGTCAAAACTCATTCCGGTTTATTTACCCACAAGACAACCTGACAAACTGTCCTGTTGGCATTCTTGCCTCTGATGCAGCATGCCTTCCCAGCATCTCAAGAGTGCGCTTTCCACTTCCTGTCTACTTAATGAGTTAGAAATGCTGTCGCCGCAGAGTTGAGTCATGCATACTAAGTGTTTGCACTTCTATACCCATCATACTCCTTAGTAAAAAGATCTATGGAGCAATAAATCCAGAAGTGGAGTTTAATTTGTTTTTGCATGTGTGTATGGGATTGTGAGGGTTTACTTACTCATAAAAGCCCCTCTGTCCCTTTCTCTCCCTGTGTTGTGATTTCACTTTGTAACTGGTCTTATTTTATGCTTGACAATATAAAAACCTAAACCTAGTAGGAGTGTGCGAAGATAGCAAAAACACATATGGGCAATTCCATGCAAATGTCAACCTAAAGATTTTTTTAAAAATCATGTTTTCACCATACTATATTTTCATGTGAAGTCTCTCTAAAAGGTTTTAAAGCATTGTGTGTGTGTGCGTGTGTGTGCGCATGTGCGTGTGTTTTTAAAGCATTGTCAGGTAAGTCACAATTGTAACAGATTTGTCACATTCGTAACAGTCCATAGTCTTCATAAACAGGCACATGAAAATAAAATAAAGCAATGGTTTTATGTTCTATAAAGTCTCAATTTGTTGGGCATTATTTTAATTCACAGAAATGCTACAAAGTATGAACATGCATCCTTTTTTCTCACATCCATTTTTTCCTCTTTTAACAAAGCTCATGCAATAACTGATATTCTGATGTCTGGACTCTATTCTCAAGGGTTTAGTAAAATATAAACAGATGGTTCAATATATTGTTAATAAATACATTATCTCAGAATTTATATTTCAAGTTTTAACTGAAAATGTCACATCCATATCGCTGGAATTGCTCATATTGCAATATTAAAAACAAATATTATGGAGAGCTATTAAAAATGAAAACCATTTTATCCCTGTTGACTAAATAAATTGAAGAACAAAGCTGGCATGTCCCCCATCTTGCAGTGATTCTGTGTTTGTCTTCATTTTAATGTTATGAAGCTTGTGGTTTGGTGCCGTGTCGTATCTGTGGAATGTACAGTTTTATGCTATGCCTCATTCACTTGTACCAAATAGGTTTTAAAAAATGCGTTATAGTGTTTGTGTTCTTCTGTTAAGCTTTTTGTTTTGTTTGTATTGGTTTGTATTGTTTTTTTTGTAAGCAGCTTTAGTGCTATTGTAGGTGTGAAATGCATTTTCTTTCTCTCAGCGACCACCATATTTTTGTCATTTGGTTCAGTTTGTCAGTTCTTTTTGCCCGCCAGGGCTGGACACCATTCCAGTACAGTTTCACTAATTCCTTTCTCTCTTTTTGTCCCTCGCTGCAGATTAAGGTGGTGAATGCATTCCGTAGCTCCCTATACGAGGGTCTAGAGAAGCCAGAATCCAGAAGCTCCATCCATAACTTCATGTCCCATCCTGAGTTCGTACCCCTTTCTGAGGAGGAACCCCGCGTCCCCACGATAGAGGAGAGTTGTGTAGAGATCGAGATGCTCCCCTCCTCTTCCAAAAACGGAGGCGGCGGCGAGCCCCCAGGCCGCTCTCTCCACAGCCAGGAATGTCCCGTCTGACCCTCCCACAACCGTTCCTGTCCGGTGTCATTGCCCCAGAAATGTTTTTTTTTTTTTTACATGCGTGCCGGACACCATCACTCATCCGGTGAACCTGAGGAGAGTCCAGCCAATGCACATCCGAGAGACAGCATCTGCAGTGGCCGACGGGGCGACCACGATCCTTCTCTCCTTCCTTCATACCCCCACCCTCCAACCCCTCTGCCCCTCTCGACTTGCACTGTGTCGCCAACAGCAGCAGCGCTCTGTAAGTACATGCGGCTGTGCTGCAGCCCATGTGACGCATGGCCTAAATCGCACACTAGAGGGCGACGCCCTCTCTCAGCCTGTCACTGGCATTTTTATCTCTTCTACAGTTGTAATTTTCTCATTTTTTTATCGTCACATCTCTGGTCTTGTGTATTGCTGTAATCATTTTTTTTGTCCCAGGACTCTCATTTACATAGTTTTGATCCAGCCAATTATGTTTATGCACTCAGTTGCTATTTGGATGCTTTTATTTTTTCTAATTTGCTCTGTTTTAAGGTGTATTGAAAAAGATGGCAGTGAAGCTATCATGTCACTCATTTTTTTAATGTTTTATATTTTAACGGACAGTTTGAAATAGTTCAGACACACTACATTCTTGTTTCACACGTTGTCAAGTAGGATGCTAATTTCGGGTGTTCTGTCACTTTATATGTACAGATGTAAGGCTGCTATAGTGAGCATTAGCAGAAGAAAAAGACTCTATTAACGCTTATTAAATAGCCATGAGTACCTGATTGGCTCTCGAGGGGGCAGAGAGGGTCAACCTACATCATCTCACCACACCACACCCGATGGGCGTCTCTAGTCTCTTGTTAGATCATTTAATGCGTATTTGCCTCAAAACAAAGTTTCATCGAATGCCCTGGCTAATTGACCAAGTACTTTATCAAAGGTACAGCACATCACCATAGTGTGCATGTATCTGTAGGTTCATCTGTGTCTGATTGTATGGGAATGGGAATTGTTATGCTTATCTACTAATAAATAAAATGTTCCTTTCTTTCTATCTATTCAAGAGAAAAAAAACAATAGAAGTGATTTTAATGTATGTGCGTACCTTCAAACTTAATCTGACGAATCTTTTACACCTCATGTTCGGCTCTGCAGTTACGTGTTCTGTTTGTTATCTAACATCAGGCTGTGCTCCACATAAGCTCCAAGGGTTTGATCAGTTTTGCAGATAGCACTGGTAGGACTCCAAAGTCTCATCACTGAACTTACTCTGCACGTGTACGTAGTTAGCATGCTTTTGCTATTAGAATGAAAGAGAAACACACACACAACAACAACAACAGGCGCATATGAGCCTCTGTTGGGCCCAGTTAGTGGTATAGAATGAAACTAGATGTAAGAGCGCAGCCTCGGCGACATGTGCTTTTGATTAGGTGAATCATACTACTGCCATAGTCCAGCCCAGCCACTCCATACCAATCTAGGTTAAATAGTTTCCTCGAGTTACACCTTTTCTACTTGCTCAGAGCCATATTTTATAGATTGTTCTTTTATATCCCATTGTTATTGCAATTTATTTTGTATTTCCAGCCAAATTCAAAAACACAGAGAGTCACTGCCTAAAGAAAAAAGATGGACCACTTAAATGTTTACGGAATGGTTCCACAGCAGTCAGCTGATGCTGTGCTTCCCCCTATTGGCAGTTTTTGTTATTTCGCTTAAATGGAACACGGTATGTAATTGTGGGGAAGCATGCGTGGGTTTCATATAAAATTCAATGTTTTGTTCCTTTTTTACAATTGTTCTGTATTTTTATATTAAGTACTTTTTAATATTTTGGAAAAATATAAATATAGGTGTATAGGCCGGAGAGTTTGGTGATATGACAAATTAACAAAATAAGCAGTTGAGTACATATTGCAGTTTATAAATATATATAAGTGAATATTTATGCCACATTTGTAACCAACATAGGGTGTCAGATTTGATGTCCAAGCTGAGAAAGTTGTGTTTACTGTAAGTCAGGGGACTGGTGAAGTTCTCAATAGAAAAGTGAGCATTTTTTGGCCTTATTTTTAATTGTCTACTCCAACCCTGCAGCCATAGATCAATGTTTTTATGTGCTGATCATGGTAAAGTCTTAACTTGAGATTATTATGCCCAATAATTGGATTCTACAGATTAAATCAATTTTTTAAGGGTACTTAACAAATGTCTTTTATTGTTGTAGGCAGATGCACAATTGTCAATTATGTTATGTGGAAAAATATGTCAAATCCATCGAAAATGGCAAAGAGCAGGTTATCTAAAATATTTGTTTAAATTTGTTTGCCCCCCTCATAAACTCATGTCAAGCTCCTACTCATCCTACCTTGTGTTGTTTTAGCTACAAATCGTCTTTGTGCAAACATTATTAAATACGTGTTTTTCATGAACAAGGAATGCATTTGATCTTACGTGGAAGCGATCGTGGTTTCAAATTAGAGCTTTATAAAAATTCTGCCAAAGTGTTGTTTTGTACAATCAGTTCTGTTAAAAGCATTTGTTAATCTTTGTTTTCCCTTCATACTGTTTGTCATTGGAATACCTTTTGAACTGGACTGCATCCTTACTACTAACGTTTTTCCTTGAGGATATGAAAGTACAGTCTTCTCTTTATATTCCATCATTGCTTGGATGTATAGTAATTACACAATTGTACACCGTGGGTACAGAGAACGTGGAGATGATCAAATCAGTTATTTTATTTTAATTATTTTATTGTATTTTGTGTTCCATCTTACCTTTAAAAGCTCTGTAGAAAAATATGTTATTGCACATGTTTCTCTCTGGCATTGTGTAAACGAAGAATTGCTTCAAGGTGTTGTGCAATAACTTTTAACACATTTACTACTCTACTGACATTGTCTGAAAGCTTTTTTGTTTGTTTGGATCGGGAGGAATGATACACCACAGCTGTAAATAAAAGATTGTGTTTAAAACTGGAATATAATAGATTAAGTTATAAGCATTTATTTTGCCTATATTTAGTCAGATTTCATCTGGTGTCGAGTAAATTCTAAATTGTATGTGATCGCAAGGAGAAAAGCAGTCGAAACATCCGATTTCTGTAGTTCATATAAAACACAGTAATATACACTGGTGTTATTTTTGTATAAACATAATATCATCTATGTGGCATGCATTACTTATAAACAAATTGGTGGTTCAAAGCAATATGTACAACCTGGTGCGATTGGTATTTTCAGTGTCCTGTGTAGCTTAAACCATGCTGTACTTGGGGAAAAAACTGCATTGGAAAAAATTGTAATTGTTCAATATGTGTGTTCAATGTGCTGCATGATTACATATGGAATGAGGCGTCCCCCAAATGTTTACTGTTTCCAGAATGAATGTGACAAACACACACACACACACACACACACACACACACAGACAGACACTTGTGCGCACACTCTTACTTTATTAACAGATTCTATGGAGGAAACACACACTGACGTACAGTTAATGCTGTTTGAAGAGGTTCATGCTAAAACAATGTGTTATCTATACGGAATCGAATTTCTTGTCTAGACATCGTGAGAGAGCACTGCTCCATTAAATTTCCTCATCACTTGGAGTGGGAATTGGGGAGTGACTGCCAGAGTACGTGCTTGAAAATATTCTGGGCTTATTTTACAAGTTACATCTCACCCGGATTTCATTTTGTTCATTTTCAGCCATGCTGTGTAGCTCTTTAATGAACTGCCTAATGCAGAGTGATACAAGCTTTGTTCTGTCACCTTATTGTGTGGCTGCCAACTCCATCCAGACAGCTCCCTCTCATCCATGCATGATCCATCAAAGATGAAAGGGGATAGCGCAGCCCTTTTCTCACAAGTGGGAAAAACGGCTAACACCTCACGCTAGTAAGGAATTGCATTTTCAAGGTAGGGAACAGCTGTACTTGAGAAGCCCATCTGATGCACTGATTCCTTTTACTCCTGTTTATTCCATCCAGTCCTCTTTTTCCTGTGGATGGGGGCTTTGAAAGAAAGAGAGCATTGTTATAACATGCTTTACGATATTTACGAGCTAGTGAACGTGTGCTCAGTCGACTGGCATTGGACTCGTGTGTTCATTTCATCATCAGTTATCATCTCTTGTTATTTGTCTATATTGTGAGGTGATCACGTGTTATGTGTTATACTGAACAAGATCTCTTTGAGGGAAAAGGGCTTTGGAATGTCTACATTAAAGATGTGCATCATCAGACACAAAAAACAGTGGTTATCTGTTAACAGTTACTACCAGAGCAGAACTGTTTTGTGACAGATGTGAAGTGTTTTGTGCTTTTTACTCGAAACATGTCATCTTTACGATCACAAAAGTGCCAATGGACTAGCTACACCACTGTGTCACCTTTGGGTGATGATTTAGTCGAGTACTCGATTGAAATTGAACAAGAAACTGTGTCTTTGAATATTGTTCTTTGATCAAATGTGGCAGCCTTAATTGATTTCACAAAACCCCATGAATATGAAGTGGTGAAAAGCTGCGTGCTAGTGCTTTGTGTCCTAGTGACTTCTCTGTTTACAGTCCGGCTGCTCATTCTAGGTTACAGAGAAAATGTGCTTATTTAATGTAATGTAAGGGCTATAAGGTGACAGTAACATACTGTTACTAAATCTGTTACGTCTAATGATGAGAAGCTGACTTCAAACGTTGTGATCAATGTTCTTGTTGGGAAGTAACAAACACGTTTGATTTAGCCTACGTTTTCCAAGCATTACATTCATTTGTGTTGACCTTCCTGTCGCAGCACACAAGTTGCTTTGCTCATTTGAATTTGTTCACTTGGAGGGAATAGTCAAGCATGTGTTGGATTCAGACAAAAAAAAACTGTCTGAAGAGAAAATGAGATCTTGCTCTGACAGTAATGAACAGCGTCTGCAGTCAGTGTGTGTTTTAACTGGCAAAAAATGCCTCCATTTTGCTTTAGTAACAATCATTATCATGCTAAAATGTCAGTCTTGCTTGCTTCAAACTATGCAACAGATTCATTGGATCAAAATATGATGAATTATGTATTATTCTCTTAGCTGCCGTAACAATGCTCTCTCTCTTTCTGCTTTTTTCTCTGTACGCTTGCTTTCCTTTGTCAAAGAAATCTCAGTCATGCCCATAAAATATTACTTTATTAACGCAAGTGTATTATATCTGTAATGTATGTGTGGGATGTGCACACATTCAAGTTTTATTTACTTTTTGTATATGATCATGTGGAATGCCTTGTTCTTTATGTCCCGTCGTTTAAAAGTTAACAGAACAAAAATGAAAAAAGGATAATCAAGCAATTAAAGTCAAAGTTATTATACAGACTATATATACACATATATACAAATCTATATATATAAAAAATAAAGCCATTAGAATTTGAAATACATTGAGGCTGAAATCCTTGTTTCTTGTGACCCATTTCTTTTCTGACCCATTTTGTTGAAGTTTTGCTGAAGGATGATGGCTTGCTGAAGATGCTGTTTTATTTCAGTACTTGCTTACATTTATTGTGTTATATAATATATAAGTAGGCTACTTGGTACTTTCTTAGATCTGACATAATCACATGTGAATACTGATGTCCTTTAAGGCATCATTCTCAGTTTATGTACATTAAACCTTTCAACTAATTCTTACTAGAATGATCTATATCTTCCTGTCTATATGTTTGTCTGTCTGTCTAGTTTTCTATGAAGAAAACTTTTAAAGTAAAACTGTTTCTATTGTATCAGACTCTACATTATGCCTATACGGTTTCGCCTGGCACAAAGTTAACTTCCGGTCTGTGTTTGTTGATCAGTCTGGCTAGTGACTAATAATATAACTATTTATATTTTATTTCATTAATATTAATTTGTATGGACATTTTATTGTATAATAATTGTATTTAATAAACAATTTGTTAAATTTATTGTATATTAATTTTATTAAATGAAAATTTGTTAAATGGGTTGTGTAACTTTTTTGCATTTAAGTTAAGCCAAGTAACGTTTCTTAGTAACCCAAATTAATACTGATTTTAACTTGCTAGCTAATGTAATTTACTTGTTATTTCTTTTGCTTGTTATCAGAAATAATCTGCAGGGACTCGATTCATTGTGGATGTGTACCGGAAGTTAAGTTTGGGCCACAAACGCAGGCATGCCGCATGCGCAGTAACGTTTGTTTATGTTGTTGCTTTGAAACCGTCTACAGAGGAATTGACTTAATATATCTTTAAACCTACACTGGGAATCATTTGCCGGAGTAAAACGTGACAAGTACCACTAGTCTTCCCTATTTCTGCCTCATTGCCAACCCTTACAGTAATACTTTAATAAGGTTCCACTTGTAGATATTAGTTAACAAAAACTAACAAACAATTCTTCTGCATTTAATAATCTCATTTAATGGGACTGTTAACATTGACATTTTTTAAATGTTTAAAAGTTGCATTTGTTAATATAATTTATTTATCGCACAAGGAACTTACATGAACAAACAGATAATATTGTATTTAAAAAGATTTGCATTGCTTCTATAAATATATGTTAGTAAAAGATCATCTATAAATATATGTTAGTAAAAGATCATTCCATAAGACAGTGGTTCACAACAGGACCCCAGATGATGTCTCAGGATAACTTAAAATGAGACAAAATGAGCATTGAAATGCATTTTAAAACAACTAAAAACCAATATGTTTCTTATTATTTGTCCAATTTTATATTGAATAGACACTTCCAGTCAAGCTCTAAAATATTTTATTAGGTAGAAATTTTGTTTTTGTGAGCGGGAGCTTGGAAAATTGTTAAATAAAGTGGGGGGCCTTCGATTCAAAAGGATTGGGAACCCCTGCCATAAGACAATGAAATATTCAAATTCAATTTTATTTATATAGCGCTTTTCACAATGAGTATTGTTGCAAAGCAGCTTTACAGGAGAACGCAACAGAAAAACATAAAAAAGCTAAAATTGCCAAACCTTTAAATTAATTTAATAAAATAAAATAACTATAAAAGCAGTCTCCCGGTGAACAAGCCGTGTCGGCCCTGTGGAATGAAATATTCAAAGACATGTAATGCTGTGTGTTAAAGAGACAGTTCACCCAAAAATAAAAATTCTGTCATGAATTACTCACTTTAGTTGTTCCAAACCTGTATAAATGTCTTTGTTTGGCCTGACCACCATTTACTACCATAGTAAAAGGAAAATGGTAGTCAAAAGTTCCCCAGAACTTTTTGCTTTTCTACATTCTTCAAAATATCTCATTTTGTGTTCAATAGAACAAAGAAAATTATAAAGTAATTTTTCCTACTATGGTAGTCAATGGGGTCCAATAACTGTTTGGTTATAAGCATTCTTTCAATTCCAAATATCTTTCTCTGCGTTCATCAGAACAAAGAAATGTATACATATTTGGAACAACTCAAAGGTGAGTAAATGACGATAGAATTTTCATTTTTGGGTGAAATATCCCTTTAAGGAAAAATAAAAGACAGCCTTCATACTCCATACCAACAGGCGGCGCATGTTTGCAGTAAACGAACATGCGCGCTAACGTCATACTCAACGTCAACTGTAACCGACTACAACAGTTTCTCAAAAAAAGAAACTCATACACCTCTCCCATTTTTTACCGAAATGCTGAAAACATGTAATCGTTTACAGATAACACGGTGAGTGTAAGTACACTGACAGGTTGGTTATTGGCTATCCAGTGGCAGATTTGAAGGGCTTTTATTCTTCTGTATGCCGCGCGTAAATAACTCGCGCACGTTAGCCTAGCACACTAGCTTCAAAAAATTATTATATCTAACACACTACCTTATTATAATTAAAAACAACACATTTTTGCATAAAAGTGAGTGAAGGCTTTTTAGTTTCCGAGATATGAAATGACACAAAAAGTGTTATAGCGTCGTTAGCATTTCCTTATCTCTGAATGTCTACAATGCGATGTTTGCAAAGCCTTAGTTTAGGTTTTACGGTGTGTCCTGTTTTCATTCCTGTTTAGCAGATGTTGAATAAGATTGTACATGATGGCAGGGTGTGCAGCTCATTAGCATTTGAGCAATATTAAAAATATAAATATGATTGTGTCTCACAGTTCTTGAGTCAAGTCATGACCTCGCTGTCATCTCATTTTGCGGGGTCGAGCTCAGCATGCAGGAACCTTCCCGGGGAAGGGAGCCAGGTGACCAATTTGCACCTTTACATTCTTTTTACGTCCATAAACATTCATATATATGTTATTTGATTGCTCATTCAAACATTTGGTCTGTTGATGCAGGTCCACCCCAGGGCTCCTCTCCTGCAGATCCTGAGAGTGGCAGGTGCTCGGGAGGAGGTGTTTACCCTGAAAGAGGTGAGGAAAGTTTGAACAGTATTTACATTAAATGCTTGCTGGATTTTTCATGATAAGGCACCAGTGCATTAAACGCTTGCTGGATTTTTCATTAGGTCATGCACTATCTGGGCCAGTACATCATGATGAAGCAGCTGTATGACAAACAAAGGCAACACATCGTCCACTGTCAAGATGACCCACTTGGAGAGCTGCTGGAAGTGGGGAGCTTTTCTGTTAAGAACCCCAGGTGAGCTTATAGATTTCATGAGAATGATGGCAGCTGGCAAATAGGAAGATGCTTATATATTCTATTACGTGATTTATATGGATCTTTTGTTCTGTATATCTGTCTGTCTTTATTATTTTTTTTACGTCAATGTTCATTTGTCCTGGTCTATGATAAAATGCATCTTATTCTAGTAGACATGAGTGGGTTTCTCTTATTTATGTTTGAATTTTCTGCTTTGTTTTATAGTCCTGTGTATGAGATGCTGAAGAAGAATTTGTTTATTTTGAATAATTCGGGTAAGTCCATTTCTCTTGCTGTTGGGTATGATCTTGAAGTGATGCATATTTTGAATGTAATAAAATGTCTCAGTTTGTCCTACTGTCATGTTGCACTTTTATTTCCCTCTCTTATTTGAATTAGCTTGATTTTAGTTTTTATTTATTTTGATTTTAAGGCTTGTCTGTATGTATGTTTGAATGTGATGTGTGTGCTACAGTGGGTATGTAAAAACAATTTTTTTTGTCTTTCTCCATTAATTCTGCAATTATGGATTATGTCTACTGTAAAAAGGAACCCAAGAAACCAGATAAAAGGCTAATACGTAAATTAAAATTCTGTGTAGGTTTGGCATTAAGGCCACGTTTATACGACAACGATGTAGTCGAAAACGTAAAGTTTTTACCTTGAGTTTTTGAATAGTTCCACGTACACACGACAGCGTTATCAAAACGATCTGCAGAACCGGGAAGCGAATAAAAACTCTGTAGTAGGCATGCCAGGCCAGTGGATGCTGATGCACTGTAAAGAAACACTATGTGCCTGCATATACACATACGCATACACTGTTTTAAGGTAAAAGCGGTTTTTATACACTTTTTGGCGTGTGTGTTTATAGTTTGTGTATATAAATACTGTCTACGCTGGTCGCAGTTGTGCAGTAAATCTACTTTTTGCTTGGACATGGAGGTCGCCATTGTTGTTTTGGGAATACTTGCACATGCTTGCAGACTGAATGCGTAATGCACATGCGTATGCCTTCATCGTTTTTGGAAAACGCCGCCTTCGAGTTTACACAGAGACGATAATACCGTTGTTTTTCAAAACTTGCACTTTGAAAACCGTTTTCAAAATTATGCATTTTCAGTCCCCAAAACGGCATTGTCATGTAAATGAACAGACAAAACGCATAAAAACTTTTTGGCTAAAAACGTTGTCGTATAAATGGGCCCCTAAGTGTGGCTGATGTGTGCTTGGTCATTAAAGGGCAGGGTTTTTTTCTTTTGTTTTGTTTTGTTACTGTGTCTCATTTGAAATGCAGATGCTGCAAAGAATCTTTCAGTCGGCAAGGGTTCTAATGAGTCTCCAAGTGAAGATCCTGGTCAGGTAAAACTACAGCATGGTGCACCGGAGAAACAGTGTCTTTAACTCCTCTTCATGGCAAACAATTGTAGAGAAAATCATGATTTGGTCGAAATCATGTCAACTAATAAATCTAATCTTTTCATCTTTTAATGGAATGCTGACAGAAGTGTTGAAACAAAGCAATTTGTGTGCCAATGTTAGAATTTTGGTATTCCAGCTGCTTTTTTGTTAAAGACACCTTTGTTCAACTGAACTGTACTCACAGTTCTTTTACACTTGTGTCAGCTTTTTTCTCTTTAAAACCATCTTGTTTATTTTCTATTCTTCCTGTCAACCAGTTACTTTAGTGTCCTCGATTTTCCACACGGGGTGATTTCTTCCTGTATCTCAGGCTTTTTGCCGCAGTGTGCTTTCACACGTAGCATCTCAGAGTGATTGTTTGCCACGCAGAGGAGAGCAGCAACTGTCTCCACTAGCCGCATCTGTACAGAGTGGCACCGTCTCTGTACTTCCCCACGGCCGGCTTGGCCTGGTGGTCCTTCCGGTGAAGCCACCAGCATAGGCTTGGCTGCTGGGGGACAGAGTACCTGTCTCTGTTTGTCGCTCAGAGTTTCCTTCTCTGCGTCTTCTTTTCGGAAGGACTGCAGATTCCTTCACAATTCACTGGCCCTCTTTACACAACCCCCACCCCCTACCCTGTTGTAAACCATCCATATGTAACACCTCTGTCATGGAGATTTATGGTTGATGCTGGGATTGGGAGAAACAATCTGGGATAAGGTGCTTGGCAGTGTTGTTCATTTTAAGGCACTTTTTAAGGTGTTGTCATTTTGGATTGAAATCCTATACTTGTAATTATACATAGTACGTTTGAGGCCACATCCACACGAAACCAGAGATTTTCCTATCCAATCTTGTTTTCTTGTTTGAAAAAAATGTGTGAACTGTGTTGTCTCAAGAAATATCTGCGTACACACAAAACCACTCAAACCAACTCAAAACGATGTAGTATACATGTCAGACCAGGGCGACAAGAGATGCTTTGGACATGCGAAAGTTCTCCCTCCATTTATCTTCCACAACAACGCCATTAACAAAATTGTCCATAATCATTTGTTTCTCAACGCAGTTGCAAAGAAGCTGAAGGTTTTGCTTTAGTTAAGCTAATAAGCTCAGTAGCTTCTGCAACACAAGCATGTAATCTGCCATTGTTGTTGTGGGTTTGACGTAGCAGTGTCAGACTAGGGTCGAGACCTGGGGTGATGACGTCATTGTTTCAGACTCACAAAACGTTGGATCTGTCTGGATGAAACACTAATACAAAATGTTTACGTATACAGCTAAACGCGTCGCCGCGTTGATGGGCTCTAAGAATTAGATTATTTAAATAATGGATGTGTGTAATCTCAAGCTACTCACTTCTCATATAGACAGTAATAGCAGCTCTTTTGAAAGTAATAAAGCTGTATACCTGGTCCAGGGGTGCTTAAAGGGATAATTCACCCAAAAACTCATTATTTGCTCACCTTTGTCATACCAAACACATGACTTTCTGTCTTCTGTGGAACACAAAAGAAGATATTTTGAAGAATGTTGGTAACCAAACAACATTGGCCCCCATTGACTTCCACTTTATGGACTCAAAACCACTGACACATTTCTTTAATATCATTTGTTGTGTTTCACAGAAGAAAAAACATACAGGTTTTTAATGACATGGGGGTTGATTAAATTATGACTTTCTATCATAATTATATCCCTTTAATCCTAATGCTGGAGATCTATGTTCTAGGCACACTTTTACAAACCTGCATGTGATATTCAAAGCTATAGTTAGCTGGTTTGGGTGTTTTTAGGACTCTACAAGAAAAGGAGTTTCCAGGAACGGGATTTTGCACTCCTAGTTTGAACATTGTGCTAGTTTTCCATTCATTCCCCCTTCCATGACTCCATATGTGAGGGTGTGGCCTCTTGTTGCCAAACCCAGGGCACCTGCTGTGAAGGAACTGCTGTCCTGCCGAGTGTCTTTTCATTACTGTGTATTAATTGAGCTGTCCTGTGTCCTGTCCATAGGTATCCTGTGGGTCAAGTAGCTCTGGACTGGCTCTCAATGCTGCCAGTACCAGCACTAGTGATACGCAGAACTGCTCCCAACGCAGGCCACGTGATCCTGATGAAGGTCGGCATGAGCCAAAGGATAACATCACTCACATCATGAGAAAAATCGAACAGAAATAATTTTGTATGCTAATATGAAATTAATTGATGATATACAGATTCTTTAGACAGCTTGCCCAGGTCTGCTTGCAAGCGGCCAAAGCTGGACGTGTCTCTGGAAGAGTGGGAACTTTCAGGGTTGCCCTGGTGGTTTCTGGGTAACCTGCGAAGTAATTACACTCGGCGTAGCAATGGGTCAACGGATATCCATACTAATCAAGTAAGAGGCCAAACTTCCCACAAGCATGAGCCATATATCATAAAACATTTATCCATAGCAATTACAATCTGGCAACCTGTTAGAATAGTTTTAATAAGTGCAACAAGACTGTCACACAACTAGACTGAGGAAGCAGCTCTCTCCCGGACAGGACGAGGACACAGCCGTTGTGTCTGACACCACAGATGATCTGTGGTTCCTCAATGAGGCGGAGAGTGAGCAGGTGAGCGTGGAGATGAAGGAGGCCGTGCTGGAGCAGGGCAGTGATGCAGACTCGCCACATGAAGAGGAGGAGACCGGAAGAGAGAGTAAAGATGACAGGAAGGTGTGTTTTGATTTCCTTCACATTTTGTATGATTTGGATTGATGGAATGATAGAAACCAGCTCCTCAATGTCATATTTGCTTTTAGATGCAGGAAGACCAGGATGATGACTCCCAGTGTTTGAGTGATGACACCGATACAGAGATCTCCACTCAGGTAGAACCACGAAGAGCAGAAGCTATTGTCTTTTATGGTGATCTACAAATATGTTGGTTAATAAAGTTGACACGTCCATTTATCAAAGATCTTTATTTTAAGGTCCAGTGTGTAGTTTTTTTGGAGGCTCTATTGTCAGAAATGCAATATCATATACATAACTGTGTTCAGATGTGTATAAAAACCTTACATAATAAAGCATTATGTTTTTCTTACCTTAGAATGAGCTATTTTTATCCGCGGGTCACCTTACATAAAATTCGCCATGTTGTTTCTACAGTATCCCTAAACAGACAAACCGCTCTACAGAGCGTGTGTCGTAAATATGTTATCTCTTTTGGAAAAGAGATTTTACTGTAAAATAAAAAATCTGTTCTATTCTGTCTGATTATTTGGCATGTTCATTTTTGACAGGATACGTGGCAATGCTCAGAGTGCCGCAAATTCAACACACCGCTCCAGAGGTACTGCATGCGCTGCTGGGCTCTGCGGAAAGACTGGTACAAGGACTGTCCTCGCCTCGTGCACTCCATCTCCGTTCCGGACATCCCCGCCTGCACTTCACATCCTCAGAGGAATGAAGACGAGGAAGAAGATGATGGAATCGACATGCCTGACTGCCACAGGACTGTGTCTGACCCAGTTGTCCTCCCTTCACACCAAGTCTCTAGGAACCTACCCCCTTCGTCCACTTCCTCATCTAAAGGGAAGGGTCCTATACGACTTAACCACTCCCAGGAGAGCTCAGAGGGTGACAGCCAGGACACCCTGGACATGGAGACCGAATGCCATCCGGAGGCCATACTGGAGCCCTGCAAGCTGTGCCGGGTGCGGCCGCGCAACGGCAACATCATCCATGGCCGCACTGGTCACATGATCACCTGCTTTCCCTGTGCGCGCAAGTTGCACAAGTTTAACGCGCCGTGCCCGGGGTGTGGCCAGATTATACAGAAAGTCATCAAAACATTTATAGCATGACTCAAACGGGACCATTTACAGGCATGCTTTAAACACACATTTGCATATCACACATGAAACGGTTTTCCTGTACGTAATGAAGGAGAAAATGAATGAACCATTGCTAGGTTAAGTGAAAGCGTAGAGTAGTGTATCTATATTGATTTGTGGTATATAGTACAAAGTAAATATAATGTACAGAATATAATTTAACTGAGATGCACGAAAACAGGCCTCGTAATAATGCTTGGCCATCGTTTTATTAGCACAGATTGTCTAAATAAAGTGATTTGTTCCTTTTTCTGTCAGGTGAAGAGGAGTGCTACTTCTTGCTACTGCCTGATAAGTGAAGAAGGTATGAAAACCCAAATGAAATGCATGGCTTCAGTAAATGTGCCTGCATAAAGCATTTCTTTGACTAGCATTTCATTCAATTTTGCTTTTATTTGAGAGAAATATAATTTTGCTTCTTTCCCCTCTAGATTTTGGCACTTATAAACTAAAACCTTGGGCAACACTGGTGGTGTATGTTTTGTGGAAAGGTGCTTTAAAATGGATTGTACTGGAGTATTTATTTATTTATAACAGACTCATATTCTGATGGTGTGACCAAAGTTTGCTTGACAGGAAGAACCAGTCGTATTACTTTTTACATGGTGTTAAATCTTCTATGGTGAGGAGCCTGAACTTCTTTTCCATTAAAACGTACTGGCTTGTGACGTCACGCTTTCCAATTATTGATTTCTTGAGAAGCTCTCCCATTCCTCTTTGTGTATGTTTGATCTCAAGCCTCATTTTTCACATAATTCAGGCCTGTTTGGCCTCTTTATTTGTGCCTTCCTTTATGTTTTAGTTCTCCCACACCCATTCACTTGTGCCTGTTGAAGGAAATGTATAGGATGTTATGCTATTCATATATTTATATATATATGAGAGCTGTTAGTGGATGGGTTTCTTTGGACTGGCTCTCAAGATGTGACACATTTAACTGCCAGGTGAGGTGACGTGAGAAAATGGGATGTCTTTGGACTTTTTATGGACAATACTCATGTGAAAGAGTTTCTATGATGTGTCTGAAACTCTTGTTTTTATGGTTGAAAGGTCAAAAGGACTGATGTTGATTTAAGCACTTCTCTTCAAAGCGTATTTTTGCGAGTTTATGTGGGATATCGTCGTCTGTTTTTGTTAATGCTGCTGTGTTATTTCAGTACCTAAATGGGATGATGAATCTCTTGTGTTATGTAAGTGCAGCTATAGAGGTTGTAATATTGCCACAAGCCACCAGAGGGCGAAAGAGCCTTTAAAAATCACACGCAGTGACTTCATGGTACCAGATTTTTCTTTTGCTCAAATACGTTGTGCTTTGTTTTTTTAGTTAATACTGTGTAATGTAACCTATTGGGATGTGAAGGCTATATTGATGACCTATTCCAAATGACCAGAACTGTCTTGTATGGTACAACATTGCTATATCACTGCCATTATACCATATAGTATGGAATCTAAAACAAATTCATGCTAAGCCAGTGCAATTATATAATGAAGTTTGTTTGTTTGTGCGTTTTATCCATTTTTTTCTCAGATTCAATTTAACATGTTTCTTTGTTTTAAGTGTAAAATAAATAGCCTAACCAATAAAAAAATTCCTCTTCTTTCTCTTGACTTGCAATCATATAGGTCTTTGTTTTGGGTTGCAATATGTTTAAAGTATCACATTTTAAGCAATCAAACATCAGAAAAATAAGCCAACTAACCAAAATAATTGATGTTCCATGATTGTATAACTGAATATGTTTTTGATTTTGTAAAAATTCTAATTTAAAGATTATAAGTCTTTATTTGGGGGCCTGCACCCTACACAAAGGGGGCCTTACAACCAGTTTGAGAACCACTAGCTGATAAAAGCTGAAACCTGCAAACATTGTTTTTTCTACCACAAGATGTCAACAATAGCTTTTCTTTTTCTAAACCAGTATTAGAAATCTGTGTTTAACAAGACCCTTCGTTTTTAATTTAAGGGTGAAACATTCTTACAGCTTTTCAGTGACCAGCTTTTGGATTAGTTTACTTGTACGTATAAACACAACACTGTTCATTTTCTGTGGCCTTTTGGTGCTCGTGAGCTTGTGTGGATGTGTGAATTAATACATGACATTCTGCTTGTTTCTGTCCATCAGTCCGGTCCAATGGAAGATGCAGTGGTGTAACTGGAAATCAATAATGAAAGTGTCTCTAGAGGTCAGAATCCTTGCTGAAGGATAATTGGGTTCTTCCTTTAATCACACCTCTAATCTCTCACCAGCTCAGGTCTTTACCTTAATGCTCTGTTAAAGTGACAGAAGCAGTTTGGTAAGTGCTAAAAGCTCCGTGCTCACACATCAACACCACATAACTCAATGTCCCCTGCCATATTGTTAGTTAAAGGATGTGACATGTTTTGATGCCCTCAACATCAGTATGCCAAAGCATTTAAAAAGTGTTTTTTATATTTAAATAAAAAACTGGATCTGTGGTCTATGGATCCATTTTTTTCACGTGCATGCTGTGTATTTACTTGGTCTTACTTTGTTTACAATATGTGACTGTAAGGAAGATGTAACCAATCATGAAATTAGCATGAAGCAATGATTTGACCACATGTCAACACAACTGATGCTCTCTTGCAGCTTCTCACAGATGAGTGCTGGGTTTTTAAGACGCTGTTTGAATTTAAAACACAATTTTCCCCTTGATTTCAGATTTTTGTAATAATTGATGTGCTGGCCATGGTAAAGTCTTAAATACATCTTTAAAAAACTATACATTTCATGCCCAGCCCACTATTCCTGGAAGGTTATGCAGACTAAATCATATTTTTTGTGGTGCTATCTGTTTTCAAACAACTGGCATAACTAACGTAATTGTACATACTATGAAATTTAACAAAAAAGGCAATTAATAAAAAAAATATTGGATTAAATTGGTTTGTCCCCTCGTAAAAGCACGTCAAAGAGCTCCAAGTCATCTTTTTGTAGTTTTAGCTACAATTTGTGTTTGTGGATGTTATTTGATACATGTTTTCATAAACATGCGTTTGGGATGCATTTGATTTTTTTATGGAAGCGGACAGTAGTTTGGCAGGTCTTGTTTGTTTAGTTCAGGATACCACAGATTTAAATACAATATTAAAGTGACCTATTTTTTGTCAGGTATGGTGACCCATACCCGAAATGTGACCTCTGCATTTAACCCAACCAGTGAATAGTGAACACACACACACACACCGTGGCAGTGGGCAGCTAACACTGCAGCGCCCGGGGAGCAAACGGGGGTAAGGTGCCTTGCTCAAGGACACGTCAGTTGTTACCTGCCGGTACTGAGAATCGAACCGGCAACCTTCTGGTTACAAGTCCGACTCTCTAACCATTAGGCCACAACAATATGGAAAAACTGTACTTGAGAACCCTATCCCAGTTTCATGAAATGCATTGTTTCTAGTCTTGTTTATTCCATCCTGTCCTTTCTGTCCTCCAAATGAGAGCTTTGAAAGAGAGAGATAAAGCATTGTTATATAACAAACCTTATATCAAGGTCAGGAATAAGTGCAGTCCAACATTTTAGCTGTAATTGTAGTCAGTTGACTGCCATTGACTTCAACTTGAGTTTCTTTTATTTATCTTGTCAAATATGCCTTTTACCCGCATCATTACAATCTCTTGCTGTGTTTGTCTCTTAAATAGGAGGTAATTCTGTGCAATGTGCGATTGCTTGTGAAGACTAAACGATTCAGAGGCTTAGGATAAATTGCTTTGGACTTTCCTACTGTTTAGATATAATACTTCAAAGAGTTTAAACTTATTATTTATGGTTAAAATCAACTATTTTTAGCAGTACTGATAAGCGCTTCTCTTGTCTGAGTTTTGTAGGGTAATTGTCATCTGTTTTTCCTAATGCTGCTGTATTAGTACCATATGAGAATCTTGGTTGATCTTTTGTTTATTATGTAAGTGCAGATGTAGAGGACTGAAAATCAATTTGCTGTAATATTGTCATCAGCCGCCAGATGGCAATAGAGCCTTTATAAACACACACCGGTAGTGAATTCATTCGCAGCTTTTTGTTCTGCTATAATATTCAGTGCCTTTTTAGTTAATACCTATTTAGTTCATACAAGTTTTTTGTTTTGTTGTAAATGTAAAATAAATGCTCTAACTGAGAAAACTGAGAAGCCTTTATAACAGTCTGTTCATTTTCTGTGGCCTTTTAGTGGTCATGAACTTGTGTGTATGTGACATGACATTCTGCTTGTTTCTGTCCATCAGTCCGGTCCAATGGAAGATGCAGTGATGTAATTGGAAATCAATAATGAAAGTGTCTCTAGAGGTCAGAATCCTTGCTGAAGGATAATTGGGTTCTTCCTTTAATCGCACCTCTAATCTCTCACCAGCTCAGGTCTTTACCTTAATGGGCCGACCATCAGGTTACATCTGTTAAACTGACAGAAGCAGGTTGGTAAGTGCTAAGAGACTCTGTGCTCGCACATCAACACCACGTAACACAATGTCCCCTGCCATATTGTTAGTTAAAGGATGTGACCATAGGCGCCCTCAGCATTCAAAACATCAGTCTAGTCTTTGGTTTACTCCCATGCTTTTGAAAAATCTATGTATTTTGCCTGCACAATATTCTGTGCATTTACATTTACAGTTGTATTTATGCAAGTATGCGGCTCGTGTGTTTGTGTGCTCTTTGTTTTCTCTTTGGCTCTTTCTCAGTCTTTGTTTACAATATGTGAGTGTAAGGAAGACGTAGTGAGTGTGAAATTGGTATTGACAATGCGTGAAGCAGTAATTTGACCATGTTGCCCTGGCTTTGGTTGGCCTGGTCAAACCTTCACGCTGTTGCTTTACATTGATCACCCTGATCTCGCATGTTTGGTGAAGCCAGGTTGAAATATTCATCCAAGTATGCAGGACATAGGCGTACATATGCAGAAAATACAATAAACTACCAAAAACTGACTTTCGGTTAATAAGATTCATACCCTGATAAATATTTCTTAAAAATCCTAAAATAGCTTGATGCATTTGCTACTAATGGCAAAGCTTAGTTCTGCATGGATAATAAATGTTAGACCAAAATGAAGCGCAGTCGACACAGGAGGAGTGATATCTCTTTTCTTTCACTTAGTTATTGGAGCCGAACAATTCAAATAATTGCAAATGAATTAAATTCATTTCTTTCCTTGCATTTTTTGGTATGGTGACAGTCTTTTGTAATTTTGTAATAAAGTTGTGAAGCTTTTTATTGTTTAATCAATATTTTTTTGACATCTCTGCCTTCAAAACTGCAAGAGGTCTGTACATTAAGGTTTTTGCTTAGAATGCATCCTTAAAACAACTTTGGCTCAACTCTCGTCTTTTCAAACTTGTATGACATTCTTTCTTCTGCAGAACACAAAAGGAGATATTTTGAAGAATGTTGGTAACCAAACAGCATTGTCCCCCCATTGACTTACACTGTATGGAAAGAAAACCACAGAGACATTTCTCAAAATATCTTCTTTTGTGTCACACAGCAGAAATAGTCATATTAGGATTTTGATCATTTTATTTTGGATGAACTGTCCCATTAAATTCTTTCATTGTTTACTCTGTGTTCCATTTTTCCCCCTTGAAGCTTGACAGACGTGGTCACTGTGTTTTGTGTTCCATAGAGAAAAAGAACTAGATATGGATTTGGAATGGCATGAGTAAGTGTGAGTAAATAATGACAGAATTTGTATTCTTGGTTGAGCGATTCCTATATATTGCCTTCATATTACTAAAGCAAAATATAGAGCGTAGGTATAGACATGTGAGAGGTGTAGAGGTTTCTCACAGACATATATGCCCACACACTCATGCCCAACCTAAAACAGCCCAGTTCTACTCCATTAACCAGTGTCACTTCCCATTTCTGGGCTCTTGCTCCCCCGTTCCATATTCCATTATCTTACTCACACGGTCTGGCTTCCTTCCCCTTATGGGGAAATCGATAGCCACACTAAATAGATTTCACAATCAATTTTTCTATCATCGTTCCACAAAACTGCTTCCTGGCTTTGAAAATAGGAACACTTTAAAGAAAAGGAAAGGAAAAAAAGTGCTCAATTTCTGGTATCAAAAAGGAATGTTTGGGTTAGGGTTTATCTTTTGGTGTGTGCAGTAAAGACTCAAGACTTGGATAGATGTAACTTCTCACTTCTGAGAAACACCAACAAGTTATTGTTTGACATCCAACCAAATACAGCGCAGGATCTAATTTATTTGGGGTTGTATCATCAAACCCCCACATTTTTATATTAAGTAGAGATGCTGTTACTGTCTAGCTAAAAGTGCTTTTAGAATAGATATTTGACAAACATTGTCTTTATGCACTATAGCTATAGCACAAGCTGTAATGTTCCTTGCTATGCATTGGTTTTAATGTTCCTTTGATCTTGCACTGTAAAAATGTTTTCTTTCTTCCTCCATTAAACATCAGGGTTATGGTTCAGTGGTGCATTGAGCCTTGTGCTTTGGCATTTCCGGCCTTAATAGGCTGGAATGGATCCACTTGAGTGTAAAGGTTGGCTTTAAAAGTTACGAAACAGATTCCAGCCACTTTCCATATTCCTTCAAATAACTATAATGCGCAATTACAGTCATCCATGATTATGTATATCATCTCCCAAAAAGCATTTCACTATTGCTGCCTCTAAACTACTGCCAAACATGTCAATTTATATTTTCAGACATGAGTCAAGTTTTGAGACAACAGCCCTTTTGCAGTAATCGTGAGGTACAAAAGGCCACTGGTGGAGGAATAGTGGATGAACGTGATACTCTTACTCTCAACAGCAGATGCTTCATGCCCGAGGCGATTCTCTCAATGAATTTAGGATGCCGTGGGCAGTTTTGCAACTCTACAGAAACTCTTGCTATGGTAATTATGATGTCACTTATGTACTCATAGCATAAAGAATCCATGATATATTAATAATGCAAGTAAAAGATTTTGATTGTGAATGAGCTCGTATTAATGCAACATCCAATCCAAGAAACGCTGTTTGGATTCAACACCTAAACAAACACACCCATGCTTTCATTGCTCTGACCTTCTTTGTCATGATACGTAAGGGATAATGTACAAGCAGCCGGCTGTTATTGCAGAAATAAGCCCCGACAGTGTGACTTGTATTTTGTTAACAACCGGCTGCCTGTACATTATCCCGCTTATTACACGGCTACTTGCCACATGAGAAAAATACTGGACAAAGAATGTAAGAACATTTTATTAGTTCACTTTTATCTAATGCAGACCTTCCATGAGGACAAGCTGTTTACTTTCGGTTTTTAGAAAAGAAACGACGTTCAAATGTCACGAACAGGCAATTCAATTTAATCAGTTGTAAATGTGTCTTATTATATGTTATTAAAAGACATATTTATATTTATTTTTTGTGTAATATTAAATTGTGCCTGTCAAAATTATTTGCAGCATCCGGGTTAGCATCTGGGAATAACAAACCTGCAAATCAGAATCAAGTATTCCATGATTTTACATCATCTAAAAGCTGAATAAATAAGTTTTCTATTGATGTATGGTTAGGACAATATTTGGCCAAAATACAGATATTTAAAAGTCAGGAATCTGAATGTGCAAAAAAAATCTAAATATTGAGAAAATAACCTTTAAAGTTGTCCAAATGAAGTCCTTAGCATAGCATATTACTCACATGGCTAAAAGAAAAATGGCAAATTTTGACCCATACAATGTATTTTGGGCTATTACTACAAATGTTCTTGTGCTACTTAAGACCGGTTTTTTGATCCAGGCTCACATTTCGGCGCATTGTGAGTGTTAAATCTCTTAAATCTGTCTGACTTAGATTTATGATACCCCATACAATCGATCAAACCTTGACATCAGTCCAAAATGTTTTAATAATAGCTCAAAATAGAATTTAACACACAGTCATCTAAATTATTTCAGAAAGTGGGATGTTGAATAGGAAATTCAGATTGATTTATGTACAGCTTTGGGGTGGAAAACGACCAATGATCAACAAATGAATTCAAACCAGAAGGAAAGCAATTTGAGTGGACAAGACGGTCAAGTTAAAGAGAGAATCACTGAAACAAAGAGGGCACGGCAATCACGAACTGACAAAAAATGAAAAAGCAAACAAAGAAACAGAGTTACTATAAAATGACAGACTGTAAAAAATGGATTTCCCCATTTTTTGAGAATGTAGGCGAACAGTTTACAATCCCCAGTGCTGCTGTCTTTCCTTCCCTGGATAAAAGAAGAGTCTGTCTGTATCCTCTGTCATTCATTATTTCTCTCATGGATGTAGATCTCCAGCGGTCGGAGAAGTGCTCCCTTACTGTGCATCCAATAGTCACCTGACAAACTATTGAAGAAAAAGTTCATTTGTCTCGTTTTACACAAGAAGAGTTGGCACTATCTTTCCTTCAAGCGTCTTCCATTAGCGGTCTGACAAGACTCGTTTCATCAGTTCTGAGAAAGATGGAATCTCTGTCGTGCTTGCTTTGTATAAAACATAGTGTGCATATAGACGCAAATGTCTTCTCTCTCACCAAATGTTTGGCTTTTTTGTTGAAAGGGCTGAAGTCTAGTGCCAGTGAGCCACAGAGCACCACAGGAGTGTTTCACACACTTTCTCCATGAACCTTCTCTTCGATGACGTGTCTAGGATGTTTGTCCATCAGTGCCGAAATGTGTTCACTTGGGGTTGTTTTTTTAAGCAAGGGATGTTTCAGAGGGTCGAATTTATGGACCCTGTCGGATATAGATCAGTCCATATCTAAAGGAAACAATATATTTTGTGCACTAAAACACACATTCCCTTTGCTCTGATGGTTGTTACTTTGCAGTGGTCTCTGGGGTCTCCTTCTATCGAGCACAATTCAACACATTGTTAAAGAAAAAGCACATATGACATTAGTTATAGAACATTTAAGACAACTCTCTTTATATGAGCAATTTTTATAACGCTTGCTTGGAGATTGCCTGCCAGTTTCGTTTTTCACCCAAAAAAGATCAATCGTTGAACAGAGCCTGTAGAATGTTCTTCAGAAGACTCTGACTTGAGTTCAGTGTTAAGAGGCTTGAATAATGTTCTGCTGAGTTTTGTTGCTTTGTCCTTTGTTTTCCTACATCAAGTAACTTCCTCAGTATTAAAAATATATAAGTGCTTCTTATCTTTCTACAACCGTCGAGAGGTTGCATATAAACAGACTATGAACTGTTATTTATGATTGGCAGCACAGCTTTTGTGTCCTTGGTTGATATATTGTATGTGAGTACATGAACAAAAGCTTTTAATATACATATATGTATTTGAACTTTTTCAATATAAAATAAATACAAATCTTTTCTCCACTAGACTTGAAACTGGGTTGCTTTTTATGTTAAGGTGACTGCCATGTAATTTTATAGTAGTTTTTGTGTCAGATGATCAGTAGTTTTGACTGTCAAGAGTGGTAAAGTGAGTCGCTTTGCAAAGCTTGTACTCAAGGGATTTTTTTTGTCCATCGTTCTTGAGAACTTTGCTCAGCATGCCTCATTTGATAGCCACTGAGCATCTTGTCCCAGCAAAGTATTCCTGAGGTCTTTGCCTCTGCCGTCTGATAGGGCTTTATCCGCGTTCTGCTGATTCTGTTTTTTTGCCAGTATTTGAGGAACCATGAAAGCTTTTGCCTCCATGGTTAGAATAGTGGTGTGGGGCTTCTCAAGCTCAGACACGTGGTCTCTCCAAAGGAATGAAGCTCCACCATGACATGCTCTGGCTGCCAGTAAAAGAAGCAGAACTGACACAGCCAATAGGACTGCGGGGGTCAGGTCTGGTAAAGGATCTGTCACGGTCACCTCCTTGGTTGTTAGATGAACACATGAAGTGTTATTTGACTCAATATGAAGACAGACTTTGTATTGAGTGCCTGGTCGAAGACGGGTTAGGTTGAATCTTCTTGTGCCAGCTAGAATTCGAGTACTTTGTCTGTGATAGCCTTCCAGAGTTCCATTGGCCACCCAAGAGAGATGGGCAGTTGGGACGTTACGACTTGCTTGCCAGGTCAATATAGCATACCTTTCCTTGACATCCTGAACTTCAAAGTTATCCTCTGTTTTTTGAGTACTTGCATGGACCGTTCCACTTCCCTCTAACTGTAAATTCAAGCTTCTAGTATCGGCTCCCACTAAGTTTTGTGCGACACAAGTGTAGAGACCAGCCTGTTCATTGGTGACTCCAAAAATCTCCAACGTGCCCTCTGTTAGAACCCGATAACGGCCATAGCTGCTGGATGGAGTCAGTCTCACGCCCTGGGGTATGACCCAGTAGATACTTGGCTCTGGCTCCGCTAGTGCTCGGCAATGCAAGGCTACATTGTCTCCGTGTTTAACTTCAATGTAAGAGGGGAATGTGCTTGGGGCAATCAAGGGCAGGCAGCTGTCTGCCATCTCTCTGAATGAGACTTCTTTAACTCTCCTGGCTTTGAGCTCAGGAGGCTCAGAGCAGAAAGTGGATTGAGGCTCAATGAAACGGACTGGCTTGTCATTGTCAGCTCCCACCCAGCGGATCAGGCAGTCACAGCGAATGGGATTGCTGTGCAGGCTGATTTCTTGAAGGCTGGGCAACGACCTTACCGTCTGGCGATGCAGGGCACTCAGGGCATTACTGTTCAGCATCAGGCTTTCCATGCTTGACAATTTTTGGAAAGCCTGAGGGTGGATATATGAGAGCCGAGGATTGTTTGTGATCTCCAGCTTGGTCAGTTCGGGGAGGTTTTCCATTGCTGAGTGCTCAATGGAAATCAGCTCCTCCATGTTATTTAAACCAAGTTCCTTCAGGTGAAGCATATTTCTGAAATCTCCTTTCTGTACTAGCTGAATGGGGTTTTTGTTTAAATCGAGGAACTTTAGACCTGGTAGTTTCTGCAATGCTTCTTTTGGAACTCTTAATAGGTGGTTATCATAAAAGCTGATGCTCTCCAGATTTTGAAGGCCTTCAAGTGCTCTCTCCGAGATCTCACGTAAGCCCATGCCTGCCAGGACCAGGCTGCGCAAAGAGCCCAGTGGTTTAAAATTGAGGTCCTGGATTGTGTCCACGGGGTTTCCGCCAATCATAAGAACTTCTAGTTGTGGCAAAGCATGGAACCAACGTCTGTCAATTAAAACGAGGCGATTAGAGTTGAGATGAAGCCTTAGAAGTTTATCCAGACCTTTGAAGGCCCCGGGGGAAATGCTTCTTAGCCTGTTGTGATTGAGGTACAACTCCTGCAGGCTTGGGAGACCAAAGAATGCTGCTTCGGGGAGGTGCCTCAGCTGGTTTTCTTCCATATGTAGGCTAAGAAGAGCTGGCAGGTCAGTTATCCTCAGGTTTCGGGTACTGGTAAAGCTGTTATGGGAAAGATCCAGCTCTGTCAGATTGACAAGGCTCTGGAGTTCACTCTGGTCCACAGAACTGATGAGGTTACTTTGCAGCCGGAGGGTTTGTGTCTCTGGAGGGAGGGAAGTGGGCAGCTGGATAAGTAGCAGGTCATTGCAGTCAACTGTAGGAGCCTCTCTATACACAGACTGGGGAGAGTACCAGGGTTTGATTTGGCAGATGCACTGGAGGGGGCAGGGTACTCTCCAGGGCATGGACTGAATAACCAAGGAGCTCACAACTCCAAGCATGAGATGAGTGTGTAGAAGAAGCATTGTAATCTGTCCCATTTTCATAATTTAACTGATTTAATTTGCTGTGAGCTAGACACTTCTGGGTTTTTTTATACCAGTCTCTCACAAGTTATGTGATAGGAAAGCAGAGAACTTGCTAGAGTTGTGCAAAATGTATTGTCTTAAAGATTAAGTGAGCTCAGTTTCATCATCTCCAACCTTGTTAAGTAGTCATACAAGTGTCTCAAAATCCTCCTTTGGTCACCTATACAGTGTGGCACTTTTTCACAAGGCTTTAATTCATTCCAGTCTCACTCCATTGATCTTACATCCTTGCAAAGTGGAGTAGGTTTTAGGATGGTTCAGAGGCACACCTGGAAAGACAAAAATAGGACACTTGGTCAAAGTCTGTGTAAGCTGTGATCACACAGAAACTGTATCATCAGATTCTATACATTCATATAATATTAGACTGTTTCATTGTTAAGAATAAAAGAAAGAATAAAAATGTTAGTTAGTTGTAAATGTTAATGTTAGTTAATCCCCATTTCATCAGATGCACAGGCATGCCTTAAGTTAACTTCCGGTCTGTGTTTGTTTGATCGGTTTATATTTTGTTTAGTTTATATTCATATTAATTAATATTAATATTTTATAGTATCATAATTTTATTAAATAAACAATTTGTTGAATGGGTCGTGTAACTTTGTCGCATTTAAGTTTAGCCAAGTAACGGTTCTTCTACTGGTAACCCAAAATAATACTGACCAGACATACTTTAACTTGCTAGCTAATGTCATTTACTTGTTATTTCTTTTGCTTGTTATCAGAAAACATCTGCAGGGACTTTATTCTTTGTGGATGTGTACATGAAGTTAAGTTTGGACCACAAAAGCGTGCATGCGCAGTAACGTTTGTTTATGTTGTTGGTTTGAAACAGTTTATACTGTAAATATAAAGTTGGTTGCTAAATTGTCATTGTTTAGAAATTGTGATTGTAAAGGCCACGCTCAAATTAAATGTAGAGTATCTGTGCTAGTATCAAAACACTTTGCAAGCTTCTATATTTGTCTGTAAAGAGCTCTTCTCAATTAGTTCCGGCACATTGCTGCTGAATTTCACCGCAAGTCTCGTAGCTGCTAGAAGATGAAAACGCTGGTTGAAATGTATCGAGCCTAATTCATGGCTTAGGATTTAGCTCTGCAAATAATCAAGGCCCTATTATTACTCATATGTTGGAGGTTTGTATGTAATGCAAAAAATATGACATGTTTTTGGCAAAATTTGCAAGGCACAGACTCAGAAGGGACATAAAAATGCATTAAGGGAGCAAAGCCCGACAGCAGTCTAACCTACTTTGTTTCAACTTTATGACATGGTAAGTAGGGGAAATGTTTCAACTGTCTACTTAGGATTTACAGAACAGTTTCTCTACTTGAAAAATCTTTTTTACAGTTTGCTAAATTATATAAATGTTGTACCATTCATAACAGCTTGGAAGGTGCTTGCAACATAGACTTAATGGGAAATTCATTGTATCACAGTATTTTTTTTAAAACTAGCATTAGTTCTTATCATCATATTATTTAAAGGAATAGTTCACTTTAGAATAACATTTTTTGATCATTATCTATTTATCATACCAATACATAACAATTTTGTTGTTGCATGTTGTGGAGATACAATTTTGTCCTTACAAATGTATTTCCTGATGCAGAGTTGTTTTGTGAAATCTTCCCAGCTCCTCATCGAAATATGCAATCCAATCCAATACCATACAATATTTCAGAATGCCGGGATGGCAGAGGTGCTTTACTTGCTCTGATTATACTATCCACCCTTCTCCTCCCTTTGCTAAAGCTTTGCCACAGTGATCCATCCTTCTCCTGAATGCCCAATTAGTCCTAATGTTCTCCCTGCCTTTCTTCTCCCGTCCCCCAGGGATCCACCTGCCGGTTCGAAGACTGTTTGTGCTTCCTCTTCCTTTTCTCAGATATGCACGCTATTGCAGAGGGATAGACGAACAATCCATAGCTATCAACAAGCCCATGTGAGTACAGCCCCGAGCTCTCCCCCGCCAGCCGTCAGCATGCGCGCTTCACCTTCGCCTCATTTACAATGTGACAGCTTCTCAGGCAGAAACCTGGCCCTCATGATGCACCCTGTTACCCTGGACCAGCTGGTCCTGGGACGTGTTACGTACCGCTGATTCCCTGTCTGAGTTGCGAAGGGGGTTTGAACACCCATAATGTGAAGCGAATAGAGATGCGGGTATGAATCCTGAATGTAGTTGTATACGGTCACTTGCATATGTTGTGTTTTCAACTAGCTTTGTTGGTTCGGTTATTGCTTGTCAACTATCCAAGCACTATACAGTAAAAATCACTTGCGGTTCCCAACAATGGTGCCATTCAGCAGGTGATCCCATCCTTGCATTTAGCATTTCGTCACCTCCTACCTCTTGTAATGGCATTATAAAACATTCTTTACAAAACTAACTGAATATGTTTCCAGTGAAGCTACTACTATTGTAAACAATCCTTCCGCAGTCTGTTCTTTTAGGTTTACCAGTCAGATGCTGTGATTTTTAATTCAGCTCTGCACAAATCAGATAAAATCTGACAGATGCTTCAATGCGGCTCTGAAAGCATTCAGTTTATAATAATCTTCTTTTGTTGACCTCAACAATAGACTGCAAGCTACTATTATCTCCCTTTCGCAACAAAGAATTTAATGGAAAGACATGCTCAAAGACTCCGGCGTGACTGTGATTTAACACACGAAACATGCAATCGCGCTCTCACCATCCTGACAAACACAATTGCATTCCTGTATAGCTGCAAGCCTGTCAGGTTTAACCAAAACACTGTTATGTTTAATCACAATTTATCCTTATGATTTGCAGATTGCAGGGATTAGCAAAATTCGTCGGCCGTCGGTTTCCCCCAGCCTGATGTTCATTCACGGCACGACTGCTGCTCGGAGAGCATACAAGCCACCTCTGGCTGCATGCTGATGCCTGGATCTCAATGCAAAAGCTCCCTCTGTCCTCTCCAACAACTCATTTCAGAGCTTAACGCTGAGTGGAGAAGAAAACAGGTCTGTTTGCACTGACAGTAATGCAGATATGCCAGGCTCTGTAAATAATTCTTTGTGGCTGCACACACCTGGAAGTGATTGGCCAGTCCTCAAGGGTGGGTTTGCACATTACATTAATGTGTTTAGGTCAAACTATGTGATATTTGTTTATGTTGAGCCAAAATAATAGCTTTACATCAGCTATGTCATAATCACAAAATAATGCCTTGTATGTTTGTTTTCAACAAAAACAAACCTCAGGAGTGACATAAAGTCATCCAACAGCAATGTGAAAGACTGACAGCATGACAAGACACGTGAAAACTAATAATTAAAAAAAAAAACTTTTTCTAAATACATGTACAAATATGTGAATATGAACTTGTTTATTTGAGGTCTAAAGAAATACAGAGCATCTTTTCTGTTATTTTGACCTGCAGTTTTCATTTTCTGCAAATAGAAACAATATTTTATATATGTGCATATATAAAATCATTTTTATATATGCTATACATATAATGCACATGATATATTTTTATGTTCCTATTAAATCATAAAAATAGAAATGCAAAAGTATTTAAAATTATATTAATAAGTATCTAAAAATAATGAATAATTCGCACATTGCTGCTGTCTTTCTGAAACCTTGTATCACGATAGTTGTGTTTTTTTTGTCATAAATCATTATTATTAGTTACCCTTTATGTTTATCATTGTGTTTTCCAACGGTAACCTACAAAAGTATTATAAAGTGCTTGTCAACTTTGAAAACACAGTATTTAATTTAACCTTTTTTTCCATTTCCTGTTTATCTGAAGTTTTGGAAGGACAGTTTTTTTTTATGTGCCTATGCATTATACAGTAGATAGACTTTTGTACACTCATATGAACTAATGTAAGAATACTTATTTAGTGAGTATTATTTATTCAGGAGATACATGTATGTGCGCGTGTGTCTCTCCAACATCAGAATTCAATGGCTGAACTAAACCGTCCGTCTCTCTTCCACTCTCACCCATCCACTGACTTTGCCAGCTTATTTTCTACCAACCCCAATATCAAGCGCTGCCGGCACAATCTGACATTCCTGTCACTCTTCTTTCTTAGTTTGATCCCCTCTTACTTCAAGCAGCCCTCCACTTCACTTCAGGTCCTTACATAGTGCACTAATAATGTCCAGTACAAGAGTGCTCAGGCCCCTGCTGTACATTATGAAACACAACTGCTTTTCCTGAATCGCTTTGTGTTCATTTGTGTGTGAGTAATCCTTGTGTGTCCCAGCGTTCGCAATCGTTGTTTATTTCTGAGGTATGTGGGCGCGCACCCACATAATGAATGCGTACGCAAGCTTGATTTATGCCAAAAGTGAGATTCACACCTGGCTTCACTAACCCTTGAGACAAAGACGAAAGCTTTTGAATAATAACAAGGACCTGAAGCCGCAACTGCACGAGTTAATTGAATATTCTGCTTTCTTTAGAAGAGCTTCATATGAAACACAGAGAAGTTGTGTGCCTGTGTGAAACATTCACCTAAGGCCTTGCAACGTTGGATGCTGCCTAGTAAACACCACCTTGGCATCATGGGTGAGTCAGGATAATTCACCAATACTACAGATGCGATGTTCCGGGGTATGTTCATCTTCTTATCATCTCATAGGAACCATCATTTGATGAAATGATTTCTCTTGTATCTTAACTGCTTGTCCTAGACCTCAAAGAGAGTAAAAAAAGAAATTGGCTTGTGTATTCTGCCTCTTAGACAGAAGTGGACACTACTTAAGTATTTTTACATATACTCCAGTACTCGAGTATCTGTATTTTATAAGAGTGTATCATACTCAAAACATTTTTTAGATGTTCTTTTTACCTTTAATACAGTTCAAGTACATTAAAAGTCTAGTACTTTCCCACTTTTAAAAGTAAAATATTAGAAGTAAAAAGAAGTAAAAGACTTTAAAAATATTAAATATTTTATACTTAAATATTAAAAGGTACAAAAACAGCATTTATTCATTAAATGTAGTGGAGTAAAACGTATAATATATCTAGTGAATGTGGCAAAAACACTCATAAAGTACACATATTTAAAACTGTACTTAGTAAAAATGCTTAAGTAATGTCCACCTTTGCTTGTAGATGTTTGTCCTGATAAGCATATTTTTTATTCTCACATGCGTCTGTGTGTCTGCTCTGCAGTTTCATTTTGGGCCAATTTTCCAAGATTTGTGATCAAAATCTGAGATTTGACTTTTTAGAGCTAAATATGACAGTTCTTTTATCTTACTGCAATTCAACAGTTGTTTCATTTGTGTCTATTGCATACATCATTTTATTAGAAACACATGAGACAAAGAAAACAGAGCTGAGAACTCGAGAATATCTCAAACTATAAAAACTGTGATATCATTTTCTTCTGGATGCGCCTGTATCCGAGGAAGCCCGCCTAACCAGGGTTTTGGGTAATTCCTCCAGGGTTTGGAGGGGTGAGCACTCTTCTATTATCATGACTTCAAAGGATCTCGGGCTGCTGGCTCAACTTCACAGCCTGAAAGGGTCCTCGCTGCCTCCTTTTTTAAACCTCTGATTAGACACATGGCTTGGGATGAGACCCATAAAGAGCTCACCTGCATTTGAAAAGGAACGAGTGTGAGCTGCAAACACACATAATAGTGTTTCAGAAGCCTCTTTGTATAATTCTAATGCACTTGATGAAACATGATGGAGTCACTCGGAGAGAGAACGAAAAATCATCCTTTAAAGCTGTGAAGAATTTCACAGATTCTAAAGATCAACAGGATTTGTTCATCTGTCTGTTTGACGTAAATGAAGGCTAAGATCGGTTATCTGTTACAAGATGTTCACACTGTTTGTGATTACAGTTTTAATAATCATTCAATGATGTTGCTATATCAAAATGCCCAAATAATGAGAAATTGCATGAAAGATGTGATAAATAAAGGGTTCGAGGCACTGTTAACACTAGGGAGAGGCCAGAAACTGATAGCATTTGTCAAATCTGTGTTTTTTCTGCGTTGTTGCAATAATTACTGGCACATATTGAAGTGCTATTTGTTCGTCTTATGAATTTTACATCCGCAGTGGCTTGTTTCCAAGTTTTGGGCACCGTGGGCCATTCAGCTGGAGGTCCCTGACAATCCATGGCCCTGGTCCATGATCCGTCCTTGATGAAGACAGAAGACCCTCTAAGCTCAGACTTCACATAAAAGATTTAATATTGAAGCGACAGGAAACAAAATTACTTTCGGTATCCTGTAGTCACAATGTTCATCAACAAAATCCACCTGACCTTAACATATATGTCCATCACTTTGCTTTTAAAATGTTTTGCCCAGCCACCGCAGTTTTATTGTATTTGGATGCAAACCAAAATATAAACCCAAATTTTACTGTTCTTACCGCATCAATCCCCCCCCCCCCCACCAAAAAACACACACACACTTATGTCTCAGTTTAGTGTCGTATATTCTCATTTACCTTCTGAAGAATATTGACCTAATGAATAATGAAATTGAGTGCTGCGGCAGAAGTTGATAGCAGCTCTTTTCAGTAGATTTCTGAATTCTTATTAAAATAAATGACTGTATGATCTAGCCGACAATTTGGCTTATATGCGCGTGTTTAAATGCATACGTTCTTGTGCTTAAAAAAGTTGTGATATTTCTGTCTCTCTCTGTTGCTACCCTCTGCAGTGCCACCGTCATTTATTTCTTGGAAGGAGCTATTGCAGTGCTCGCTGCAGAGTTGCCATGGAGATCTGCCTCTGTGTTTCACAAGGTCAGTGTGAAAGTTGAAGGATCTCTGCATAACAGGTCTGCTCCTTCACACAGGCAGCTAACGTAAATCGCGAATCACTCAAATTCATGCACTCGAGTGGAACATTTCGGTAGAACGTGTCATTTTATAGCAGTCTTGTTTTACATGTTTGTAGCTGGCTTGTCTTTATCTGTACAGACATCAAATAAATAAAGCATCATTCAAAATCCATTAACTTCCGTCAGATGACAAATTCCATCAGTACGTTTTCCTTGCGGAAACATTTATGCCCAGTTCTGATTACACCATTTGTTAGTCACTTTGCCAATTATACGATTTTGATCACTACATTCTTAATAATTTCAGACTAAATGTTGGTTTCCAGCCAGTAATTTCAGTCTTTTAAGATGTGCGCGATGTCATCGAAAAGGCAGAACTAGCTTCTGGTGTGTTTTTTACCGGCTGTCTTATTGTCAGAAAGAATGATTTGCTAGCTTAAAGGTGCTGTGCGTAATATTATGGACCTACATAATTAAATTAAATTAAATAATTAAAGACCTTACATAATGAAGCGTTATGTTTTTATTTTCTTAGAATGAGCTATTTCTATCTACATACACCGCGGGTCCCCTTACATGGAGATCTCCATGTTGTTTCTACAGCCCTAAATGGACGAACTGCTCTACAGAGCGTGTTTTGTAAATATGCAAAGAAGCGAAAAACGTGACGACATCTTTGTCCTGTGTCAGCCACCGTAGTGCCTCAAAAGGGAGGGATAAGTGGTGGAGTGAGCCGGTGGATGCAATTCGCAACCTCAGCACTAGATACCGCTAAAATCTGCACATTGCTTCTTTAATGCTAATTCCGGGTTTCTAAAGAATCTCCGCAATCTTTTTTCACTGTGTTGTACCTCAAAGAAACATCATAAAGTCAGAAGTGTTATTGCTATAGGGTAGCACATATGCGGTGTTGGTTTACCGTACTATGACACATACGGGACAAAACGATCAAGTCGTGGGTACTGATGCCCATTTTCATTTATGATTCCATGACACTACTACAAATCAAATGTATTGTGCAAAAATTGGGTTGAATTTGTGTCTGAACCCAGCATAAGATCTTTTTTGAAGACCATTGTAGATTTTCTGCTCTGCTCCATGTCTAAGAATTTACTGATGACAGAGAACCGAAAACTCAAGATGGCATTTTTCAGCAGAAGTACCACTAGTATTCAAGCAGGCTTATCAAACGATTTCTCTCCTCTGTTTCTCAAACTCCAAACACTTGACTGATGGAGAAGTGAAGGAGATTTGGTTTTGCTATAACTGCAAGCAAACAAACAAAGAAATTGCAGTGGACTTTGTATCGTAAGTAAAGAACTGTCAATAAGATTAGTCAAACAATCATTGAATATTGGGTTGTATTTGTTGGCGCATGGATTTTTAGCTCTTCTAGTTGCAATGTATTGACGTACTTGCTTCATAGAAAGAGAGGTCTGGCCCGAGGTTTTTCATTAATGGGCAAGTCTTTAAACAACTCTCATGTTTCATCATTTATATTTCAGGAAAGCCCTGCAGTGGTTCCTGAACCCTGTGTGTATTCTTCATCATCATTTTCCTACTTTTCTTAAATGTATTTGCTGATTTCATTATTTTCACTATTCATAATGGCTGCATTGATTTACAATATATTATGGGATCTGTAATGATTATTAAGATTGTCTGTTGTTGTAGGTTTGTGAGATTTCCTTTAAACCACCAACTGTTATTGTTTAAATTTTTTAAAGTCCTACTTTGGTTTATAGTGTCCAACAACACGTTTACATACATAAAAGGTGTAAAAACACTTACATTTTCTAATAATAAGCTGTTATTATCACCTTAATTCTTGAGTGACTCTCAAATGATTCGTTTGGCGATTCATCTCTCTAATCCCCGTCTTTCTGTCAGCTTACTCTGATTTGATTGGTCAGATGGTCTAGTCTGCTGTGTTTGGTCTTGCGCGTGTTCAAGTTTTCGCGGGAGCTCCAAGCAAAACGTATGCAGGCTCTGCACCGAGTGACTCAAATCAGTCACGGAAATGAAATCGGAACGTCCGACAACTCAGTCAAGTAAATCAGAGTCGACTCCTTTTTTTTCCAAGCCAATGTTATTCATGCACTTTCGGCTTTAACTTGGAAGACTGCTCACATAGCGACATTGCACACAGCATGAAATGTTTTTTAATGATATCAAAATACCCACTCTTTAATAATATATTAGTTTAATGATAATAACATAGTTTAATAAACATATAATAATATAACATTTTATATAGTTAAACATAATAATAATGATAAAAAATATAACAAAGTTATACAACTTCATCTAAAGGTACATCTGCAAATGTATCTCCTGAAGGTAAAGATATCACATACACTTGAGCGGGTCATAGCTGTGATTTATCATTTGTCAATGACCAAAATAATCAATTGTATAACTCCCCAAAGACTAAGAGCAGGATCTGAAACAACACAACTCCCTTTCAGACTATCAGTTCTAATCTTCAATCTTTATCAGCTGCTTTTTGTTCCTTCCAATATAAATGCAGAGCAGTGAAGAATGGTTAATTCCATCTTCAGAATGGAAACATTATGTGGCAGCTCTTTCCACTACACAAATACTAAGTGGCAGACACGATCCAATGTGCGGCACAATTAGACAGCTCTACTAAATGACGCCATTACCAAACCTCACCGATTGCTGACACTTTCATTGCTTTGGGCAGACGAGGGAGGGGTCAGGTGGTTAGCTTGCGAGACCATTCGTTATGGAGAAGGAAGAAGTGGGAGAAACAGGAGTGGAGAGTGCATCCAGCTGCCCGTTTGGCTCAAATTAGCTCAAGTGTCCTCTGAAGCTAGCTATGGTGGCTAAGTCATCCATGCTGGTCCCCTGCTGGTGGGGAGGATGACTCATGCTCAGAGTGACCTTCTGTCATACCGTCCTCAATAATATTGACAGAGGCTTGCCTGTGGTCCTTACATTCATCTTCATTAGCACTTGGCTTTAAGCATCAACGTCAGCGGCCTCTCCTGGGAGGCTCACTGCTATCTCTGCCTCTGTCTGCCCCAGTCGCCTCCATCTTTCATCCTTCTCCTGCCATTCCTTAGCTTAAAGGGAACTTAATCACACTATCATGTGAGGCAAGTTTGCGTGCAATATGGGTGTCCTTTTCACTTGTAGAAACTAGGACAAAGACCTTTTAAACACGTGTGAAGACTATGAAGATGGACGCCATAAACTTGTACCACTGACTTCAGTGAATACAAAAGAGTCATTTTTGAAGGGATAGTATACTCAAAAATCATCATCATCATTTATCCTCATGTTATTCCAAACCTGTATATGACTCTTTCTTGTGTTTTCACAATGTTTTCAAAACCCTGAAGTTTTAATCCCAATGTTTGATTGTAATAATCATTTTTTGCTGTCTAAATAGGCAGTAAACTGCATCATGCATGGGTTACATATAGCCTTTCCTTTTTTTGTTTTAGTTGTTGGTGTGTTTGAATACCTGTTCTGCAACAACTGCAATCAAAATGCGACAATGTGAAATATTGTGAATGGAGTTCTAAACAGCCTTCTTTCAAAAAGCGTATGTGATCACATTTTTCTTTCAAGTAAACACATACACACAAAACCTTCTTTTTTAAGCAACGTTTTAATCAATAACAACAACAACAGCAGCACTCAAGCGTTTGTTATATTCAAGCTGAGCAGTTTCTGCCTTGTTTCCTCTTGTCTGCTGCTGCGTTACATTACGCAAGTGTTTCTCTCCTGTCCAATATATTAAACTCTGCATCTGCCTTCCTGTCAACTATGCAAAACAATATCAACCTGACAGTGTTTTTTCAATGAGGGTTAACAGTGAATCAGATCAGATGAATCTCGGGGTATTTATTTTTCCTTCATTCATTCATAGAGAGTGTCATTTATCCTTTGTTTTACCTCCATGTTGTTCTTTTGTTGACAGCCGGTTAAACGTGACAGATATATTGCTGCAAGGTGTCCCCTTCATCACCACTGATTTAAAACCTGTCTTTACTTGCATACATGCAGTGAAATCCCCCCACCACCACAATTCAGAGGTGTCACCACAAGCTCACTTTGCACTCTTTGTTTCCGTATTCATTTTCATTTTCGTAATAGAATCAGATGGTTCTTCCAGAAGCCAGAGCCATCGATCGGGGCTGGCACTGATGGATGACCTGTTTTTCCCATTGTGCTGATGGATACACTATAGCTCCTTATGGAGTTCAGCCTCAGCCTAGCAAAACCAATGGACCTGGTGCGGGGGTTTAAGTTTGATTAACTAAAACTTCCTGCAGGCCATTGAGAGCGCCCTCACTGCTGAGCTATGAACTTCAGTCAACCATTTACTGACCTCAACAATCCTTCAAATCCCTTAAAGGAGCAGCTCACCCACAAATGAAAACTGTCGTTGTTCTAAATCTGTATGCTTACCTATGTCAGTGATTCTTGAGTTCACAGTTCTCTGGGGGTGAATTATCACACATAAAGAAAACCACTAAATTATAAAGGTCCAGTTTGTGAATGTTAGTGGCATCTAGCGGTAAGGTTATGAATTGCAACCAACGGCCCACACAAGCGCTCACCCCTCCCTTTCGAAGCACTACGGTGGCTGACACAAGACAAAGTTGTCACGTTTTCGCTTATTTGCTGAAGGAGATAACATATTTATGCATTCTGTAGAGCAGTTTGTCCATTTAGGGCTACACTAGAAACAACCTGATGAATTTCATGTAAGGGGACCCGCGGTGTATGTAGATAGAAATAACTCAAGATAATAAAAACATTCATTATGTTATGTCTTTATACACCTCTGAAGACATAGTTATGTATATGATATTGCATTTCTGTCAATAGATCCTCCTTAGCATTACACATTGCACCTTAAATGAATAAGAAGTGTGTGTGTCTGTGTGTGTGTTGTCCTCCTGCCATACACAGCTTGCACATATGCCATAGGCTGTGATCCCCTGGCAGGATGAGTATGGGCAGACACACAATATGGGTACAAGGCAAACTGGCTTGGAAAGACCACTTTGGATGACAACATGAGATGCTTGGCTTAGTCTGGCTACTGTTGTCCAAGGCTTAGAGCAACTACATATGAGCCGACACTACTTTATTTTTGTTTCCAAATGTAATTGTTCCAGCTACATAGAAATGTACTTCATCTGCTTCTTAAGAAACACAATTTAAAGCCCATTGGAGGAATGTACAGTATTAAAGCAACATATGTTGTCCCGTGAACCACCCCGTGTCCAGATGACGTGTTCCTGTTGCTTGGAGGCAGATGACCCCCTCCTCACCCTCTCTACTCTCTCTCAAAATGACATCCTTTCCTTTCCAGTGAGCAGTTGGATAATGCTACAGAGCGTTGTGGAAATAATCCCAGCGTGCATGATGGTCTTTCTCTCACCTCTGGGCATTGAAGCGCAGCACACAACCGCTATCACTAATAAACTTTTAATTCGATTCAGAGGAGAAAGCTTTCATTTGGCTGTCTGCTAACATCAAGGAAGAGGTTATTGTAAGATTTGAGTTGTGATGGTCTGTTATTGATAAGTTAACTCTTTCTGAGTTTTTCCTCTCACACGAATCTAAAAAACACTGTGTGCTAAACGGGAATCATCCTTGTGCCTTGTGAGAAAATCTCTTCATCAGACTCTTTTCCATTCCCTGCCTGTATTGGCTTGCTGCCCTTGCGGCTGTCTCTGTTTCTATGTCTCCTTCGAGACCAAGGGTGTGTGTTATCCCATCACCTAAGATAATTGAAACAAAGCCATCTATCAGCTACTTTCGGTAATGCTTAAAGGCTCAATTCTCTCTGGGCCGCCTTGAGGGGAAGACAGACAAGATGCTAGACTCTACTCACATTTGAGACTAGAAACCGTATTGATGATTGTGAAGCAGGTGTTTTGGGATCTTTGCCCATAACTAAAGAATGCTGACCCATCATGTAGCTATTTTAGATTTTTTGTGTATTTCAAGTTTATTTTATGTGCACAATGTCCTTCATACATAGTATTTTTCTTACTTCAAGTTACATTCTCTGTAGGAAGTCCGATTACCTTCTACACTTATTTTAAAGAGATAGTTCACCCAAAAATAAATACGACGTATTTGTGGTTTCGTATCTGTACTATGTAAGCCAATAGAAACCAATGTTTTTTGGTTCTTCAAATTATCTTCTTTTGTGTTCTGCAGAAGAAAGAAAGTCATACAGGTTATGAATGCCATGAGGATGAGTAAATGATGACAGAATTTTCATTTTGGGGTGAACTAGCCCTTTAAGTAGATGTTTATTTGTATTGCCTTGCATAGTAAGTGATTCAAATGGTTAACACTGGATGTCATCCGGCCCTTTTTTGGTGGTAAAGATGTGCTTTTTGTTAATTAGATTGGTTCTTTGAGCTCTCCAGTAAATAACCTTTGCTTAGCCTACACTGCAGAGTGATCTGCAAATGGGTCATCGATTAAACAGCCTGACACAAAGCAGAAGATAGCCTGGCAGAGACCGGGGGTCAGAGAGAGAGCAGAAGATCTGTCAACCCTTTGCTTGGGCCAGGGAAGAATTAAGTTAGTGTGCTGAGGCAGCTCTTTTAGTTCAGGACTCCTAGGATAGCAGCCTATGTGCTATAATGTTAATTAGAGTTAGCACATAAAAGCAATGTCAACCCAGCGGGGTCGATCTGTTCACAGATTGTTTGAAAAATCAATAATAATACTAGCGTTTGAGACTGGCTTTGCTCTCAGCCCTTTACCGCTGTGTGTTTGTGTGCAGGACGGCAACAGTGCACCTCGGTCAATAGGATGGTTTGCGGTAAAACACAATGTGGCAAATTATAAGGGGCATACAAGGTAATATAAAGCTCATTTTGTCTTTTTAATGTGTTTTGCAGTGATTTCTGCAGTGTACTAACAATTGCAGGCTCATGCTAACAGGAATTGTCACTACTAAGCGTGTAGTTTATTTACGCTTATTTCATTTTACCCCGGTTGACTTTCATTGTCACGTGATAGTGTGATAGTGTTGTTTTAAAGGGTGTACATTATTTGAAGATGATCAGTAACTTGGTTTTTAGAGACTGACGTCTATAAAGGCGAAGGCCTGGAGGTGGCTAATGTCTAAAACTATGCGTATTATTATGGATGTTTTAATGAGTTTTCTCTTTTATGGCATTCTGAGGGGTGTATGATAAAACAGCTTAAATGATAGTTTTGCATTTGTTCTGTCTCTTTTTCAGAGAGTGCTTGTTTAATTAAGCCCATAAAGACAATAAATATAACCAGATATATTTGTAATGTTTTAATAGTTTATCAAGCTGTGTAAGGTTACTAATAAATTAGGTTTCTGAAAGGAAATGAGCCTTTGTTTAATGTTTCACATCAGTACATCCTTTTTTAAACCAATTACACTAAGTCACTTTGAATAAAAGTGTTTTTCTGTAATGCATAAATATAAATTAATTTAAGTCACCAGCATATTTCTCACAAGCTCAGTAAAATCACAGAGCAAATTGCTGACACTTTTTTTTGCCAACTCAGTGGTCCTTTGAAAAATCCAATCTTGTCCAGACAGGAATGTCAGGGATTGCAGTATATAAAATTTTTTTTTACAGATTTTCTTTTTTCTCATTTATTTTGACTTAATTTTTGTTGAGTACTGTATCTAAAGCTAAATTTTTTTTATTATGGATTAGAGTTTTTTGACAGCTTTTTAAGTGTAATGTGTGGTGAAAATCAAGTTATACCTGTGATTAACATACTTACTAACTGAACATGTATCCATTGTCTCACAATATTTTCCTAAGCTCTTCACTGTATATTTTATCCATTGTGTAGTACCATTTTGCCATGCTCTTTAAAATTGAGCACTTATACATTAACGTCTCTAAATCTTAAACAGGAACCCTTAGAACAAGACTTAACAGATGATGTACTTCAGATATACAATATTTTGTGAACTTTGAAACTTCCTCTATAGATTTATGGTTTCGACCACAATGTCTGACCTTTATTAACATGTCTGATGGCATCTTGCATGAACCCGGGAAAACGACTAAGATGAATGTTCTTCTAGCATGGTCCTGAGGAAGAACAGATGTTGCAAAATATTACTGACTTCCTGAATTTGAGGTATTAATATGAGCGAACATATTTGAAGTGTTGTTCACTCTCTGCAGACCGATAATGGTTCTTTCTGTATGACAGTCAACCGTTCTTGCAAGAAATAAAATAACAAAGACAAAAATTTGTTCCTGAGAAGTTCCACAACAAATGACAGCTTGTACGGTTATTGCTGGCATTTCCTCCAACATATAAGTACGTAATATTTAATAAAAGAGTCTAATCATAGATAGCTAATAATGACCACTGTAATGCCAGGTAAACCTTATCTTAAAGGGAAAAATTCTGTCATTTTTACTCACCCTGGTTGTTGGTAACCGAACAATGGCAGTACCCATTCACTTCTATATGGACACCAATGCAAGTCAATGGGCACCTCCACTGTTCTGTTACCAACGTTCTCCAAAATATCTTCTTTTGTGTTCTGCAGAAGAAAAAGTCATACAGGTTTTAAATGACATAAATAAATGATGACATCATTTTCATTTCGGGTGAACTATCCCTTTAATTCCTTCCTTAAAGTATATACCTGGTGTTATAATTCAATCACATATAGTACAGCTCCTAATCCAAAAATAGTTTGAATAGTGCTTACAGCAGATATAGAGAGAACATGATGTAAAATCTCAAGATGACACCCTCCAGTTACAGGTGCAACTTTTCTTCTTCAAACAGATTATTCCCTGGCATCTGCCTGACATGCGGTTTTCATTTAGATCATTTCTGTACGCCGCCAAAAATCTGCTGAGACCAGCAAAATTGCAACCTCTCTCTATCGGTTTTGTTGCTGTTGACTGACTCGGTACATTTTGAGGACATTTATGAATGTGTATATTCCTTTTTGCTATGCGGTGAGGTGCTGCACAGCATCCTCTCTCAAATAGTGATGACTCGGCCTAAAGACTCTGGCTGGCAGGTTCATTGTGGCCCAAAATTGTTTTGCAATATATCACGACATCCAAAGCATTTATCTTCAGCTATACTCTCAACATGATTCCTGAGACTCAGCTTGTCAGAACCACACAAACCATGCATGTGCTTCTATTTGGGGCTTTGAAATAGCGTTGGTAATACTTGGTAATTTCATTTCATCAATGAAATGATTTATGGCCACCATTAGCTGCTGAATAAACACACACTCTGTGTGTGTGTGTGTGCGTGCGTGCGTGCGCGCGCCAAAAAACCAAAGCTGTAGAATAGTAAACTATGCAGAAATGAGAGGAGTAGTTCTCTCCAAAAAATAAATGTGTAGATGCAAGATCCCAAACATGAATGCACACACACATTTGCATACAGAGCCAGAATTTCTAAAAAGATCTTAAGTCAACATTAATTGCCATTTGCAACCCACTTTCTGTTTTATGTTGCAACTTTAGTGTTTCATTTCATGTTAAACATTTAAATGTGTTTGATTTTCCAATAATTCGTCTTTCACAGATGTTCAATGACACAAGATTTCAAAGCCTACGAAACAGTGGGGATGAATTAGCAAAGGTGTCATTTCTTGTCTCTGCGGTTGCCAAATTGCTGCACAATCCCCCCTCACTGTTAAGAGAAGTACTGTTTGCTAGAAGTGCTGCACTGTTCAACTAAATGGGCCAAAATTCAATTTGCATCAACCAGAAAATCCAATGCTGGGCTTAGAGCGATTTCATTTCTCAAGGTGAAGGAGAGGTGAAGTGGATGGAGATGGCACCAAGCCCGATGTCACCCTGTGGGGCTTTCCGAGGTGTGTTTACAGCTATTTGTGGACACGGATTCTCTCTCTCTCTCTCTCCCTCTCTCCCTCTGTGTGTGTGTGTGTGTGCGCGTGTGCGCATGTTCCCTCACTTTGATCAGCATCTTGTAGGCTCTGCATCCTTGGTCACAGCGGCTTTTCCATTGACCTCTGTGGTCTACATAGATCAGATAAAATGGTTTTGTTGAAAAGTTCAAACTAAAATATTTAATTTCTGATTGTGGGCATATTCTGAGCACAATTTGAGATCTTTTTTTTAGAACAAAAACCTCAGTTTGCTCTTCGTCCGAATCTTATTTTTGCATTTTCGTTCCAAAGGGAAGACATGCTATTCATCAAAACAGACAAATGAGAAAAAGTGAAAGGAATGGCCTGAAGTTGAGAAGGGATTGAGAAGATGAGAGGGCCGTAAATCAGACACCCCCCCACTCAGAAAATGAGAAAAAGGAAGAGACGAGAACAGTGCTAAAATCCACTGCTCAGCTGCAGTCATCTATCTACACAAGGCTGAGGCTATTAGTGTGATGACAGAGCCGTGGACTTGGGTGTAACCACACACTCTCTCTATCAGAAGTCTCTCCTGTATGCTGCTTCTTAACTGTAAACATTGCTGTGATATAGGCCTGATTTAAGATATCGTGCAATAAGAACAGATGGCACCGCAGTAATTCCAGCAGCCTATTTATTATCGCTCTCTTCAGCTTCATCGGGAATGAGATGTCTTTGCTTATCATGTATAGCTTCTATTAATCAGAGATGAAACGGTAAATGAGACAACTTGTGAGTATTCACAAGCACACACACAACCGACAACACTGTAATGCCTCGGCTTTCAGACGTCCTCTGACAAGCGTGTGATACTGTTACATGGAGGCCAGTTATGACCGCACGACCCAATTATTCTGTAAGTGACAGGGTACAAGGACCCTCTAAGCTTGCTTCAGAAACTATCATTTTATTTGAAGAACCTAGAAGTAGTTTTACAATGACGCATAGCTGATAAGTAGCGACATGGTTATATTACTTGCTTTGAATCATGCACTTGAATCTCTGCAGATATATACAAAAATCTGACATATTGTGACACATATAAGCATACAGATATGCGGCAACAACATAAACAAACATTATGTGGCCCAAACGTAACTTTCGGTAGACCAGAGTAGTTTAAATTTAATTCAATACAATACCATACACTATACAATAAAATATGAATATAAAATAAGTAGTTATATTATAACCGAACACAGACCTGAGGATAATTTTGGGCAAGTGTGTATGCATTGAAACTATATATGGACTTGGCTATTTATATGTTATGCACACATATTATATATATATTTATATTACTTATGGGTTTAACCTTATGCATAAAGGTCACTACACTGGACATCTAACTGTATTTTTACTTTTTTTAAAGCCGCACATCAAATGCATCATCCTATGCAATGCAATGTCTTTAAAAATATTTGTTAAAAATGTTAAAATCTTCTTTTTCATGCCCGTAGAGAAATATAAACACATTGGAAAGAAGATACTGACTGAGGTAGTCATAATTCATGCATGAAAGGGTTCATGTATTTCCATATATCAGATTTCCAAATAGGAAACATGTCCAATATATAACCCAGCATGTGCTCTAAATTGCATTTAATGAGGTCTGAATTTGTCTGTGACATCTTTAAACGAGTTTATCCTATTAACAACCAATAGCTTTTTAGAAAGTGGATTTGACTTCTTTACGGCCAAGTCTGAAGCAAACCTTCGGAGAGTTTTTCATTTGGAGCTTGTAATATTGATAAGCCTCAAAGGAGCGCTGCGTAAGACGTCTACAGCCAGCAATTTATTAAATATATTTGAGAATTAATGACGATGATTGAATTAATCTTTAAATAAAGTGCGGTAATTCACTTTTATAAGTAGCGAGGCTTTGAGAATGTTCAGCGGTGTTATGATTGGTTCTTGAGCTGATGTGCAGACGGGCATTGCTGCTTGATTGTATTGTGTTGTCAGCTATGCTGTTGGCCAGCTGTGCTGATAAAGGAGAGTAAGTGCTAATTAAAAGTCTTAATCTAGACTCAGCAGGCCCATGCGTGAATATGGAAGGCCAATTTAATACAAGAATATTCAGAACACATGCCTTAAAAGCATACTTAAGGTATATGTTCACAAAAATATTCTACTGTATGCAATTTCTGGTTGCATTGTTGTAACCCAGAGGTTTCATAGCTCAGAAGTTTTGGTGAAGTTTGCATGTCTTAGATGGCATGTAGAAAGAGTGATGTCTTATTTAAGGATCTGTCGATTTTAAGTATTAAAAGAAGGATTAAAGTCAGGCAGGAGCTAGGGCCCACATTATAATATTATAAAGCGGAGATGCGTTAGGACCCGTGATACTATGGCGAAGGCTTTCCAGAGAGAGACTTTGGAGAGAAAGATCATCTAAAAATCATTCTCGAGGAGGTTGCTTTGATTCGGATCAGTGTGTGAGTAACATTGGTTTTGCTGTTTGTCAGAACAGAGATATGTTGTTGTCATTGTCTGGAACCAGTGTGCTGCTCGCATATACTCGTGTTGTCTTCGTTTATTTTATTCATTTGCATTATTATTTGCATGATCTAAGCTATGATACAGCTACGCATTTCATGCCTGCGTTGAACAGCACGTTTGCAGGGTTTTGTTATAATAACAACAGCTTTCAGATCTTGAAGATAAACCCGCCTTTAAGATCTTTAATATTGACTTTTGATTACAGACTTGGCAAATCTAAGCTAAGCTTGTGACATTGTTGAGATCTCTTGAAACTAATGTGAACATTTCTGATATTACTGGGTCTTTCTCTTGAGAAAATATTTGAGATGCAGGAAACTTAATGAGCATTTTCCATTTGCTCTTTATTTAATCTTGTTGTTGTCTACAAGAAATAATTGAGATATTAAAGAGAGCTGTGATTATTCTTTTTTAGGGAAGCCAAAAGACATCATTTCTCAAATTCAACTTTCATTTCGTGTCTGTAATATCGCTGTCATATGCTTTCAGGTCTGGGCAATTTTAAAGTGATTTTTTAAAATGCTACATACTGTGAAATGTCCTCTTATTCATGACAGATATCTCTGAAGCCGCTGTCTTGAGAAATCACACCTGTCTGTGTGACAGCCCTTAGGCCCGGTTAACAGCATAGAGAGACTGGCACCTTTTTAACCAATCAGAATACTTAGCCAATCAGAATTGCTCTCTGGCTGTCAATCATTCTGGCACTCATGTCTGCTATCATTGGTTTGGCTGAAGGGAAAAGGCATGCGTTCTTGTGCAGATTGACTACGAAAATGATTTAAAAGGAATAGTTCACCTAAAAATGAAAATGAAATGAAAATTCTTTTATTTCCTCGCCCTCTTCTCATTTCAAACCTGTATGATTTTCTTCTGCAGAACACAAAGGAAGATATTTTAAAGAATGTTTAACAACGACGGTATGGTAACTTTTAGGTGAACGCTTATGTCACCTTTAGATGTTTTCATGTTGGTATATGAGTGTTTGGAATGACAGAAATACTGTGATTGGTCATTTCTGTTCAAGGTGTTTCGAGCTATGTCTCAAGCAAACGGAGGCAACACGACCTTCTGCCGTTGTAGAAGACCATATAGGATGTTGAAACGCTAGATGTTGAAAATGTCATCTCGTGATTTGTGGTTCATTCCAGGCAGCAAGGCTGAGGCGAGTAAGGTCTGCAGGAGCCTGAGACTGCTTTGTTGTCAGGATCAAAAGAAAAGAAAGTAGAACTCCAGCAAGCGTGGTTTACCTCAGTGTGACATACTGTTGAGGTAGGTTGTCACTGCAGCATGTAAAACACGCGCTCGCACACACGCCCTGCGTTTTGCAGACTCACCAGCCTTCACCTGCCTCCCACAACACATTCGGTGGAAGATTAATGAACGAATCTGTCAGGGCCGGGGCATGCGTGTTTATCAACTCACCGAGATATGAGGACTAACTGTCGAAGGCTAATTAAACGCAATTATTAATCATTAGTGCACGTCGTTCATTGCGGCAAGGATTTTACCCGGAATTTCTCTCGACGGGATGAGTCAAATTCTCCGTACATTATGCTAGAGTCACGTGGGATGCTGTCGGACTCCCGCACACGGAGCTGGTGAAACCCTGCCCTCGTCTGCAGTCTGACAGCATTTTACTGTGACTTCCCAGTAATGAGCTGACATTCTCTTGCAAAAGGGAGATTATTTTATACTGCCATAACACGTGAAGGTTTAGAGGTAAACGCTTTAAACTGTGACTTAAAAAAACTGTGTAATGTGCATAATGGGCACAGTGTAATGTGATTTATTTTGTGAGGACTGCTGAAAAGACAACAATGTGAGCCGAGCCTTCTGCCTCAAGTTGAGCATTTTTCAATTCTGGGCACCCGGTCGAACACTGAGTGTGGAAAAAAAGTCAGCTGCTCGCGTTTTCCAATGTTTTCCATTGGAAACTATTGAAAAAACATGCCGTACGCCGGTATAAACGCCTTGGTGGACACAGCCCCTTGAACTGTATTAATAAGTCTAAAGTCAATGGTCACTATTGACTTCCATTGTATGAAAACAAAAACACCCCAGATATTCTCTTTTCTTTGTCTTCAATAAAAAACTCATGTTTTTAGTCAATACGGCTTGTGTGAATAATAATTTTCATATTCGGGTGAACTCTTTCTGTAATGTGATATTGATATTTCTATAATATGACATTTATATAAATGTTTATGTATAATCTGATGCACCTTCCTCTATAAAAAAAGAAGTTTATTCAAGTGTGCTATTAGTATAGTTCTTTATACAATGAAAAAAACAAGGATGTTCACAGTCTACTTTTTATGTACTATACTTGGCTTATTGTACTCAATTATACTTAGTACAGTATATCTGAATATGAAGTATTCTATGTATACTTGGCTTGTAGTTGTGTTTACTCTTTTGAGTAACTGATACTTAAAGTGTATTTTCATAAACTAAAAAATGTGCTAAAAGTATTGAACTAGTAAGCTGTCGGTATACCTAAAAGTTAACTTCGAGATTTGTTATTGAGAAAGCTGAATGAATAAGCTTTCTATTGATATATGGTTTGTTAGGATACAACAATATATAGCAAAACACAAGATATAACAAAACGATATATCTCGACCAATAATAAACAATATACAATAAATAAACAATATTTATGGCAGGAAAAAAATATCTTTACATAATATCATAATGATTTTTGGCATAAAAGAAAAATTGATCATTTCACCCATGCAATGTACTTTGGCAATGTACATGTGCTCTTTTGGTAGCGGTGGTGAATGTAATTGCAGTACCCACAGATATCTCACCCACGACTTTCCTTTTGTCCACAAGAATGCTGCCCAGTTCTTTTCTGAATTGTGTCAAATCTGTGGGTATCTAAGTCTCCGTATTCAGCCACACAGAGGCCTTCAATGTTCTTCAATGTTACCCGCGTTGATCAGACCTTGTAACAAGCCGAGCTCCGGTGAGTCAGCTTGCCTGTTCTCTCTCATTGGCTTCAATCCGTTCTTTTGGAGTCGAAAAGGGAAGACTAGAGAAAAACGGAGAAAAATCCATACCCATTCAGAAAGGCCATCCTCATGACTTGTGCCTCAAAAGAGCCACAGCGATCGATGACATTTGTGTAATTGGCTGGCCAAAGGGCCGAGACACGCCTCACACTGTAATTTCTGCTTTCTATTGTTTTTATCTGGGTCCAATTGATTACAGTGTCTGATTTTTCAAACAGATGGTGCAAAAGGTGACACTTTGCTCTCGGTGTGCTTCAGTGTGTGAGGCCTTCACTTCACATAGGGATTGTAGTGTCGTCGAAAAACAGGACTCTGACATCACTATGATTTTCATTCACTAGACTCTACAGTACCTTCTGTAAATTCACATCGATTAGAGCATGATTGCAAGCTCTCTGTAAAAATGACACGTTTCGACCGGGGATGTGTTTAACAGCAGCAACAAATTGGTTACGATGGCAAAATTTTATAGGTTGCAGTTTATGAACCACTAGATAGTTGTGCAAGTAGCTAGCTGTGCACAAACAGATTTAGCACATTTTCACGGGTGTTCACAGCTGTACCACACGGTTTCATAAATTAAGTATAGATTACTATAGTAGGAGCCATGGCTTAGGGTTTTATGTGCTGACACATTGAATCAGTGAGTTTCGACAGGCAATGCAAATCCTCCCCCTCCTCATTCTTAAAGTCCACTATACTGTAAATAAATTGAAATAGAATTAAATCATTCTGATCTGTGTATAAGTGTTTATATACTGATGTTATGGCCAAATGTTTGACAGTATTTACAAAGACAATAGATATTAACAAGATGCCATTACTATAGGTGCGTCCCAAACCGCGCACTTATGCACTATTCTACGCCATTTATTTTGTAGTATAAATAGTGTAAGTAGTGCATTCACATTGAAAAAAGAAATGCACTTTAAGTACCCGGATGATGCACTCATTCAACTAAAAATATGAAGTTAGGAACTTTGGACACTTCATGCACTCAACGGTTGCAGTTTCGCTTATGTAGTGGAAGGCAGGCGTCAATCACGGGTCAAGCAAAGTTCTGTGGAGTGATTACACTTCAATCTGATGGTGACTAAAGTTATGCTGGGCAAAACAAATCAAAATTACATTAAATACATGTATAAGACCTGCTAGAAATCTGCTAGAAAAAAAAGATTGCGAATTTAGGTTGACTTTGACATTCACCCTATTTTATCTACAATCCTAGATTGACCCATTGAAACCAGATTTGCTCTGTTCATAACCAGCTTTCTATTAAAATTTGTATTGCTGCAATTTTCATTGCTATCATTTGGCAGCAGTGCACACGGTAGTGATAGCCAAACCGCAGGTCCACAGTCGCCCTCTGTCAGAATGATCAGCTGTCGTGCTAAGCAGCTTTCATACAATAGGAAAAAAGCAAAGCCACGGTTCTATCTTATAGCCCTCTGTGACACCTGTCTGCGTTAACCAATAAAGATTTATGCAGTGCGATTTGAGTGCGACTCCACAAAGAAATGGAGATGGCAAAGGAAAGTGGGAGGTGAATGGGGGTGAGGCCGCTGCATGTCCATTGCATTCAATTAAATGCAAATGTTCCTCTCCAGTGCTCGCTGAGAGGGGGCACCTGAGGGGTCTTTCGTTCACTCAATCTGCATCTCTCTCTCTCTCTCTCCTGGTGCTGTGCTGAAATGTCAGAGCTGTCACTCGGATGCTTCTCCATCCTTTGATCAGCTATTATGTGAAGGGACATTTGACTACTTTCTACTGGCCATAGTACAAAACATGCTAAAGGGAAGGTTTATAGAAATGTTAACTCACTGAGGGGCAATTTAATGTTTACTGTATATATTTCTGCATTTTGAATCATCTGCTTTTCATTGGTGTACTTTGTGTAGCAGACAGACTAACCGGCATTTGTTATATGCACGGTACTGTAGTGTGTGTCATATTGAAATCTGTTTTCCCGTTCGATTACCCTGCTAAAATATCTGCTGTTCAAAAAGACAGTCAAAAAATATGCTGACCTATTTTTTTCCCTACAGTATACTGTATGAACCAATTCCAGCAGCTCCTAGAAAATGTCAACTTAAAAAGTTAAAACTTTAACATAAAGAACAGTTTTCTGTGCCTGCTGCTTCCTCATTCATTATGGATGCAGTTCCTGCTTTTAAAAGAGAACACCAGCTTCAGTTCGTCTTCCAAATGTTTCCGGGATAGAGCACCTGAGGCAGACTGACCCAGACTGACTGACTCCGCTGACCCTCACATTTAACGCTCTAGCTTAGTAATACTCCAGTCAGCAGACTTATGGAAATTCTTCTTCTTTTATTAGTATTGGTATTATTGCATTGAACCTTTGACAGTGGCTTTCATATATGCATTTGATTTACATATACTGTGGGGTTCTGAGACCACTACTGACTAGTATAATACTCTGTGGTATAGTATGTCATGGCATGATAGTGTAGTGCAATGCAGTGCAGTATACAGTACAGTATAGTGGTATTATTTTAGTATGATCTAAAGAGACCACCAGAGCTTCATCTGAACATTAATACAAAATTGGTGAGCTAGAAACACTGCAATATCTTATACACTACCGGTCAAAAGTTTAGGATCACATAGTCATTTTTTATTGAATAACAGTAAACCCATCAAAACCATGCATCTTCAAAGTAGCCTAGAATTTGCATCATACACTTTACATTTTATCATCCAGCTTCTTGAGATCCCAACATAGGAAGCTTTTTAAACAGTATTGAAGGAATTTCCATCTATGCTGGACTTTTATTCTCTTTAATGATCACATGAAGATTTTGGATGAGCAAATGCTTAGAGGGTCAGAGAAATGCATACGTTTTCCTCCAGATTCCTTGTAAGAAGTCCTAAATAGCTACTAGTACTAAGCTACAGAGTGAGAAGGAATGTTTGACCAATTCTTATCAACATGTGATTCTGACATATCAGCACATTTTGTACACAAATATGAATTGTAATACCTTGCGTTTTATCAGGATTACCGGAAAGTCATATTGCAAACTGTGCGCTTTCTTGTGATGGCATCATCCAACCGAAATGGTCATTTTCCTGTAGCATATTGGTTAGTGAAATGACATTTATTACTCAGGTGATTGGCTCAAAAACAAATGAGAGTCCAAGATGAGTGGAAATTCTACCGGATAGCTTTCTTCTGTTATTGTAGACATCATTGGTTATGGATGAGTAATGTGTGTATTACAGCTAAAGGTTAATTTTACAATTGATGTAACTGTAATACTTACATGATTAGATAGGTTTAATGGAAGTCATTTTTTCTACCCGTCTTGTACAACTCTTCGGACTGACATATTTCAACAGACAACCTGTGAATGTCTTCCTTTATTTTACTCAACAGTTGCTTGCCTTTTACACGATGGGCCGTTAAAGTGCCCAGCTTTTCGCTCCTTTTACATGTCTGGCCATAAAGAAGGCAATAAAATGCTCCAGCCCTGATCCTGCCTGTATTTGTCTACACATCAATAAGAGCTGGATAGATCTCAGCTGACAGCCACATGGTACCAGCATTCAGAAAGATTTGTGGGCCGTACTCCCTGCGCATTTACGCTGACCTGTATTGCATCCGATTGCATAGAAAATCTCCTTTCTTTCTTCTTCCAAACTGACTGTTTTGCAACTACACTTTAATTGCATGAAGGTGTTTGGGAAATTATCCTGGCGCAATACCCAAATGACAAATTAGTTTACATTAGTGTGTGGATCCATCCAGATCCTACCAATTACTTCCTGTGTGTAATCAGACTTATTACAGAACCCTGCTGCGTTTGAGGGGTTTCTCTATCATGCAAACCTTCAAGGAGAAAATAAAGGTTTTGTGAAGTGTGGGCAGATATTTTTGTCTTTATATAGGCGATGGGTCCCTGTAAATCACCGGAAGTTTGAGATGAGAACTGTCTGCTTTTAATAAATGGTCCGGTCATAACTTTTTCTTTGGGAAACAGGCATATTGAAGAATATAATTTAATTTCTCGTTTAAATGGCTCAATGAATCAGATAAGGATAGCGTGCTCTAAGGCAAAGGATGGCACATTAAATTAAATGGAAGCGAAGGAAGGTAGGAGTGTAAAATGGGGAGACGTCAGCATCAGGCGTGTCTTTTAAATCAATGCGTTACCTATCAGCACCGCTATGCCTGGTAATCACGGATGGATGACTGTTTCTCCTGTTTTCTCTATGGAGAGCTAAAGAATGAAAAACACTTTTTTAATTAAAAGTTTTGCCAACCTTCTAAACGGGTTGCTTTGGCTTTTCTGCACCTCACATGTTTTAGTGAAAGTAGATACAATATTTGGTTTTTAATTAACAGATACTAACCAAAAGGCTATCGCTGTCTATGTTTTTGTCTTGTTACTGTGACAAGAAAGGATTAGTGAGAGGGCTTTGTCATCACATGGTTTCTTTTTGTGCAGTTCGTACTGGGTAAACCTGCTCAAAGTGAAATGTAATTGGTTGAAATCTTGCTTCTACGCAAGATTTTTTAAATTACTATTTTATAATTCTTTTAGGCACGAAAGACTATTGTGGTCAAATTAACACATTCAAATTGAATATCAAAGTTAATAGAAATGAACTTGAAAATGGTGGCTCAACTGATTCAATTGGCTAAATGGCACGATTTAATAGAAGTTAATAGAAAATAAAAATTTCCCATGTTTTTGTTCACATTTTTTTTATAAAAAGCAAACAAATGATTTGGAATAAATCACAGAAATGAAATGGTCTGAGACTGGAAACATTTTCTTGTACAATTTTATAAGGTGGTTGATGATGATAAAAATGACTCATTCTCCTAAATATTTGATAATAAATGACTTGCAGATGTTTGGATCTCCATTCCCTTGTAAAGCACATATCTGCATTTGTTCAATCATGCACGAACAGGGTTGCATAAGTTTGTTTACACATTTGGCCCAGAAGCTTAATGGACATGCATTTGATGGTCCGTGGGGATGTAAACATGCATTCCGATAACAAACAAGTGCTGCTTCTCTTCCACGTAGCAAAACAAGTCTGTGTGAATGTGCAGTGACCCATCTCTTGAATTTCATCCACAGCCTTTGGCCACATGGGGCAGAGAGGACGTGCGAGTGCACTGATGTCGATGGAGGTGATTAAAGGCGTCCGTAACTTTCGGGAAATGCGGAAAGGAGAAGGGAGGGGTGTCATTTAGTCCCTCACTGGGTACAGATGGCCCGTGGCAGGACGGATCATGTCACATTGGCGCTGGGCAAAACAGGGGCACGTCGTCCCCTCCCCACTTTTCTCCGCTCGCCACGAGACCTGTCACCAGCCATTGATGTCAGGTGTCGCTGCAGGGAACGGACTGCTCATTAGGTTTGCCTCAATTTCCTCCACCTTCCCAGACCGAGTGGAACAACATTTAATTTGTGTCACTCATTAAGCTTTTTATTCCCACTGACACTCTGCAGAGGGTCACACTGCGCTCTCGCTCGGAATAATGGGAATAACTCATCTTTATAAGAAAGATTTGTATTGTTCTCAGAATGGAATGCCACCCTCCGGCTAAAGCAAGTGGTCTGCATGGGCATTAGTGTATGCGATAAGACGGTGTGTGCGTGTGAGCGTTTTAGTGTGTGCCCTGAAGTTAACCTGTATTTATTCAGAGACCTATGTGTAACTGTCTGCTGTCTAGGGAGGCGTTTAGCAAACCTGCCAGTGTTCGCTTGGTTATTATACTGGTGTGAACATTTTTGCAGCAGATAAATGTGGCTGACTGCTTACCTTGGGGCTGACTATGGAGCTAAATCTCTGTCTCGCACTTTAACCACGTGTCTTACATATGTCCTCTGGCAAACCTATTTTAAAATTAGTATGCGGTTACGGTGTGATTGTGTACATAGGGCTGATGTTTTGTATAATAACATCTCAGGCTCTATTGGGGGAGAGGCTTTTCTATGCAATATACAGAGACGATACGATTCTAAAGATCATCTGATATGCATAAAAAAGTTGTTTTGCATTCAGAGTTTATGTAAATGTCATCCTCATATTTCAGTTTGTGGGTTTACTTCTCCTGTCATATGAGTTATGAAATATTTACTCGCGGTGTGTTTTGCAATTATTTTCCTAGGCACAAAAATCATTCTGTTGCTAAATGTTGCCCGGAATGCTTTTATTGTGGAGGAATTTCTATTACTTGCTACCATTATGTTGCTTATCAGGAAATTAAGAGAAGGAACGGTCCACAAGTGGGGAAAAAATGTAAATTCTGATATCATAATATGGAGGCCAACCTTGAAACGTGACTAACACGGTAATGGAAAACTCAGCGTGCTGAAGTGAGACTGGCCATCCAATTTATGGATATCAGTGTGACCATTATGACTTAAATGGTCTTGGCTTGTGGGAATAATTGTATTGCTATGGTTGGGCAAGGGTACATCTGAATGGGGTAATAAACATGCATGTTTTCCTTTTTAAAATGGGAGGAGATACGAATGTTCTGCTTGAGTAAAACATCCTAAGAGAGCAGCTTAGGAAATCATGCACGTCTTAGGATGCTGGGTAAGAATACTGTAAACATTATGTGGGCTGCATATATAAGCAAGAGATTCATTTAAGAAGTGTCTGTACCGGTAGGCCGTAATTCATGTTTTCATTTAAGTTCACCTAAAAAAAGTATTACTGTGTGAGCAAGTTGCTCAATAACAGGAAGATGAGGGTGTTTCTTCAACTGTGGCCATCTTTAAGACACTCTTTTCATATTTTAATTATTTAATTTGTCCATTAACAATGTTCAGCTGTGGACTGACATGTGCGCTACATGTTTGACAATTTTCCAAATATTAACCTTGTTAAGATTGTCTTAGTTTTTAAATGCAACTATTATACTTTTATGATTTTCACGTGTTAGAATTCAAAGTCCTGGTCTGGGACTAAGGTAAAAATATATTTCTTTTTATGGCTTTTAAATAGACTAATCAATAAGTTGAAGTGGATTGATGCATTGTGTCCTTTTTATTGCTTTTTTATTGATGTTATTGTTTTTATTTAATTTTAAACAAACTTTAATTAACAAAAAAGAAAAAAAATCTGTTGGTAATAAAAAAATCAACCCCTGGGACATAAAAGCGCCGCTGGTTGAAAAAACACACACACACACACACACATATATATATATGCCTGCCTGTTCTCTGATGGAAGTTTATGAAATATTCTCTCTCTTTACTGCTTTTGTAAGTCTTGATCTGCTACAGAATCACTCTGCGTTCTGTTTATGAGTCTCTTCCTTTTAATTGAATGTACTGGGGTTCCTTATAAATTATTCAGCTGCATACCTTCTGATATTACTTGAATGCCCTGAGCCGCTGGAGCAGACAGCAGCCAGTCTGTCTCTCTCGCGCATGTTAGGCCATTCTACAAGGGAAAAAGTCCATCTGTTCAAGACCTGGTCTGTTTGTGGAACTGGCACCCTAATGAATTTGAATGACGAATTGTCTAAATGTTTTGAAAGCGCAAGACTAAGAGCTAAAGCATCATGGCAATGTTCTGAAACAGGTTGCAATATCTACTCGGAGTCCCACTTTTTTCTTTCCATTGTTATTGAATTTCCAAGATGATCAGCGCCACTGACGCAATTTTTCCACTCAGCCAGTCTGATACTGTGATTAGTATTAATTGGACTGAGTTGAAAATGCAGAGATGACCCTGGCTAAGCTGCTTGTGAGAGAAATTAATGAGAAGAGATGGCTTAGTATTCATAACTATCCTCTACCGACCGAGAAGACAGCCATGAGACAAAGCAGACTATTTTTGTCATAAGGACTTTTTACGTTTTAATGAATTGTTTCCAATTTCTGTAGGCCATGTTACCAAGGTTTCGTTTATGACAGTAAGTAATAACATATAAAGCAAGTTTTTTTAGTTTTAATTAGGATGGCAATATTTACTTAAGTAGAATAAAATCATTCCCAATTGTTTTGGGATATTTTATTTAATTTGTTACCTCTGCACACCTTTTTTCCATTCCAGTCTGCTCTATTTTCTAAATTATGTTTCAAACTTACATATAGGCTATCGCTGCTGTCTTTCTGAAACCTCAAAATTATTTATTATATTATAAATATTATATTTTTATTATTATAAATCATTATAATTAGTCAGCCTGTATATTTGTCACTGGGTTTTGCAAATATCTAACCAGTAAAAAGTGTTGAAAAGTTCTTGTCAACTTTGACAACACATGTATTATTCAATTATTTCAAAAGTGTTTTTTTTTAATCATTTTCTGAAAACACTGAATTTGTACATCTGGGGTTTTAAGAAGGACAGCAATGATATATTCTCACAATATAAGGCATACTGTGTTGAATTTGTTACTTTTACAATAAAAATTATTTTTGTCAAAAAAAGAATTCTCTAATACAAATGACAGTAAATCACAGCGAGCATTGTGAACAGAGAAAAATGAGTCATACAGTGAAGGATTACATAAAAAATGATGTCATCCAATAACTTAAAATGTGGGGTTGTTTCAACCCATGGTTAGGTAAAATCGGTTAAAACCCGATACCCAACAAACAACCCAGCATTTTTAGAGTATAAGACTTAGCAAAGCTAATCTCTTGTAACAAAACGCGAAAGCAACGTTAGCATGATGTTTGTCAGTGCTAACAATTTGAAATGATCCGATGAAGGAGTCGCTAAACGGTCCATAAGTATTGCACTGCCAATAAGTCAGCTAGGTATGACAACATTGTTCTGCTGAGCTATTAAAGCATTAAAATGAAATGTTAATGGATGCTCGCCTGATGAATCTGTTCGAGTTGTTTCGCTGTCACCGTCTGCGATCATCACCAGGCTGCGAAATGGCAGACTGATGTGTTTGCTCATTCACAGATATGCCCTTGAGGCTCATGAGTAGCATTCTGTTCATCTTCTCCTTCAGACCTATCCGTACCACTCCCAGCACAAAATGTTTCCCTGTTTGATAGTGTTGCCTGCGATGCCTTTGCAGGGACAATGTGCAATATACTCGACCGCATTTGTTTACAATCTACTTTATTACGTTATATAGAATGCCTCCAGGGCGACTGATCGTTGAGCAATATGTAGACACTACATGAAGCAGTCACATTGCAGTCCTATCATTCACAGTGATTCCCTTTGATTTCTAAGCTCCTTCAGCCGATTTGTTTGTGCATGTGCCTATAGAGAAATCAAACATACAGAGGACGGTCTGCGTGCTTGCGCAGTGATGGGTTGTGTTGTGACAGTGCAATTTTTGTCATTCTCCATGAGACAGATGTCTGTGATTTGTCCTGCCCTAAAATCATTCGCTCTCTTCAAAGATGACATGAGGTGATGTCCAGCAGCCCTTATGACCTCATTACACACACATGCACACACGCACACACACACACACACACACACACACACACACACACGGGTCATTTGCTGTGCTGCTGTATCCGTATAGCCAGAAGTCAGCCCTTGCCTGTGGATGTGTGAGACATGCCCGACTTGAGAGAGAGAGAGAGAGAGAGAGAGAGAGAGAGAGAGAGAGAGAGAGAGAGAGAGAGAGAGAGAGAGAGAGAGAGAGAGAGAGAGGTCAAACCCCTGCCTGCTGTCCATATATAGTAGCTGTATACAATCCCATATGGCTCATCAAAATAAATAAACTGGCAAGTATACCTCTCTCTCTCAAAGCCTCTCATTTGCCCTTCTCTGAATCAATGTAAATGTGGACACACATTTTATCCATGTATGTCATTAGGGTTGGAAACTGTGGAATTCAATTATTCTGGGTTTGATTCAGACGGCACTTAATGATTCTGATTGTAATAATGATTCTTTTAGTATTTTAAAGCGAGCCCAATAATTTGGCTTAATTAAACTAAACCCAAAACAATAGAATTTTGTTTATTTTAAAAACAAAATAGCAATTATAACATAACTGAACGTGTCCAAAACGACACATTTTTCAATGATTTGGCCAGTTTTTAGAATATTTATTTATCACCACATCACTACAGCTCGCTTCACTTCGGTTCAGTTTGCTTTTCCGCTTCAGTTTAGTACCGCTTTAAAGTGGGTAGGATTATAAACTTAGAGGCGACACCTCTACTTATCATTGTAAATGTGACACAAACAAATGCACAACACAGGAACAATGGAGCATATCGATGGCGGATGGCAGCAAAACAAAATATTGCAAAAAATACCAAAGACTCCTACAAGAAAGAGCAGACGATGCCATAATTTGGTTTGCACGATGTCGCATAAGGAGTGACGCTGGTCATAACAATTGTCCTATGACCAATCAGGGATCTGTTTGTAAACACATCACATTTTAGTATCGGTACGGTATGCTTGGAACCTCAGCCGAGGTGGTACTAAAAAAAGTATCAAATAGGTACTGTTAAACCCCACAAAAGTGAGCTGTACTGTGCTGCACTATGCAGTGGAAAAGCGGCATAGTTTTACCTTAACAGTACGGTTTAGTTTTATTTTGAGTCGGACGTAATTGGCGAGTCTATGACTATTTCAGTAAATTAGTTGCGTTTCATTGATCTACAATGGCTGATTGAATTGAATTCATTCATTTATTTTGGTTTTGCATGCAACCAGTGAGGACAAATTTTACTGTGTGGCATTATTATTTTTTGTCGTCTGTATTTCCACGGTCTAAAAGACATGACATGCAGTTCAGACCGCAAGCTCACAACTCAGCTAGAATATCATTTTGTTTTGCCATGGCGCTGTAGATGCAGTAATGATGCAGAAAACACTGTCAGGGTGTTTTAGTACTGCAAACTAACACAGATGTTAACAGAATAAAATGTCATGAAACATAACCGATGCCAGTGGTTTTTATGTCATGCCTTTACATCATCATATAATTGTCTTGCATTTCTTCTTTTAGATGTTTCTCTCTCCAACATGAAACCCATGCTGTTGTTGCTATACATTTTTATTAAACCCAGTTTAATAGGGATTACATTCTTTCAAAGCCCAATACGAGATAATAAAAGAGGGATTACAGAAGCTTGATGACAGAGACATCGCTGGAATGATAAGTTAAACAAGACATCAGCCATGCGTTTAATTCAGTTTGAGGATACGCATGTCATTGTCAACTATACGGAGAGAGAGCTGTTTGCATGTGGTAAATAACACAAGATGCTAGTTTCTTCGTTGCAGATCAATAAACACAATCGACCCTGCTGTTATAGTCAAATGGGCATGTCTTTGCAACAACAGATATATCTGCTAAGCAGCACCTTGCCTGTCTCAACGTCTTAATCATGGAAACATCTGGCAAAACTGAAGACCCGGCTGTGGCGGAACAGAGGGTGTGTTGTATATATTTTCCTCCTTCACATACTCTTTTATTCTCTTCCTTTAGTCTCACCTCTCGTTTTTTCCGTCTTTCTCACTCGGAGGCATCTGCTCCGTCACACCCTTCGGTTCATTAGCGATGCTAACATGAGAACAATTTAACAGATGTTTATGTGATGAACTGTCTCATCCGCACACACACACCCCAGCACTTACCTGCAAGATGATGACAGATAAACCCTATGAAAAATCATGAAACTGTCTTATTGCTGAAAGACTACATAAAACGAGAAATGAACAATGGCAGAGTAGGCTAGCTGGAGCGCTTATATTAGTATTTGAAAGATAACCCTTAATAATTGTTTAGAGCTATACAGTCCCTGGTGGTTTTATTTTTAGACTGCCCTTCGGTACAGTAGGGGATCATGTCTTAGAGGATCGTAGGCCGTTTTCACATATGAAATCTTTTAAAGGCAATTACGAAACACAAGTTGTCAAGAGCGTTAATAAAGTCACTGTTTCAGTGATTAGCATTTGTGCTAATGCAATCTAAATGTTCATTTGAAGAGTTCATTTGCAAAAACAGACAACTCAAAAAACGTTTTATTGTGTTAGTTGTATTATTACTTTTATTATTTATTTATTATTAAATAGTTATTATTACTTAAAGCTGAAATACACTACACGACTTTTAAAATCTAAACAGATTTTTAAATGAAGAGACATTTTTGAACGTTTGCATAGAAAACAATACGTGATAAAATCGACAGATTGTGCATACTTTCTACAACAACTCCAGACTAAAAATCTAAATTATTAATTTAATAATTAGTTATATATAATTTAATAATAAACATATTTTTTAGGGATGCCACTAAAGGGTTAGCTGTTTCATTGTTTTTATTTAATATGCTGATTGAATATAATGATTGGAAGTCTACTTTTTTAGCCCATCAGATTAACAAAATAACAACCTAAACATTTATGTCCTTTTGGTTTCAAAAGCTCTTCACAGCGATCCCATAGCAGAACCATTTTTGTGTCCCCAAAGAAGTATTTACTCAAAGGTTGTGGAGTAGAATAAATGGTCATTCTATGGCAATTTAGATATTTTTAAGCAGAAGTATAAATGCATTAATTTAAATGAGAAATGAGTGAATAAGAGTTGATTTAGAGCTGTAAGCATAAACACTTCTGAGGTTAAACAAATAGATTTTTGGAACTTGCCAAGGGTCTGAAATGTAAACATAAATGCAACCAATGCTTACAGAAATACGTCTTATTGGAACTGTCAATCTTGCAATAATCCAAAACTAAACAATTTGTCACCTTGGAATTATAAGGTTCATATGACACCTTAATTACATTATGTAATGTTTTTTTTATTTATGTTGTATATAAATTGGGAGTTTTTATAGAAAAGTTGGTCTGTCTACAAACTTAAATGGAATTCAAAAACATTGAAGAATCTAACCTTATAATTCCAAGGTAACGAATTATTGTTTAAAAATAAAGAACAATCAACAATTGTGTTAACTTAAGTTTGCCTCATAAAAAGACATCTAGTGTGCTTAGCAACTATTATAAACCACTAAATGACTGTAAAGATAATAATGTTTACAGTGTTGCAATGTCAAAGACCACGAAGGTCCCTCATGCAAGAGGACGTGTATATTTGCATTCAGTAAACATGCTCTCATACACAAAACGGAGGACTAATCAACACTGCCATAAACAAACTATGCAATTATCTTTCCAGTCTAGTTGTCAAGACAAGTCATGTGTTTAATTTCTTGGTACGACTTATTAAGAATTTATTCATTGATGTCTGTGTGCATTTTTATGAGCTGTCAGAATACTTTCCACCACAAATTGGAATGTATAATTCAATGTCACAGTCACATTCCAGTTTTAAACTCAATATCCGACTGAAATGGGTTTTCATCAGACTTTGGGGGCTCATTGGGGGGAGGCCAGCTCTTTTTGGTTAATTGTCATTCTTCTACAACTAAGCCTACAGTATAAATATACCATTTAATTTCTACATATACTTTAAAGCGCAAATCAATGTTTTGTTGATCCGACTAACCTAACACATCAAAATTGACTTAACCGATGGTGCAGGTTTTTGACAGGACAGAAAATAATCATTATTTTGTCATTTACACTCCAGTGGCTCAGAAATGACACACTTCAGATTTAAAAACATGTGCATTTGTCTTCCTAAATTATATTTACTAATTATACAAACATATACAATAATATCCCAGCGACACTTGGGAAAGATTCATAAACATTTCATCATGTATTTATCACACACAATCTGTCCTCATTGTCTTTTCTCACCCTCTCTCTCTCTCTGAGCTGTATAACGCATCAGACACCTGCCAGCACTTTCACGTGTATTGGTCCGATCTTCCATCATGACACCCACACATGCTTGCTTCCTCCCCACACATGAAGAGGCAGAGAAGGATTATCGCCACGAGCCGAGACCCCTCAGAGGAGAGTGTGGAGGAGGACAATAACAATAGGCTTGCTGTGGCGACCGGGAGATAGAGGCAGAGAGCGCGCGCTGCTTTTGCAAATTTAACTGCGACAGCGGAACAACCGGGCGACGCGGACGCAGGCAGCCAGATAGCAACAGCGGGGAGGAGGAAGAGGAGGGGAGAGGAAGAGAGAGAGAGTTTGTGGATGCTGATCACTTCGATAAAATGACAGATGCGTCCCCCCCACATCCACAAACGCACACACATGCAAATCGTTCGCTCGCTCACTGCGTTATCCTTGTTTTGCAAAGCTCTGGCTGTGGAATTTCAATGCGACACGAAGCTCCTCCTCGGCCGAGCTAATGTGTGAGTCAGTGCAACTCTATCTCGATGTGCTCTGCATGCTGACCATAACTGCCATGCAGTGGGGTAAAGTCTCAACCTGTCACAGCACAGCGCAACTTGAGCTCTGTTTCAAACTGTAGACACTTGAATGCACAAGATTTTGCGACACACAACTGAGTTGCAACCAGATGAATCCTTTAATGTCAAAAGAGGAGATTTCTGACAGTTTGCTTGGTAACTTGTAACTATTGCCTTGCCTCGTATGTTTATTAATCTCTACTTGAAATTTTTACGGTTTTATATACATATCAGAATGAATCTGCAGTCTAAGTAAAAATGCAACGCTCAAATGTTTTAGTCCAAAAAAAAAAATGATAAACTTCCCTACCGTGACAAGATAGGTCATTTCAGCATTCATCTCGCTCTCTTCTTCGTCTTCTTTTCTTGTTGTCGTCACACACCGTTTGTCTTGTTTTCCTCTTTGACGGTAGTCAATCAACCTGTATCCTTTCTCACAGCGGTATATTAGCACACCTCCCAGGATTTCATACGGACCCTTTGTACGCACCTGCCTTAAAACTCTGCTCTATTTCTGACACTGTGTAGGCGATCTACAGAGGATGGATCTGTGTGTTGCCTCCGCTTGTTCCCTCTCTTCCTCTCCCTCACTTTCTCTCTTTGTCTGTGTGTGGCTGTTGCTGTCAGTGGCTTGCGTACTCTCTCTCTCTCTCTCTCTCTCTCTCTCTCTCTCTCTCTCTCTCTCTCTCTCTCTCTCTCTCTCTCTCTCTCTCTCTCTCTCTCTCTCTCTCTCTCTCTCTCAGACTCCGCTCTCTCTCCCCTCACTCCACCTCCTTCTTTTTTAAGTCTCCCTTATTTGCCCCTAACCCCTTTCACAGTCTGCTCTATTTTACCTTTTCCCCATCATTTCTTCTCTCCCAGTCAAAAAACAGCATGAAACCTCTAAATCCCTGTCACTTTTCCCTTTGCTATGTAACAGGGTTGCAATAGTCGCTTGATCCTCAGAAGTGCAACCAAGATGGTCTCCCTGCTTTCCCTTGCTTATAAAATGTGTGACAGACTTTGATTCGTTTTGGTTACTGGTATGCTTTCACAAGCCTTGCAGATGTATCCCATAATAGTGTTGTTCAGAGTTAGCCAAATGGACAAGGAACAACATTTATCCAATTCATTAAACAGTTGAGTCACTTTTGTCCGCAGTATTTACGTGCAACCAGTGCGATAAAGTTTATAAGGCGGGTAATGCACGGAAATAGCTATATGATGTGTTTAAATTACGCCATTGTAATTCAGTGTAAACCATTTCAAGACACTGCACTTTTTACAAAACTTGACGCTGCACTGTAAAAAGCCTGTAAATATACAGAATTTTACTGTTTTATGACAGAATAATGTAAAAATGTTACATAACAGAAATTACCTGCATATTTACAAATTGTGTGTAAAATAACATGAAAAACAAGTAATTTTACGTTACAGAAATTTTATTTTACATATTTCTCTGGCACCTCATTTGCCGGATTATTACAGTTTTTTACAGGAATTTGCCTGTAAAATTTTACTTTTAAGAATATCGTCTATTGATCATGTTAGTAGTTTATCAACAAAAAATATTGATTGATAGAGCGCATTATAAGAATTACGCCTGTGCAAATTGTGTTCTTTCATAACTTTGTTGTGTTGTGATCTGATGTGTATTCTTTTAATCATTCAAGTGCAAAGACAATGCAGACAGCGTGTGCAAATAAACGCTATTAAATAATCAGCAATTTTTTTGAATTTCCTCCTAGATGTACAGACCAGCTGTGTGACCAGGCTGTTAAATACCAACGCATGTGTTAAAGTTAGCCATGCATACTGTGCAATATTTTTACCACGTACTGTATATTAAATATCAATGAGAATGTGACAGATCCCTGCTTTTTTAAATTTAGCAGCATTTCCCAAGTTTGTCTGCGATGACGATTTTTTATTGCCATCTCTGGCATGAATTCTATGGACTGTCCACTGAAATATCCATTATACGCTGCCATGACATGATTCTGTAGAAAATGCACACATGACCAGCTTTGACATCAATTAAATAGCCTTGCAGCTCAGGGGCGTGTGGAACAGCCAAAACGCTCCCTTCTGCAAGGACGCATCACACGGGGGTGGGGGGGACCTAGCGGAGCGCAAGAGAGATCACAGTACACTGAACCCATTTCTGCGGCCACACTGGCATGATGATTTGTCCTGCGCCAGTTTGAGCGCGAGTGTTTGATCGATAACCCGTGCCTTGCCATCATTATTCTGATGTCTATTTGAATAGATGAGATGAGGCAGGCAAGAAAAAAGGAAAGCGAGGGAGAGTAATGTGAAGCGTAAGAGTAAGTTTGAAGACAGGGGAGCGTGAAAATTGAATGGCAGTGGCACTAGGGCAATGCTCTCGAAGTGGCTGAGCTTTAACCCGGGCTGTCCTATAACCATATCTCAGATTCTTTTGCTTGGTCGAGGGTTGGTCAAACCTGTTATTGTTTGACAAGTGCTACAGACCAAAATTGACTGTACAGGCCTTTTTGTCATTATGTTGTAGATTTGGTCAAGCAGTTGATCATGACTATACGAGACAAAAAAATGATTTCTGGGGCCAATGCGAACGATAGCTGAAGCTGTTGTCTGCGATCCTCATGGCCATACCACAAGCATGTGGCAGAAATGTAACATCCCTTATTCGGAACATCAGCTTCCAAAGCATATGACAGCTGATAATGTTACCGGTACCGTGTGAGTTCAAGCCCGAATATTCAGAAAATGCATTTGACCAAGTGGATTAATCAACTTTGCGGTAAGGTTTTATTTAAAAAGAAATATTATGTTCAACAAATAGCTAACTTCTTGAGAAGCCTGTGACGTTGTGTCTCGACGCGACGTGACAAAAACAATTAAACTTATTATAAACGAGGCATTTGTTGCATGCAACGGGGACATAGTTACTGAATATATAATAACTTATATTGACTTTTTTCGTGTAGCATCACGCTGCAGGGGAGAACAGCCAGAGGATACGAAAATAAATATAAAATTGTACCATTTCTGCATTTGTGATCGTAGAACCGACAAAAAGCTCACGTTTGAATAGTCAGTTGGAAATTCTTTAATAATGAAAATGTATTTACAGGCTGTGAGTGATAAGCAGCAGACTGTCCTTGCAAAGATAGATTTGCCTCAGTTTTTAGAAACAGTCTTTGTGCACAACCAGGTTTTAATGTGCTGCACACACACAGATTTTGGAGTGCTGTAAATTAAACGTAACCACTGATTTCTAATTGTGTCCTCGTTTGGAAGACCTAACTAAGTAGTTTGTACGGCATGGCGGCAGCAACAACACTACAGCAGCAATAGACACGCCTTCTTTCTTTACGTATACATTTTGGGCTGCTTTTAAAAATAACATCTCTTTTGGTTTTAGACTTAAATTTTTTGCAATTTTACATGTCTAATATATGCAGGAACAACTTGTAACACACCAAAGATAGAGGAAAACATGAAATTGACTCCTTTAAAACAGTGTGTCTTAGATGACAGCGACAGGGTGAAAAGCTATAGCAAATATTAAACATGAAGAGAATTGGTGCAATAACAACAACAAATCAGGCTGTTTCTCTGACATGCAATTAAAAGGAGAATGAGCATGTCTTTGAAGTGCTGTTTGTTTTAATAGTTGAGCTGACCTTCGCCTCGCATGGACATTATTTTAAAAGAGCTGATGTGACAGAGAAAATTGTGTGGGTCATTTGCACCACAATGTCTCTCATTGAAATTAATAACTTTTCCTCTCTTATGAGACAATTTTCCAAATATTCAAGTCTATTTTTCATAAGTACAACATAATAACTCTCTTGTTTTATTTCTCAGATTTAAGATCAACATACTTGGACTGCGGCTCAGTTTTATGTGATGTATTTTGTGGATCTTTGTTTTCCTTTGAATGAAATGGTTGAATGATTCACTGACTCAGTAAAAAAATTCTGCAACCTTCTGCCTGTAAATAACATTTGTTGCACATTTGAATTGGTTCCCACATGAAAAATGTTTTAGTGCACTTTAGTATGTACTATAGTAAATACTACAAACATTTATTTTTTTGTCTTACCATAGTAAATATTAAGGCATACTATAGTATTCGGTACAATGTATCCAATTTCTATAGTTAGTAATACAAAATATTGTAGTGTACAATAAATATGTGTGGTGATTTTGTAATATATTACAGTATAAAACATATGGCACAGCATTGTGAAACTACAGTACTTGGTTTCGTGATACTTCAGTGGACATAGTATGGTAAGATATGTTAATGGTATCATGACAACCATACTACTTATCAGCATCAGCATCATCTACTTTTTATTTGAGCAGTTTAACACACTAATGTCTGTAATGAACAATGTTTATCTACGACGTCTTAATTCGATAAATTTTTTAAATCATAAGTTTGCTGCAGTGCATCACAAAGGATGCATGCAATGTTGCCTAAAATGTGTCTAAAACAAGGTATATTAGAATGCAGCACTTTAATAAAAATGTCTGCCTTAAAATTCTATCTCTCTAGGCATCTTGCAGAATTTTTAAAACAGAGCGTGTTTCTTTCCCTTCTCTCTCAAAATACAGTTATGTGAACTTCATAGCCTCCAAACTCTTTCTTGCACTCCATCTCGATCATTTTTCTCTACCTTTGTCAAACCACTGAATCTGTTCCCTCTGTTGACATTTGATTTTAAATTTCGTGTGGGTTGGAAGGACAAGCGTATCAGAAGCAGTAACTCATGCATCAGAGACTTGAGCGGTCGAAGAGCCCGAAACTTCTGTATGATGGATAAAGCTGCTTTTTTCCCATCATCCTCTCTGTCTGAGCACTAGGTTGAGTGATATTGGGTTAGGGTATCTATGACTAAGATAAAAGAGCTGTCTCATTTTACTTTTGGCCTAGTTGAGATTGCGTTTCCTCCTCTGGGTGGAGGTACATCCTGGGTTATGCTTGCTGACACTGACGGTACAGTGTGGAAGGATCTCTCTGGTCTTAAAACAGAATTCACTTATAGATCAGAATGCTGCAACATTCTTTTTATATTGCAGAGGTTTTAGTTTGATCCTAACAAAGCAGAACCAATACACTTTTTTTGTTATTTTGAATATGAACACTGGCTGATGTCTAAATCTAGAAAAGGAAGCTTCTTTGATGTTTTGGTTGTAAATATTCTCATTTAACATGATAAACCTTAAATATCAGGTGTTATTCTTAACAATTAGAGATTTGATCTTTCATTTTAAAAAGGAATTTTAGTATAATGCAGCATAATAGCGGTCTAAATAAAAGTAAATTTTTGCTGTACATAAGTACAGAGAACTAGTGTCATGTGAATTTTTTATGAGGTAAAAGGTACCAAAAATACCAAGGTACATGTCGAAAAACTGTGATACCACAGACCAGAAGCAATGATAGGTTTTTTTGTAAATTACATCAGCAAGTTACAGCCATTGAAGTAGTGATCAAATGTCTGCCTATCCCTGTTCAAGGGCCTAACATTTTGTAAAAATCCACACTGGCAGTTTAAACAGCTCTTAAACTTTGATCTTTGTGCAGGACATGCTTTCAACACATTTTTGACAACGCCATTTTCACCCATATGTCCGGTCAGAATATGCACACAGTGCAGTCAGCATATGTACCTCAGCATTTATACTCATCTCATGCTTTTACACTTTGTGCTTTTCACGCTGAGCTTTAGTAGCCCAAGGGTTAGTTTTGTCATCTGTGCATAAAAATGTGACTAAATTTGCTCGTGCGAACCCACTGAGGAGTTTTCTGTGTAATGCTCTTTGTAGGCCGACCCAAAGAAGTGCTGAGTTTGAGCACTAGCTGCTCATTGATCTTTCATCTAAATATCTTATACAAACACTAGCCTGTACAGACATACAGTATGCACAATGCTTGTGTAACTGTCATGCAACATAAGTGTCAGAATTCATAAAAATATCAGTGCATGCTGTATTTATTGATAGAACCTAAATAATGCAATATAGATGGGATCTTAACATTTTAAGACTACTGTTTTCATTTAATACAAATTGCTCTTAGCAAAAGAAGTTGAGTATTCAAAATTGCCACATTTACTTACATTTCATCCTTTTATTTGTTGACAGCATGGATTCAAGCTCCACAGGTTTGTGCAAACCCGTTTGATAATCGCAGTGTTTGTTTTTTGCATTTCAATGGGAGATTGCAAATCTGACTTTATGTTTGACATGTTCAGTGTTACAAATATGTCCATATATGCTTATCTGATAACTGACCTAATAACAATTAATTACATTTATATAGCACTTTTCTGTCGCCTTTAAAGTGCTTTACATATGAAAGGGGATTCTCCTCAACCACCACCAATGTGCAGCATCCACCTTTGTAAATCTAAAATATTATAGTTTCTATATTTTTTTCCAACCTTAAAATATTGATTATTTAAATAAGATTTTTGAATCCCAGCATGTCAATAAAAGACATCTACTGTAAATACTGCATATCGCTGCTGTCTTTCTGAAACTTTGTATCTCCATATTTCAAGATTTTTAGTCACCTTTTATATTTGTGACTGGGTTTTGCAAATATCTAACCAATAAAAAGTAATAAAAAGTGTCGGTCAACTTTAACAAGACTGTATTTTAACATCTAAAAGGTACAGTTTTTTTTGATCATTTTCTGAAAAACAGCGAATTTGGTCATACATGGCTTCAGAAGGACAGCGAAAATATGTAATTTTACCTATGTAAGAAATAGATGTCAGTAGTTTAATGTAATGGATTTTTTGTCCTTGTTAAAACCAACATGGTTATTCTGTTTTATTTTCAGGTTGACTTTGTGGCTCTTCAGAGAAAAACACTGTCTACAAATTAGGAAGATATTATAAAAATTACAGTCACTTTATTTTATTTTATTTTATTATTTAATCATCTGAATGGGGACATATAATAAATTGTTTCTCTACACTGTTAAAAAATTCTGTTGAAATTACAGTTTGCCAGTAACTTACTGTAGATTTTTATTTATCTAATTTATTGGCAACAGTTTGTTCAAAGGTAAATGAACATTAAACATTAACAAGTTTTTATACTTACAGAAAAAAAACTATTAAATAACAGCCTCATGCAAAGCTTTCTAGGAACCAAAAATCCAGCGAAAAAAACAGAAAAAGGTTGATGAAGATTTTTGGTTCCCAGAATGCCTTGCATAATGTTTAATGTTCATTTATCTTTAAAACAAATTACAGTGTAGCATTATGAATTTCAAATGATGCTTTCTATCTCTGAATTATTGTTCATCAATGTTTTGTTACTTTGCCGATGTATTGCTCAGCTTTTGATATTTTAAAATCAATGACATTTACTGTGAATATGCTGTTTTGTATTATATAAAATGTTTGTACTATGCTGTATGTTCTGGACAGTAGAGATTCATCAGTGTTTACATAAAAGAACCAAGTTGCCTGAGGCCCGTTTTATGAATCCGAGTGGCACAAAGTGTGATTGTCTCAACATCCATATCAGCAAATGAGAACCATTATCTGTAAATTATTTACATGTTTACAATTGCTTGAGTGCTGAGGCTACATAAAGACTGATCCATAAAACAAACTGTGAAAGTGAAGAGGCACAAAGGTGCCGTTTGCCTCCCGTGAGACACGCTGCTGTTGTGATGCCTCCTTTAAATGCTGTGGTTTAGTTAAGGTCAAGAGGTATCAAGAGGACCCTCGAGTACATGGTCATATCAGTAGGTAATCTTCGCAGAAGGCCAACAGCAACCTTCCGGCAGTACATTATGACCTTAATGCATTGTTAATGGAAGGTTTAGCTAAAGTTTTTGGACCATGGCGAGACACGGGGCAGAGTTTTGTCACGGTTAAGGATTAGTAATGCTGTTCATTGGTTCTCGGAATAGTCTTATACTTCATTGGCAACATCCCAACTTTGCTTTGTCTCAGTCTTACCATGGATACCTCTGCATAATTTCTATGTGTTTTGTTACAGGCACTGGTAAAGCGTTTGCTAAATCAGTAACTTGCTTGCTACATGTTATTTATCCTTGTGTAATGTCTTCTAGATTAAACAATACTCCTGACATTAAACATTTTAAAACGTCCTATACAGCAGGTTAACAGCATGATGTGAACTTTCCAAGGCCTTATGTGAGCAACTTTGTAGCACACAGTCAAGCTATTTCAAGATGCTATTGCCATATAAGAAGCAGATCCCGGTCCCCTGACCTTTTGGAGTTTTAGGGAGGCCCTGTCAAGTGAATTAATAGCCCAGTGACACACACTGCAGCTGAATCAGTCCCACACCAGCCTAGCCCAGCAAGCTTCATTAATTACATTAGTCCTCTCCAAACTGTAGGTCTACCTCTCACCCACTCTTCAGCATCCAGAAAGAGTGTGGATGCTGTTTCTGCATCTTTGTGTGTGGAAGAGAGAGAAAGCTATAAAAGGAGAACGCTCCCAGTCAAGCCATTTCTGTGTTTATTTCAGGATCTGGAAAGGACTCGGAGGATTCGCTTTCTCAACACACCATCGGACGGAGCAGCTCAATATCAAGCATATACAGAAACTAAATACAGTCTTGGGACCCGGATAAAGGTAACTTTCACAGAAAAATGAACATGAGGAGTTTGCTTGCAATTAGCCAGGGTGGATCTGAGAGCAGAATTTATAAGTCGTCCTTCAGTTCTCACCTGTGCTGTTTAAAATCCCTTTGAAGAGAACCTTTCCTGTTGACCTGCTCACTAGACTAATGAGAGTAATTTTGTAGCCTTGACATCCCCCACCCTTCCCATCATGCTCTTCTCCCCCTCCAGCAGTTTAATTGGCTAAGATCTGGCTGAAGCTGTTTTCATGTTATCTGCATGTGGGGATGATATTTTGTACATTTTGAAACACGATGCATCAATGCAGCCAGTCTGTTTTATATTGTATGGTATAAAACTGTGTTACACGTTATGAACAAATGGTTATTTTGTATGTTGCTGGTGCTTTTCATGGTCTGAATAATGTTCCCTGCTTGTAAAAAATGGGTCATAGACTATAGGCTTTTTGTTATCATGTGGCAGTGCCGTGCACAGACCTTTGGAGGAGCAGGTGCTTAAAACTTTCTGACCGTGTTTCAGTGATCGCGTTCCACCCATTCGCACTCGCGTTCCATCCGGCGCAAATGCCTTGTGGGGTGTGGGTCCCCTCCTTCCATTCGCAAAAAGGGCACATTGGGTAGCTCAAGCACTCCTTTGCAATATTTGCAAATATTGTGGTGTTTGCCTCTGCTTAAAGACAAGATTTAAGATTTTAAGAGGTCTCGCAGCACAAAATAGGTCTATTGTTGTTTACCATGCTTACGTAAACGTATTGTGTGCTCAGTGGGTCTCTGCTCTTTGTCACATTAGGCCCCAATCCAAAAGAAAGCCGTGATGGTAGGAACAGGTGGGAAGAATTTACATTTTGGGACAAACTCCAGGTCTAAGATGAGTGTGTATATTACGTTACATGGCATGTTGGCGAGGAGTTGCATCAGGAGTTTATGGCAAAATTTATGGCACGGCCAAGAAAGCTTAATTCTCAGAGACCCAGATGTAAAAGGCACAGAAAAGACTGAACACCTGAATCTGCTGTGATTTGGCGCTCATCACGGTCCCTAAAAATAGAAGCCAAATCAGACTTTCAAATGAATCTCTTAGTGTTTGAAGATGTTAGTTATGTCCACAGGATACATTCTTGTGTTAATTCTCTCTCGTACACTTCTTCATTTCCATCAGGCAAGTGACAAATGATTGCACTGTTGTTGTTGTTTTTGTTGTTTTCTAGTACCACTTTTAATTTAAAAAAATGTGCCATCTTAACAAAAATAAATAAATACTACACAATATATTCTGGGGGAAAACTTCACTCTGGCAAGAAAATAAAACTCACAGAAACGTAAGTGGGTCACGAGAAAGTTTCCACTGAGCGTAAGTTGTCTTAAGTAAACTTCCATTTGAAAGATATACAGTAGGGCTGTGACATCACACATTTTATTCTTAGGTACAGGAGCTCTTTTATTCTTGGGTAATTGTATTTTTAGACAATTATATATTTACAGTTTGAAAAGTATGTATTACCATATATAATGCAGTGTTCGTTTAAAGGCAGGTCCAGACGAAAACAGGACATTTTGGCTTAAGAAATTTACCAAATGACAAAAATGATACTTTATATTCTACCAACTCAAAAGCTAAATAGTTTCTGTTACTCAACTGAGTGTGGTGCTTGCAATGTCAATGCTTCAATTCCACTGATAAATATCTTAAATGCACTGTAATTTTTTTGTGTAAAAAAGTGTTTGTCAAATGCATACATGTACAAGTGATGTGTTGGACAGGCATCTGTGTATTATTTCCCTTGTAGTGCTATTGAAGTTAAGCACATACAGTTGGCTAGTGTCCCTGCAGGTCTCCAGTTTTAGAAATGTCAGGGTGTCAGGAAATGTCACAGAGATACAAGAAAGAATAAAACACAAAAGCGCTGACATTGCCTGTTTAATTATGTAATAGCACAACTGATTTGGATGGATTGGTGGATGGATAAAGGACACTTAGTCTCACATAATCCATCTGTTCAAGGAAAACATAATGATTACATTTACTTTTATTTGACAGACACTTTTATCCAATGTGACTTACAGTGCATTTAGGTATACATTTATCATTATGAGAGTGACACAAATTCTTGTAAAGATTTGAGCCAGCATTTGATGGCCTGCAGGGAAAATTCAGGTCCAGCAGACATTGAAATGCTGCTAGCAGACAGATCTTCTTTAACCCAATAAACCAGGGAGAATCACCAGGCTAGTCCAGTAGGAATGAAATAGCAAAAATATAGATGAAAAAATAAATAGAAGAGGAGAGAAGCCACTTGTACACTGAGAATCCCAGCCCACATGAATTATGCATTTCTCCATGAGAAGGTGAAATAATCCTCAGTCTCATTTTTAAGGGTCTTACATTGATAATCCTCCTCCTTTCTTCAGAGGACCTGTCTGTTGTCTCTCTCTCTCTCTCTCTCTCTCTCTCTCTCTCTCTCTCTCTCTCTCTCTCTCTCTCTCTCTCTCTCTCTCTCTCTCTCTCTCTCTCTCTCTCTCTCTCTCTCTCTCTCTTCTAGTATCGCTTTTGCCCTCTAATCATCATTGAAGTTGTGGGGTTACAAAGGAATGACTGGAACTAGATTAGGTGAGAAAATATCTCTGGATGTACTCTTGTAATGAGGCCAGTATGTCATGTGACAGCTCAGAGAGTTTCACAGTCGCTGAACTCTCTCATTGACGAATAAGTTTGAAATAAGTGACAGAATTACTGACTGTTTTATTGTACATCATACACGCACAAAAGATGGTTTGATGTATTTTGTAGAAGACTCTGGGTAGTTTGTAACAGACCTTCATTGTGTAAAGTTTATTTGTCACAGTTTTGGGTTATGCACTACTAAATGTGTTAATAAAACAAATACTAGTAACTGAAACATTAGACAAAAGACATAAACATACCAAACTGATCTCTTATTTTCTAAGGTGGCCATTATAAGGTACCGCAGAGATGACATGTTTTTGTATGTAAAATCCGGAAGCGAGTAAGCATTTTAGCATATCAATGGGTTTTCAGGAAAAATCTAACCTAATCCACTTTTCCCTTAGCAGATGATGACATTTAAATACTGCATTTTGTAAAAATACAAAATAATCATGTGTTGGTAGTATTTCTCAAAACCCAGAAACGTATAATATTGAGGGGATTATTCAGAACAAGGGAACTAACAGAGGAAGCGATTATTACTTGATACTTTAACAGACGCATCTGACGCGTTTGAAAATCCTCATTTTAAACGGTTTCTTGCTTTCCATTGGTTTGTGAGCAGCAAAGCTGAGCTCAGTGCAGTTTGCAGTCACAGAGCTTGCTAATGCTGCCCTTTTCTGATCCAACGGGAAGTTATTACAAAGTGTTTCTCCAAAAGAATGACTGACACACTGACAGCATAAACCAAAAGAGTTCTGCAACAGAAAAGGCTTTGGATTCACAAAGGTTTGGAAAACTGTAATCTAAATTGAAAGAATAGTTTTTTGGCCAACACTCAGCATCACTCACTGTGCAGACTTCCTGCATTGTTCACACTCTTTTTTGTAATGAAAGAGATGTAAATATGTGTTGACACTAGGCCCAGCTAGAATGCAGAAGAATCTGTGAGATGATATCTGGACAGAAAATATTTGTTTGGAAGCTTTGCAACTTTTGAAGAGTCAGAAGCTACAAGGAAACTAGTTTGCTAGTGAGTGACACTGAATAGATAAGAATGCAGGAAACTGCCTTTGAAGATCTAACACAATCTCGCAGCAAAAACTTAACTATTTAACAAGGTAGCAAATTTAGGATAATTCGTAGGAATTTGTACGATCTTACATTTTAGTACGATTTGCTTTCGCACCAGTGGCGTTATGTTTAGGGGATGGGGTTAGGAGTGGGTGCTTTTTCTAGTAATCGTACAGTTTTGTACGATTTATAATGTACAACTTAATACGAATTAACCACCTTGTAAAATAGTTACGAATTCAGGTTGGAAGATCCATTTTGTTAAAGTGATGTAAGTGTTAAGTTTGGGCCTTCGAAATAATAATGGATTTTGATTGGCTGTCAATGTTTTATTGTTCATGAGCTAGACAAAAGTACTCTGATACTGATTCCAATGATATCATGCTCCTGTATCGTTTCCAGTGAAGTTATAGTTTTTGCTTATCTTAATGGTTATCGTCTCTGGTGTAAACAAGCCTTTAAAGTTTTATCTGAGATGTCTAACATTATTTTTGTTGGCAGAACCATACATATACTGACACATATGTGGAATATTTCTCACATTAGAAAAAAGAAAGAAAAGAAGAAGAAAAGGCCTCCAAAACAAATGAGGAATACAGTTTGCACATTATGTTTTCAGGTTTTTGGGACAGATGCCGTTTCCATGCAGGAAGAGAACTCATATCTTATATTATGACTGTTATAAAATAATCACTTTGACATGGGATTTTTTACAATAATGAAATGCTGTTTTGGTCACAATGTTAATGGCATTTTTTCAATTCACCTGCCATTAGAAGGCTTGAGATTTTTTTATTTTGCACCCTGAGAGTGCATCAGTAAATCTTACTTTCAGAATAATTTGTAATGCAACAACAATCATTCTAACTACAACAATATAGAGGTATGAACATCTCATATTTCAAAGATTTCACGGTTTTGATGGATCATACAGACTTGTGTCCCCTGACAATCTCTGCAAATGCTTTCCATGTTTATAAAAACAATTGTGTTGTTTGCTTTTTTGTGCAGCTATCTCACAGGCGCAGGAGGAGGCAGAACGTTGTTTCAGCTCCTTCTGTTATAATGCCAGATCTGGCAAACTTGAGAGAACTCCTTGACGTTTCCTTGCGTCCAAGTGAATTATGAGGAGTCCCAGCGTGCATCACTGCTTAATTAAGATTCTTAAAGACACTGTCAGCACATACATTTCGCTTTGATCTCTGAAACATACAAATGACAAGCCCACGTCTGGAACCATACGGCATATTGAACGCCAGCCCTTCACAACCAGCGCCAACATCATTTGAGAGACCTACCTCTCATGCATCAGGCATCACATAAATGATAATCTTTAAGGAATTAAGCCCAAGAATTTTTGTTTAGTTAAATTCCCCTGTTCCAGTCTGAGGTCGTATGTCCAGAAACATTTTAAGTGACCTCTCTGTGCTTTTAAGCATTGAATTCTAAACTCAAGGACTGCTTTTTAATTTTCTTCTCTTTTATTCCCCATTGTTCTCACTAATGAGTTCATTTGACCTCTGATTACAGATCTGATTCGCCTCTTGGAAAAGTTTCTTATTTTGCACTTAGCATTAATTAATTTAATATTGAGCCAGAACTTTAACAGCTTTTAATTGGGGTTATAGAGATACTTAAAGTGGAATTAAAATACTCTTGTGGTTTGCAGGGACATGATGAGTTCTTGGAAGCACCGATTTAGAAAACAAAATCAAATTTCACTATACGTTCTCGGCCTGTCAAAATCCAGCATGTGGCAGTTTTAACAAACAACCACAGCGTCACAAGACCGCTGAAGATTGTTTTATCCCTCGGGTGAGCTGAATCACCAGACAGGTCCTGGAAACATAAACACACATGTGTGTATATATAATCCTGTCACTTATTAATTGTGTGTAACTCCAGGCAATAGCAAGCTTTCTATCTCCAGCACCTGTTTTACCCAGCATGACAAACTTGCTTAACAGCAGAATAGGCTTAACAAGCAAAAGAGAAAAAACATGGCTTAATTTTAGCAGTTTTAGAGCGAATATGTTTTTCAGAATGCTCCATTGAGTCTGTTATCGTATTCTAGCGCGACATGCTCGCAAAAACTGCAGAGGATGAGATAGGATTGAATCACATCACTTTCTGCCTAATCTACGATGTTAGATATTTGTTAGCTCAACTCACACACAAACCCGGTGTCTGTGCATAAATCAAACCAATTAGCAGATGGCTCTTCTCTCCTGTGCATATCTGTAATTGTGGGTGGTGGTGAAGGTAGATCGGGCTGAAGAGCTGAGAGATAGCGCACTCAATCTATGTTCTCACGGGGAAATGTGGGCTTTTCATCAGATGGAATGCATCCCGCAGGACTCCATGGCACGAGGGGAAACTGGCTGGCATGCACTTACTCTAACAAGGCTGGTGTCAGTTCAGTGTGGCTGGCTGATGCTTTCATTCTGATGATTTCATTCTCTGTATCTTTGACCCAGGTCATTCCTCTGGCTTTCTGAGCCTTTGATTTGCAGATGAGCACAGCACGACTGGCAGTGAAAATGACCTATTTTTCATGGCTTCTCTTTTGAGCAGTTTAGCTCTGTCAGAATAGGAGAAAAGACAAATGAATAGTATTACATCTTATTATTTAAATATACAGTATATGAAATCATTATGAGATATTTAAAACCATTTTGCTTTTTGTTACTGTTGCTCGTTCCTTCTAGAGAGTATTTGACTTCCACAAAAATCTGCCTGTTGCAAGATGAGTCATCATATTTTTCACTCTGTTTTCCAAGGAGATAAAAGACAATGGATTTTAAATGAATATATGTGCTTTTAATAATTTTACATTTACGCATTTGGCTGATGCTTTTTTCCAAAGCGACTAACATTGCATTATACTATACATTTTGTTTCTGAGATCGAACCCAAGACCTTGCCGTTGCTAGTGCAACCACTGAGCTACAGAAAAGCTACTAAAATATCATTTTAGTATATTAACATTTGTAAAACATTTAATTAGTCAGTAAGGTTTTTGCTTATTTGTGACCCTGGACAACAAAACCAAGTCTTAAGGGTGAATTTTTCTAAATTGAGATGTTTATATCATATAGAAGCTGTAAGCTTTCCATTGATATATGGTTTGTTAGGGTAGGACAATATTTGGTCGAGGGTGCAAAAAATCGTACATTAAGGAAAATCACCTTTAAATTCATCAGAGGTGCTGTAGCAGGCCGCTGCTAAGAAGAAACAGGTTTGTTCTAATGCTCTCTCTTTTGGCTTACCGCTTTAATGATGTTGTGGAGAGCAGATGAACCTGAAATTTGCGATTTCATTGCAAAATTTGCTGCATCCGCTCACAAAAATAAAGTTTTGATATATTTACGATAGAAAATTTACGCAATATCTTCATTGAACATGATCTTTACTTAAAAGGATAGTTCACCCAAAAATGAAAACTCTGTCATCATTTACTCACCCTCTTGTCATTTCAAACCCGTATACATTTCTTTGTTCTTATGAACACAAAGGAAGATAATTGGAAGAATGTCAGTAACCAAACAGATCTCATCCCCCATTCACTGCCATAGTAGAGAAAATAAATACTATGCAAGTCAATGGGGGATGAGATCTGTTTGGTTACTCACATTCTTCCAAATATCTTCCTTTGTGTTTTGCAGAACAAACAAAAATGTATACAGGTTTGAAATGACAAGAGGGTGAGCAAATTGGGTAAACTATCACTTTAATATCCTAGTGATTTTTGCCATAAGAGAAAATATATATACAATCTATTTTAGCTATTACTACAAATGTTTTTGTGCTACTGGTTTTTGTGATCCAGGGTCACATTTGTGTTTTCTGCACAGACAGGGCAGATGAACCTTACCCACAAGCTCTGCTTCTGAATTGACATTCCCAGAAACTGAATTATTCACAGAATCTCTAAGAGGCCTGTAAAATCTCAACCATTTGAGCAGCTTGCGTCTGCAACCACCGCAAACATTTCTCTGTCACTTAACCTAGAATGACAGAACACCCGAATTTTCTCCTCATGGAGGTTGTAGCTTTCACCTTGTTCCCAGAGATTCTCACATTCGCTGGCTCACTCGTTTGAAGTCAAGCTATGACAACCCCTGGGATCTCCAGTGTATGCTGTTATGTTTATGCTCACAGCCATTCGCATGCCATTGTTGACAGTCTTTTGAACTACAGAATTGCACAAAGTTTCCTTCGCCTATTTGTCTCGCATTCAGAAGTCAAGCAGTGAACTGAACAGCACCTGCAAATTAACTGCGGCATGATTTGAGTAGAGCCAAAAATCTCTCTGAAAGATGTGCCTCTGTCTCTTGTGCTCATATTTCTTTACAGTAGAAACATATTACTGAACATACACTGAAAATATATTTGTGGTGTGGTCAATATTGTCTAATTATTCAATTGATTATTCATATTGACTTCAAAGTGAAAGTAAATAAACTGTGGGCCTAGACTATAGTCTTACAAATCATCTAATATTTTTTCAAGATTGGTCATAACTTCTAAAAGTCAGTTACAATGAAATGATAGATTGGTCTAATTGAAATCTGAAAAGTAAGACTGATTCGTCCTAATTAATTACTAGTTAGTGAGTTAGTGAGTAGTTTATGCAACTTACCCCTGTACAAATTAATCACAAATGTTGTTGTTTGTTATGAAAATATCAACACATCCGATAGTCAGTTGTAATTTATGTTTTAATGTTTTGAAATCATTTGCATGTTTGTGATCACTTTTTTTTTTAATAAATAAAAATATTTATAATAATACATTTGTATTATTTAATTGTTCATTACTTAATCAAACTATTAAAAATGAATAGGTATTAATAGGTATTTTTTATTTAATATTTCAATATTTTTGATGGTTTTACACAACATATTTACCAAAAACTTGTTTGGTACACACTGTAATGTGAATTCATGTAGAAACAAAGCAACCTTTCTATTCCTAGGATATAGGAATCTAACACAGATTCAGGGGAGATACGGCTATTTATCTACTCTTAGTGAAGCTGCAAGCCTTCCATTACATGCTTTTCTTTTTTTTTGGGAACCACGGGGAAAGCACATCAAGTGTGTCGAACAGGAAAACAGAAGGGAAACAGCACCAGAGGAGATGAAGCTCAGTGGAATGACAAGAAAGTATATTGATTTGTCTTTAGGGTCAGTGAACTTAGTGGGACTTTGCAAAGCAGGAAAACTAAAGGAAGAAGACAGAAAGAATGCACTGCGTTTCTAAAAGCAACTCTTTTCAGACCGTTTTTAGCCCCAATCTCTTTTAATGCTTGAGTTCACAGATAAAAGTGCTGGGCATCTTTTGATGTGTCTTGAAATGACAGCGTGGCCTGTAACCTAATAAACAAAGCGAAGGAAACAAACGTTTCGAAGAGGGAATGGATTTCCAGCCATTTCTAGGCTGCATGTGCAGAGTTATTCAATTTCCTTGATTATTCGGCGAGGGAGCTCTGTGACTCCTACACAGCCTCGAGCTTTTGAATAAGAAAAATGACTTGAAGTTTTTTAAACGATAAGACGGGCCCACTGAGATTCTTTGTGGACGTATTTCACAGTTCTCTCTATCCTGCCTCTCTGTTTCGGAGCGGATTGCCATGGTGACGATGCACAGTCTGCGCTTGGCCTTGGTTTGTATGGTGTGCCCTCATTTCCATCTGAAAGGTTTGTTCGCTTTCACTATCTCTCCGCTGTATCCACCTCAGTCGGCGATACGTATCTCGGTTTGCTCACTGAGGTTTTCACCATTCATTTCGTGTTTTGTGCACTCTTTGATGAACCACGGGGAGGTACTGATTCTCATTTTTGAGGTGCCTGACCCCTTTTCAAAGGTCTCATGCACCAGTCGTTCAATTTGCCCTGTAGAAAACACAGCACTCAAAAAAAGAGAACATGGTTAAAATTGTATAAAACTAAAATCAGCTCCGGTTTTAACATGAAGAAGATATAATCATGTGAAATAGTTATGGATGCAGCTCATTATAAGGAGGTGTTAATGATCCATGCTGTTTTTAATTTCTCTTGATCTCAGCGATTCGGTAGTCGTGTTCTTTCTATCCAATCCTATCATGTAGCAGTCTGTGCTTTCATTTTGTACATTGTTTCTCATTCATTAATCGTTGCTTTTGCTTTCCTAATCGCTCTCTCAAAACGCCATCAGGAAACATGTAAACCAGGTCACCGCTGCTCTGTGGTATTGGTCCAACTTCAGATTTGAGAAAGTCAGATCCACCTGGCTCCTTTACAATATCTGTTGTTCCTGATTCAACCGGGGGCAGGATACCGACTTCTGGTGTGCATTCTGTGTCTCTAATGACTTTCTCCTTCATTAGCCTGATTCATTCAGGATGGCATTCCCACCACCCCCACCAACGCCAATTCTGGAGCTAGAAAGCAGCGAGGCTGAGAACAAGCATGCCAGCGAGGATCTGAGCGGACATGTCGCCATGGCAACACTAGGGGAGCGTTCTTTTTTCAAATGAGAGAATGAGTTATCTTTATTTCCCCTTCGATTCCCTTTGGCTGTGATTTTTTCTCTCCCTTTTTCCTTTTTGGCACTTTGTGTTCTAGACACAGCTAATTGCGTTTTGTCTCTTCCCTGGAAGTTCTTGTAATAGATTTCAGTTTTTTTGTAATTACACATTGCTTTGTTGTGACTGTAAAGAATGTGCCGGAAATCATCAATCAAAGTCGTGAATCAACAAGTGTTCGGTTTCTATTTCCAAGTGTTAATGGACCTTTTAATAATGCTGTGAGATTTGATTTAATCTCCGCTGTATCACTGTCTACGATCGGATCAGTTTACAGTAAATTTGCATCTAATATTCACCGTATCAGCTTGTTTTGGGCAAGTTGTCATAGTTTTGTGCTCCTTTTTTAATTAAATCCCTGATCCTGTTTCAAAGCAAGTCTTGTGTGCAACATGATAATGTAGAGAAAATTGCATCCTTATCTTTGTTTTTGTGTGGTGAGAAACACAATATATTTATGAAGCAAGCGGCTATTTGAGCTGACAGTACCAAAACATGTTTTTGACCTCGTGTTGACCTACGAGACAAGAAGGCTGGATTGAGTACCCACACTTCGCCATACTAGTGACACTCTTCTGAAACTTGTCATCTGGTGTGTCTGCGCTTGACTACCTGATGGTTTTCCCCTGACCCGGAGAGCTTTCTTGGTCTTCTCTCACAAAAAGTCACTTTTTCCTCTACAATATGACAGATAATGGCACACTTGCCATATCACTGACAGCCAGTCTTATGAGAATGCACACATGGGCAGGACTCACAGCTAGTGTCAGAGCATCATATCACCTTTATAGTTGAACAGATTCTCTTACCTAAAAAAGTGAGCTTCCCCACCTTTACTATGAAGAATTAGGATTATTTCTTATTCTATATGTGTTAAGAAAGTTGAAGTTGAGTGAAGGGGATGACACAGACTTCCTCTTTTGAAAAGTGAAAGTATTGGAGATAAAAAGAAGGGGATGTGACAGCTCAGTGGTATAACAGGAGATGTCGGCAGACGGCACCACAGGAAGCCCCGGATGGGGGAGGATCTAAGGTTCTCTGCCGTCTTTTCAGGTAACATAGTGCCACTGAACTTCATTCCCATTATCCCTTAAGCTCAGAGCACTTCCACTCCAAAAGAAGGGGTTTGGTATGAAGAGAAAATATCTAATGTTAAGCCAGCATCCTCTGCATGTGGACCATTACTGGAAACTTACCCAATCTTTCTTGGCATGCTGAGTTTCATCAAGTGTGTAAAAACATGTGTCCAATTCTTCTAATACTTTTTATCTTTGTGTTGTGTCACACGGGAACGTCCGCTGCAGCAGTACACTCCCGAATGCATTTATTGTAGATGAAGGAACTTTGTTCTGTAAAACCCCTCCAAATCAGTTATGATGTTTTGATCGAGGCTGGCCTTCCTTGTAGCGCAAGCAAGCATTTCTCAAGTATACGAGACTTTGGTTCACGTTCACCTGCTGGCATTGTTGTCCACAGTCAGGTAAACAGAGTGTCAACTTAATCTGGTTCTGATATGATTTCAGGCAGATGATACTAACGCAGCCAGAGACATTAACATGTTTTTGAAGAAGAGCTAGATGTAGCTGCCAACCTAGTTTTACAGAAGGAAAGAGAATCCTCATGAATTATTTGTTTTCTTGACAGAGATGACAAGCAGACAACATTTATAGTTGCATTTATAGGGAAATAATCCCTTTTGAGAATACAGCAACGCATACTTCAAAGACATTCCACTTAATGCTGTCAGTGGCTGCATTAGAAATTACATTTTTGCACCCTGAAGGGCACGGCAGGAAGGGCATGCTTACTTGTAAAGTCATTGTACATTTTATTTTATTTTGCTTTAAAGGGTTTAAAAAATGAATTTGTGATATGTATAACAGTGCTATATGTGTTATATAAAATTAATAATAATATTATAAAGAAATAACATTATTCATTTGGCAGATCAAATAATTAAGATGATATATTTCTGATATTTCTGCCCTTACCAAATAAATAACCAATTAGTTTTCATTATAATATGTATTGTTTCAGTATAGGAAACAATACCAGATATGGTTTTGTAACAAGATGGAATCCTTAGCTGAAATGTTTATCAAAGTTGCAAGCCTGGAAAGTCCCTGAACACAAAAGTGATATTAATCAAAACAGCAGTTAAAGGAGCAATGTGGAGATTTTATCGACATCTAGTGGTGAGATTGCGAATTGCAACTAACGGCTCACTCCCACCGCTCCCCCCTCCCTTTTGAACCACTATGGCGGCTGACACAGGACATAGATGTTGACACATTTTCACATCTTTCCTGAAGGAGATAACGCATTTATGAAATGCATTCTGTAGGGCAGTTTGTCCGTTTAAGGATACTGTAGAAACCACATGACGAATTCCATGTAAGGGAACCCGCGGTGTATGTAGATAGAAATAACTCATTCTAAGATAATAAAACATAACGGTTCATTACATAAGGTCTTTATACACCTTTAAAGACATAGTTATGTATATTATATTGCATTAAGCAATATTAAGACAGTCTGTGGATGCTCTTCGATACATATAGCAATCTGATCGCTCACATGTGACATGACTCAGCCAACTGTAAATACATTTGGTTACTTAGGCCACATAATGTCAACTTCAAATGAATCTTTTAAATGAACCTCAGCAAGCATAACTTTTTGTTTTCAAAACATTTTGTTAGCATAATCTTAGAAGCAATTTAACCACCATTAGCTTTAAGTTGTCATGAGCCACATGAAGTGTGGCAGAATCTTCCTGCACTTGAATTCGGGTACAAAAATATTAGATGTTAAGGACATACAGTTGTGTGGAGACACCTATATGGCAGAGTATAAATAAAACCGGATCAATAAAGACCTATGAAGTGACTAAGTGTAGATAGGCTAATCGTGGGCCAATGTTGTTCCCAGCAGAATACAAAAAGAGGACAGAAGTGATAAAGAAACAAGCCACACAACTGTTCATCTGGGATGTTGTGAGACCGATGTACCATTGCTTAATTGTGTTCCTGTTAGGAGAAGCCCAGATGCGCATTTGAGATGTAGTCAAAGGTTTGATGAGAGTGGCTAGGTGCCAGAGGAGTTGATTTCTAACACAGCACAGAAAACCAATCCAATTAGAGTGAAATTAGAGAGAAGATATGTTGAGTTACACACCTCCCCTGTGTCTGTCTCTGCAGCGAAAGTGCATGAAAGGTCTTCTTCTAGTTGCTCCACATAAGATTAACTTCTGAGAAACTTTTCTTTTTTTGGCTTGTTAGTATAGACACAATTATCGTCCAATATATTTAATCAGTATAGAGGACAGTGAGCACTTTTGTTTGTTTTACGTTTGTTTGGAAGAAGCCTACACAAAAGGATTAAAAGCAGTTTCATCATCTGGGGCATCAGACGGCTGTGTTTCTGACCTTGATGTTGTGAGTGGCTATAAAATCTGTCAGCTGCTGTCACTGTAGGGTTCTACATTACCAAGCTGTGAGTTAATAGAGGACAGAGATGATTGGTGGTCAGTACTGAGCTGTGAACAGAGGAGTTGTGCCGTTTTTGTGTTGAACCTACAGGATTTGCTTCGTAACGATCTGAACTTGGATTTTGGATGAAGTTGCATCTGTGCTACAGATGGCAATGGAGAATCAGGAAAATAGCAGACCTCTATGCCCACTTTGCCCATCTGTGCTTTAGTGACTTCCATGTGGCCAGTCAGTGATGATCGAGCCAGACTGAAACATCCACACACCTGTCTACTAGACACTGTATATGTGTGTTAGAAATCTGAAATGGAGAGAAAACATTCTGCTTGGTACGTTTTTCGTCATTAAACCAAACTTTTAAGTCTTCAGCCAAAGTTTAAAGCCTGACTTGTTGTTTCCCCTCATTTACGCATTATGTCCGTAGGCGGAGAGTAGGTGGTCTTTTGTGGCTGTTTAAATGCATTCGACCACAAGAACGTCTACTTTCCTGTCAGGCTTTCTACTGTCCTATAAAATAGAAAAAGTATAAGGCCAAAAGCTAAATATAACTAAAAACGCAGTTATGAACCACAGGCTGTGTAATATGAGATTATGGCCAATTGACTTATAGCAGTGTCTGCCAACAAACATAAACAATAAACATGCTTCAGAACAGTTTGAGAAGGTGCTTAAAAGTTTTGAGCAATGTATTATTATGAATTAGGCTATTAGTACTATTACTATATTGTACCCTGCAATAAACATTTACTCAATCTTTTTCAATCAAGTCCACTGATTTAAAGAAACATGTTAATTTTAGCAATTTTGTATCACTTCTTATTACTTAACTGTTAGATTTTATGAGATGAAAGGGGTAAAAAGAAATCGGCATCATACTGTATATCGTCCATCAGCTGGCCTGATTTCTAAATAAACCCCATTCTGATCGACCTCTACTACTGATTGTACCAAATGTAAGTAATTTATTGAAGCACACACACATTTACTTATCTAAATAGGGACATTCAACAGACTTCTGTTTTTAAAGACCACTTCAGAAAATGTAAACAATGCTGGTCCAAGGCTGGTACAGAAGAACCTCCATTCGAACAGAATGCAACCAATATAACATTTATAATAAAATAATATTTTTTTTGTATATATACAAAAATTTGTAAAGACTAAATAAAATATAAAATTGACAAAAAATAAAACATGAAACCAGAAGTGCTTCTGGAACGGTGTTTAGATTTTGCAAAGTGGTCTACACACAATTTATAAACACTGCAATCTTATGTTAATCCTAACAAAACATTTTTAGAATTTAAAAAAACTTTATTTCTGTATTTTCCTAAAACATACATATCACGTGTGATCACGTGTTTTTTGCACATGTGAATTTAATGTGTCTTTTCTGTAAGGGAAAGAATGGACTTGGGTGTTCGTGGAGACGAGATCTTGGAAGAACGAACTCGGATGGATGCGCCACAGTGACTTCTGAGACTTCAGCTGGGATCTGTACTCTCAAGTTTGCATTCGATGCATCCTTGATCCTTTGTTCTTGTCTTGAGTACTGGACCAGGGCTAGAGTGGGATGAAAAGCAGCTCTGTACTTCTTTGCCCATATCTGCGTGATTGCGTTGCATCTGCAAATACATTCCGGCCGTTTGCGACTGCATTTCCGGCCCACCGGAAATCCAACCCTAAACCGGACTTTGACAGTAACATAAAGCGAGAACATGAGAATACAAGATCGCTAAAAAAATGCATATTGAGAAACAACCATAGTTAAGTAGACTCCCCTGACACACTCAAATATATAATATTTAGTTGCTCCTTCTCTGGTTTACATTTATTATTGTGTACATTTTATCCACATTTAACCAATTGTGGTTTACAAATAAATGAACAGAGAGGATACAACAATGGTTACTAAATACTGTTAAGGATAGTCAAAAATGTTCATTTCTGTATTTCAATGTCACAGTACCTGCATGCTTTCCTGGCATTCGGTAGTTATATAAGCGTACAATGTTTTCTTTAAGCGTGTTGTGTTTCTTTTTTATTGATCCGATATATTACGGTGAGACAGGAGTGGGTGTTATTTAAAGCTTGTGCTTGCGCTGGAATTCCGTCCATAAGTGTCATTTTGGAAGAGGAGGAGACTAATGGATCAGGATTATACAAGATCTATAGTCACACACCGCAGTATTGCTTTAGTTTCTGTGGGTGTGTAGAACATCCTGGCGCTTCATTACACATGCTGCCTGTCAGTGTTTTAACACTGAATGCCCACATGATCTCACCGAATCCCCCCTATTTCACACAAACACACGCCCGCTTTATTTCTCATGTCATAGAAGAGAGAACAAGGCTTTACAGTGCAAAAGGAAAGAAAATGATCTGCTGCCATGGCGACCCAGCAGTATCTAATAGCAACGGGTTGCTAGGTAGCCGGCGCAGTTTGGAAAAGCTAGAAGAGAATACAGCATAATGCATGTGCTCATAGTAAATTGACATATGACCGTATAGCCACTCGCTGTCTGACAAATACCACATAATTTTCTTTCATTTCATACAATCAATTGCAATGTATTTGAACATTATGCTCTTTAAAAGGGGTTGAACCAACTTCTGAAGAGGATGACTAAAGCATCGGTTTGCACTCATGCTGTAGTGCGGCCCACACACACACACACACACACACACACACATATAGACATGAAATATTGTTTATTCTCCAAACGTTTAGAGATTTTTTCCAGTGATTTCTAATGGTTACGCTTGAATTTTTTTTCCAATAGGATAAGAGACACAGAATCGGTTGTATTAGCTTGCTTATCGTCACAAATCTGATCTCATTTGGGTGATTTGCAAGGTAATATTAAAACGCAGTTTGCACGCATACCAAGCAATAAACTGATTAGATTGTGAGAGACTACAGAACAGTTTTGTACATGATGTCAGGCCGGTTTACCATGCTGCCGTGACACCGGAGTTGATTCTTTTGACATCTCATGAATGTGAGTATGAGAATGTCAAATTAATGCAGACAAATTGATTAGTAAAAGGTGAGCGAGATGTACAAGGCAATTTAAACACCATCTTACCTGAACGGATCGGACGTGTTGACTGCATGTGTGCACAGAGGGCACAATGGTCTTCTTTTGACATGCCAAAGTGATGGACAGGTCAGATGCACTTCACTTCTGAATACCAAGGGCTTGTTTTTTCTGATATTTACATTGAAAGGTCTGTTATATGAGCCTGTCAGTATTGTCTGATCAGTAGGTTAATTTTATTTGTACATCTCCAGGTTAATAGCCCACAGCTGCAATGGGGGAACAGCATGTTACAAGATGGCAAAGCACCTGGGTTTCGATTAATGGAAGATTTAGTTTAGGCCAGAAAAGCTTTGCTGTCTGATGTATTTGTAAAGATTTTAGGTAATGATCCAAAAATGTGGATATTATAATATCACTCATTTGTATGTATGTATGATCATTTTTTTGTGATCTTTCTCTGCAGAACACCAAAGTAGATAGCCTATTCTGAAGAATGTTGGTAACAGAACAACTGTGACTTGCATTGGTTTTGTGTCCATACAATAGAAGTAAATAGGTACTGCCGTTGTTCAGTTATCAACATTTCTTCTAAATGACAAGAGGGTGAGTATATCATGACACAAGTTTCATTTTTAGGTAAACTATCCCTTTAACCCTCTTTTATTGCTTTTATTTTTGTAATGACATACCTGTACAGTTTTGTAAAAGAAAAAGGAAAAAGCTTTGTTGTCGGGTTTTGTTAGTGATTGGCTTTATATGCGTCATTTCTCATACTCCATGTTAGTCCATGTTAGTATGTGTGGGTGACATAAATGAGGGTAAATAATACATCATGTGATAAGATGCACTGTATCGTACATGCATGCCTCTGAACAATATATAATTCATCATCCTCCTGTGTCTGAAGGGCATGTTTGCACATTGCATGTATATTGCAGAAGACACACTTCTGATTGACATGTTTGTGTGAATGACACACATTTTAAAAGGAGTAAGGAAACACACTCAACGTGTCCACATGACCCTCTTGAACATTCCCATCATGCATCCTCACACTATTTAGTCTGTTTGCACCGTCTTTTTCAAAAACATTCATCAGCGTGCTTTGCTGTCATTACACACCCTTTGTGATTCCTGTACGGTTGATTCTCAGTGGGTGGGCATTGTTTTGTCTCCTACCTGCACGTAGTAATGTGAGCCACATTTGAGGTACAGTACATTTCAGATCATACTGGAATCTGTTGTTGTTTGCACCTTGATGATGCCTGATGGTGACAAACCACCATGGCAGTGAATGCTGTACAATTTATTTCTGGCTGTAGACCCCCCACCCCCTCACCTCAAGCATGATGTTCATTTATAAGCTTAAACACACCGAATAGAGTTGAAGTTTAAGATGTGGCCAATTTGGTGTGCAGAGTATAGTTTTCAAAAATACGCTTTATTTCTGTGCCGTTGAGCAAGACCTAAGCACACAATCTGTAATAACTGAGCCAACTCATCACCGCTATCATACAAGGATCATTACCGGATTATAGTTTTTAGTATATGCATTACGTGTTATCAAACTTTCTGAGGTATTTTCAGAATTTGTTTCTTATCAAACACTTGCAGTCTTATGCGTATTTTTTAATGTTTTATTAGATGTTATTTTTAGATTAGTTTTAGATGTTACAAATTTTTTTCTACATAATTTTGTAGATACAGTCAAATTGGCTTTACCATTTTAAACTACTATTTTATCAGTGGTGAGTTGATGTAAGTTATACAAACTCCTTAATTTATTTTATTGAGTGGAAATCATGTAACAATTAAATAATGTTACTCCAAAACTTTGGATGTACAAATTCACTGTTTTTCAGGAACTTTTTAAATGATTAAATATTGTGTTATAAAGAGACAAAGTTGACAAACACTTTTTAATATTTTTATTGGTTAGATATTTGCAAAACCCAGTGACAAACTTAAATGGTGACTAATAATAATGATTAAAAAAATTTCATAAGGAGAGCAACATGTAAAGTCAGTTTAATTATTTTTAATTAAAAGATTAAGGAAGTACATTTTTTGCATTTATTTACAAAGCCTAAATGGACTCTGTGCATATATGTAGTGACGAACTTCCGATGTTGTCAGAAGTCGGGATATCAGTTTCCAGTTTAAATTCTAAAACATTACCTGAACAACGACAGAGGAAAACCATATTTCTATCAAAATGTACCTGTAATAAACACTAGCCACTGTCAAAAAAATTAGCTCTTCATCTGATCAGTGGCTCAAGTGGGCTTTTTTTTTACAGCGACTAGTGTTTATTCCAAGTAAAGTTTGACAGAAATGTGTTTTTTTTCATGGTCATTGTTTAGGTATGTTAAGTCGTTTTAGAAATTAAACTGGAAACTGATATCCCGACGGAAGTTCGTCATACGCTCATCCATTGTATTTTATGTAAGCAATAAGGTACGAGAGGCTGTGCATTATCGATAAAAACGGTTACCACACAATACAAATGTTATGTATGTACCGAAAAATTATGATGTAAAGTCTCTTAAAGCCTTCCTTGAACAACTGTAAACAGCAACAGAATGTTTCGTTCACATCGCTAAGGGAGTGCAGTGATACACAGAATCATTTGGCCTAGCTGTGTTTTATAGTAAATAAAGCACAATTGTTGACCAATCAGAACTAACCGTTTTAAAAATAATTTTTAAAAGTTTCATAAGTACATAAGACCGGGTAGTTAAGAAACAGCAGCTAACAAGTGGCCAGCCTACATAGGAACTCATTTAATACTGTCTAATAAACATCCAAGGTTTAATAGCCCATGAAGTTGGTTGAGTGCTTGAGATATTGCCCAGAGTGTGCAGAGCTGTAATATAACCAGGGGGTGGCTACTTTGTAGAATCTAAAATAGATTCGATTCGATTTTTTTATAGGAAGTCCAATGCTTACATTTGATTTGATAGTTTTAATGATATTGCTATCATTCATAAATTAGTAAAATAAATTGGGTCCTTACAGGTAGTGCTACATTCATCCCATAATCAAAGGTACATAATCCACAAAACTCTACATTGCATCATGTCACATTGTGAGAGGAATCGACATCATTAGAGCTGATCTTGAGTCCTCTGTCAGTGGTTTCTAAAAGTAGGGAAGCAATAATCTCGCATTGACTTTAGCTCCGTCATTGACCGAAACAAATTCTTATTTACCTCAGTGGATGAGCCTAGATGTAAGCTCTTCGCTTTTAGAAGGGGCAAGGACAGTAAGGTTCTCTAAAAGGCATATATGCCCATAGGCTTCACAATCTGAGTTCAATTACAATTTCTATTTGGGTTATGATGGAGAGCCAGCAGGGATTAAGCAGACACACACAAAGCAGCTTTATTGGTGAAGGCTTATATAACATCAATTAGTGAAATACAGCTGCGCTAAAAGAGCTGTTCACCTTGGATTACCCTAAAAGACATTTTGCATTATTGCTGTGGTAAAGTACCTGAGCAGAGCCGCTGGGTGCCTCGTGTCAAAAAGACCCCATATTGTCAAAATGATGGTTTTGTAGTTTTTAATCTGTTTTAACTTTAAGGCCATTTGTAATGGTAGCAAATGTTGACAGACATTTTTATATGGAAAAGAACTCAGGATTGGCCTTTAAGACGAAAAATTGTGTAAATATTCCACCAAGTGACAAGATACGCTTGCGTGTGAAATGTAGATTGTAACCAGGTTGTATGTGAAGGATTCGGACAGCGACTACTGACCTTGTGAGCGCGACTGATCGATTCTCCATGCATTGTGCTGAATAGATGGGTTATATGTTTTGGGGTGGTGGACCACTGGTCGATAAACGTATCCTTGCCTTTTCATTTCTGTCTCCTTAATAAAGTGAAGCGACAGAGAATCAGAAGGAACAAGAACCACATATAGAACCATTTCATATGTTTTAGTTCACCCACAAGGGACATGAGGTTAGTGTCCGACAATATATAGTAGTGATTTGGTATGGTTCAGATGCACACAAGAGACATGTCAGGGACAATGGCGATGATTGACAGATTGCTGAGAGAATAGCAAGATGCTGAGAGTGAGATGTGAATGTTGAGGTTGGCCTGACATTTGCTGCACTTGGTAAGATGAACAATCTGATAAGCCGTGGCTTCTCAGACAGAGACAGCCATTTGAGAGATGTCACAGGTCATTCTCAGTTTTGTAGTCTGCTCTGGGCAATATGTGTGTGGTAAAGTCCATGCGAAACCTCAGTTATAGATGCGACTGTGGTTCATGCCTTGGTTAATGTTTCTTTATTTGTTTGTTTGCTTAGGGATTGCTTACGAATGAAGCTGTGAAGCAGGGGTATCTCCCTACGGGTTTCTCTGTGCTTTAATGAGGATGACCTAAAAATGCATTCTAATGTCTGCATTGATATATATTCTGTATATGTGCAAAGTCATAAGTCTTTGCTGGCTGACAAATACATTTTTTATGAAAATCTTAAAGAGAAAGTTCACCCCAAAATAAAAATTCTGTCATCATTTATTCACCCTCATGACATTTAAAACCTGTTTGACTTTTTCTACCTTGCAACCGAAACGTCTCTGTGCTTTTGTGTTCATACAATGGAAGTCAATGGTGGCCAATGTTGTTCGGTTACCAACATTTTTCAAAATATCTTCTCTTTTGTTCTGTCAAACAGGTTTTAATTGATATAAGGGTGAATAAATGATGACAGAAAACCTTTAAGGTTTTATGAAGAAGTATAACTTGTATGCATCAGATGTGTGTATGTGTCATAACACACAAACACATTTCCCCGACCTTATTTGCACATCTAATGTAACTGTGCCGTATAAATTCTTACCCTCCATTTTCCATTCATGCAGTACCCTGTTACTTTCCTGTAGGCTATATCCTAAACATTCCCACATGCAAACGCAGCCCTCTGTTAGGTGGCCTTCACGCTTAACTCGCCGTCTCTTATGCAGGTAGGTGATCTCCATCTCCACAGTGATCTCTGCTGCAGCAGAGCTGCCTCTGCCAGCGCACGGCTCTCCTGGTGCCAGTCGGCCCCCGGTTGCCAGGATACGCCATCATAAACAGACAGTCACAGAATACAAATGTAGATGTTATTGGAATAACTATATACATTGCGGGGTAAGCGAGAGCAAAGCAGACAAACATAGCAACCTGGAGCAAGAGGTGTTAAAACCATTCCACATGGCTCAATACTAATTCATCTAGTGCGACCTAGATGCTACCACAAATGCATCTAAACCATAAGTTATGATCTGTTTGCTTTTGTGACTTTTTCAGTATACACGAAACCATAAGAATGAATCGTGCCATTGTAAATGATGAAAAATTGATTAGAGTTCAATGAAATGAAAGGTAGCCGCAGGCAATGAGGTACATGTGACCTCAGGTTCTCTCTCGCTATATTTGCAAATACAGAACAGAATGGTACAAACGTGTAGTTATTTATTTTTTACAGCCGTGTGTCGCTCTGCTTGTCTGTGTTTAGGATGAGGTTGCATCCATTCAGTCTGATTTTAAGAGCAAAATTAATATACAATAAAATGCAACAAATTATTCATGTAATACCATTATGGTATAATAAAATATTAATACTAATTATTATTATAAATGAAATAAAATATAATACTTAATAGCCAGACTGATCAACAAACACAGACAGGAAGTTAACAACAGGCCAGTCCCTTGTGTCTATATTTCAATTTTAAAAAAAATATTTCTTAATATTTTAAGAATATTACTATTTTTATAATACTGTACTTATAATACTAACAGATTATAAAACATACACAAATGCATGCTACAATTCGTCACCTTGGAATTATAAGGTTATATTTGACATGTTGTACAAAATTGAGTTATTAACATATTTTGTAACTTATTTACATTATGTGAAGTTTTTTCTTTACATTGTGTACATTTTGGGACTTTTTTAAGAAAACAAAAAGGTTTTATCTAGTAAAATGGAATGCAGAAACTTATTGTAAAAGCTCAATATCTCAAAACTGCTCAGAATGCAGATAGTTCAATACATGCTACATTTAGTTGTACGTGTAGAAATAAAAGTGTTTTATTCATTTCTGGGACACACACACAGTATGACAGATGGTAGATGACCAAACAGATTTTATTGCATTGTGGGCATGCTGCGACAAAATAGAGGAAGGTAAAATGTAGGCAAGACAGAGAATAATATCTTTCGTCATTTTGAAGACTTACAAAACTGAGTTGTACTGAGTTTGTGACGGGGACCTTTGAGGTGAATATATTTAAATTTAAGCCTCTGAGCACAATGTGGAGGCTTTTAAGATAGGTCAAAGAAACTGTGCTGCAGGGCTTCTTGGGTTCATATTTTCAGCTAGTTTACAGTATTATGAGCCTTTTTGATATGCAGAATTGAATCCCAATGATTTCCAACAAGGTCATGATTTCATTTTGATGTGCAAAACTTTATAAAGTTTGAATTTTAATGTAGTTATTATTATCAAGTTAACACACTGTATGCATTGTAGCATGAATAAGAACATACCAAATGTGCCATTTTTTATTCCTGAAGAAAATGTAAGTGCTTCTTGTCTAAAACTTGTGTAAAACAATAGGTTGTTGTGGGTGGTTGCCAAGGGGTTTGCTACTGTATATGGTTCCTACTGTGTAGGATATGTTGAAATGTGTTTAGTGCTGTGCTAGGTAGTTGTTAGGATGTTCTGGTTGGTTATTTGCTTGCTCAAGTCAAAAGAACCTCTTAAATATCTGGGTTCATCCTCTGAGACTATACCTAGGTTGATGTTTTTTATTTTATCACACAGCAGGTGAGAATTACAAGGCCAAATGCTTAGAAAAGTAATAGCACCTTCTCAAGTCTTGCAATTTCAGATAACACTCATTTCCGTAGTAAATGGTGTGGAATGAGTAGTATTAAAACTGGTTTGTCTAAATCCCGAACACCCTATTAATGGGGATGCTTGCCTTAGCAACAAAATCCTTGTAGTATTTCCATCAGGGGAATTAAAGATGCATATGGCCACAAATGCTGTTCATGTGTAATTCCGTCAGCAATCCATGTACAGTAGCAAACTAAATGAACCACGAAACCTTTACATGCACTGGTCATTAGCAATTCACTGAGATGCTCATACTTACTTTATAACTACATTAACCCATTTTCTAAATCAGCACACACAACACCCACATCATTACAGTAAGAGTAACTATTATAAGTGTTACTAAAAAAGTACTTTAGCTGTGTATCAAAAACATTGTTTTGAAGTTTAGCAAAGACAAATTGCATTGAGAATGATTTATTGCTTCATGAGCATGTTCTTGTACAGACAGACAGAGTTCTTTTATAATTTCCACACTTCATTTTTTCGGTGGAGTTATATATATTGTATAAGCAAACACATTCTAGGTCAAAAAAGCCTTGTTATTCATCCCCCCGGCAAGGCACAGAGCTTTAGCATATCTCATTCTGATTTACAGAGCCCACGCAAGTGTTTAGAATGGCCTTTTTTGTTAGCCTATAGGAGTGTGGGTAATTTTCTTTGCTATTACACTAACTGCGAAGCGACGTTTACGTTATGATTAGATGTATGAGTTGTAGTGTGACCAACATGTGAACCACTTCATTCGTAATTGCACATTTTCTTCCTAGATTTCAATAGTGAGAATGCATTATGAGTTTAATAACTTGAATATGAGTATTTTCTATATGCGCTGAGGGCACTGAGAATAATTGCTACGTGATCACATGATTCTCATAAACATGTTCTCCATATTATATGTCATTTTCTATATTATAACAATAGTTAAAAAGGTCAACACTGTAGCACAATAGTTTTTGTATTTTAAATATTCCTTACATATTTAGTATATATGTAAAAAGTTTTATGTCCATAGTTAAGTCTCAAGTCAATAATAACACATTAAAATGCTAAAATGTGCATGCGTATATAATGTATACTGTATAAATATCTATTTTTGAATATCATGATTCATTTCCCTAGGTTAATAAAAGCTAATTTCAAACACTAACATTTTATTGGTCCTGGTGGTTGCTATAAACATGTTTTATTGGTGTGCGAGACTCTAAGCTTAAGGGCTTTTTCTAAAATTACTGTTTGTTGCCTCAACATACATTTGAAATCTGCGAGCCTCTAAACCACCTTGTTAATTTACGATTCAATTTCCAGTTGTGTCTGCTAAGATTACTTTGGTAGATGTCTCATGCACAAATAACACATTCTTCAGTCTCTGGACAATTTAGGTTTTTGATAGAATTCGCTCTGGTTTTAGTTGCGTGATCTCAGACCTTGTTAAAAGTTCAATCACTGGCTCCTCTGCGCATAATGGATTAATAGATGAATGAACAACATCCAGGGTCAGAGATGCTATCCGGATGGGAAATGCCTCCGCAGATCAATATATGCGAGTTTGTTCATCAGAATAATGATGTTTATCAGAATGCCAACTCTATATGCTAACTTGAATCCTGTCTAAAAATAAGATTTTCATATTTTTTTTAATTTATATTCAGTTTTATAATAGAGGCAACAGAGTTTTGTTTAATTTTATTTTTATGAAAATACATAATTTAAAATAGAATATTTATTGATTTTATAACTAATTATAAATGAATATAACACGTAAAACGTAATGAAAATTAGATCCACTAAAGCTGCACACACTTCTGGTGTTACATGAGTTTTAATCAGTAATATTAAAGTGTGATAATAGTAAAAATGATAAGTAGATCTATTTCAGCAACATAATTTTCTAAAATCTCTATACTGAGAACTGCATAATTCTGTATAATTCTTGAAAAAGTTTAAGTTGCCAACGTCTGTGTGAACTTTGGTCTGTGCACGCGTCTGTGTGCTTGCATGCGTCTCCTGTCTGAATCTCTCTCCTCATATCCAGACAGCACCGAGCAGCACCTACTGACAGTGAAATAAAGCTTTGCATCTCAGATCAAAGACGCCCCTGGAGAGATGACTATATCGACAGATTAAATGGAAATGTATTCTGCTTTTTGTTCTGCTATTTCTCTCTTTTTTCCCCACCAAATTGAAAAGGGGCGGCGTTCCCACAAGAGCAACATGTATCAACTTCAAATGGTCCCTTTCTACCTCATCTCTTTAATGCACACACCGTAGACAGATGTGAAGCTGCCTGTATTGAAAGAGGTGATGTGAAAGAAAATGAAAGGGATTTGGGGTCGTTGAAACATTGTCTTGGCATGTGCTCGAGGGACCAAACCACCATCCTCCATCTATCCTTTAATACCAGTCATCTGGACAGTAACTTTATTAGAAACTGCAACATAATACACGAAGTGATGGCCACAAGTGAAGCGTGAGTCTGAAAATCTGAAGAAAATCTGTCACGACTCTGTTTTCTAGAACATGTGTGAAGATGCATGGTAAATATATCTCATATTAAGCCACCGTGTTGAAAACAAGAGAAATACAGTTGAAACACAATGGGTCTGTGCAATTTGTTTTTTCCTTCAAATGATACTCATATTAAATAAATAAATAAACAAAAAAATAACATTGCTATAGGGATGAAAAACAGAAAATAGTTATGTAGGTGATGTAAAATTATAGTATGCATGCTGTATTTTCTCAGTATATATAACGCATGGTATATTCTTTGCATCCACTCTCTGTTAGACACCCAGTAATTTAGCTCTGTGTAATTTAGTTGATATGATAAAGTGTCTCAAGCTACTGCTGCTCGCTGTATTACAGAGTTTGCTCCAAAGCTCTCGATCAAGAAGGTCAGTGAAACAAGGGCATGAAAGTGAATTGAATCGATCCATATACCTGATCAAGCCTCCATTTGATAGATGGTGTTCCACACAAACTGGCACAGTAATCTGTTTTTCGGGATAAATTGAAAATTGAAAAAAGGGAAAAAACAACACTGGCTGCTATAGAACACTTTGTGGCGTGGGTGGCCATGCTTAATTCAATGACATGCAAAGACCTCTGCAATGGTGAGGTATTAGTTTAAATACTAATGTGATTAGTTTAAATACTTATATAAAGTAATACAGTAAAACGTTTTGGCTTATTTAATAATGAATAATGTGTTCATATTTTACCATGTTTAAATCCATTACACAATGTTTTAAAAAAGTGATGGACTGTCTGAACCTGCTTCTTTTTATATATACATCATTTTTATTTAGATAAGTATTTTGTTTGTAGTAAAATGTCAGAATGATCTGGTGCTCCATTCTTTCCTAGAACTCCAATATCACATTTAATATTCATTATATTTTAAGGTCTTATCTCTACATCCTGTACTTTCTTATCTCTCCTTTCCTCATTTCTGACGTCATCCCCCTCTTTATCTGTGCTGACACTTTTTTCTAGAATGCTAATTTACCTATTTCAATACTGATACATTGTTACAATATTAACTCTTACTGTAAAAAAAGAAAAAATAATAACATTGGGTACTTCATACATGTGTTGATTATAATGGGAATGTTCTGGTTTTGTTATTTTTTGAGAGGACAGTGCAGAAGATACAGTACCATGAGACAGATTTGACTTTCATCAGGTAATGTGTCAGAGAACATACAGTACATCTCCAATAACATTTCTCAGCGCATATAAATGATGAGAAGATTAAATAATCCTTTGGTTTATACATTTAGACATATGACAAAACCATAGTAAAGACAATCTAACAAAAGTCACAGATCCATTTCTTTTCGAGAAAAGAACAAAGATCACGTAACATACACATAATGTCGACAATGGTTTGCGGGGAAGGTGTAATACTCAATTTAGTGAATAAAGTATTTGTTTGCCATGAACATGATAAACACAAAGAGGTTAAATTGTATTTTCTGGAGTCCATCTGAGTAATATTCATTCATCAATTCAGCACTACTGAAAATAGGAAAACAGATCTGATCACAGCAGTTAGAGGATCTCTAACACATTACGAGAGAGCTCCATTAAGTTGAATATGAGCGATATTAAATGTGAAAAATATCATAAAATAATGCATATAAATTGGCATACAAAAAAGCAATGCTCATCTGCATTTTACTGCATTCGTTTACACTATTATTCAGCTGTTCTAATGAAGGAAAGTTTCAATTTAGCCTTGAAGACCAGACAGCATTTATTTAGACCTCATCTATCAGACCTTTCATCTCTGATGTGTATACAGACAGTTATACCTGTACTCATATACACTCAATAAGTCATTTACACCTCAGTAAGTTGGAGTGCTTGCATGCATTCAACTCTTTGTTCATCTCTGCCATGAAATCTTAATTCATATGAGCATGCTATTTTTTTAAGTACCATGTTTTGCTCTGACATGAGATCATGAAGCTATTTTTAAACAACACTTCGACCACCAAACCACTAGCAACAAACGAACTAAATCCGATGTGCATTGGAAAACAGTAACATGATTTGCAACAACAAGTTTGTAAAAACAGAAAGACAAAATCTGACAAAATTGACACAAATTCCCCAGAGAAGTTAAGAAGTTAAAGATCCATTGCAAATACATGTCACCTTGGCTCAGCATGACGCTAAATTTGTAACATTCAGATACAAGATTTTTGTATTTTTGTAATGTGGTAACAGAAATAACCAGAAGCATTCCTTCCTATAGTAGTACCTATAGGAAGTATCGTGAATGTCTGGGAGTGCAGTGGACTAGTTCTCTCTTTAGCTTAAGATAAATGTTTCACATTATTAGGGAGATGAGGCGGCCAAGCCCTACACTATATTTTCTGGGAAAGTAGATCTATGCCACAGCTCACACTTACATATATTAGGTGTTTGTGTAATGATCAAAACATTTGGGAATAATTTCGTTTGCCCTCAATTATAAGCAAGTAGTTATATTTGAAGCATTTATTGGATTTATCAGCATGTAGCATGTATCTCTCAGTAGCAGCACGATCAGAGCTGATCTGTTCACTTGCTCATGGGTTTAAAGCAGGATCCGCCCCCTCACATATGCACATCCTAATATGTGTAACTTGGGTTTGGCATGTAGCAACTGCCTGGAGGTTTTGCCTGCCAATGCGAGTTTGTTGTTGTTGCCATTTCTACTGTTATGTGGATGTAGATGTAGGAGGAAGAGAGAAAATGGCAACAGGTATTAATGCTGCTGGTTTCATTTCAGACAGTTTCCATGGCAATTGCAGAGGATTCTTTTCAGGTGGAGGGCTAGCGTGCTTGCTGCAATCCAATAACAGGATGAGTTTCTCTAAATGGCCAAGGGGGTGAGTATAAGAAGGACAATCATAATAAACAATTTTTTTTACTGGGTTCAAGACCTCTATGTTTGAACTCTTGAGTTTGTTTTTGCAGATCAGTTGCATCATGCCATTTGTTTTTGCAGATAATTAGATGAAATGATGACAGTTAGAGAAAACATAGGCGGTACATGTTCTTAAACAAACAGTGTTTGTGGCTCCTCTACCTCAGAGTTTGAAAAGCATGTGTATTATGAGTCACGTCTGGGGTTTTTTTTAGAAAGAGAGAATTATTTAAATTCATGTACTACACTTACAACACATCTGATTTTGTGAAATCTCTCAAAACGTTATTTCACTTCCTGAAAAATGATGTCACCAAGGAAATGGCTTTTGCAACACAATACAATTACACAAAAAAAAATTTTTGTAGATAAACATAAAAGTTAAACAATACGGAAATGTTTACGATTTTTATAGTGATGAAAGAACACCAAGTAATATAATTTTCACATTTATACGTTTATTATATTATTAACATATGTGACCCTGGACAACAGTTTTCCCAAAAACGTTGTTCCAAACCTGTATAAATGTCTTTGTTTGGTTGAACACAGAGAAAGATATTTGGAAGAATGCTTGTAACCAAACAGTTCTTGGACCCTATTGACTACCATAGTAGGAATTATTTCTTTGAGAGATATTTTGAAGAATATAAGACAGTAAAAAGTTCTGGGGCACTTAGACTACCATTTTTTTCTACTATGGTAGTCAATAGGGTCCAAGAACTGTTTGGTTACAAGCATTCGTCCAAATATCTTTCTCTGTGTTCAACCAAACAAAGACATTTATACAGGTTTGAAACAACTAGAGAGTGAGTAATGCATGACAGAATTTTCATTTTTAGGTAAGCTATCCCTTTAAGAGTACATTTTTAGAAATTTAGATTTTTACATCAGATAAAGAAGAATACGCTTTCTTTTCTTGTTATGATATGTTGGCCGAGATATAAGTATTTAAAACTCTGAGGGTGAAAAAAATCGAAATATTGAGAAAATCGCTAGGTTGTCCAAATGAGGACAGCACAGAGGTCACATATGGGGACAAGAGAAAAACAACATAGCTGAAGTAAACCCCATAATGTTTTTTTCTGCCTGATCTAGTCATGAAAGTAAAGCATGATCATCAAAAATACATAATATTGCTTATAGTTTAATTCAATATTTTTTTCTTTGAATGAGAGCTCCTCCTAGTCATTATATGTGGTACTGCATTTCTACAATGTCAATCAAAACAGTACATAAAAACTGAAAAAAATCTTCATTGAATTTTTAAAATGATTCAAGATGTATTTAGTTTTGTGAATGATAAAGTATTAGGGTATTAAAAATACTTAAAGATATCATGGGGATTTATCCAGTTAACCAAGCCATGTTTATCTAAAATGTCGAGCTTGGTGGGTTTCCCCCTTTGACATCAAAACATGTCAAAATATTTGACAGATGGTTTTAAGAAAAATGAGAATGGTTGACAGGTGGATAACATTCTGTTGCAAGTGACAAAAAAATCCTGCTCTAGTAAAACATGCTCATAAAAAAATCAAACACAAATATAGTCAAACTTTAAAAAATGATCCAACTCTCTACAACTTTGGCAAAGGGCAACAGCTTGTCATCAGCCAGAGCACAGAGGTCGACCCCTCCCATCACACTCCCCTGCCCTCGGTCTCCGGCCTCTGCCAGCACTGTAGCCTAGCAACCGATTCTGGCTGATGACACGTGCAAATGCCTCCCACTTGCCAGTTTGACAGTGAAAGCACAGATGCTCTAATGTGAGAGACAAAGACTAAAACGAGGTACTGATGTTTGGGCAAAAGTCAGGTTACTCATAAGCTATTTAAAAGTAAAGAGTGATTCCAACTCTAAACACAGATGGCTGTGACCAGCCTCATTGGTTTTATTTAAAAACTGGGACAAGTGATTCATCTTTACTCCTTTCACTGTTTGTCTGTTGATGAAGAGGCATCTGAAGCATGTGAAGGATACTGTATGCACTGTTGTTTTATTTTTTTATATTTAAAATGATCATGACTTTTCTGTGGAGGAATAAAATCAATAGTCATTACACAGATGCACATCTACTACAGCAGAGCTTTAGAGTTTATTGGGAAGACCAGATGTTGAAAATTATAAGTACTAGGTCTCTGATGGTTTTGTAATAAAATGCCTTGGTATTATTGTGAGTCGGTTGTAGGGTTTTTGGGTTGCTGCCCAGATAGGGTTTGATGATGACCTGCACTCTCGGCTTTTCAAAACAAGCTGAAAACTCTACACAACTGCATCTGAGGTTCAGATATGGTTATTGGACGAGGCTGAGCCAACTCATCCCTGCCATGCTCAGCATGTCTTTGGGTTCTGACTAACAAGGTTATTACAGATCACCTTTTCCATACATCATGAAAAGTCATATTCTGAAACATGGAACAAATTTGCTTCACAGACTTGGGTGTCTCACAACTATTTCAGCAAAATGTTTAAAAACTGTTTTTATTAAATACACTTCATGTATTCAGATGTGTACTGTACACTGTTTCTGTTAAAGGGTCATTTTGAATGTGCACGTCCTTTCTCTCCAGGACGGGAAACTATTGCACCAGCATATAGACCTCTTTGGATGACGTAAACTATCCAACACTGGTTCAGAAGAACTTCCTGTTTTAGTTCTTTAACACTACACACACGTTTGAACAAAATACAATAAACAGGGTATATTTATTACAAATATACTGGACCATCTATATTTCACTAAACCCTTGTTGATAGCTTATAAATATCAGAAAATAGTCTATGCACAAGTTTTCTATTTTAAAAAAGGGAAATAAATGTGTTATGGATTTGACAAACTTGGGAGACGACAAACTTTGAAGGATTTCTGTGAATTAAAATGAAGCAATAATACCCAACAAATGGAGAAGGGATGCCTCTTCATACTATAGAACATATTTACTTTATTAAAATTTTCATGTGTTCATTCACGAGGAATTGCCTATTTATTACCGACTTAATAAGACTTCATTACAGAAGTACTATTTAAACTGAAAGCGAAAATGCTTCTGGACCAGTGTTTACATCTTGCAAAGTGGTCTATAGATGCCTTCAAGCCAAGGTTTTAATTTCATGGGATCTCTACCAAACAATTTCAGAAATAATGAAATATTTCACGGGTCAATAAACAAGATCTGCAAAACTTGAATAAGGTGGGAGAAATCCTGCTGTAACGCATGCCGTGAATGTGGGGTGAGTACCTCGCTCTTGCTCTTTGTTTGCTTATTGGTGTGTCATGGACTCTGATCCTATTAGTTGGCTTGACTTCTCTTATAGCTGGCAGGCCGAGAGAAGCGTTTTCTGCACAAGAGTGAATATTAATCAAGTCAGACTGGACCATAAATATTTTTATGGAATCATTAATTTAATACCAACCCGAGGGTCAGATGATGGGACGTCTAAGTTAGATGCAGAGGGATATACTGTACAACGGAACATGACAATCCACAAATATTATGAGGCTCATTATGATGTATATTGCACTTTTTATTGCTCTTCTATAATGTCCTTTATTGATCTTTGTATCAATGGTAGAAAACACGAGCTTTGAACTAGAGTGCTGCCTTAGTCATAGAGTTGGCTTATTCTGTCTAATGCCAGCAGGGCTCCAAAAAGACTGGCTGGCATACCCTGGGTGAAGTCATGGCGGGCATCAAGAAGCCCAAACTGTGTCCATGTGCATTCAAAATCAAGCTGCTTCTACTTGCTAAAATCTCATTAGGATCATTACTGTAAAAACACGTTACTTTGTGACGGACTGTGCTGAACCACTAGTGGATTATTCTCTTTGTGTTGATTTTATTATACTGGCATCAGTGGAGAACTTCAGTACGAAGCCTTTGAGGTATCCGCTCAAAACTAAGCCTGCAGAGCCTTTGTGTACAGCAGTCAAACTCTAAATTGCAAGAAAAATTAGGCAAGAGTCCTCCGCTTACCAAAGAGGAGATGTTGCCATAGAAACGGTCAAGTACTTCAAGGCTTTTGATAGGGAGAGGCCTTGGATTTGATTGGCCTCAAGGTCTGACCGTGGGGGGAAAGAGATCAGAGGCATGTCAGGTATTAGAGGCAAATACTATACTACTTGATATTGACCACATGTAGCTGCATGGAGAGCTTATGAATTACATGTTTACTTGGTCAAATTTGACATGGACTGTTGGAGTTTACTTATTTGTGAGTCATATTTGACAATCTATGCATATCTATAGGCGCATGACAGAAGAAAGTATAGCTCAAAAAGAACTGGGTGAAAAAATAATTGACAGTACAGAAATAAAAAAATCGAACATACTGCAACACCAGCGGATAGATATTTTCAAAAGAACAACATCTCTTGCCTCATTTGAGATGAATGTGAAACAAAGCACACGTCCATTGCGGCATTGCATTGCAGTCAAACAGAAGTGTTTTTTAAGAGACAAAAACATATAGAATTCAGAAAGGTATTTTATAAGGTCTTTAATGTGTTTTTCCCTTCAACTGTGCCTGAGGCTATTTACAGCCAAGAGCTGCCAAAGAATACCAATGAGCTTTACAGGCCAAAAGTGCAGTTTTGGTTTTCGTTTTACGTACAATAAGGCATACAGTGGAAGCGTATGGACTGCAGCATCCTACACGTAGAAAAATACAATGATTGGTGATGCAACAGTATAACAGAAATATTCAATTTTTGTATTGGCAGGTCACTAAATTACATGGCAATGGTTGGCTTTAATTATCAGGATTCAGAGTACTGTCACCGAATGCTCTGATGTGATAAACAACATATCAACAAGCTCACTGACTCCCACACAAAAGCAGCTTTTCTGCTTTTTATTGACAACAATTAAACAAATTAAATTGACTTTAATCTCAATTTATTTTGGTTAAACAAGATAGAAACCTACTGCTGTTTGATGAGTTTGTCAATGAAGTTGCCCTTACACGGAACATCCCGTACACTTAAAAAAGTACCAAATGTGCACATAGAAAAACAAATCATGTAATTATCTGCACTTGTTATTTTGAACTAATGAGTTTAGTAGGTTATTAGGTTATTCTTATCTTTAATTGCACAAAGAGAAACAATGCGGCCAGGCCAACGTGAACATCTGTGCCTACAGCAAAATATGTTTAACAAAATAATTCAATTCTCTTCATTAGGTGTTGAATCAAACCATTCCTCTGTATCATAAGTGTTATCTACAGCCCTCGGCAGTAATGGAAAGGTTAGGATGATGCACAACTACAATATGAGTATACAAAAAAAAAATGTCTTGTCCTTGTGGAATTTCATTTCTTTTGTAAGTTCAGCAGCACTATACTACAAGAAATAAATACCAGAAAGCAAGCAGCGCCATGAACCTGACTGAGTATAGGTTAAAGATAATAAACAAACAGCTAGCAGAATGATAAATATTTTAGTTTCAGGGGTTGAAACTTCAGGAATTTTTCAGCCGTAAATCTCAAACATGCAGAGAAACCTCCTGATGTTCCAGTGATTTGAGCTGCAGGTCAGTTGTGGACAAGTGGTTTACTAACACTGTGTATTTTTTACTCCGTCTGTGTGGCTTTTTAAGGATCTTACATTATTCACAGGCCGGGAGGCATGTGGGTTGGCACGGCTAATCATAATGTAGATTTCTATTGACTTCACAATGGAAGTTAGAGCGTCTAAATGCAAATGCATGCTGTGTAAATGGTTTAACATATAGTGCTTGCCATTTTAAAGGCCTATGTGTTCACGCTGAAGTTAACAAATATTAATAAGCCTGTGTTTTGTTTCATAAATGATTTTTTTGTATAAAACTGCCATTTAATATTTACTGGAAGTGGCAATACATTGTTTTGTATGACCATCAAAAAGGTAAACATACATTTGTTTGCTTAATTATCAATTAACTCAGCTGAAGCTAAAATGACAGTGAATCACTTCTGTCCTCTAGTGTCTGAGATTGGTATAACCACTAGCATGTTCAATCAATAATCAATAATGAAAAAACATATGACAAAAAAGCAAAGATGGCTTCAATTTTTATTTATTAGACAAGTACAAAATGCATCCTTTTGAAATGAGTAAAAAGAACTGTAATCTCTAACAGAGATACACCACTAACACTGAATAAAAAGACCAAAGAAATCTAGTCCATGAATTAAGACGTTTTGCTACAAAATACGTTAATAAATAAAGTGACAATTCTCACTACTGTCGTTTAAAGTAGAAAAAATATGTATAGATAAATATGAGTTCATAAAATCTGGAGGCCTGAGCAGATGTTTAAAAATTGCTGCTTATGACATTAAAACGGCATTGCTTTATTAAAATCTAAGCATACGGCTTAGTTCAGATGTGTCCAGAAAGGTAACTAGCACTGCCTAAGAAACGTATCATTAGATTCATAGAGTGATTGAGGCAGGCAAATTCTAAAAACAAAGGAAAACTTTTTGTAAAGATAAGAGGGAGGAGCTCCTCCCCTTTTGTGTATCTATTTTTAGACCTATTTATTGTTATGTCACCATTAAAACATTAAAATTCATCCATTGTTGAACTATGGTACCTTGTCATTGCCAGTTTAGAGAGCTATGGAGAAAAACATTTAGCACAACTTTACTGTTCCTGCAGAGGTATAAGAATGCATTTTTTAAAGTGCCTGTTTCTTGCACTGGAATCAATAAAAGTCCTTCCACAGTTCTGACAGATGTGAGGTCTTTCTCCGGTGTGGATTCTGACGTGTGTGTTAAGATGACTCGATTGTCTAAAGTTTTTCCCGCAAAAGCTGCAATGGTACGGCTTCTCGCCAGAGTGAATCCGAAGATGAATTTTTAGCAATCCCGATGAACTGAATCTTCTGTGACAAACAACACAAAAATATTCTCCCGTACCGTACACGTTTCCATGCAGATCGTGATGAGTATGGTAATTTTCAGACAGTTCCTCTTCATGCGGAATATTTTCCAAACATATATCAGCCAGGTTGGTCTTGGAATCTAAAAAAAAGTGGCACATTTACACTTCAGTTTATTTGAGAATTACGTCAATCTGACCATTTCTTACATTCACTTACCATAATTACATTTCTTAATGTGCATTTTAATGTCCTTACGTGTTTGGTGGTGTTGTTCTTTATGACGTGCCACTTGTTCAGTATGTCTAATCTTCTTTACTTTCTGCATTTTCCCATATTCAGAGTTTTTCCTTGGGTTTTCCTCCCAATGTGTTTGCAATTTACTTGTGGAATAAAAATACAAATTATGTTAGCTATTAAAAAAACAGTAAGAGCAGTATTTACATGTTTATGAATATGAAGCATCTAACTTATCAATTTCAACTGCATTAAAGAATGAAAAATCTATTGTACTGTAGAATACCTTACGTTTTAAAGCAACAATCTCAGTAAAAGACTATAGACCTACACACGTCTAAGTAATGTGAAATTCAATATATAACATACAGATTTATATTTTAACTCTAAAAGGCTGCTATGGTATGCTGTATTAACGCAGAGGTACAGTAATGCATTTAAATATATTCAGACAAAAAGAGCAAGCGTACGGATTGGAACTGCTTTATCCAATGTTTTATTTCAAAATTCATAAAGAGCATAAAAATCCATAAAGCACTGTTTAGTGTGTTTGGAACAGGTTTAAATGATAGTGTGCATTTGTGTATGACACTATGTTTTTACAGAAAATACATGCACAATTCATCTGTTGTCATTTTTTTATTTGCAATTTTATTTGTACTGTATATTAACTATTAGTTTTACAGACACATTAATAAACAGATTTACAGTGAGCTACAGGAATGTTTTGCCTATATTTCTTGTTTAACACTAAACCCATTAAAACTGTCAGGCATTGACTCTGGAATGATGTCAATGTCTTCTTTTATGTTGTTTAAAACCTCCTGAAATGTTTTCTTTTTCCTGTATGCAGCTGAACTCTCCCTCCATTTTTTCTGCTGCCTTCTCAGATCCAGTGGACTCAGATCTTTAGCAAACTTCACTTTCCCCTGAGATTTTCGTCTCTGATATCTAAAAAAATTAAAACAGGAAACCAGTGCAAATGTTTAATTTCCAGACATGTTGAGGTCCTGTTTCACACCAATAATATAGTATAGTAGGTGTACATGTATTGTAATAAAATTTTACCCCCTGACAAGTTTTTTTCTTATAAATGCTAAACTGTACCTCTCTCTCTCCTTTTTCCTGTATTCCTCTAGAAGCTCAGGATTCCCATAAATTTTTAGCTTGTGCTTTAAGGATCTAGCTTTAGCCACAGCCTTCTCATTGCCTGCCAATCTAAACAACAAGAACATTTTTACCTTACAAATGAAGGCAAGGTGTCACAATCACTATTAGCTTTCATTTGTTAAAAAAACAAGCAGGACAGATATTCAAAAAGAACACTTCACTGAATTTAAATTGATTAAAACAACCTTTTCTTATTTCTACAGAGAACATGAAAGGCAAATATGAAGCAAAATCTTCAACGGTGTAACAAATCATGTAAAAATCTTAATTTTAAATAAAATTTTTATTGGACAGTTAAACACTTTTATCAAACTTTGTCCACCAAGATATTTATCAAACTAAATTTTATAACATTTTTAATCTCTATGCGTTTGTATGTTACTTTATGACAGTAAAATCTGAATATCTTTTTAGTTTTCCCCCTTTTTTTTCTGAAAAGCTATGCACTTTAAGGTAAAAAAAATACCAGTGGAGGTATCTGAACAATGAAATCTGAAAATGTTCCTTCTAAAAACAAGAAAATTGAGTGTAACTTCTTATAATGCAATAACCTTATAATTCATTAAAAAATATCCAGGACTTCTTTACTATTGGCCAGAATTAAACAAACATCAATGGTGAGCATTGTTATGCATGCTATATCTGACATTGAATTTAATGTAAATAAAATGTAGGTTTCAGTTTACTGAAAATACACCTGACTTGCAGAAGGGGTCAATTTTATATATAAATATATATATATATATTAATATTAATCAGAGGATATATCATATAAGCTGGTCAAGAGAAAAATACAAACTATTTCACAACTGAAGTATCAGTAGTACACAAGTAATACACATCAGATGCATCAGAACTGAAGTATGGCATAGAAAGTAAATAACAAAACTTCTCAATAACACTAGTGAGACAGTCAGCATAAATTTGTTGTGAAATGACAAGTCAGTTCTTCATGTGAATCGAATGATGCTTAATATCAACTATACATGCATTCTTTTTTATTATCTTGAATTTTTCAACTCCTCGAGTATGTAGGTCCATTGAAAATGTAGAGCGGATCAACTAGTTCAACTAGGAGTCTTGGGCCAGGAAAACAAACTGCAGATTTTGCATGCTCCAGAAGCCTCATCCAGACTCTGTCAATTGGTGATTCAAGATCTCTGCCCAAGTACCACCTGGGTAGACTGTTATAGGAAGTCATATCTTGTACAACTGCAATGAAAAATACATGAAATGTAAGTTTCAAGAATACACTGCATGTCTAAGTTGAACCATTGTTAAATGGAGCCTTTACCTGGTTTATTAAGCTTCATCCAGAGATCTTCTACTTGTTCACCAGGATGTTGGTCATCTTCACTTGTACCCGAATGATCAGGTTTTAAATCTTTTTCTATCACAGTCTGGTATAAATCAACTATTTCAGCATCTATGTTCATTGCCAGGTAGGATTAGTTTCTCCCATTTTGGCCAGCACACTGCCATACGGATCCACTACAGCGTTGAACTTTTCCTTGAGTAGCAGTACACCAGACACAACAGGTTCTTTACTACACTTTAGATTGTTTTTGATCCTGAGTTTTATTTGTTAGTTTTCATTTGTGACTGTTGGTTGTATTGAGAAGTCTGTTCAGGCTCCAAAGCTTCAGTAAACTCCAGAACACTATTCACACAAACAGAGGATAGGTATGCACGACACTGAAGAACAACACATTGAGAGACAACAAGATAACACAAGAAGACAGGAAAGGACACAACTTTAGATTTACCAGCCTCCAAAGTTCATAAACCTGTAAAGAGATCTGAATGGGGAATCTTTGTTGTTTTTTTATATACAGTCCTCATGTAAGGAAGTTCTCTTGCTACCTTACGACAGAAAGCAGTTATTTTGTTTATGACATCCATTCAAGTGGCATCAGACCTATTTGATTTATGAAAACCTTCTTTGCATGAGGAATAATATGGTGGGATATGTTGGACGACGGTTAAAGCGCATTCAGTACTTTTTGGCAGTCATCAGATTAGAGACAATCAGGTGGCTCTTCTCCAAGGATATAGTAGTTTTCTTCTACAGTGACTTTTCTTATCATAGATGGCAAAGGCTCTTCCTCAGCTTCACCCTGTTGTAACTTTTTTTTAGCTCGGAGTCTTCTCTGTCGTTCACGATTATTTTCTCTATCACTTTCTTTAGCAGCAGCAGTCTTCTTTCTTCTATACTCTTTTGCTCTTGCAGCTTCCAAAGCTTTGTACTCAGCAAATTTTACAGGGTCTTCTTTCAAACGATCCCTCCAGGCCTGTGCTTTTCTTGCATTGTGCGCTTTCCGCTTGCCAGATGTAGACGCTTCATCCTGACAGTCAGATAGACTATTATGCTGAGAGTAATGGGGCCAGATTCTTGACGACATTCTGAAATCAAACAGTTTTATACTGTTTAGTTGTTTTATTTAAACATTTATTTCACTGGAGGAAAATATAGAGAATATATATAAGTGAGTAATATTCGATTTTATTCTATATTGACGAGAACAGGGATTTATCTCAGGATCAATTAACAATTCATTTCTAAAATTACGAAAATCTGTTAAGAACAAAAAATCATCTAAGATATTAAAACCAGGAACATCAGAATCATAATGCCTAGTTTGTGCATTAAAAATGTCCGTCAAAATATAACGTACTGTTTTCCATCACAAACCAAAACATGATGAACGTTTACTACCCTCGTAATGTTTTTCAATTGGATTGGTTTTTATTCTCTTTAGCATGTAGTGTGAAGTATTTTACTCAGTTCCCTGATCTATTTCAGTGAGTGAAGAACAAATGTATACTCACGTTTGTTATGTATTAGGAACGCTATCATCTCTGACGATGAAGACGCTCGGGCCGCCATTTTCTCCCTCCTTTCTGAAAGCGATGATGCGGTCAATCTGGTATTGTGGGTTTATGAGAAAATGCCTATGCTCTCCCTAGACCTCTGCTTTTCGCAAATAATTCTGTGTATTATGCGCGTTATTTTTTGACAGACATTGATGTTTTGATGTGATATTTTAAAAACGTAGATTTGTAAATAGAGCGGTAATTGTTATAAGTGACTGATGCCTGTGAGTGTGTTATGCTGACATTTTCTGATGAATGTGATAACATATGTACAGTGCCTTGCAAAAGTATTCACATTTTGTCATGTTGCTGCCTTATCTTAAAACTACTTTAAATTACTTTTTTTACATTAATCTACACTCCATACACGATAATGACAAAACAAAAAAAACAGATTTGTGACAACTTTGCAAATGTATTAAAAATAAAATACTGAAATGATTACATTGCATAAGTATTCAAACCCTTTTCTGGGACACTTGAAGTTCAGCTCAGAAGTATTCCAGTTTTGCTTGTTGCAACACTTTAAGTAAAGTTAACCTGTGGCTATACAATTGAATGAGTATGATTTGGAACGGCACACACCTCTTAATAAAAGGACTAATAGCTGAAAATGCATATGATAGCAAAAACCATGAAGTCAAAAGAACTGCCAGTAGATCTCTAAGACAGGATTATATCAAGTCACAGATCGGGAAAAGACTACAAAGAAAAAAAATCTGTTGTATTGAAGGTTCACAGAAGCATGTAGCCTCCATTAATCCTTAATGAAAAAAGACTGGAGCAACCAGATGTCTTACTTGAGCTGACCTCCTGGCCAAGCGCAGGAATAAATGGAGAAGGGCCTTGGTTAGAGCGGTTTGAATTCAATTAAACATTTCTCTACAAACCTGAAAATGTCTGTCTACTGACTGAGTTTGAAAGGGTCTGAGGAGAAGAATGGTAGAAAATTGCCAAATGCAGATGTGTAAAGCTTGTCACATCATACCCAAAATGATTTGAGGCTGTAAAGGTGCTTATACCAAATTCTGAGTTAAGGGGTTGAATACTTATTTCAGTTTTTTTATTATAAATTTACAATGTTGTCACAAATCTGTTTTTTGTTTTGTCATTGTGTATGGAGTGTAGATTAAGGTAAAAAAAAGTAGTTTAGTTTACATTTAAAGTAGTTTAAGATAAGGCAGCAACATGACAAAATGTGATTAAAATGAATGGGTCAAATCCTTCTGCAAGGCACTGTAAGGGGTGAACTGTGCTTGACTAATAATAATGCTTTTTGCATGGTTCATAATACTTATTTTTTGTGGCTTAAATAAAAATAAATACAGACACTCAGACTCAGACATTGACATGTTTGGCTTGTCAAAAATGTTACATTCATCTATCGCAAATTTGTTAGGAGCAGTTTTGATGCACAAAGTTGTTTTTATTGTCTCCTATAACAGACGCTTTAGTTTATTTAAACACGAAAAATTAATGAAATGATCCTGTTGTAAATCAAAATCACTATTTAATTTGGCAGACTATACCTGTAATAATATAACATGGTCACTTGAAATCACCACCTAAATACATAATGATTACTTTGATATTGTTATGTTCATATTTACATGATCAGCATGAACATTTTCTAGAAATGTTCCCTGTGACAACTTATGTCCATTCTGAATGCTCAAATGATACATTAAAGTTGCATTGATATCCAGAAAGTTTGCACACTGAACAAAAAAGTAAATTAGGTATTGTGAGAATCACCCAGCAAAATAAGAAATTAGAGGCTTAAATGTTTTCTATTAAGAAGTACTCTTTCTATTTAAGTGGACACTTTATTTGAAATATTTATGAGCCAAGATATGTGTTACGCTATGCCTTTAGACAAACTATATTGTCCATTTAGCCTAATAAGTAAGGTGCAAATAAAAGGCTAAAACTTAAAAATTGTTTTGGAAACTTATACTTATGTACTTTGTAAGTGGGACGTATGTAACTCATGAGAGCTGTCACAGAAATATGTCAGATTAAAATATTTACTATTTAAACAGCTTCCTCGTATTTCTAGGACGTAACTCAAGCTAGTAGGTGTACACATTATTTTATACGAAAAAGAGAAAATCAGCAGATAAAAAGTTTAACAAAGACTAAAAAAAACTACCTCTCTCTTATTTGGGCCTGTTCCATTCTATGCTGTGTCACCCTCTCCTGGGTTCTATGGGGCAGCTGTAAAACAATGAGATCCATTAGTTGTCCATTCATGGTAACAGTAACCTTTACAGTAAACATTCCTTTGAATACAGCTTTAGTGTACGAGAACTTACATGAAATGCTTGTGTTTTACGTGCAGGAGAGTCGATGTTGATAACCTCTGTTGTGTTGCCACTAGATGTGTCACTCGACCCCGAATCATCCGAGCTGTGTCTCGTGAAGCGCTGTACCTGACATTCCCTACCTTTTTTACAATGAAGCCCAGGTTCATTCTTAATATCAGAAGCTTGGTTACTGAAGAGAAAATCATTCTCACTGCTGTGCATTATTTGACTTTCAATGTCTTTGTTGGCCATCTGATCATGGCCAGTGTTCATACATGGCAGTGAAGATGATGATTCATTAAACACAGACATATGGACTCTATTCATCTGCTGCTGTGTGTAGACATCTAGTTTCATCTGCAATTCTGTACCCTTTCCATGTTGTGCAGACGTCCATTCATGCTCATCTGATAATGTCTGAGTTTCTTGTTGCGACTCATAGCAGGACTGCATTTCTATAATGCAAAGAACAACATGTCTGAATGTGTTTTCCATTACTCTTTACAGATAAAAAAAACAACAACAGAAAAGCAGTCACGTTTCCATAAGAAAGCTCAATAAGGTTTATATAATAATAGTAAACATGGAATTCCTTTCATATTAGACTGCAGCTTTACAAACCAATATTGTACGATAGATATGAGTTTTAGGAACGCTAAATAATAATAACGTTACATATAGGAAAAGAAATTAACTAGCATTATTGTTTTTACTGTCTACGTATGGTTCATTTATTTTAATAATGTTGACTGTTAATGTATAGGGCAAGCGGTGATAATAGAGCTAAGCTAAACGCAGCAACGTCCCTGAATATAGACATATATACAGATTTCGTCATGAAAACCATGACACGACACATTAAAAGACTGAATTTGGTCGATTTATTTGACTGACCAGAGTCGATCTGAAGCCCAGCCTGCTGCAGCCTCTTCCTGAGCAGGTCAATCTCTTGTCTGGAGCGACATAGCTCTTCATTGTACTCCGAGAAAATGTCTTCCACAGCCTTTAATATTTCCTGGGCAGCTAAAGTTAATCTTTCTGTCAAAAAAACGCTAAAAATCTGCAGTTTAGCCATTGTTTTGTTAAGACAAGCATCTGCTGTGCCCTAATTTCTACATCCGTAACACATATTTCTCTCGTCTGTTGTTTTGTTCCGCGCAATCCGCTGAGCTGGATCAGTGTCAGCGCCCCCTGCTGGCCTGGATGTGCGCTACACTCGAGTTCTGTTTACCTTATAAGAATGACAAATACTGTAAATAATTTACAGTAAATAAAATATTAATTAAAATAAAAAAGTCGATATAAATGAAATATGTCAATAAAAATGAGTAAATTGTAAAACAAAATATAAATTAGTAAGTGTATGTTTTTTTTAAATAATAATTTAATAGTGTTGCCAAATGGCACAGTCTATACAAACAGAAAATACAATTTAAAGAATTTTTAAAAAGTATAACAAGCAACAACCCTTGTTCTTTAAACGACTTAAAATACAGTAAATGTAAATACAGCTTTTTAAAATACAGTAAAAGCTGAAAAGCTTCCATAACAACTGGATAATGCACTAATAGATTTAATGAACAAAGAGACTTTAATATGTCCCATCTACTTTTTACACCTCGTATCCTCTTTACTACCTGGGTTCTCATTACCATGCTAACATCACATCATTACCAAAACAAACTGTGGCATTTGTTTAAAATGTATTGCATATGTAAGCACATGAATTCAATGTAACTCATTGTTGTAATTAAAGTGTACATTACTTTTACTATTTATAATTTAATATGCCAAAATATACATTTTTTACATGGGTCATTAGATTTAGACAGCAACCATATATTTTAGTAATGCACTGTTGTCAAGTTTATTAAAATGTATTGATTTTCAGATTTGGGGTCACATATTAGAAACCAATACATTAAATAATAAACATTTTGTACAATTACAAATGCAGGCATGCACGCACACAAACAGACCAACATTTGCTGTGCGCGTGTGTGTGTGTGCAACCGAGAGAAGGTTTAGAAGCAGTGGATAGTGAAGAATAAGTCAATTGTTTGACAGGGCCAGCTGTCAACTCCACTCTTCCTCACGACAGGCCTTGCCTGGCCACCTGCCTGCTATTCTCCAACTATGGTCACAAACTCCCTCTTCAGACCACCTCAGATTAGTGCCAAAATACATGACTTTATAGCTAACTGTCTGTTTTTGCTTAATTGCTATGATGATGTATTTCTTTAAAAAAATCCTTTAAAATAAAATGCCAAAATGGATCTCCCTCACAGGTGCATATGCTTAATATCACTCAAATAATATGTAATTCACTTATCTTATTATTATCCTTCAGTTTATTAGTTTTACAATAGTAGTAAATATGTACTTTATTTAGCAAAGTGTAATACAAATACACTTACTACAAAATACACTAAATACTAAAGTGACTCACGCTGCATCTAAAATCAAGTGTTCAGCACAGAAACAAGGTTTTTTATTTGAACTGGTTTTAAAGAGACTTGAAGTGACACATCCATCGCCACTCTATCATCACAACTAACACCGAGACGCCATTCTGTGACATCTTAGCATCCCACAATAACAACATACCATATTGGACAGAGGCTTCATAAACCATAAATAAACATGCTTTCAAACACAGTGAGTTCGAAGACTGAATCATGCATGTTTAGGAAGCTATCTCGTCTTGAACCTGTCTTTGTTCATCAAGCCATTGATGTCAGAGATAAGCGTGTCACTTTCCTCCATTTGCATTCCAGTCGGGCAAAAGTCACCGAGATGTTTACACTACATTCTGTTTATGTCTCTCCTAGTACGAGTAACTAAATCTGCTTCATGGACATCCTCACCCTGTCTTCAGTGTTGTCTAACTATTTGGTCTCTCCAGAAACCGAAGCGCTAAATTTGTGCTCCCGATGACACAGGAGAAGGTCATTGGAGGCCAGGGTCGGATATAAACACAGAGGGACGAGTAGAAAAGCTTGTAGGCCGTATTTTTACTCTGTCTATAAAGCCTGGGAGGGAGCTCAACTTTCCTTAACGTCCCTACTGGAATCCGGACAATGGCTGACGAACAAAATTGGGAGCGTTGCCGGCATAGTTTCCGCAAAAACATTTGAAAGCAGTCCCATCCCATCCCTGCCCCACCTTATCAAATGCTTGTCTTATACAAGTTAAGAATGATCACAAATGTTTGAATTGAACAGTGCTTTGATTCAGTATTCATCCACGGAATGATCAACTTTAACTGCTGGGAATGAAAAATATCCTGTGCTGGAATGACAATTTGAAATCTTGAATCCAAAGTCTAATTTTAGGTACATCTACTGGAGAGGAAAAAAGTATTTAAAGGACGCTATTCCTAGATCATTTCTGGATATTCGTGGCATTGAAGCAATGTAGGCCCGCGGGTGACAATCATGTGGAATTCAACAACTCATTTGCAGAAGACGCCCAGTTATGTGGAAAGAAATCTAAACCTCAACAAAACTCAGATCTTGAGTACTGAAAACCATTTAATGGGAATCACGTCCAATAGAAATACAGTAGAAATAATTACACCAAATAAAAACACATTTTTCCATAATGCAGTGTGTGGTTTAATGGGTTTGTCAGCTGTTCTGTGATGTTGTTGTCAAGAGGTGTTTCCACGTGGATGGTGCTTTTAGAAAGTGATGTATCATTAACAGCTTGTCTGGTCTATTTAAATGGCCCATGAGAGGTCGTAGTCACATTGCCACAGTTTGGGATTAAGAGTTGGAGACCTATTGGAAATATTACATAATTGGAAAATTGGCTTGAAGTTTGGGGTGTGAAAGGAATTTTTATCTTTAGCACATACCTAACCTTACACTTTACTGACAATTGTTTATTTTTCAAGACATATTATGTAGCTGTGGCCTAGAATTTGAATCGTTTGATATTTAGTTTTTTCCTCTCAATGAATGATTTATTAAGGTTAGTTACCTTACAATAAAAGTGATATTAACAGATCTATTTTTGTACACAAAACTTATGGAAAGTACACATTTTTCTTGCGTACTACAGTGAGGCTAACTTGTTTGTGGTCTCTTGGAGAGAGGCATTTACTAACAGTGAGTAGCGTGCCTGTGAGGGGTGAGGCGGTCAGGCTGCACAGAGGACCGGAGTCATTCCTATGACTTAATATGACACCACTTGCACTAAGACATCGACAGCTGCACATGCACATGCTTTCCATTCTGTTTGTTGTAGAGGATTATAACCTGATAAAAGGGCCCGGAGACAGTCATATTGTAAGGCCCTGGCCACTACTGTTTCTTGCTAACTTCACAGACGGCTTCGCAGATACAGCAGAAAAACACATGTGGGCAAAAATCTCAGATGGAGACACCTGCATATGAATCCAAATGATGTCAACAGAGACAATAATAAACATGTTACTGTATATACTCACCTCATAACAATACAGAAGAATGTGCTTGGTGATAAACTTTAATTTGGAACAAATTAAATCAGTGACAATTGATAAACATGTCAAATGAATGAAAAGTCAAAATGTATAATACGATTGTGTATTTGAATCATTTTTTAGGTTTCATGTGAATTTTGTTTACTTTCTGACATTTTTGCCAAAATTGAGTTATTCACATATTCTTATTCTGTGACAACTTTTGGGAAGTTTTTTTGAGTCAAAAGGAATGAAAAACTTTGAAGCTCAATATCTCAAAACTATGCAGACAGAAACTTATAAATCCAAGGTGACAATCTTACCAATTTGTAATATTGTGTTAATTTTTTTAATTTCAGTTTTTTTTAGTGCCTCAATCATTGCTCAGGCAATCTGTTCAAATTTTTGTTTTTCAAATCATATTTACTAACCCTAAACCTAATTCAATATTTCAATTACCAGAATTGTTTTAATATACTTAATATATTTTACTAAATTATAATAAAGGCAAATTATGACAGATATATAGTAAACTGATTTTTACTTTTTGTAGGAGGCAACTGTAAACTTGATAACAAGAAGTTATAAAATTATTTAATTTTAAAAATAAACTTTATTTCCGTAGGGTATCCAACCCAAGACTGTATTTTGTTTTAAAGAATTAACCCATCTTAATGAATTGTAATGCAAATTCCCCAAGGACCCCTGCTTGAAACATATTAGTTATGACATTTAAAAGAATTATTACTTGTAGTGACCTGATATCATTATTAACCACACTGTGGTACAGTTAAACATGAAATATATTGTACATTAAATTGTACAGATTAATCCGAAAGAGACTGCTAAGAAAACAGATTTAAGAATGGGCAGACAAACATACTCTTGCCCTGTTTCTACCGTCTCAACTGGCACTCATTTGATGAGGTGTTAGCAGTCATAACAGAGGTGCTTTGAAAAGAAAGAGTCTCCTGACGAATCCTGAACCTGTTACTGGGCCAGCTCAGCTCTCCAGCCTAGAGGATCCAAACATCTGCTCCAGTCACTACTCCTCCTGAAAGCAATAATGGGCCATAATATCTTTCTAGGGCTTCAGAGCCAAATATTAAATGAAGAGTGAACATTCCATGGCTAATGTGGCCACGTTCTGGGCATTTCTTCACAAGAAGCCAAACCCCCCCTCCTTACTGCCAGCTGTCCTGCAATGTGCTGTTGCTTGTCAGTGAGGAGAAGTGGCATACTGTTCCAGTGACAGGGGAACACACCATGTTGCCTTACACCTAAGACCCACTCAAACCGACAGATATCATCTGTCGGCCTGAGGATCCACTCGATCCCCATGATAAACCTGTGTTTCTGGCGTGCACGCTGGCAGTCAGAGACTCTTGAACTTGAGATGATGGGGACTTTAAGTATCCTTACCTTAAGTAAGTCATTTTGTAAAAACAATCAATTCCACGGTACAGTAATTGTCGCCTTGTCATCTTATGAACTGTAAATGCAATGCCAACAAATGTAGAGATGCAAAAAAGTTGTAATTTTAATATTTTAGTTGTATCTTAAATATTTTGCACAGTCTATGGAGCTGGCCAGATTTCATTTCCTATCATGTAACCTACATAACCGCAAAAATACACCTATTCTCCTCAACAAACCAAATTTGAGTTTTATTTTTGTATGTATGACAAATAACATCATGAAGTTACATACAAGAGTACACACCTGACCTTAGATAAGGGGCCTGACCTATCTACCGACTGTATTAGACGGCACTGGCACTCTGTGTACACCACACAGCTTACAATATCCTGAAATACCCAATAAACACCATTCGAGCAAACTAACTGTGTTATTTCATTGTGTGTGTGTGCGTGCGTACGTCCGTGGCTGCATGGACCTGTTCGACTGTTTTTGCTGACAGTAGGCTGAATGAAGGTCTGGGGTGAGTGACTCCAACACACAGCTCCCCTGCAGCCCGGAGAGTCACAGAGACCCCATTGTGCTCCCTCCACCATCAGTGATCATCCATCACATTTTAACCTGACAGCCAACTGCACAGCCTCCTAATCCTGCCAGGGATGGAGGCTTGGGTTACCATGACGAGAGCACCACAGCGCTTCCCATTTCAGAACCTGTCCTGGACAAGGGCAGTAGACACCTCGCAGGTCTCTATTGCTTGAAAAAGTTGAAAAGCGGCTGCCGTGTTGCATGGCTACAGCCATCAATAACATCACAGAAGTGTTGAGGATATTGGCACTCGAGGGAAATATCACAGTGAAAAATCCCCTTCACCATGTACAACATGCACCTCAAATAGCTGTGGTGGTGTCAGTGACCATAAATAAGCCAGTGGATTCATTATGGGACATAGCGGAAGCTCTTCCGAATTAGCATGTGAGCTATGAGCCCAGACAAGACCATTAGGGATTTCCAGTCTCCGGAGAGACTAACTCACTGTTCAGGGTCAGGGACAACGAAGGTCCATCTTACTGAACCAATGCCTGATGTTACAGGTAAATGTACAGTATGAGCAGCATCTAACACATAGAGATAAACTGTTGACAGAATGCTTCATGACGACAGAAGAACCAATTTTGGCCGAATGGTTCCATAAGAACCTTTAACATCTGAAGATTTCAATGATAAAAACAAAGAAAGTTCTTTGGGAATCAAAATTATTCTTCTATGGCATCACTGTCAATAACTTTTTGAAGCACAATTTTAAAGTGTGTAGTATAAAAGACAATTGGAAAAGATCAGCAAACCATGAGTTAATTGGACAAAGACTGATGTACTGTAACGTACAAGCTGACCATTTTCCAAAGCCAGGGATTGTGGTACTTCACGTTCTGGCAAGCACAACAAAATAGCAAACACTGTAAAAAAAATCTGTAAAAAGAAACTGACATTTTCTGTTAGCTGGAGCGACAGAAATATACCGTAAAATATGTTTTTTTCCTGTAAAATTACAGGATATAAGGATATATAAAAAATACATTTTCTTGTCAATTTGTGGTCTTTTTCTGTAATTGTACAGTTTTTGATTGTATTTCAAAAATAAAGTGTTAAAAAAATCTTGTTAAAAAACACAAAAATTGTCTGGCAACTGGGGTGCCAGAAAAAAACGGCAAAATGTACAGTAAAAAAAAGTTTTTTCTCTTTAAAATTACGTTTGCCCCGTTTTCTTGTAAATTTGTGGTCTTTTTCTGTCATTTTCATGCTTTTTGACCGTTTTTCAAAAATACATGAAAAATATGAAAAATAATTTTTACAGTGTAGACCTCATAGAAACAGTTGGATAAGAACCATATTGTTTTTTGCATTTTATCTGAGACATCTATTCATAAGGATATTAAACCCGAGACCGCAACTATATGGTATACCATGGTGTACCATGAAGGGGTGTCACAATATACCGCAATAACTGTGAAATTAAAAACCAAGATATTGTGATAATTGTACACATTTCATAATATCATAAACAACTCAGCATCCATTCAAAATGTTGCCTTAAGAGTTACAATGGTTACAAACCATCTCTCTCTACCTCCATACACTTGTATTATGAGTGTGATTTGTTGACCAAATAACAGACAAAACACAAAATTAAAGATGAATTTCATTGATGGCACAAACGTTCCTGGAGAGTTGTTTGGCTACGATAACTGCGCAGTGAAAATAATATCGTCACAGCCTTAGTACCATGCTTTTATCATGTGATATCATCACAGTAAGAGTACTTTTTATAGGTATTACCATCTGATGACATCATTGTACCATGATCCTGCCAAAGTAAAAACACGGTTTGTCTGCCTTAGAAATAAAGGCCATACTGTCAGACGACAGGGATTCACATCAGCTAATTAAGGAGCCACAGTGGATCTTTCATATCTGCTTTAGTCTGTTTGATTTCCACGGCACACGTATCATGTTCCTGGACTTTCAACAGCGGCCTGACGCCGTTCTCGAAGCAAACCGGTCCCAAATCCCCAGAAGATTGGGGAATGAAAAGAGATGTAAAGTTTAGATGTGTGGCAACAGCTAAACGCAGGGTCAGGTTTCTCAGAGCCCTGGCTATATTTAACCTACTGATCTAACACCAGGCAGAGAGTTTAAATGCCACCAGTGCAGTTGGTGTGGAGCAGTTGTCGCCCACAGATCTTCTTCGGCACGAGCTCAGCTCAGGGGAAGGGATTCGCGCACAGTGCACACATACACCCACGCGAGGAGGACCTACAATACAACGTATACAGAACAGATAGAGCCGGCGGACACTAATTCCAACATGGAGCTTTTTGAGACCAACCCTTACTTTTTTGCCGACCAGCGTTTTTATGAAAGCAGCGAAAACTTTTTTCCCTCCAGGCTGACCGGAGGTTTCGACCAAGCTGGATATCAGGACAGAAACTCCATGATGGGGCTGTGTGGCGACGGAAGGTTGCTGTCAACCGGGGTGGGGATGGAGGACAAACCATCTCCAACTTCCAGCATGGGGCTCTCCATGTCACCGCAGGAGCAGCAGCACTGTCCCGGTCAGTGCCTGCCGTGGGCCTGCAAGGTGTGCAAACGCAAAACGGTGACGATGGATCGCCGGAAAGCGGCCACTATGAGGGAGAAGAGGAGGTTGAAGAAGGTGAACGAGGCTTTTGAGGCTCTCAAGAGAAGCACGTTAATGAATCCCAACCAGAGACTGCCTAAGGTGGAGATCCTGCGCAGCGCCATCCAGTACATCGAGAGACTGCAGGCTCTGGTCAGCTCTCTCAACCAGCAGGAACACGAGCAGAGCAATCTGCATTACAGAGCCACGGCTCCACAGAGGGTGAGTGATGTTTGGGAGATCATGGGGCAGGTGTCCAGCGGGCTTGTTGAAGCAGTGGATGAACAGTACAACCCAATGTACAGTATTTTACTTTTGACCTTTTTGGGAGCAAGTAAATTGAAAAGCTTTTTATAAAAAATGTTTTGTGTACTCACATGGTATTTTTAGTTGACATTGAAATTTGGTTTTATGGTTGAGTATAAAAGTATCGATTTTTCCATTCACTGACACTATAAAACTACAATCAAAAGCACTAAATTGGCATTTTTGGCTTGTTTAAGTTTGCATTTGCGTATGTTTCCATTTATGATTTATTTTCAATTAAACACATGTATTACAAACTGTAATGACGATTAACATTTTGTAAAGACATTTTAAAGGCAGATCAGAGGTCGCCTCATCTATGACTTGCTTATGACTTTGTGGTTTTGAGGGTGTTGGAGGTCCAGTAGTTGGGTGGGGTGACTGACAGTGGTGTGTGTTTTGGAACAGGTGTCCTCCACCAGTGAGCAGGGCTCTGGCAGCACCTGCTGTAGCAGTCCAGAGTGGAGCAGTACGTCTGAGCAATGCGCCCCATCCTACAACGAGGGTAAGACCACCAAACCAATACTGATTAAGTCAAATTCGTAGAATAGCTACTATCGGGCTTATTAGATGTATTTACAATTTTACAATAGCTATGGTCTTGAGCTATGGTATGGACTAAAAATTTAATGTTTAAATGACATGATACATATTTAATAAAGCCCCTGATTTCATCAGATCTCTTGAACGACGACACAGAACAGACCAACCTGAGGTCTCTGACATCTATTGTGGACAGCATCACAGGAACAGAGACCACCGCTGTCCCCTATTCGGTGGACATCAGCAAATAAATGGTTAAGTTCAGACCATACTACGCCCGTAAGGTGAAGAACCATAAAACCTTTGTGGGTATTATTTCCAGATAAATCATGAGGTCCATGTGATTATATTTTCCAAATGTTTCCTATCTCTGAGGAATGAGAATTTCAGAAAAGCCTAATTTCTGATGAAACTTAAGACTGATAGGCGGATTCACATTTTCGTACTCTGACCTTCTTTCTTGATTCCTTTTTTCCATTTTATTTGTGTGTGCTTTATGCTTACCAACAAACATTCATTTGTGGGTCCAATGTTTAACTCCATGGTTTTGACCAATTTATGCTTAATTTAAACTAGTTGTGAATGCAGTCATGTAAATATGTTCCTATTTTCTACAGAGTGGTTTTGTTATGTTTTATATTTTGTTGTGCGTTTGAAATAATTTATTTGGACTTTTATAATAAAGATTGTTGTGTATTTGTATAAGTTCTTTTTACCCTTTTTTAGTCCTACAAATAACAAAAACAAACAAACAAACAAAAGTAATCAAAACATAAACAAGCACTAAAATTTCAAACAAAGTCCATGAAATGATTTATAATACATAAGGTAGATATTTATTTTATATATTCATATATATAATAATTTATTTGTGACAGCTTTTTACATTTAAAGTGAAATAAAAACAACAACAGTGTCTGAGCAGTACCAAACACATTTCACATTGAAAAAGAAAAAGAGAATTTTCACTTAAACAGACAAACCACATGCTTTATGTGGATCTGGAGGAGCTACTCTATACAGAACTATATACATAAATCAACTATTTACAACAATAAACCTTACATGCACACAAAAGAGAAAGAGTTTGTGAGGATGCCAGAAAGAGAGAGAGAGAGAGAGAGAGAGAGAGAGAGAGAGAGAGAGAGAGAGAGAGAGAGAGAGAGAGAGAGAGAGAGAGAGAGAGAGACCTGCACCTGGTTTACTGTTGACTACCACAGAAGAGCCAAGAACTACGTAGCGCTCGAAAATCACTGTTGGAAAACATCATTATCATTGTATTACCGCTTGGTCCTTGTCAAGCATGTTTAGCAAGCCACTAAAGGATCAAATAGATACGATTCAGCAAGTGTGCTGAAAAAATTGCCAGAAAAGGTCAAATAAATAAGTAAATAAAGCAAAAGCAATAAAATTGGCTGCGAGAGACTAGGCACAATTGGCAGATAGAGGCTTAAAAAAAGAGCAGCACACCACAGGACTTCAAGTTTAAGTGTTTGATATATTTCTTTAGATCTGTGGTCATGACGGATGAGAGAGAGAGAGAGAGAGAGGCAATAAATGCTACGGTGATTGTCAGTTTAGTGGCATGCATGCTCCACTAGATGCCCTAATGCCAATAGTGTTCTGCACAGCACAAACAAGAAGACTCACGCAAACATAATCATCAACAATCGCTCAACTCATTTTTTGAGAATGATAATTACTTGGCCACATTTGTTTAGTGTATGAAAAGAAAAAACAGTCACTTATAATAATACTCTTTTAATAGAGAGCACTTTTTTAAGTAAGAACATGATTTGTCAGCATTGTGTAACACTTGAAATACACATACATACATTAACACATACAGTACAGTAGCTGCCACAATAGCACGATACATCCTATGAATTATACAGAAAAGTTGTTTTAAAAAAATGAAATGCCCAACAGATGCTCATAATTTGGTTCTTTTGTTCTAAGGTAGGCTGATCAAGAATCATTTGCTCCCATGGTGATTTTGAAGAAATGATCATTTTTTTATGCTGTAGATATTCGTGATGCTAAGTGAACTGAAGTCTGTTGTCTTCTCTGATGCTCAACATTTCTTAGCATCATTTTGTAGTGTCATTCGGGCAATTTTTCGAAGCACACAATGTTTGGACAGCGACCGTACAAACACACACCAAACCTGGAAGTGTAGCGTGAAGTCGGCATTGTTGATGTGAACACAGACACACCTCTCTGCAGTCACCACGGGTGTTCCAAACACCAACTACACGTTTACAGTAACACTGTTCTAGCAGATACTGTAGAGCTGTCTAAATGACAGAAAACAGTCACAACTGAGATTTCAAAAGTCATATAATAATGATATATTCATCTCCATTTACAAGTCTGATATATATTTCCATAAAAAACATAATAGCATCATTTTCTCTTTTTAATATATATACAGAGACGTTGATTACTGTTTTGCATAACCAAAGGAGGGAAAGCCTTATACAGTAAAATGCCACACCCAAAGGAACAAACTAGCACTGACAGACTACAGGGCCAAGTACACCAGTTAAGTACGACCACCACGAAGACTATATAACTGGGATTACTGGGAAACGACTGATATGACAAGATATTTCCTTTTCAGGTGCTGTGCATCCAGTGCCCTTCATATCAGAGTCGAAATGAATCTCTCTACTCCCCCTTCTATTGCACGTGTCCAAGAAAGCGTGGGTGTGTCATTCAGGAAAGGGGAGGGGCAGAGGTGACCCCCTCCCTCGTCCCTTCAAGATGTCCCCAGAATTTGGCATATCATTCACGAAAGGCCGCAAGCATGTGTCCGTACAGGTAGTGGGAATGCACTGGCATGGAAATGAAAAGATAGAAGAAGTAAAAACTGGTTTTCAAATCTTTATGATGCAGTATGATTATTATATCGCTGCTGTCCTTCTGAAACCAAACCTTGTATCTCCATATTTTTGGCTTTTTTATTTTTTTTGCCATACATCAGTATTATTAGTTTCTCTTTATGCTTGTCAACTTGCACATACTCAAATACAAAAAAATGTATAGTGTAATGCAATGTAAGTTGCTTTGGATAAAAGCGTCTGCCAAATGCATAAATGTAAATGTAACTCAAACAAATACAGCTAACTAACACAATATAATACAATGATAACATAATAAAAAACATGATTATGAAAAAAACAACAATTTCAGTTTCATGCATTACCATGTTCATATAATCCTTGGAATGAACAGGTAATAAAGGCAATAAATGGCAGAGAGATTTGAATTGCTATTAACAAGTATAGTAAACCAAACCCCAATGGATATTTAAAGTGCTTCCCGTAAAGACAAAGCACTTCAAAGTTACATAAAAAAATGAAGGACTAAAGACCTAAAAGTTTAATTTGGAATTAAAATAGTAATATAAAGCCATAAACAGTTACCAAACAAAGCAATAAAAGTCGCCCATTTTACACCATTTTGGTCCCTAAAGTTCCTAGATATGGTTCAGTCTCTTATTTATGCCTTATATAAAAAAAAAAATTATCACTTCAGAAAGTTAAAATTTATGATACAATATTAGAGACTAAAAACACTACTACTAATAACAAAACTAAAGGAAAAAAGAGTGAAGCATGCAGTTCTTGATACAAAGTTGAGATTAATAGGATTACATGAACATGTCATGCTCCTGAATTTTCATTTAAAACTCAAAGTTACTTGAGCTTTATTTGCTCATAAATTAAAAATCTTAGTAATTGAAAATGCTTTTTTAATCCAAATAAACTACACAATCATTCAAGTCAACATGACACCACTTCTGTAGCACAACATGTCTGAAGGAAGTTATTTGAAATGATTTGGGTAAACCAATGAATCGGTCACAATAAGACCTGGAACATGGAGCAAAAAACATAATAACGTTGATTTTGATGTCATGTTGACTGTAACCTAACAAGAAGCCAAGAGGCTGCGGTGAACAGCTTACCTGTTAGTGTGAGTACAGTGATTAGTAAAAGCAAGTTAGCAGGAATAAGTCCTGACAGCTGATGGGTCTAGTCTCTGCGGGGCCGGCGGCCCGGCTGCTGAACCACAGAGACAGAAAAAAAAACATGCAGTGAGTTATGGACCCATGTCCATTTTAACACATGCGTTCACAGCATACACGTTTTGCATCTGAAGAAATTAGTTTTGTAAGACACATTCTGTAGCCGATAGCAAAGGCACTTGTTGTTAGTACTGTACCGCCATCATTAAAGTGCTAATGGTAAGTCTGAACTCATTTCACCCCTGTCCCCCCACACTACCTTCTGGTTGCAGCTGCTTTTTGGGCACAGCAGTCATGGAATGGGGAATGGACATGGTGTTGAGGCGGAAGCCAGCAGGAAGAGTCTCTATGGAGCCTGGCATCATACCCAGACCCTGGCCGTCCCTCGGCCTGAAACGCTTACGCCACGATGGAGACCTTCGGAATGACTTGTCATCGCACTGTGATGACATCACAACAACTGGGTTTAGTGATCCAATTGTATTATTTAAATTACGCCAACAGCAGTGAATGTCAATGTGAATTTCACCCCATTTAAAACACACAGTGGAGCGTTTCATTTACCTCTTCTAGACGCCGGTCCGTCCCCAATGCTAAGAGATTGTTGAACTCCCTTTCTACAATCTGCCTGGCCTGGGAGACACATCAAACATACAGGACTTTGCTGAAATATGCTAAACAACCATATCAATTGAAAAAGTAATCTTGAACATCATAGAATAATATCCAGAAACCATTACTGACAACATTAAATTGCTATTCAAACATCAGTGTGTTCCTCACCTGAGTGTTCTGCATGGGAATCTGTAGAATGAGGGCCAAGCTGCAGAAATCAAATGTCTCGTCGAGGGCGATAAGAGCTCCGTGCACGCCGCTTTCCGAAAGGTTATTACTGTAATCCTTCAGGCCGATATTCTGAACCCACTGCATCACTTGATCATTGGTCCACACCAGGGTATCTGGAGGTAAAAAAACAGTACTAAAATGTAATATGACCTCAGAAAAACACTTTTTCAAAATGGCTGATTGGTTGGTTACTTTACGAAAGAAAACTACACCCCTCTTAAAGGGACAGTTCACCCAAAAATGCATAATTTATTCACATTCATGTCATGTCAATCCTGTATGACTTTCTTTCTTCTGCAGAACTCAAAAGAAGATATTCTGAAGAACATTGGTAGCCAAATAGCACTGGCCCCAATTGACTTCCATTGTATGGACACAAAACCACTGAGACATTTCTCAAAATATCTTCTTTTGTGTTTCAAATAAAAAGTCATATACACATTTTAAAAGACACGAAGGTAAATACATTATGACAGAATTTTCATTCGTTTTTGGGTGAACTATCCCTTTAAATAGTTCAATAATAATATTAAATCCAAACTACATAATGTAGCCTATATGAACAGTGTTTGTCAAATAGTACCAAAGTTCTGATTCAACAGAGTGGTGTCAAATACAAATGAATCATTTTGACAAAAACTTGACAAATACAAATAAATGTGACCCTGGACCACAAAACCAGTCTTAAGTAGCACAGGAACATTGTAGCAATAGTATGGTACATGGTATGGGTCAAAATTATCGATTTTTCTTTTATGCCAAAAATCATTAGGATATTAAGTAAAGTTCATGTTCCATGAAGATATTTAGTAAATTTCCTACCCTAAATATATCAAAACTATATTTTTGTAAGTAATATGCTATGCTAAGGACAACTTTAAAGGCGATTTTCTCAAAATTTAGATTTTTTTGAACCCTCAGATTCCAGAATTTCAAATAGTTGTATCGCGGCCAAATATCGTCCTATCCTAACAAACCATATTCATGCGGCTTTCAGATCATGTAAAAATCTCAATTTCGAAAAACTGACCCCTTGTTGTCACAAATATCATCATAAATATCATCTTAATATTAAAATAATGATACTTTGACATGCCCACCTCCATTACCGTGCAGTAAAAATCAACAAAGCAAAGGAGCGGCGTAAACAACAATGTTCAGAAATATCTGTATTTAGGTAACAGTATATGTGCAGTGTGATCATTTTGCACAGCTGGTCAGCCTGCTTTCAATCCTGCGCATAATGTGCATAAGTGTGTGTGTCTTAAGCAGTTGGTGCGTGTGTGTCTTTAACGAAGAAGATGAAAGATTTGAAAAAGCTCCGACAGCTGTGTCAAGTTCAAGTGTTATGCTGAAGTTCAGCCGGGCGCCGTCCCTTTAAATGGATTTGACACTAAAAAGCTCAGCTGTTGACCTCATGCATTCCTCCCCCTACAAAATACACGCACTGGGTATGGCCACTAGATAGTGCTCTTCTCTTCAAAACTGAATCCAAAAAGCATAAAAATATTTGATTATATAAATAATTTATATTTATATAATAATTTGCTACAAAACATAAACAATAATTTACTCATACCTTTTATGTCATGCTGAAAATCTTCTCTTCTGCGTTCTAACTCTTTCCTGTCATAGTTAAGTCTTTTTAAACACATGATGCCATAGTGCAAACTTGTCCTGTTGGACAAAAAGGCTATTTTGAAAATACAATTTCAAGTAAGAGCATTTTTTATTACAACAATGATAAATCATGGTCATTGTTACCGGTGAAAGCTGTCCACCATCTTCAGGTGTGTCCTCAGGTCTTTCTTGGTAAGGTGGTCCAGCATTCGAGCGTCCACCAGGCACTCCATGAAGTAGCTGCGGTACTGAGGCAAACCTAGACTGGGCAGCCATTCATTCCCAATCCACTCGTGGTTCATGTCACCATATGCCAACGTCTGAGATAGAGCACAATATTATTTTCTTGCCTTTCTGCAGTTTATTTAAGTTGTCCCTCAAAAATGCTTCAATTATTCTCTTTGCATTCTCTATATACAGTATTTAAATATTTTCATATAAGCCCATACAGTAAATAATATGGGCACATATTAGAGTTCAACGGAAAGCTCTTCTTAGTAAAGACAGTGAGCTCCCTCACCTGAGCCCAACTTCCTTCCTCATTCTCCTGTCAGTCAAACCCCAACATGACAGCGTGTTAGAGTATAGAGGAGACATCATTAGTAATATTTTCTTCCTAAACCCAGTTTGAGAGAATGAAATGAACACCAAACTAAAGCAGCCGGGGTGGGTAATACCTATAAATGCAGTTAGTAAACGCTCATAGAAAGCTCATAGAAATCTTGGTACCGTAAAGCACAAAACCCAGCTAGAAACAGGACTGTAATCACACAGAAATATACTACACACAAATCGCACAAAGGTTTAATAAAAGCAGTGTTTTGGAAATGTTGCATTTAAGATGGAGACGGGGGTGGATTCAAAGGGGTAGTGGGCGCTGGGGGAACGTGGCATATGCATGGCACTGCGGGCGTCACCCAGATGGACTAACCATTTTACTGGAGGATGCCATGTTTTCCATCTCCTCGTGAGTCACCCACACATTTCCGGAAGACTGCACAGAGAAGGAGGCACGCACACGTACAGTACATACACACGAGTGCTACGTTTTCAGACTTTTCATCTTTATAATAAAGTTTGTATTTGGCATTTACGGCATAGACATGGCAGGACATCATATAGAAGTAAACGTAAAAGCAAGTGACTCTTACTGTGCGTGAGGTTAGCGGAGCGGATGGACTCGTGAGTGAAACCATTTCCTGAATGGCCAGTCTCAGCTTTAGCCGATGGAGCGGGTTACTGATGCCGATCTCCCGCTGAATCTCCGTGTCTGACAGCGCAGACATAATCGCACCGCTCTTCACGTTGGCACGACATGCTGCCACGTACCAGGCCGGCATGCCCACCCACAGCTGGAGGATGTCAGGGAGATGAGTGTCAAAATGCATCTTCATTATCAACATCATCATCAAAGCAAGTGAGTGATTCGTGTAATTATCGTCATCCGCATCGCCCCGTGATTTGTGCGATTGTAATCATGGAGATCGTGAGTGCCGAGCTCATTACTGCGCTGTGGGAGGGATGATGCTTGATGTCTCTGTACCTCGAGCCAGGAGACGACAGTTGGGCCATCCCACTGAGCGAAAGGAAGTCCTTTCCTCCTGGCATCCTCCAGCAGCTCGTGTCTGATAGAAGACAAAGTAAGGGGAGGGCTTAGGAAATATATAACCCCAGGAGAAAACAACAAGTTAGTCTGAACATATGAAGTGTAAACTGTAAAAGCCACCAAGACCATTAACCATAAAGATAATGCCAGCAACAGTGTCCACAACAGACGATAATGTCAGGTTTATTTCAAGCTTGCGTGCTGCAGTTCATTATTTTAAGTTATTATAGTTTTGTTTTAGTTTTATTGTAGTTTTGTTAATATTTTGAATTAGCTTTGAATCTGCTTTTGTCATTTTATTATTTATTTGTTTATTTTTTATGTTGTTGTATAAGAGACATGTACTTTAGTTTTTTTAATAACTATTAATAACTATGAATATAAAATACATTTGATAACTTTAGTTCCTCAATTTAAATGTATTTCCGTTTATTCCCAAGGCAACATTTTCTATTTTTGAAAACAATATTTAGGCCAATATTTTATTTGATGAAATAAACTTAACAACATTGTTGCAGTTTCATATTTTAAATGTGCCTTTAAATTAAAATGGATTTTAATTGGCTATTAATTGCTGAAGTGTTCGGTTATAATATAACAATTTATTTGATGTTTCATTTATTAAATTAAAATAAATCTACTCAACATTTATTGATTCTTTGCAGAGGTCTACCGGAAGTTAAGCTTGGGCCACATGTTGTCGCTAAAATCTTATGTGAATAATGTGAACTATTGTAATTATATAAATATACACCAATTTCTGTAACAATATAAACATTTATTAATACAAATAATTTTCTGAAGTATAAAATATAGCATAAAATCACATAATTGCTCAAAAGAACATGTATTTGATCCAAAAAAGCATCTTATTGAGGGTGCACTTTGCTCTCTATTCACTAGCCTATATACTATCACTTGACCACGATACAGAACACAATGTGTCTAAACTCTTTTAATACACTGTATTACACACTGTATTCTCTGGACAGAAAATTATTGTACTGTATGTGACTTTAAGAGCTATTCGATTTCCCTTCCTAGCACACAGACAAAATACATTTGGTTCTTACCAGGGCCAAAGAATGAACACATACACACTCAAACAAATCCACATGGCAGGTGATAATTAGGAAACCTATTTTTTCTGTCACATTAATGGTCTGGCTAAAGAGAAACAGTAAGATAAGCATAGATTCTCCAGAGAGGACAGTAAAGTATACAGGAGTGAGGTCTTTTATTAAGTGTTATTTGTTAATCTGCAGGAAATGGCACTTTGCCATCTGATTGATCGGTCATTTGCTTTAATTGAGCCGTGTAATTGGGTAATAGGGTTAGTGAGTGTGACCACACTTCCTGTGAGCTAAATGAGTGATAATAAAACAAAAGGACTTACTTTTTCTTCATCCTGCGATCTCTCTCTGCCTGCGTGCCCAGTTTGCTCAAGGTCATGGTGTCTCCAATACTCATCTCGAAATCTGAAGTTCAGTCACAACATGCAAAAACCCCAGTTATACTTAACTTTATAGTTAATGTATTGACAGAAATGTGTTCAGAGGTGTATAAAGACCTTACATAATGAAGCGTTATGTTTTTATCATCTTAGTATGAGTTTTTTCTATCTACATACAACGCGGGTCACCTTACATGGAATTCATCATGTCGTTTCTACAGTAGACCTAAACGAACAAACTGCTCTACAGAACGCGTTTCGTAAACATGTTATCTCCTTCGGCTTAGAAGCGAAAACATGACGACATCTTTGTCCTGTGTCGGACACCGTAGTGCCTCAAAATGGAGGGGTGAGTGGTAGAGTGAGCCGTTGGTTGAAATTCGCTAAAATCTCCACATTGTTCCTTTAAGTATAGTTATCTAACACTCTTTAATAAAAAAAAATGTTTATTTGCATATGATTTTAGCTTTACCTGGAATAACTGGTGGTGTTATCTGGCCATCCTTGCTCATTGGCTGGTCTAAACGCGCTTTCTCCTTCTTACCAAAGAGACGGCCAATAGACGACTTTATGCCCTTCTTTTTATTGCCCCTTGAAAAATAAAAGTATGAAAAACATTAACATTCTGTCATGATAAAGTGACCAAAACTTATTCAATTTGAATGTAGTTGTAATTTAATGTAATGTAATTTAATGCAATGAGAAATCATCATCATACATTGCATTATATGTTCTGTTTATAATTTTTTCAATATTAAATGAAATAAAGGTTAGAAATGTCAAGAGGATGAGTCAATGATGACATTTTCGTTATTCATGTAAAGTTTTTGTTGTCTGTGATGGTTTTATATAGCCAATTTTTAAGATACAGAATCACGATTGCTCACTGAGACTCGAGTGTGGGCTGCACGGTCTAAAAGAAGATGAACAAAGGCGAGCTGACAGTAATTAACTAGTTTAAAGACCCAAGAGCACTTCAGTGTGTGTGTGTGTGTGCGTGCGTGAGTGTAACTCTCAACATCCTTAAGTGTGCCTGCTGGGTAAATGATCTAATCTGGTTCAATCAGAATGGGATCTTTTAGCACCTAAGACATCATCGTCTGTGGATGTGTGTGTGTTTACCCTCGGCCATCCTCCAGACTTCCTGTTAGTTGAGCAAAGTTCATTTGGTCGAGTCTGAGGCTGCGGGGGGACGAGGGGGGTGACGTCTCACACTTTATGGTGGCCTTATCCTCCCGGGCCTCCACCGGGGACTGTTAAACACACATATTCTTGTCACAATTTGCCACCGCACTTCTTGCATAAGACGTATCACACCAGATGTCCCATACCATTCGTAGTCACTCACTAACATATATTCGTTTCCACATATATTTCATATACCTCAACACCTAATACCTCAACCTTAGAAGGCACTACACACATTCTGAATTAGCAAAGGCTGGTTGGTTAGAGATGAAAGCAACAAACTTACAGCAACTCTCCTGCGGTGTTTCCTTAGATCACTAGGCTGATAGCGTTAGAATGAAGAAAGAAGCAGAAGAAAGATTCAGGAAGACAGGTGATTTAGTGTTTAAATTGTTAGGAACTCATGAAATGAGAGAAGTTGGCATTGAATTTAAAGTAAGAGTTTATTACAACTGTTAGCATTAAATAAGGCTTTTAGCTTCAAAGTACAATACAAGCCACTTATCCACCACTTTGTTGTGAAACTGATCTGAGGATTTTCAGGAACTTGAATTAAATGCACCAGACAATTGTTCATGCATTTTCTACATAGATTATTTGTTCATGAGAGGAGCAGTCAGTCTCACCAGGGTCATGATGCCCAACTCATGGGCCGCTGAACCGGATGTCATCTTGGGTGTGGACCGGCCGCTAACAGGAGGGGAAGAGCTAGCAAGGGAGAGGGCAGTGACAGAGGTTGGGATGGAGGAACGTGGCCGTAGGGTCACGTTGAGCCCGTCCATGCTGCCGCTGTTTACCCGACTCTCGAGTTCATCCGCACGGAGCTCTGCATTTTCCCGTTCAACCTGGATCATTCTGTGCGAGGTAGAGAGAGAGAAACAAATAAATATTTATTAGATATTGATTACCAGATAAGGATGTAGATATCTGTAAAAATTCATTAACTATAAAAATATGTTGCAGGACTGGAAATCACTTTTTTTGCTGATACTTTTAGGTTTTCTATGGTCGTTGGAATACTAAATATATATAAGTCATACCCTTATAATGCATTTACATTTGTCTGCAATTGTAATGCATTATGAATACCTTTAAAGAAAAAAAAGCATTCTGGCTTCTTATTTATTGAAGCACCAGGACTTATCTAACTATTGATTAATTCAGTATTTATGCAGCAGAAACCTCATGAGTTTATCCCACAGCTCAGTCAGTGAGTCATCTTCAATTCTCACACTGCTGCTCTATTCTCATCTCTTTAAAATGATGGTTCTGCTGTTGTCTGGCATTTCGATTCAACCACACCTCAAATTCAAGCTCTGCGATGAGCAAATTCATATTACTGACTTATAAATATTGTCATATATGACAGATGCTCCTCTGCCAGCGCTTAATGCTGCTGAGACAGATCCAGTCAGAAGCCTGATGTCAGAAAAACATTGCCTGGATCATTTTTAGCCTGTCTGACACTTTCTGTTACAGTTTTCTAGCTACCGTTTGTTCCAAAGCAATGTTGATATGTATTTTATTCTGCCTAAAAGTACATTTCTAACATCTAAAATTCAAACATCACTGGCATTGAGAAGCTGGTTAACCTGATTTAATACTTTCTATCCTTTGTAGAACACAAAAGAAGATATTTTGAGTTATGTTGGTAACCAAACAAAACTGGTCCCCATTGACTTTCATTGTAAAGACACAAAACCATTTCTCAAAATATCTTCTTTGGGCTTCTAAGGAAGAAAGAGTCTTATACAGGTTTTGAATTACATGTCAGAGGAGACCTGGCCCTCCCGACTGAGACTGGTCTCTCCTGAGGTTTTTTCTCCATTTATTTATCACTGGAGTTTGGGTTCCTCGCCACAGGCCCGTGTTTGATTGCTCACCAGGAGACTGCTTATATAAAATTAGCTTACGGTTCGGAAAATTCCATTAATATCGGTTTATTAGAATGATCTTGCTTGTTCAACAATACTACACTTTTCATCTACACTGTTGTTTATTTCATCTGCACCATTTGATTTGATTATTTCATCTGCACTGCTGTTTATTTCATCTGCACGGTTGTTTATTTCATCTACGCTGCTGTTTATTTAATCTGCACTGCTGTTTATCTCATCTGCACTGTTGATTATTTCTTTGGTTTGCACAATTATTTCGGTTACATATCCCTTGCTTGTAAAGTTGTTTTGTGTACATATATAGATTTTGTATTTATCTGTAATTTGATATATTTTTTTTGATATATGTTATTCTATGTTATCTGTATGCACCTATAGGGTCTGAGAGTAACGCAATTTCAATCCTCCACTTGTATGTACTGTACATGTGGCAGAATTGACAATAAAGCTGACTTTGACTTGACTTTGAATACCATGCACTGTACTGTAGTTTACCTCTCTTCTGTTTTTTTCTTTTCTCCTGTAAAGCTGCTTTGGAACAATGCACATTGTGAAAAGCACTATATAAATAAAATTGAATTGAATGATGGTGAATAAATGATTTTTTTTTACATATTTATTTTTTCCCTAAAGTCCACTTATTATGTTGTGTTTCTTATACCAAAATTAGTCATCATTTTGTTTTACCTTTTCTTTTTCTGCTCTCTCTTAAATAAGACAGGGTGGTCTTATTTAAACTTTAAATTACTTCTGTTATCGCTGGTTAATATCTTCACAAGTTAAATGTATAACAATCTTCTGAGTATAATGAATATCGTTGACATATAAATGTGGGTGGTCACATGTTAATATGCTGACATTTCCTGACGTCCCAACCATGATGTGTTCAATGATCCATTTTAACTGCTTAGCTAGTGCTTAGTCATATTCATAATTTATGAGTGAAACTAGATTTATACAAGACAAAAGAGGAAGAAAGTATGCACATCCAAACTGTCTTGCATGAGTATGAAGATTAACAATGGAAATCCGCATCTTAAACAAAGACAATAGATAAACAGTGTGCAGGCATTCCTCTTGTTTCAAATAAAAAAATCAAAGGATCAAATCACCGGATCTCTTCATTGATAGCATCCAGTTGTTCCTGCAACATGAGGGCGAGTGTCTGGGCGTCCGAGTGCCCGCTGGGGGACAACATATCGGTTGAGCTAAAGATGGTTTCCCGGTCTTCGTCGTCTAAATCAGACAACTCGGTGTCGCTGCCCATAAGGTGGGTACGACTGGCACGCAAGCTGGAAGGTTGAGATCGATCCCAGTCCTGCTCCACCATTGGAAGTATCTGCAAAAAATACACTCATTGAGGCACAAAAAGCAAGAAAAACTTTTTGGGGGCAAGACTTTGATGTTTCTGAGACATCGGGCTAAACGAAATCTGTGCTTTTTTATTTGCATTTTTAGAGAAAATACAATATACAAAAATCTCTTTGCATATTTAAGGCAAGCATGTGTCTTCCCAGAAAGTGTCTGGGAATGTGTTTTCAAATTGTGCTGAGATTTCTGTGTCGATCAGACACAGATTTCGTGAGGGCCTGCTGATGGGCTATAAAAGTGTTCCATTGTAGCTCAGAAAACTCAAAACTTACAGCAAATGCATCCAGTGAGGCACAAAAAGAACAGAGAGAAAGAAAGAAATGATTGAAAGAGTAAACATTGTCCGTGTGTATTATAAGAGTTCTGAACTAGGCAAAAGGCTGAGCATCGCTGCATAATGACATCATCACAAAATGCACCAAAAGCAACAGTGCACCAGTATCAGTTATGCACAGAAATAATCCCTGCATGCATGTGGACGAAAACACATTTTAAAGCAAACAAGCTGGAGGATTATGCCATTTATGCTTTTTGTTTAAAGTTAATGTAAAGAGAAGGTTTTGGTTAGTGTGTGAGAGAGTTACATATGGAAATGTAAGTGTGACACCTTTGTTGGTTCATCCCTGAGTGCCATCATTCGACCTTTCTGAGCCCGTCGTATGACCCCAGTGGATGAGTAATGATCGCCCTGACCTTCCACCACTGAGAACCGCAGATCTGTGGCACTGCCAACATGAGACCTGAGATCAACAGATAGAAACACACAGTAAGAGAGGTTCAGACAGGTGTTTAATAAACTACAATAAAAGCGACTGGTGTTACCTGGGGTGTGTACCATCTCCAAACACACCACTCCTGCGCTTCATATGATCAAGCTCTGATCGTAACTTCTCAATCTCCCCGATTAGTCTCTCCTAAAAACCGAGGAACACTTGGTTACTCCTGCAAGTTCATAATCACACGCAAGATTTTCCACACAAATGCTCTCGCAGTTAGCCAGGTAATTAGAAATACTTGTGGGAATTCTTAGACATCGCTTTGGATAAAAGCATCTGCTAAACGCCTACATGTAAATGTGTAAAAGTAGTTAAAGGCATAGTTCACCCAAAAATGAAAAACCTGTCAACATTTCCCCACTTTCATGTCATTTCAAACCTGTATGACTTTCTTTCTTCTGCAGAACATATTTTGAAGAGTGTTGGTAACAAAACAACAGTGATACCCATTGACTTGCATTGGTTTTGTGTCCAAACAATAGAAGTGAATAGGCACTGCTGTTATTCGGTTACCACCGTTCTTCATAATATCTTCTTTTGTGTTCTGCAGAAGAAAGAAAGTCATACAGGTTTGGAATGACATGAAGGTGAATAAATGGTGACAGAATTTTAATATTTGGGTGAACATTCCCATTTTTGGGCAAGACAACATGGATTTGTTGTTTTAATAATTCATCTGTCATGCCACAACTAAATAAAATTAACAAGTAAAGGCAAAAACAATGAAAAACTTTAACAAAGGTGACCAGCTACAGGATGTTATACTGTACTATAAGAAATCAGACATGTTCCATTTTTATTCAGTTTTATTCTATACTGTATTCAGTATTTCTGTTTATGTATGCACTGTAAAGCTGTGTTGCAACACTGCAGAATTGTGAAAAACACCCTAGAAATACATCTGAATTAAATATAAACCTAAACTACACTAGTTATCTCTCTCAGCTATGACAGAACCTGCAAATCGGCACGGTACCTTATTGTGATGGAATTCCTCCAGTTGTTTCTGGCAATTCTCAAGATCATGGATGAGTGCATTCTTGATAGGGAAACAGAAAGTCAAAAGAAAGGACAGACAAAATTAAGAACAAGCTTAAAACAGCATGTTGTGTATTCAATGACCTGCTTTTCTCTCTCTTTCTATGTGTGGTGCAGTGGCCTGTCCACTCACATCTGGCCATTCATTCCCTCTCAAAACATTCCTGCCCTGTAAGTTGATTGCTCAAGAGAAGACAGCGTGAGTTTATTCAGTCAAGCTGTATTGGGAACTTTTATATCTCTGTTTATCATCTGCTGTCCTTGTGCCCACTCTGTATGAAGTTATATAAAAGCCAGGCTTTCTCTAGGGTGAACGCAAGGGTGCAAGTACAGACATTCACTCATGTAAATCTGGGATCTGCTGACATTTGGCCTGGGAAATCATTCAGTTATGAGAGCTCTGCAGGAGCAGAAGGGTTGACAGTTTGTGCCTGAAAAAACTTGAAGTATCAAATGAGCTTATTAAAGTTGGGCACAGAGAACCGGTTCTCTTTTAAGTTCTTAACAGAGTCTGACAAGAATTGTTAAGAAGATTAAGATTCAAAACTGACATGTTTTCATATCAATTCCAAACTTCGAATAAACATTGAGTGTTAAATGCATGCCTTGTCCTCCAGTGCAGCCATGCGCTCCTTCAGGTGAAGCTGAAGTCTCTCATTGGACTCGGTGAGCAGACGGTCCACAGTGTCAGATAGACGTTTGTTATGCTCCTCGTTCATCTTCTCCCTTTGCCGAGCCTGAATGATGAAATAAAGAAGAGATTTATGAAAAACATGCTTTTGACAGCCCTAATGAGAACACATATAACACACCTCTCCTCAAGAAACCACACTATTTATTACACATTATTTATGCAAATAATAATAATTGTGTGTGTGTTCAAATTCATATCAATAATGATGAGAAATTGTATTTTGTGATTCTGAAGTTTAATGTAGAAACAATAGAGGGCAGTATTACACCCTCAAGCAACATTGTTGTGTTCTAGTGAAGGGGTTCAGGAATTTATATTATTTGACATATATTAACACAGATTCATTATTATAAATGTAGTTTACTTTATGCTATTACATCATTTCCTCTAAAAAGTTCACAGTTTCTGCCTGCAATTAATACTAATTTATCACATTATCAAGGGCATGCGGTGTATATTTTGTGCTAATAATCTTTCTAGTAAACACATAATGGCAGTACATAGAGAACGTGGAGGGGGATTTTTAAACATAGTTGCAGTGCGATATGACCACTCAGTTGCCTGGCAACAAAATCGTAATTTTCTTCTGGTGGCAAATGGCTTTTAAGACGTAGTCAACATGTAGTCAACACAGAGCGTTGTGAATTGAAGCAAAACTCAGCAGTGCTAAATAAATGCTCGGTGAAGCCCAGACTGAGGTGTAATGTGAATATCAGGGTTTAATTAAAGCTGAAGGAGGATAAAGTGTCTCATTGACTGTTTTAAGTCATTACAACCACCGGCTTGCACACAGGAGAAATTACCCATGCATGAATTATTCACAATCCAAATATAGCAGCGAATTGCAGCTCTGTGCTCACTGGGGGTGGAGACATTCATCTGCAAGATGAGCTAAAAATGTCCCATATTCCAATAACATATGGGAGGATGTGTGTGTCTGTATAGGAGAGATACAGTATATTATGGATCTGTGTGTGAGTAACGCAGAGGTGCAGGAAGTGGATTTTAGACAAATCAGAGTGGTCAGTCCTTAGAATCCCTGCAGGCCTGGTCAAGACGTATTACACAATATCTACTCTCTCTCTGAATCCACAACCACACATTTGTTTTACTATAATCACGATTGCATTTCATTTACTGTTCATATATCCTAGCCCTACCTCTACCCTTGAACCTAAATCTCATCTAAAAAAAACATACAGAGAGCAGAGGTTTTTATTTCTTCTTTGACAGCCGTGAGTGTGTATTAGAAATCTGCAATGGTGAGAAAACACTGTGCTTAATACGATTTTTGTCTTTGTTCATCCGACAAAGTTTAAATCCTGTCTAATGTGCGTTTAAGAATGTTTACGCATATGTCCGCATGCAGTGTAGGCGGTCTCTCTACACCACGAACACAATCCGGTCGAATGCATTTTCGACTACCTCTGGAAATGGTCGAAAGTGGACATGCTTAAAACATTTCACACCCTGTTTACACCTATATTCAGCGTTATCCACTTCTGATCCGATCTTAATACCAGATGTAAACAGCCTCATAAAATGTAGATACTTGGCAAATGTACTTGCGTAAAAGTCAAAGTACTCTCCATCTCTGAATTTAACCCAAAATATTATACATTCTATTTTCATAGCGTTTACACAAATGAGGATGCAAATGATTTTGGGTACAAATCTGATCCCAAAATATGGTTTGGCAGCTTATGTAGAGAAAAACAGCCACATGTTTGAGAATTCACATTAAAATCACTGGTGCATCTTTCTAGCGTTCATTCTTATGTGCACTTAAAAAAAATGAAAATAAATTAAATCAAAACAACCTCAAACACACATAATGCAATGAATCTCACACACTCAGCATTTCCTTTTTGCTTACATCCTGCACACAATCCCACAATCCCTCTCTCTCACATCTACCATCTCTCTACACTGCAATTGTACACCCTCAACTTGCCCCACCCAAGCTCTCACCCTGCCTAGCTCCTGGTTCTTCTCCTCCAGCTGGGCCTCCAGTTGCCGCAAACGCTCCTCGATGTTGCCATGGCGTTCCTCGGCCTGCAGGAAACATATATTAAGCAACAGTGCTGAACCAAACATCTTTAACCAACATTAGCATCAGTCTGTGCAGACAAAACACAACTTTACCATAAAAAAACACTTTAAATGATGTGCCTCTTTCAATGCCTCTTGCATCCTTCATCAAGTTAACAGCTTTTATCTGGTTTAAGACCCAGCCATGGCTTTGTATCATTAGGATCATGAGGTGTGTGATATAGTGTTGCCAACCGGGACTGAGAAAATCTTGTCATTTTTAATTAGCGGCATTAGTGAGACTCAAAACAAACCCCACTGCCTCACTGACAAGACATTTGACTGCCTCTAAAAAAACACTGTCATTTACAATTCCTGCTGATGCTCGGATGAAATGTGACTGCTGCCGAGTATTATCAAAACAAACAAAAAACGGCTGTGGAAGTCTGTAAAGGAGAAAAATCAATTTCGCCCAGGCAGGTTTTGATTGTTGATGTAATGAAGAGCTTAAGCGTACAGAACAGTTTTTGGCGTTTGACACAAACAGTAATGGAAAGAAGAGGTGAGAATGAGGAAATGACACATACCATACTTAAACTTGCATTCTTTCTCAACACTGTGTCTCAGTGGGTTAAAGTGTTTTTGAAGAATTTATGTTGTTTTTCTCCCGTCTAACTCTTGAGTCGCTCTTACCCTCTTACCCGGTTGGGAGATCAGATGTTTTTTTTATTTCTGACAGTGAATAAGCTTATAAATCGATTTCATTCTTCTCATAAGCCTGTCTTTTTCCACCTGCTGCCGGTGTTTTGAGAGTAGGAAAGAGAATTTCAAACTAGTTAAGTTTTTTTTAAATACCAGAAATGAATTATTTTTATGCCGTCAGGCTTATGAATGTCTGCACAGATTTAGAAAGAACATGGTTTCCTCTGCTGCTGTTTAACAAAACAGCACTGTTTATTTATAGGTTTCATCGGATGCACGCGCCTGGCCCAAAGTTAACTTCTGGTTTGTGCTTGTTGATCAGTCTGGCTAGTGGCTAATATTATAACTATTAACATTTTAATACATTTGTATTAATATTAATATTTTATTGTATAATAATTGTATTAAATAAACAATTTGTTAAATTTGATTGTATATTAATTTATTAAATAAATAATTTGTTGAATGGGTTTGGTAACCCAAAATAATACTGACTAGACATACTTTTAACTTGTTAGCTAATGTCTTTAACTTATTTCTTTTGCTTGTTATCAGAAATAATCTGCAGGGACTCTATTCTTTGTGGATGTGTACCGGAAGTTAAGTTTGGGCCACAAAAGCGTGCATGCGCAGCAACGTTGGTTTATGTTGATGCTTTGAAACCGTCTATAACTTCTTCTCTATATAACTATATAACATTGTAACTATAACAATGTTTTGTCACATTTGTCACAAATGTTTCATAAATTGATAAGCGATCTGAATCATTAAGCAAAGTCTGATTTCTTATGTTTATCTGATGGATGACTCAGTACTCGCCTTGGTGAGAGCCGCCACTCTCTGAGCAAGTTCAGCTTCCACCTCCGGTAGAGTCTCTGCTTTCCTCATAGTCTGCTGTAGCCGCTGCTCCGCCAACTCCAGCAGCTCCTGAAGGTGTCGTACCTTCTCCTCGCTCTGATACACACACAAATACACACAAACACATACCACACAAAAATAAGACCAACAGAGGGTGTATGCAAGTGTAGACACCATCAACACATGGAGATACACACCTTTGTTTAGATGAACACAATGATATTGAGATACATAAATATTGTATACCCAATGTATGCATTGAGACACAAAGGTAAGACACACACGTTTACAAACACACATGCAAAAACACCACACATAATAAAAGGACACACACATACAATATGTAATGAATAAGTGCACATAACAATAAACAACCAGTGTGTACAAACACACACACATGTAGAAAACAAACATAATAAAGCAAGTAAAAAATATCCTATACTGTAAATGTAATTTCAACCGTTTAAATGTAAGCTCAGATGAACTTCACTTCAGCCATATTTGAACTATAACTCAATCCAGCTTTGGGGGTTTCGTACCTGTCTGTAAAGTGAATCCTTGGTGGCTAGCTCATTTTCTAGCTTGTCGTTGAGGTCGTGGATCGAGGTGGTTTCCCTCTGTGCGGCCAGATAACGCTTTTCTAATGTTGTGATTCTCTCCTCCATGTCTTCCTTCTGTGCCATCGCCTGTCGAACAGGCACGTAGTAAGAGATACAAAGACTTTTGGGAAATATGACTACATTCAATTAACCAGGTTCTTTCTAAATGCTCTGTTTTTCATAACAAAGCAGATACTTTAAGGACAAGAAAACATCATCCTGTCCTCATTCCTCTCCCCTCAATCGTTCTAACCTCACGGATGTCCCTCTGGTGTTTGGTGCACAGCTCTTCGCTCTTCAGCAGGTCTTTGCGGGCTATGGCCAGTTCCGTCTCGAGCTCGGTCATGCGGCTGGTCAGACCGTTGATCCGCTCTCTGTTTTGGGTCAGCTCTTTGTTGGCTTTATCCAGCAGTTCCTGCAGCTCCACACACCTGCTGTTGTCATCGTGGGCATCGATGGAGCCATTGGGAAGCCTCTGTGACAGACACAAGCACAGAAATGGAAAAGTTATAGCACTTCAGAGGATCACGATGAATCTGATGACATTTATTTATCTTCTTGTTGACAGAAAAACTTTCTATTGAACATAAAGGGTCACAAGTTTCTTGTCGTGTGCAAGAAAGTCATATGCAAGAGCATGAGGGTGAGTAAACAATGAGAGAACTATTCCTAAAGTTGAAAATGTTTATTGGTCCCCTGCCTTCCACTTATGGTTCAACTTTTAAATAAGTTTCTGACTGGGACATTATGGTGAGTCAGAGAGGAACACAGACAGCAAGCTAAGCAAGATTCACTGCAATTACAGCCTCAGGAGTTCAGAGGTTCGCTCACATACTGTATATCACACAATGACCACTCATTTCATCCATCTACTGTATATGGTACCGCAAATTAAACTTCCACACTTTTTTGAAAGCCAACAAACTCAAATGTTACTGGGAATAACATGACCTGTGTAGGGCACCCCACTTTATCCCCAGCTTTTTTTTTAGCTCCAAAGCGGGAACGTCCAGTTCCAGAATACCAGGAGAACTCCACGGGGAGATATTTAATGAGGACACCTACAGATAACTGTCTAAAGTGAGAAGGGTTTGGTTTCACCATATAGGTGTCTAGCTCTATCTCACCACAGCAGTGCTGAGCCAGTGACAGGTGATATGGCAATAATGGCCATTATGCACAAACATGCAAGCTTTGCATTTTCTTCTGTTTCGTTTTTGCGTGTTTTTGCAGATATGTGTCTGTATGCATTTTAACATGTCAGTAATGTTAAGTGATTTGATGTGCTTCTCAACTGAATTACATTCTGGTAATTAAATTATTCTCCACAGGTAGATTCAGATACAGAAATACAGCAGGATAAAACAACCAGATTACAATTTTACAGAAAGATGCATGTCTTAAATATATTTACTAAATTTGCATCTTAACTATATTTATCTTTTATTAAAAATAATATTCAGACCTACAATATAAAAAATAATTTTAAATTAATTAATATTTAAAGTTATTATTTTATTATAAAGATGGGTTTTGTCTTAATATATAATTTAAGCTGTTGGGCATGATTTTGTAGGAAAGTTTGACATTATTTGACTTCAACCTACACTAAGAAAAGTACTTAAAGCAACCTGCAATTTTAAACTATATTCATTTAACTTAATTTATTATTCATAATCTAAACAAACGTTTAAAAACAAACAAATCATTTGAAATGTTTTCCCCCCGGTGTGGGCGTGGCCTAAATGCGCTCTGTCTCTATACATGGTTACCAAAGGGTTTTGATTCTGATGAAATGTAGAATTGTGATGTGATTTGCCCATAGTTCAAGAAACTTTATATGCAACAGTAAATGATCTTGACTTCACTTAATTATCAAAACAAATGTGGAACCGTCTGTTGTGAGTCTCCGGGGAAGCTCATGTCAGTCTCTGACAGCCTAAGTTTTGCTTCAAGTATGTGATGAGCTGTGATCTACCGGGAAAATCAGCCATATTTCAGTCCTCTAGGGAAGCTTCAGCCAGCTCTCCAGAGAAACACACTGTCTGGACCATGTATTTGTCTGTAGGAATCTTGGTCTGTCTGTCTGCTCTCATTCTATCAATGTGGCCGTTTCACATTTTCTGTAATTTATTGTTTCTATTTAAACATTGAGTTTAAAATCAAACATGGCAGACAGGTGACTTGAGGATCTTCTCTGCTGAAATGTTTCCTACATTCTGTGAACGGCCTGTTACACAGGATATGTTCTGATAACGTGTTTTTCTGCAGATTTCTCATTTTCATTGTCATCCTCGGTAATATGGATCACAGTAATATTGTGATACGCAACCTCCCAGGTGCTCATGATGACTTATGGGACAAATCGTGTCAGCCCATGTCTTTTGCTTGATATACATGTATACAAATTTAATTAACAACAACTATATTTAGAATCCTTTATAATATTTTACTGACATAAAAAATATGCTTATATATGCAAACTGGTAGAGAAACACACAATAGGGAATTAGCAGGGGAATGTTCATCCTCATTAGGACTGGTAACATTTCAGATTTCTTTAGAGAGTCAGCAACTGTTCAGAAAAAGCTGACATGCTAATTCTCTGAAAGTTTGGGAGTCATCCACATCATGGATCATCACAACTGTAAGATAATGTAGGCATACCTAATAGACAGTAATGTTTACCAAAATATGCTTGGTTAAGACCAATTAAAATCTAAAGAATTTTGCATTTGAAATGTTGATGACATCATCTTGCACTCACAAGCGTATCCAAATTGTTGTCCATTACCACAGGTTTACTCTAATTCTGACTTAGCAAAAGCGAACTGTGCATTCATAGCTGTGAAGTAAACTAAAGGTTATCGGCTGTTTAAAGAGTAAGAATGGATCCCATTCCAACTTGCTGTTTTAAAAAGGAAATTTGTCAATAAAGGACAGAAAATCACACCTTCAAACTCTAAATGTAAAAATAAAGAATAGCAGGCACTACTATACCTTGTTTTTGGATGCAAAGGCAAAGCACACAATCAATACTGCTGCATTAAACACATTCTCTTATTACAGACCACAAATCAATAGCATTTAAGACACATTTATAAAACATAAGGTTATATTTAACCAATGAACATGTTCCAAGATTGCAGAATTTCTTATATTGACTAGACTTCTGTTGGCTGGCTGCTTAAAGTGACTCAAAAGCAAGAGACAATTTAGCAGCCCGCGCTCAAGGTTGAAGGGCAGAAATACTTGGCGCATAATCAATGCTGTTTATTTCTCAGGAGCTGGGAAAATACCATCTGTAAGAGAGGTAATAGAGCAGAAGGAATCCTTTTTGGATCGGGAGCTGATAAACAACGGCAAGGTGTAACTAATGACCAAATGTATGGTGTAATAAATTGGCTAGCTTGGAAATGTGTGGACACAACTGAACTTCATTCATTATAGAATGAAGTGCAGTGTGTCTGGGTTTATATGTCTGGGATTTCACCTAAATGTATATACTGTAATGATAATTCAACTAAAGCAAATAAATGCACATACCTTCCATGTAGGTTTAGAGCCATCCATCCTTTCCACACCATCCCCCTCTGATCGTCCATCCTTCCTCTGTCTCAACATAACCACCTAGAGATGAACAAACAGGTCACTTTAATAATGCTTTACATCTGGGGGTAAACAAACCCACTACACAACATCAAAAGTAAATGCAAGGTTTTCAACATTCAAGGTTTGCAACATGACTGGTAACTGCTTCCACAACAGAGGCTGCGATGCACTTGCTTTGGGTGTTTTCCACCTGCCCGTTATAAAGATGTACTTTTTGGTGCTAGGAAATTTTAAAATGTTCATTTTAATACCATCTGAGCACTGTTCCTTTTTTCTTCAGATGGGTTGGGGAGTCTTGTGGGAGATAAGACAACTCATTTTTCAGAATGAACATATTGTGCTTAAAAGCAGCATGTTATTAATGTATTAATGTGACACTGGTGGCCCATTTGTATTTGAATCCTCACATTTCAGGCCCAATGAAAGTTGGAGGGAGACAATTAAAATATGTACACATTCATTTGTACGTCAGTATTTAAATGGGGGTATCTGATCTGCATAATCACAAGGCTCTCTTTATTACAGCTCATAATATTTGAAGAATTAGAGGAGACTGACTGACTGAGGCTGACTGAGTCTTAGGGACACAGTTTAGTTATTGTCTCTGAAAACAAATACTGAGCAACATTCAATCATAAAAACAGACTGAAGATTTCATAGCATTACATTGTTTTTATTTAAGAAGAAGACAAAAAAAGAAATAAAGAAAGGTTGTGTTTGTACCGAGGCAGCAGAATTTTGTCATAATGCAACGTCATGTCACCTGCGCCGGCTGTAGCCAATGACTCTTCCATCTACCCAGTGAATGACAATAAATGCCTTTTTCACTATGTTCATTGAAAAAGACTGACCCACACAAGACAGTTATGAATGACGCGTGGATTTATTCAATGGTGGAATGTAAAACTGGGCCAACGAGGCCTGCAGCATACAGCCTTTCTGTTTTTTTTCCCTGTAGTGTCTTTAGTTGTTTAGTTCCCTGTTGTGCTCACTTTAAACGAGGCAAATTTTGCCTGTGAACTTCGGTGACTGTGCCTTTATAGTCTCAATAGCTGGGTTTTCATCATAGACTGTATAAAACATGGAAGTAGTGTCCGTGATGTCACCCGTAGGTTTGTGAAGAGCAATTTTGAAGCCTAAAGTGGGCGGAGCCGGTCATCGGCATCATGGCAGCGCGTCACTCCCGAATAATTGAAAATGGGCAAAGAGGCGGGACGTGGGTGGAGCTGAGGCTAGTAATGACTATTCGGTTGTTTAGTCTGACGTCACGAACCACCATATATGGTTTGAGTCCAAACACTCAGATGCCATAGGCAAACCGCAAGCTGGAAAACCGCAATTCTATACTTTATCTCCATAACGAAATATCTCCATATATTTTCTTTTTCAGTATTTGCTATTTCCATGGAAACATAGCTATTGTCTCACTCAAAAGCAGATGCAGTGAACTGCTGCAAACTCATACAGTTTCAGAAAAGGAAAGAAAAACTACTATACATTTATTAAGACATATGAATACTATATAAAGTTGTAGTCACTGAAGCTTTATGCAAGATTTTTTAACCCTTGTCAAGCCCCAAATTACTGTTTGTTACCATACTGCATGAGAAAAAAACAGCTACTAATCTCAATTGACAGTCTATTGGCAGGTGTGGCCAACTTTATTTCGGACCCTGGCTGTGTATAATTGTGTTGTCAATGCTAACCTTCTTACTAATGTAAATCTACAGTGTGTCAAGTGCATTTGCTCCGCTTGAACCACTAGTGACATGTGAGAGATGGAAGTAGACAGCGTGTGAAGACTGACAGCAGGGGCAGATGGTCACTGCACAGATGTTATTGAGATCAGCAAATCTATACAGTACACACGCATACCTCAGCACACACACACACACACACACACACATACATGCGTGTGCATGCTCATAGCAGCAGTACCTCTTGAGTGGCGGCTGTCAGCTGTCCTTCTAATGTAGTTACTCTTTCAAGAGCCACACGTAACCTTTCACGCACCTGTGCAAAGTGAAAACAAAAGGCACTTAAATAACAAAATATACACATGGCAAACCCCCCCCCCACACTCTCCATTCAACTAGTCATGGCACCGGTCCTCATTCTTTATGTTACACACTCGTTGCCAATTTCACACCACTGACAGATTGAAACTAGCAAATGTTTTAGTTTGATACTCTGAGGGGTTGACATACTAAACCAGAGGATCAAACCCATGATCTTGCCGTTGCTAGTGACTGCAAACTGCACTGCATTATAGTATTTGTGTGCAACTTGTAACATATAAAACAACTTGTTCTCTTACTTTCTCATCCAGGGCTTTATGATGCTCAAAGAGAGATTTAAGAGCCTTGAGCACCTCCACCTCACTGGACACCCCGGAGGGCGGAGGAGCCTGCCTCTTCACCACAGTCATCCTCAGCGAACGCTCGTGACGAGACACCAGACACTCCAAGTGCTCCAGAAGAAGCTGTAGAACAACACAAAGATGCAAAAACATGTGCATGTGCGTGTTAGAGGGATAGTTCACCCAAAAATACAATTTTGTCCTCTGTGGAACACAAAAGAAGACATTTTGAGAAATGTCTCAGTGTCTATACAATTGAAGTCAACAGGGGCCAATGTTTTTGGTTACAAATGTTCTTTAAATATCTTCTTTTGTGTTCTGCTGAAGAAAGTTTGGAATGACAAAATACTTTTTATTTTGAGTGAACTATCGCTTTAAGTTCTGTAGAACCTTGAGGTAGAGCAGAATGCAGATTACAGTATTTTCAATAAGGAATTACTTCAGTGCACATTATTATATTCTTTGAAAAGATTATCTCGTTCAAATTACTACCAGCAAAAGTTCAAGAAAAAAAACTTTACTGTTCTACTGAAGAAACAATGTCACCCAGATCTTAGAAGGCCTGAGGCATTTTGATATACTAATGCTTTTATTTACAACAGTTTGTACAAAAACAGAGATAAAAATGTGACCTTGGAACACAAGTAGCACGTGTATATTTGTAGCAATAGCCAACCATACATGATCGTAGCTCCATTGGTGACAATGGCTTTAAGATCAACTTCAGGTTACTTGGTTAAGATTTCTCCTCATGTTTTAGGCAATTTGTCATAATAAGCTTTAAAATTAGTTTGTCAGATGGCAGCTAAAAAACTAGCAGCATGTTCTGTCATTTGGCACAATTATGCATGTGCACGCTGGATGTTTTCAGTTCACAAACCATACATCAATGAAAACGTTGCGAAGATGAACCTGAAAGCTGAAATCCTAAGCTTTACATAGATACCAGACTTGAAGCAAACCTGCCAAGAACTGCAGAGTAAGAGTTGTTGTATCATGATAGATCACAGCAGTGCCCATTTAAAAATGTTTATTTTTAGCAATTAAATGACAGATAAGGCTAATAAGTGGACTGTCCTGACTTTATCTGGCCGTCTGGTCATCCATAAACACAATCTGGTAAACTTACCCTGGTATTGTTTCTCTCTGCTTTAAGCTCGGAAATCTCCTCCTCTTTTTCTAACAGCTGCTCTCGACACAGATTCAGCTCCTTGGTCAGGGTAGCAAACTCCTGTTCGGACAGAGAGAAAGAGAGAGAGGGAGGGAGAGAGAGATTAACTTGTTTCTTATATATAACGCATGCTAATATACTATTACTCAACTAAAACTCAAATATCTTAATGTGTTTTAATAGACATGTTATTATATGACTGTTATTTCAGGGATGTATTGATTCACACATGGAACAACAAGCACTCAGTCATCCATAGACCTCGTTTATAAATTTTCCTCCATTTAATGTCATCCACTCATATTTACTGCTGACCTCGACTTGTATAGTCTCTTGTGAATGCTCCACGAGGCAATGAAAATGAATGGTCACGGCCCATGGAGCACCTGAGCTAGTCAAGCTCAACTTTTTGGAGTCAGTCCCGCTCACACATAGAGTACTGTACAGCGGAATTTTGTTGCACAGGACCACATATCTGGATATAACCGCTGTCTTTCTGAAACCTTGCATGTTCAAATGTACTGTTTTTCAGGAAATGAAAAAAGCACTGTATTTTTTTTTTATTAAATACTGTGTTGACACTTTTTAATACTTCTTATTGGTCAGATATTTGCAAAACCAAGTAACAAATCAAGTAACAAATCATTATTATTAGTCACCCTTTATGTTTAAGACAAAAATAAAAAGTACAAAATATGGAGATCGACAATACACAAATCATACTTTTCATATCATTCATACATTGTTCAAAATATCTCCTGTAGTGTTCTGCAGAAGAAAAAAGCCATACAGGTTTGACAAGAGGGGGAGTAAATGATGACAGAAAATGTCATTTTTGGGTGAACTGTCACTTTATCGCTGGGCATCTCATAAGCAGAATAACAGCAGTAACACATTTGGTCCCTCCAGCATTCAGGTGCCAGTCTAGCATGGCTCAATTGCTCTATTCTCTGAAGTTTCCCAACAGGACCTCTGGCAATAGTCCCAGTTAACCCAGATGTTCCTCATGGTCTATTGGGAAACTTTCAGGACCTTGTTTAAGCATGTCAATACCCATTCTGTTTCAGCACAGCTATTAGCATACATAAATTCATACACACTTCACTTCAAGTGTTGAAAATACTGCTGGGGAGCTAAAGAAAGGAACAGGAGTGTCCTTGCATAATGCAGGGCAGCATTATACAGTCTAACTGTAATATGTCACCTAAAATTAGATTTTAATTGATTATAGTGAGAAATATTTAATATGTGTTGCAATGTGTAGTTCTGTGGGTAAAACACATTCTTAAACTTAAGTATGATCTCTTTCATAGCGTTTCTTTGAATTGCTATACTGTCTAATTGATTCTGAATTCTTGCTTAATAGAGATGACCACACTGCCAGCACATTGAGCAGCACGGCTGCAGGGTTGGCTATGATCGGCACACAAAAGGGATGCTTATGAGGTCACATATTTGTTAGTGTGCTGTTTTTCCGCTTTCTAAATAATGCTGGTTGACTGAAGTGTAAGGCAGAAAGGCCCAGGAGGAGGGGGAAGAAAAATGGGTCAGTGCGTTTATTCGATTTTTTTCACGGGAGAGGAGGAAAGAAAGAGGTTCAAATGCAGATTTTACTGGCACTTTCAATCACTGCGGCGTAAAAAAACAACAACAGGCAGTCCTGACTGGCAGATATACGACAGGGAAGGGGTTAAAATAATGATTAAATGAAAAACATGTATCAGAAAAAGCAATCGTATTTCACTCGGATGCTACAATAAACAAAAGGAATTGAAAACATGCATCTGGGGTTTGCCATCAGAGGCTGATGTCTCAATGGTAAATGAATGTGTATCCCAACTATAAAAAGTAACACAAGAGGATTTTCTGTGCTGAGGTTTTGCTTTTGAAGTCCTGGATTATATTGCATTGTGACTTGAGAGCGTGAAAGGCTAGTATTTCGATCTTCTAAAACTTCAAGGTAGGTTACAATTCCTGATTTAACTCTGTCTATCCACATTTAATAAAACACACAAAATTCCGGTCAAACTGTTAAAAACAAATCATGATATTTCACACTCCAACTTGAATGTTTTTACTTCAATCTACTTCTCAAGTATATTATAGATATAGTAGGGTTCCAATAAAGATGACGGCATTGTCCAATCAGAATTAAGAGTTTGAATCAAAATGCAATTACATTACAAAGTGTAAGCCTGTTTTATAAGGCGACACTTGCGATAACTGCAGCAACTCAATAATATATGAAAAACAAATCAGTCAAAAATATACAGTGTGTGCGTAATTATTAGGTACGTTGATAACTTTTGCAGTTAAACTGTATCTTTTATTCTTGGCCTTCTTTTGTCTGACTGCTAACCCAATTAACACTTTTTGTTATTCTATTGGTCACACCTTAATGTTGCCATTTCTAGTATTGCATTCATATAATGGGCATTTCATATTTTTTGTTGTATAATAAATGTCTTTTTGGACTAATTATAGTGCCTAATAATTCTGCACACACTGTAGTTCATAGGTTCTCTGTTAACACCTTTATCATTTATATTTCTCTGTATTCGCCGTATTAAAAACATTTTGTCAGGCAATGGAGATTATAAGAGAATTACTATTTCCTAAAAAAAATTTACAGGTCACTTTTATGTATATATTAATCATGCAAAACAGTGCAATTATATCTGTCAGCTTCCATGAGGTATGAGCTTGCCTTTCAATGAAAGAAAGTTAAACCGCTTTCTCTTACACCAAGTTAAACCACACTTGGCTAACGTCAAATTGTGTTACACTGAAAAAAGAGAACAAATCCAGCTTAAAGCCACTGTTTGACCTTGTGAGATGGCTGTCGGCAGGTGAGCAGTGTTGAGTTCATACAGCTCCACGGATTTCTGTGTGTTTGGTAAAAGCCTTGGGATTAAGAAATGGAAGGAATATTGCCAAATACAGCAGCGTCTCTGAGCAGAGGATTAGATGCCACTGCGGTCTGAATTACTACATGAATCTCTAGACAAGACTCACACATTATACAGAGTATTTCAAATGACACAAATGGGAATGTTTCCATATGATGACGACTTACTTCAATTTGTTGTTTGTTAGGAGACTCTACAAAACCTCACATATGACAGTGGTCTTGGACTTTATATGGATTGAAATTTGCATGTAGCTTTTGTATATTAACTGGTCAAACTGACAAAAAGACAAAAGTTGTCAAGTGACTTTGAAATGTCTGTTCCCACTTAATAAAATTGTTTTAAACATGTATATTGGATTTACCGTCATCAGTTCCATCTCAGATGACAACAAAAACGCCAATGGACTGAAATGCAAAATAAAATTTTAATGTAAAATACCTATTGCATGTATTTAATATTGTGTCCCGTGCACCGACTTCCCCACTCATTCTAAAACTAAGCTGATTTCATTTGGTCTACCCCAAAATCCCAAACAACATTGTTGTCTGCATGAAATGGGTTATGAAAAAAGGAACATGTAGACAATCCAGCGCTGAGAAGTGACCACATCTGTTTATCTTTATCTGCTCTCTGTAAGACAGCTTGCTTAAGCATTTCTGCTTCTTCAGAATTATAGCTTCTACAATCCTGACATCAAAACTATAACACAGTCAGACATGCACATATTTATTAAGATGACAGAACCACCAATAAAAGTGTCACCATTAAAAGCAAAGTATGGTATATAGTGGGCAAAATCAAAATGTTTTGCTAGGTTTTGCTTAAATCGTGTGACCTGGAATGGCACAAATATGATCACTATTTTCACTACACAAACGCAAATGTTGCGTTGCTTAAATAAAACTGTGTTGCGACCTTAAAAATACATGCTGAAGAACTCATATCAAATGTTATGTTTGTTATAAACATGCAGTTTGTGTTGACTGTGTTGGCTAGCTGTGTTTGTAGAAAGTCTAAAGACATGAACAGCATAATTAGAAACTTTCATTAAACTGTAAGCCAGTGCATTATTAACTGTCAAGCTCTACATAAGAAGTTGAAAAAAATGGTTCATCAACTTTATAGATCTTAGTAATGGCCACTTTATTCTCATGTACAAGACAGTAAAACTAATGTACTTGCGAAAACTTTTTCACAGATAGCAAATTAGATTAGACAGCTTGCAGTTCATGATAATTTTGCCTTATTGAGAAAATAATCTAACATTTAACAGTAATTTAATCGTCTAGATGAGGATCTTAAATGAGCTGCTGTGTAATGTGAGAGTGAAACGTCTGAAGATGGGTGGGAAGAAATGCCATTAGTTTTAATTAATCACCTCCGGCTATATGTATATCTATACAATATACAGGCTGCCAACTCATACTAGAAAACCATTTACTACATTTCAGACTGGTCAGTGGGTGTCAACTTTCAATACATCATCATTTTTACAGCTGGCTAAACCATGCACACAATCACTTTTTAATCACGAATGAACTTGTTGAAAACAAATCTTTAAAAAATATAAATTTACCTTTGCATATTTTATTATGATTTTGTCTCAAAATACAGCCACGGAAAATATTAAGAGACCATTTTAAAGACCAATTTTAGTTTTTCTGAATTAAAATGATTATTTTAGTTTAATTCTGTGAACTACTAACAATATTTCTAACAAATTTCAAACAAAAATATTGTTTCTATTTGCAGAAAATGAATTAACAGGTCAAAATAACAGAAAATGTGCTCTGTGTTTTTTTTTAGACCTTAAATACTACAAAGAAAACAAGTTCATATACACTTGTACTTATTTCTTAATGTATTTCAGAAAAGTTAAAAAAAAACATTTTCATCACAGTTTTTATGTGTCTTGTCATGCTGTCAGTCTTTCACATTGCTGTTGGATGACTTTATGTCACTCATGAGGTTTGATTTTGTGGGAATTTAACAGACACTGGACTGGAATGACCACAATACATCTAGAAATGCTGATGTGGCATTTTTTCCGTAGCTGTATATACTGTAAACTGTGAATAACAAATATTTTTGGCAAACCGAATTTGCCAAAAAAGACAAAAAAAATAAACCTAATTAAATTTATTTTCTAAGAAAAAAATGTATTAACCCCAATTTATTGATGTTTAATAAGTTAGACTTGACAAATGTTCAGTTGGGCACAAAGAGCAGATTCAGGGCACTGGTCATGTTGAGGGGTCTGTTCATGGTTTATTCAGTAACAGAGCTCTTTGGCTCACTTTCTCTTGTCTGGCAGAAAGAAAAAACCTTATCTGGTGCTCAATTGACTTCTAATGGAGTGATTCTCTGGTGGGGAAATATCAGAGGCATGTGCTCAAGGTCCTGGAAACAGTCAGGCAGAAACTAAAAACAGTGGTCGAAATGCTGTCAGGATGCTTGTTGACACTGGAGGCAAGGGTCTATAAGACGAAGACCTCTGTTTCCAAAGGTTTGGGTATTCTTTATATAGATACATACAGTATGTGTGATATAACAAACTGACTGAATGATGTTAAGATCAGGGCTCTGTGGGGAACACATCTGCTGCAGGACTCATTTCAGCTGAACATCATTTTTTATGACTTGGTAATCTCAAACTGATAATTCCTACTTACACACTTTCTGTCTTAACACAAAAAATGTTTTTGTCAAACTACTTGCTTTGTATTCACTCATTTAGCAGATGCTTTTATTCAAAGCGACTTACAAATGAGTAACATCACAAGCAATCTCATGCACTCAAGACTTCTGCACACTGCTGTATGACTTTAATCATTTTCAGAGAGTTTATTCTAAAAATCAGACTTGCATATAAAACCACTTTATACAAACAGCACTGTTCGAAATAACACTCTATTATGTATAAATGATATATTTTGGTTTTCGTTACCGTTCTTGGCTTCTGAAAGGATGTACAGGAAATAAACTCATGCCAGCTCAGTAATGACAGCGCAAATGTGAAGATAAAAGTGTGAATATGGTCATTGCAGTTAACCTTCAGTCAACTGGTGGCAGTACAGATGGTTTTACAGATGAACTAATGTGACAGAAATGAACACTAATCAGCCATGACAGCAGTATTTCGAGGAAATAAATGCAAAATATGTAAAGACGTCACTCTGATGCATGACTGGCCAACTTTCATGATTGTGGGCCGACAACTGCCCCCTCATGTGTAAAAGTGACCTCAGAGAAGACTGCAGTCCAAATCAGGGTCACTGCCAAGATATAAATCATTGTTGCTGGATTTTTGGATGTATTTTGGAGTCAAAGGTCCCACTGGGTAACATTGTAGCGTAACATCAAACGTGGTGCTGCAGAAACTACAGAATGTCACAGAAGGACAAAATAAAGAAATAAGCTGAGATGGAGCATGTTAAAGTGATTTTACCACCAATGTTTAATTGATGTTTAAAATCAGAATTTAGATGATTATTTTAATCATATCAACATGAGTTTTTAAAGTCATAGCAATAAAATCCAGAGCAACTTCACTCCACAGCTCCAATGTGGTTGTACATATTTTATTTGCAGTATCAAACATTGGCTTACAGTCTCATATTTGACTGCAGATTCACGGATCGTGTATCAGATAACAAACAGAGCTATTTTAATCTTGTTTTTGTTACATGAGCATCTCTCTGTATGAACTGATGTTTAAAGTTTCTGAAGAAAACCTCATGCATTCTGTAAACAGGCCTCTCACATGTCATTCAATAGAAGCAAACTTCACATTTACATAATGCAGTACCTACAAGTTAGAGCCCTTCAAAAGCATCCAATGAATCCTACCGCTGATCTACGTTATGTTTCTTTCCATAACCGTATCGCTGCAGAGTGCCTGAAGCTGATCTTAAAACAGCGCGTGCATGTAAACACAGATTAGTACACTTCAATCTGAGGTGTGATATCAGTACCATGGTAACAGCAGTAAGAACACATCCGCTGTCATCAGATCTGCCAATGCGGCAGAGTGCGACACCTCCCAGAACCTTTTGGTGTGTGAGCAATAGATATGAGTCTGTGTCATTACAAAACACTCCCTAAAGGCGGGCGCTATCGGATTGAAACTGTGACAAAAGCAGATATTTTGAAGAATGTTGGTAACCAAACAAAAGCAGCACCCATTTACTTCTATTGTACGAACACAAAACCAATGCAAGTCAATGGGTGCCCCATAGCTGTTTGGTTACCAACATTCTTCAAAATATCATCTTTTGTGTTCTGCAGAAGAGAGAAAGTCATACAGGTTTGAAATGACAAGGTCTTTAGCTCAGTCATTCGACTCACAATGTGGAAAATGTCACAGTTCAAAGAAAAACAAAGGGAGTTTGTGGATAATATGGAGTGCTCTCAAACGCCAGAAAATCCAAACAGCCGATAACCGAAAACTGTTTGGCAGGGGCACACAAGTATAAATCAGTTTTACACAAATTTGATTAAGACCAAAGGCAACAAAACCTGCGCTGACAACGTGCCAGCACGCACATTTACTGAAGTGTATCGCAGGACACGACTCACTGGGACCCGTTCTGATCTTACGGTCCAAATCAGAGATTACAGACAGAGACAGAGAGAGATTTCTACATATATTTGTGTTAGAACTGTTATTCCCTCACATCTACATGTAAAATGACCTTCTAAAGTCAGGAAGCCAGTCAAAGACCCAAGGTGAGACAGAGAGTGACATCTCTCATCAAACAGAATCTGTCAGTCACACTTCAGTGAAGGAAGATGCTGTGAGGCTGCTGACAGATGTTGTTCTGCTCTCGCCAGTAAACTTTAGTAATGTCCAGTCATCAGGGTCACGAAGAACAAGAAGAAACCCAAGGATTTCAGAAAGAATATGGATATGGAATAAGAAAGCTACATCTCACAGACAGAAGCAGGGTAGCTTGCCTAAGAGGATTATGGGTAGCCAGAGTTGAAGTGAGCCTCTAAACCAGCAACAGAAATTTTCAGGTGATGTGACATAACATGACCAAGGGAACAGTCACATCGACACCATCGGTTCTTCTGTGAGCTGTCTGGAGTTTCATTCTTTCGTGCTTCACAGATGTTACTTTTTTGACAGGCTTGAAAATTGCCTGCAGTGGGATACAAAGAGAACATCTGTCATGAGATACACGGCAGAACACAAAGGACAGCGCCTGTACCTCCTGACAGGACCGACGTCAGTTCCCCTTCCACAAAATGCCTGAATATCTCCTGTCAGCAGTACTATGTCTTGTTTATTATTAAAACAGATCCATTCATGCATCATTATTTAAAAACAAGTGAATGTTTCAGTCTCCAAAACTTGACTTGGAGTCTCTGTCTCTCTCTCTGTCTCTGGGGACAAGCGACAGAAAAAGCTCAAAAGGCTTCCTGCGGTAAATATTGTATTCAGGATGCATCCTAGAACGGGACACCGCATCTACTGTACTCTATGTACAGTACTAAGGCTGGACAGTGCATTTATTAGCAAGACCTAAGACACATTCTGGACACTGAAAGATGCCACTGCACTGGGCCTAAATGTGGATTTGAGATGGTAACAGCTTTATGTAGGAATGCTTAGATAAACTTGAAATGGCAAAAAAAACTAATGCACAGAAGGTAAGAACTGTTAATGTAAGTTAGCATGCAGTGCACTTATACTTTTTTTAAAGGGATAGTTCACCCACAAAATCATTTATTCACCCTTATGTGGTTAAAACTTGTATGATTCTTTCTTCTGCAGAACACAAAAGAAAATATTTTGAGAAGGGTTTGTGTACATACGATGGAAGTCAATGGGGACAATGTTCTTCATTTTTCAAAATATCTTATTTAGTGTTCAACAGAAGAAAGTCATACAGGTTTGGAATGACATGAGAGTGAGTAAATGATGACAGAATTTTCATTTTTGGGTAAACTATCCCTTTAAACAAAAGTTTCTTGCATCTTTACAACAAAGAGATAGGAGGTATATCATGACATTACAATAGTAAAGCTGTCACAGATATGTGCTCATAGCAATGTTGGATGATAAGCAACCCTTGCACGCACGCTTGAATAAACACGAAAGTTTTGAAATGTATGTGATTTCTGATTTACTGCTATACGTCAACTAACTAACTAACAACTGTCAAAGCAAGTCACAAACCAATCACAATCTATGTTCTCTCCCTTAAAAGCTCTACAAAATCGCTCTGCATGCAAATCCTCGCATGTACTTCGACTAACGTCTGTTACCTTAAAAAGTGACACCTCGGACGGTTGACTGCACTTGCGCATCTTAAAACGAACTTTATCCGAAAGCCAATAATGTGATCGCTGCAGCGCTTACCTGATACATCCATGTGCTAAAGTAGATCCCATTGTGTAGTTGGATCTTCTGAGAGATTAGGTTCATCTCGCAAGAATCATATCAGAACCTGGCTTGTATCTGCGAGCCCCCCGCAGTGAGGACAGAAGGGGAGGGCGGAGGGAGGAGAGACACAGAGTGAACGAGATGAGCACTCGGACTCTAAATCCCTGATGGATGACGGTAAACTGGAGAATAAATAAAAGTCTTCGATGCCGGCTCTGCTTCGCGACGCACAACTCTGCAGACTGAAACCCACATAAAAACCAGAGAGAGACATAAGGGGTGGGGGGTGAATAAATGGGGTAGGAGTGCAGCAGGAGGAAAGGATGCTATGAAATGCAAACAGAGAGGGAAATAGAGCATGGGAGAAGATAAAGACATAGCAAAGGAGGGAGAAAGAGAGCTAAACAGTTGCTGGCAGGGCATGTGTGTCTGCTGGCTGGGGGTACACGAAGACATTAGGAGTTCAAAACCTGATGAAAATCAGCACACCTGTTCTGTCCAGGACATAATCTGGTCTGCTATGCAGTCTTTATTTGCTCAAGAACTAAATATTCTATTCCTGTCTGAGACCAAACGCAGGTTGTTTGGATTTTACATGACAGTAAGGGATGGGTAAATTTAAAAGTGATGATACCACTATAATAGATTCAGAATAACGTGTAAATTATGCATTCTCAACTCTTTTTTGTGTGCAATATGCATCAGATGGTCTACAAATGGTTTGTAAAATCAATAAAGCCTCAAAACGCAAATATACTAAACAACAGGGTTGCCAGATCTGCTTAACAAAACCAGCACAAAAGCCAGTTAAAATGAGTCCAACAACCCCTAGCCCCAATATAAAAGAATATAAAATGAAGTAAATTTGTGGAATGCCCATGGACTTGGCAACCCTCATTTTAACACAGGTGATGTTAAAAATAATGCTTTAATAAAAAATCTGTTTAATATCAGTGACAGGTGCCAATAACACTACAACAACACACATTAAACTGTCCAAGCTACTACTGTAACTCAATGCTCAAGTCATATTTTTAACCATCATGAAGGCTGCTATAAAGAGACAGGAATTGATGAAGAAAATTAGAAAGGAATCTATTTTTGTGTTAGAAATGCACATGTAGGCTTTTTGAATAAATGTGACAGTGACTTGGTGGTCCCAAAAGCATAAAAAAATTCTAAAGACAGAAAAAGCCCAGGCGGTGTCCCAGGACAGAGATGGTGATATTGATGCAGTATAGTCTTCTTTATTATGGTGTATGTGTACCATTTTCTATTTCCTGTTCTTCCTGTCTTCATCAAAGCATTGTTGCCCGAAACACAAAACTGGCCCAATAGATTCTGAATTTCTTTTTTTGTTAATAAGAAATGTCTAGTTGTTTAAGGAAAAGCTAGATATTCCTTTATACTTTATAGATATTCCTCCTATTCCTTTATACTTTATATAATATGTTTATTACTTTATTAATGTATAAAACATGCTGAAATTGAAGGTGCTTTCACACATAGACCGCAAGCTATTCTGGACTATCGGATCATTTTTAGATGCATTGTGCGAGTGAGTAGGTTAGCATCCCAGTGGCAATACTGATGCAGGCTCAGATTTCCTCTTGTCCAGATTCATTTCTGTCAATATGTGCTGAGAAGCTAAACTGATCTGGGTACAGATCTGTTTGGTTAGGGGGAGGATGAAGAGTGACAGACGTGTGCTGGGAGTGTGTGAGAGAGATTATCAGGTTAAAAGACATGTGCTGTGGAGGAAAGTGGATGAAGAGAAGCCCCTCTACGGGATGCACCACGGGCAGATATCAGAGGCATCTGACACCCACTGGAGAATCCCACTTGTGACTGTTAATGGCGTAACTGTAGAGAAGCCCAGCGGTTCTAATCATGATGGTACAAGAACAAGCACTTAGCATAAGATCAATAGAAGGACGTTCCAGTGGTGAGAGGGGCATCCCAGCATTGCTACTACAGATTCCAGTAAAAACACTGGAGATTTCAGTCCGGTTGCGACAATGTGAAATGAGATGAACAAAGTAGTGGACCCATGTGCAGTGAAACACTTAATGAGAAAGAAAAACAGACAAACCAAAACAAGGTACTCCAAATACACAAGCCAAAACCAGAACTTCACAAGAACCACGGACACTAAGTAAAACAAAGACTGACAACCAACAAGAGAAACACTAGGATTATATATATATGGGATAACAAGCGGGCAAACAAGGAACACCTGACAATAATTGACACTGAACCAATAAACAAAGAAACTACAAAGAACTACAAAACAAGACAGGAAACAGGAACTTAAAGGAAACAAACTAAAAGTCCACAAAAATCGCGGAACACCGAAAAGGATCGTGACACCGGTAAAACAAAATAACAACTAAGATACTTAATATTAATAAATATACACACTCACGTAAAGAACAATTTCCTTTTGACCACCAGAATAAATAAAAGTGCATTTTCAACTGTGAGACATAACCTTTTAATGCCGAACCAGAATCACAAATAATCTGATATGTTTATTTCTCTCTTTAAATTGAGTTTCTTAACTGATACACACAGGTCTTACAAAACCAGACGGTTTCAAAGCAACAATATAAACAAACGTTACTGCGCATGCACACTTTTGTGGCCTAAACTTAACTTCTGGTACACATCCGCAAAGAACAGAGTCCCTGCAGATTATTTCTGATAACAAGTAAAAGAAATAACAAGTAAATGACATTAGCTAGCAAGTTAAAATATATCTAGCCAGTATTATTTTGGGTTACCAGTAAAAGAACCATTACTTGGCTAAACTTAAATGCGACAAAGTTACACGACCCATTCAACAAGTTATTTAATATAATTATTATACAATAAAACATTCATATAAATTAAAAATAAAACAAGGGCCTGCGACCGATAAAACAGATTAATCTGATTACAAACTTGGACTTTGTTAATGTATGGTTAATGTACATCATATTGAAAAAATATGATACAGTCGTTCTTTACAGTACTACTACATATGTGTGCAAAAGCTGCTTTGTAACAATGCAAAATCGTGAAAAGCGCCATATAAAAAATATATTTAAATTGAACTGAATATGTAATCATTATATTTTTATTTAGGTTTAAGTTCCTCAGCCCCCATAGTGTTATTTAGGATTTAAAATAAGCACTAATGTCACATCAACTGAATGTCCCCACTGCTTCCGGTGTTGAGACGAGTGAGCCACACTGTGCTTAAATGCAGTTGTCAAGGAAACCGTAACACATCTAGAGAGAGTCAGCACCTGGTGTTGAGAAGAGGAGCTCAGCGGCCAGTCGGCCACTATTAAACACAAGACAGACTGAGCTAATGAACACATTTCTCCTTCACATTGCTGTTCTGGAATGTCACTGAAGTAACAACTGAGCTTCATTGCAAATTCTGAGACTTTCTTGTGAGATAAAAATAATAATACAGTGTGTTTGGGCTTGAGGCCAAACTGAACAGAGCTAGAGGGATTTGGCACATTGGTAAAATACATTTTTGTCATTAGACACTCAGACACACAAAAGTCAATATGGAGAGAAGAACAGCACAATGATGAAACTCCTGTGGTGTGGTCTCTCTCTCTAAAGCCACTGCCGGAGACCTGCTCCATCATTTGTAATGAGATTGTGCCCCCTTGTGACTAGGAGGTGTAGGTGCTGATCTGAAGGTGTTTTTTTTTGACTGCTCTTGATGCTCTAAAATCTTCATTAGCATAACGACTTAAGATGGAGGGCATTTGCAAATAAGATTAAAAAAGCTCAATTTATTTCCAGGGTGAGAAATGACTTCGATGTTCATTTTCGTGTACAGTACTTATTTGGATGGTGACTATTGCAAAATGTTCGGTTATATGGTTCCATAAAGAACCTCTTAAAACACAAACATCCGTAGAAACTTAATTTCACAAAAGGTTCTCTTCACATTTAAAACAATGTTGCTTAATTGTACTAACAGTGATGTAAATTCCTCCGGCTCTGCATCACTGGCTCGGCCGCATCACCATAAGGTGAAAAAAGCGACACATTTGCGACAGACATAATTTCCCACAGCTTCCCTCAGCTGTTCTCATCTCCGTTGCCCTTACCAACTGGCTTTCTCCTGCGCCTGTTTTTGAAGCACCTCTTCAGATAATCCCCTTATGCCTGAGTCGGTGACTGCACGGCCGGGGAGCCATTTTACAGCTCAGCATGACTCTGGAGGAACATACTGTACATGCACGCGCACATAAATGCCCGGTTGTCACTGTCAGCATAAAAACCACCATGCATAAAACACGCTGGCATACAGGGACTCCTGCCACACCTTGTGCTAAAGTGAGGTCTAAGAAATCCTCCACCTCTGTGGCATCAGTTGAACCAATTGTGTTCACCTGATTTTACTATATGCAATAATAGCATTACATAGGCTATCGGCCACACTGCTCTGGACTATTACATTACACTAACCATTAAAAACCTATACAGTATCAGCCGAACACTCAAATATGCCCATGATGATACGCTTCTGAAACACCGCCCACCATACAAATGTAAATACACACATATAAACACAATCCACATCACACAAGTCAAAACAGCTGACATCCAAGCTAATTGCATATTTTCTCTTTTCCAGATGTCACATGCAATAATAACAAGGGTCGGCTCTTTTCATGACATCATCTCCTTTGCACATCTCCTTTCCTCTCTTAGTCTTCCTTCTGTGTTGAATGCACAAAAAACACAGCTCCTTGTACATAACCATGCCATTAAAGTTGTCAAGGGGGTTTTCCTGTGCCACTCCTTCTTTTTCTGTCTTTCCACTTTCTGCATGTCAGCATCTGACAATAATCAGTCAGTCACGCAAAGAGACAAAAGGTGCAATTCCTTATTGCCGTCTACTGGCAGAGATAAATACATAAGATGACATCACAAAAAAGCCCAGTGAGCCATGCACATGTGACTGCATTAACATGCATGCTTTAACATGCGTCCATGTTATTATCTCAGAGTGCAATAATGCATTCCGCATAGTCTACTATGCATGTATAAATAAAGATCTGGGCCAGCAGAAAATAATCCTTATTATTGAGCACTGATTTCCAATGAATGCCTGTTCATACTGATATAGCTTTTTGTGTGTCACTCTAAATAACACTTTATTACACAAACCGTCAATTTCATTAGAAAATCTGATTTTAATATCACTCAATGTAATATACGCTGTTAGCGAACAGCCTCTGCTGTGTAATCTAATATGGAAAAAGACAAGGCATGATCTGATACCTGCATCACATTTGTCAAGGAGAAAAATAAGCAGGAGGGGAGGTGAAACAGATTACAGGAGGAATAACAAGTTGTGATAAAACATGAGTGTGTGTGGTCACAGAAACACATATTGTATATCACAGCGCTTGTGAAAGCGTAGAAGATGAGCGAGCTGATGGCTATATATGTGCGTGTTTATGGATGTGAATTCTGGCACATAGAGGAAAGGTCATGGCTACATATACTCATGTCACCACAAGCGTGTGTTGTAGTGTGATGAAACCTTATACTGCAAGGTGGACAAAAGGATTGGAATAAAAAAGGAAAAAGAAAGGTCATGTGGCAGGAAGTGAGGATGGCGCCACAGCAAGAGGTTCCAGACTGCGGCCTTCCTCCTGTGCACCATTAAAACATCCTCCTCATTAATAACATACAGATGCAAATGCTCCATGCTTCTGTAAACAGACTGTAAATATACGTGTATGGTCATTTTTTGTTTTGGCGACCTTTGCTTTCAATACACTTCTCTTTGCCATTGAAAACAAACATAGGCACGCAAACATGCTAACATACTCGCACACACAGATCCAGGAAAGGCAAATGCACACACAGCGGGACTGATGGAGCACCTGACCTGAATAATTTACTCAGAGGTAAAGCCCTGTATTGAACTTCTTTACAACTGCAGATTAAACCTATAGGGAAAAGCACGATAGTGTGGTTGGGGGGTGGGGTGGCAGTGTTACAGATACAAACATACAGAATACGGAGACACACAAGGTATGATGACTGGCTTCTTTCTTTTATATGCAAACTAAACCTTTATAATGTCAACGCTACCTGCTTTTACTGTACAGAACATCCGATTAGAAAAGATATCGTATTTGCAAGACGTTCATCTTTAACCTGTGAATTGTATTCTCCATCTTTACACACTAGAACAGAATTAGGCATAAAAGGAAATTGAGAGTTTTACACCATCTGAAAGCTGAATAAATAAGCATTACTTTGATATATGGCTTGTTAGGGACAATATTTGGGCAAGATATAACCGTTTAAAACTCTGAGGGTGCAAAAAATCTAAATATTGAGAAAATTTAAAGTTGTTAAAGGCGCTGTAAGAAGAAAGGTTTGTTTAAACACTCTCTATTAATTTACCGCTTTAATGATGTTGTGGAGAATAGATGAACCTGAAAGCTGAAATTCTAAGCTTTACATAGATACCAAACTTGAGTGGGTAATTCCCAAAGAGCGGCAGCAGCGAGTGAAGGTTGTAGACGTGTTTACGGCCATTTTTGTTTGCGATTCTGCTGAATCCACTCACAAAAATAAAGTTCTGATATATTTACGGTAGGAAATTTACAAAATATCTTCATGGTTCTAACTTAATTAACTTAACTTAATATTCTAATGATTTTTGACATTAAAAGAAAAATCGATAATTTTGACACATACAATGTATTTTTGGCTATTGCTACATAGTTTGGAGTATCAACTTTAGTTTTGATTCTACTCTCTGAACATTCTGTATTTGAATACAGCTTATTGCCCATAAAAGACGTTCTCAGTTACATATTTACTGTTTCTGTTTTATAACCAAGACACATCGTCGGACAAAATCACCACACACACCTTATAGAGCGGAGATTTGCGTTCTGAATATAGACGGAGGTCATACGGTTGTTAAATGACTTCAGGGTGAGTAACTCATGGCAGAATTTTCATTTTTGGGCAAAGTTCCCCTTTAACAACACTGCCCAGACAAATTAGGAATGAATTCGTCACTTAGAAACCATAGCGGCGGAAAGGATATTTGGTGTGCCGGCGTACCACTGTAAAAATGAAAATACTAAATAGCGGAAACACTGTATGATTTAAAAAGCAGTTTCACTGTATGAATCACTGTATGATTTAAAAAGCAGTTTAAAAATAATACCTTACAAACAGTAACACAAGAATGCAAGTTCTGTCCTGCGGTGGCCATGGCTCATCATTCTGTCCCAGCAGACGGTGCCAGACAGATATATTATAAACCCCACTGCTCGAGACCTGATTTAGATCCTGTCAATATGGGGACCTGCTAGTCATTCTCCATCCAATCTTCCATCAAAAGCTTTGGAACGCGCTGTGTTCAGCCAAATGTTATCAACCTTTCTCTAAAACAAGCGCGTACATCAGCCAAAAAGCATTCTTGCTAAATTCTATGTTGATTTATCTACGCGCAACATTGACAGTCAATCACAAAACGCTGATTCGAATCATGCATTTTGCTGGGATCACAATATTTTTCTTTGCATTCAATCGTGTGAGCAACATGTGATCAACAGTCAACAACATACACCGTCATACGGTTGCATGGCTTCTTTTATCACAAGCCGAGGATACTGTGCATCTCTGCCATCTTAGAGATGCTCCTGGCGTGCCATCCTGACATATTGACCTGGATGCCCACTCATCACCTCATGATTATCCTGCCCCATCCTTTACTCACTTCTAGTCCTGTCATGACTAGACTCCTGCACTTAATAAAGGGATCTGTTATAATTTATTCACCCTCATGGTGTTCAAAACCCGTATATGACTCTTTAATCTGTGGAGTACAGACGAAGATACTTTGAGAAATGTCTCAGTAGCTTTGTGTATTTACAATGAATGGGCCAATGTTGTTTGGTTATCAACATTCTTTAAAATATCTTCTTTTGTGTACTGCAAAAGACAGAAAGTCATACAATTTTTGTCATTTAGCAGTAACACTGTACAATGAAACAACTTCATTATTTAAAAATATATATATTTATCTTTTCTTCAATAAGAAGCACTTGTGACAGATAAAACAGGGGCTGTGAATAAAACCATAAAGCTAAAACTAACCATAAAGTTGAGACTACTTCCCGTTTCACAGCATCACACTTCAGTCTATTTGATTTAATGGCATTCTCGCCGGACAGCCTTTGGACAACATCGCTAACGTGCAGGGAGAGCTTCGGGTTCCCGAGCCGGAAAAGAAAAATCACATCTCATAAATAAATCACAAGCTCTCCCCGAGAGGGAGAGGGAGCTACAGCCGTGGCGCTGAGATCCGCCACGGCCACCTGGAGACATCTGAAACGTATGACTTCAGAACTGTATTTAAAGCACTCTGCAGCTGTGAGCGTGCATGTCTGGCAGCCAATGAGAGGGAAGGAAGCTGAGGGGGGTGGATGCAGTAATGTGGGTGCCAGTGAAGTAATGGGGGAGGCCTGTGTGCCTGTATTTCTGTGTTCATGAGAGCATATGTCAACATGTGAACTTGACATTGGTGCTAAGTGAATCTTCTAAGCTCCTGTGCTGTTTGGAGGACGGTTCTGGAGGACGGCCAAGTTGTGCAGCTGGGACTCAGAGAGGTGCGGCGCTCCTTCGAGGTGATAAGTTCGAGTGACCTTGAGTGTTGTCTGCTCGAAAAACTCAATACAACTGCACAATGACAAGTACTAAGATCAATATGTATGTAGAATCTCACGTATATGGTGTGTAGTTTCTCTTAAAACCATTAAGTAATAAAACAATAAAAGCAGCTTGTTTACGGTTTTTCTTCTATAGCATATGTCAGAACAAAAAGGAGGAAGGAGGATAAAAATATGAGAATTATATCTGAAGATCTAATATGCAAATTCTATCCTTGAGCAATTAAAAATAAAATGTTACACCAAAATGAAATTTTGAAGAATGTCGATAGGCGAAAACCGTTGGTCCCCATTGACTTGCATTGGTTTTGTGTCCATACAATAGACAATAGGGACCAATGGTTTTTGGTTAAAACATTCTTTAAAATATCTTCTTTTGTGTTCTGTAGAAGAAAGAAAGTCATACAGGCTTAAAATGTCAAGAGGATGAATAAATGATGACAGAATTTTCATTTTAGGGTGAACTATCCATCTAAGCATGATCACGTCATGTACTCATACTCACAGTATTGTCTTCATTTCCCTTTACAGAACATATGACAAATATGGCCATTTCTTTAAATTGTATCCTTTAGATACCATTTATGGTAAACAAATTCCTGCTTGTTTCTATTTTCAGGGTCTTAATCGAGCCATCTGAATGGTATTTTTGGCTCAGCACCGGAGTAGCTTGTGAGAATGACGACACAGCTTATGAACACAGCTTCAGTAGTTCTGCGCTCACTCTATGAATAATGAAGAGACAGTGTACTCAGCCAGACTGTGGATTAGCATTAGCATGATGTAATGCCTCTGCTGCTTCACTGCTTCTCTCTTTTACTATGTCCCACAAATCTGAAAAAAAATGTCTGACCCGTAATAGGGGTGGTTTACCTTCTTTAAAATCTCAATGTAAACAACATGACACGGCATTCAGAGTGACAACTTTACATCTAGCCATCCAATGTCTATAGTAAACATATTTGTATGGCACGGTCGGTGTCACTCCAACAACTGACCAAGACCCCTGAGTCGCCGCCTACTGGGTTGGCATGGCATTGCAGTGGGCAGACAGTGTTTACTCTTTGTGTCTGATACCAGACACCACACCCTCCTCATGCAAGAAGATATCGGTCAGGACAGCTATAAAAACATAACCGAGTGTGTACATACATACAGGATGGTGAGAAACGAATCCCATTTATATTCACAGTAACAGGTGTAATGTAACATGCTCACCAATTGCATACTGTTACTAAGTATAGAGCGCCTAATAGACTGGTTGATCAAATAAACAAGTGGCTCAACATAACTTCTTTCCAGTTTGTATGCAAATGTAAAATAGTCCCCTTAGGAAAACAGGGTTAAAACTGCACATTTTTAAACTCAACGACACGCATTGTTTGCATTAGCTGTTAAAAAGCTTTAAGGAAAATGTCTTGCAGAATAAATAATCGCTGTTTGAATAATTCATGAGGTCTGAAAGTCCACAGCGTGTTCACTTTAGAGTGTGTGAATTCAACATTTCACGGATCTTTAACTACACGCATTCATTTTTTATAAGCAATTCTTTGTGGCCACATCGCAAGAATGCACTCTTAATTTGGCAGAAGATCAACCGCAGTAAGACAGACGTATGAAATCAAAAAAGCACTTTTTATAGCTTTTTTAATGACAAACGAAGCATTCGCACAAAACACAAAAATGTTATTTACTCAACCTTGTATTGTGTCATATTTTGAGAAATACTGAAGTTAACTTTTAACATGTAATTTTTTAGGTAAATAACAAATGGTATGGCTTAAGACTTGGAATATGGACTTTTTGGTGTAGTGCTTTTATTTTTTTTAAGCATGACAGATCCTGATCACATTCAACTAATCAGAATAAGAAAAACTGTATGCATTTGAAACAGCATGACAATGATGGCAAATTTTTTACATATAAGATGATACATGCCCAGATAACCATCCAGTTCTAATCTGGTGAGGCTGTCGCTTTGTGTCTGCGAGTCGCTGAATGTTCACACCTCTCGGGGTAGATGGGAGATGTAAAGTTGACTTCAGCTGCCACAATGTCTTGCTGTTTCCAAGGAGACAGGATTTTCAGGGCCCCTGGACACAAGCCATTTGAAAAAGAAAAACAAGGAAAGACAGAGCCAAATGTACAGAGAGCAAAGAGCCAGGGCTGGATTTATTCTGAATGGCAACACTGCGTCAACATGACTGAGCTATAGTGGTCGTGTTTACATACCGCGTGCACTTAAATAGACAACCTCCTCTTTGCTGTGAGCTTTAAATAGCATGTGAGGGCAGTGCCAAACTGTTCCATCAAAACAACACAACCTTATTCAATTCAAGAGGACACATTAGACTACACATTTGCCTCGCTATATCAAAACCGAATGCCGCTTCCAATTTTAATAACTCTTTAGTCAGCCTACGTTTAAACTCCCAGCCAAAAACCGCTCTGAAATGCGACCGAAATGATCCTGCCAGAGCGGTGCTGTCATCATTACCTCCCGCAAAATTTCCGAGAAGTGGCACGAACGCCACGGTTCTGTCATCGGGTCCCAATGAGCACGGCCCCAGACAGCCACGGCCATTCCAGAAGGACCTGTGGTGCCACACATGACCCTTATTTTTAATTACAGCTCGTCTCTGTCTGGCACACGGATACACACCCACTATCAGTTATACACAACAAGAGCCTATTACACTGACAATGGAGATTACTGACGTTATGTGGTAAAGAACATTAGTCACAGAGATTTGGAGGAAAAGAGAAAAGACACAGACACAGATATGTGTTCATTTACAGACACAGATATGTGGCTCACATTTCATTTAAAAGAGCTCACAGGTTTGAAGGAACACACAATTTGATAAAAATGTATCCCTTAAATGCACTGAGTCACTTTGGTTAAAAGCATCTAACGAATTAAATATAAAGAATAAGCATAATGTGTACAACTATTATAAAGGGATAGTTCACCCAAAAATCAAGTTTTACTCATTTTTTACTCACCCACATGATGTTCAACATGTTTTCAGAACTCCCAGCGCCTTCGAAACACAAACAAAGATATTTAGATCACATCCGAGAGGTTTCCAGGCCTCCTCATAGACATCAAGGTAATAGAATATGTCAAGTTCCATAAAGGTACTAAAGATATCGTTAAATTGATCCATCTGATCCTAGTGGTTTAATTTCATTTTTATGAAGCGACGAGAGTACTTTATTAACAAACCAAAAGAACGACTTTATTCAACATTTTCTTCTCCTCCCTGTCAGTCTACGATGTGCATGCTATTCTCTGTGTTTTGTCCCAAGTAAATGATGCACCACGATGCTTGCGCATCCAGGTTGTGCCCAAACGGATGCACCATGCAGCATTCGAGCGCGCAACCCGGATGTGTATGCGCCGTGGTGCGCTCATGAATGCGCGTCGTAAACTGACATGGAGGAGAAGAAAATGTTGATTAAAGTCGTTTTTGGGTTGCTTTGCGCACATAAAGTAGTCTCGTCACTTCATTAAAAGTCAATTCAACCACTATGATCAGATGGACCAATTTATGGTGTATGCAATGTCTTTGGCTTCACTCGGATGTGATCTAAATATCTTTGTTTGTGTTCCGAAGATGCTGGGAGTGCTTAAAACATGTTGAACCTCATGTGGGTGAGTAAAAAAATTTGTAAAACTTGATTTTGGCTGAATTATCCCTTTAAAGTGATGGTTCACCCAAAAATTTAAATTCAGCCATCATTTACTGAATCTCTTGTCATTTCAAACCTGTCTTTTGCAGAACACAACAGATAATATTTTAAAACATGTTGGTAACTGAACAACAGCGGTAGTTATTGACTTGCATTGGTTTTGTGTCCGTACAATAGAAGTGAATGGGTACCACTGTTGTTTAGTTACCAACATTTTTCAAAATATCTTTGTTTTCTGCAGAGAATGAAAGTCATACAGGTTTGAAAGGACAAGAGGGTGAGTAAATGATGACAGAATTTTCATTTTTGGGTGAACCATCCCTTTAATTGTCTATTTCTGATGATATGGTGTGTAAAAGTGTTGCAAATATGTGTTCATGGTTATATTTATTGAACTCCCACAGGAAAGCAACTCAAAATAGTGATGCCTGTTTCTAAATGACGGTGAAGTCTGCAGGAGTAAGATGTAGAATCTGAAATTCAGAGGGTCCAGAGACAGCACACAATATTTGTGGTTATTGGATTGGTGTGGTGCAAAATATAGTACATTGAAAATTTTACTGCAGAGTACAGCATTTACTTAGGGCAAGAACACAGAGAATAGCACAGAACCAGCGAATAGCATTGATGCTTTTTAACTTTATATTGATATGTGCTAACTAAAGCAAACAAAAGCTAATAAATCAAGCTTAGTTGTGACTAAGCACCCCCAAACTCCATCCATTGGCTGATCCAGAACTGTTTAAAAAAGCAGAGAAAGCACTTTTGAGAAGTCAACCTAACAATGAATTCAAAGCAATTTCCACAACTCCGGGTCAAGACTGAGCATCTCTCCAAAGAACCAAATAATTCAAGGGTCAGGGTGCCTAATGCATAATCATTAGCATTGACTTCTAAATTACCATCTATTTCAGTGATTCGGTATGCAGAGATTACATTCATGTCTATGCTCACGCTCTCTCTTACCCTAGTCAACCAGATGTTTAGAATGCTGTGGAGTGTGCCTGGAGTCATTAATTTTAAGCTGGCTACCATGGAAACAGTTTGGCATTGCGAGGATCAGACAGTGATCTATTTTTAACAAAAGTGCAAAGGTGCTCATGCCAGGCAGTCAATGTGCCACATCTACCAGACAGACTACAATTACCTATGGTTCCTTTTTTAAAAACCGAAATGCATTTGACTAAAATCCATACATGGACAAACAAACCAATTCTTTGCAAGGATTCCACCCAATACCACGAATCCTACATTTGTGCTTAGATGAGAAGAAGTCCATTTCTGTCTAGAGATGTAATTTCGCATCCTAGAGTGAACGAGATGATCACGGTTATCAGTATTATCACAGTTTTGTTCAAATGTGCTGGAAATGTCCAAAAAAGTACTAATACTAAGTTTTATATTGATGTGACTTCATGAACATCAAATAAATAACATTAACATGAATCATGGCACAATGGCGCCTTTAGGTTCAAGTTTATTTTGTTCAGGTTGAACACAACCCTAAGTAAATCAGACATTCATTTAAACGCAACACAAATCAGAAAATCATCTGTCTGCATGTGTTGCGAGTAATTGGGAGTACTTTAGGACCCAGGAAACACCTGCAGTCATAAGAGATCTCATTCGTAGTTGTAGTAAGACCACACAGGCCCTGTGAGCCCTTTAAATGCCAATTAAGATGGGCAATCTAAGCGGAAAGGAATGGCACTGATCAGAAGAATGCTTCAATGCCTGTCTGTGCCTTGTCAGTGTCTGCAGTTTACATGCCAGTGACCGCATCCAATCTGGAACAATTAAAGTGCATAGCCCTGTGTGAAAGAGAAAGAAAGAGCATGTGTAGGTAATACTGACAGAGGGAAACGTCCAACCGCAGAGATCCTGCTTCTCAAATCTTACCCTAAACCATCGTGGACTGAAGAGAAGAAAGTCTATACGTCCAACATTGACGATGTCGAGGATAACTATTATCTATATTAAGTCACAAACATGTTGTTAATTTGATGTTTGTAGTGTGCTTCCCACAAAGATCACATAGAGGAGAATCCACATTGGTCCCTCTATTAAAAGAAAAACATGTCTAGAGGTAGTTAAAAGGGAATGAGCATGGTGAGGATGAGAAATACGTATAGGAGGTCCAGCAGCTTTGGGTGTCTTGAACACAGTTGATAATGACATTCATTGAAACAATCACATGTGAGGATTACTGTAACTATATGAGGGCTAATCTTAGCAGTTTACCTATTTTTTCATATTTTCTCTCGTTTTCCATCCCTCTCTGTATCACACACAAGCCGGACTTCAGCCAAGTGCTGCGTTCTACATTGATGCATCAAAGACCGACACTGATGCTGCGTCACAATTCGCATATTATCCATCCTAAATAGTATTCGAAAATAGAATTAGTATGTCCCAAATCCTAGTATGTTGAAAACAGTATTCCAAAGATTCCGGGATGGTCTACTACTTCCGGTAGAAATTCGAAGTGCAGAACGATGCACACTCTAACGGCTGATATAACCCACAACTCACCGCGAGTAGGCAGAGTTTAGTGACGCTCCACTGCATTAATAAAATTAGATAACTTGTGCGTTACTAAATTAATAAATCTAACTATAGAGTTGACATTACATATGAAATAATGAATGAATAAATACTTAAATGAGAAGAAGAAATGTATTTTGATGTGTGTGACAGTTATTGGTCACAATGTTGTCTAGGCAACAACGGCCACTTCTGTTTCCTGTTAGTGTGTCCCAGTGCATGCATATTCTTTTGCAACATACTAAAATGTATATACTTTTCCATAAGAAAAACAGTAGATACTTTTAGTGCATAGTATAAGTGGGCGAATTGGGATGCAGCATGAATGAATTTGTATCGATCTTACTGGGCATGCCTGAAGGTCAAAAATAGCACGCCAAAGAAGAAGACCTCAAATACATTTCTCATAATAGTTGCACGTAAACATGGCTGAATGCCAGACATTTCCCTGCTGGATAGTCCAGCTTGAGCTGTTAGCTATGTTTTGGAACATGGTCGAGCTAATGACCAGCTTAACACAGCTACCAAGCTAGTGTGCCGGCTCAAGTTGGTTACTGGAGCATCGTAGCTGGTCTACCAACAACCGGTTTTAGGCAGATAAAACCAGCTTCCATGTTGCACGAAAGCTAACAGCAGTGTAAACAGAAGTAGCGGGGTTCCTGAGCGTATGCCTCATGTCTCTGTCTGGTCTTCTCTCAAGAGAATGACTAATATGGCAATGATAAAAATGCAGATTTGGATTGCTAGCATATGTGCTGGAGGCAAGGCAGGTGAATTCCTGAGTGCCTCTTTATTCTTTATGCCCTAATGTCATAATGCCAGATATGGATTGGAATGCAGAATATCTTTACCTTAAAAAAGTTGTATTGCTGCAAATGTAATTCCCAGTACACATGACTCATCCGTCTTCCATAACAGACCATATGTTGTGTGCGTTCAGTGAGTCTATCACAGTAAAGAGCACTGGACACCCCAATTATCTCTCTAATCAAATTAATCACATGGCTTATTTCATGGGCTTTAGTGGAATAGGTTAATAGTCTCATTAGCTCAAGCTGAATTCTTCTTTTGCTGCTTGAATTCTTGTATCCTGAAGCCACAAGCATAATCTCCACTGTTTTAGTGTTAACAAGCTAGATGTCATGACCTAGATTAGTTGCCCTCTTATTACTGACAAAGAGAAGTTAAACGTTCAATTCATAACATTTTTGGTTAAAAATAAACAACAGTCCCCTCTTTCATCATTTACCCACCCTTATGTAATTTCAAACCTGTATGACTTTCTTTCTCCTACAGAACAGAGGCAGATATTTTGAATGTTGGTAACCAAACAACATTGACACCATTGACATCCATTGTATGGACACAAAACCTCTCAGACATTTCTCAAAATATCTTCTTATACAGAAGAGTCATATACACGTTTTGAATCAGGTGAATAAATGATAAAAAAAATGTTATTTTGGGGCGAACGGCCCCTTTAAATCAAATGGTGACTAGCACTAGCATTAGACAGCCTGCTCTATATAGGATGTGCTAAAGACTTTGGCAGTGTCCAAAATCAGGGTTGTTAAAGGCACAGTTCACCCCAAAAATATTTTTTCATGTAATTTTTAACCTGTATGACTCAAAAGAAGATATTTTAAAGAATGTTGATAGCCAAACAGCATTGGCCGCCATTGAGTTTCATATATATATGATTTGATCAATTATATTGCCAGCTGTGTACGGAAAATTGTGTTGGAAATTTTTGCCTTTTCACATTCAAGTAGTCTATACAAAGTGTGGCTGAAAATAGCTGCCTGGGGATGTTAGCAAGGACACTGGGTGGACAGTTACACTTTAAAAAGAAAAGTCTTCAACCACTAGGTAAGTGATATCAGAGATGGTATAAGAACAATAGGCAAGCCAACAGAAATAAAACAACTCTGCGAAATCACAGTACACATTACTACATCTGCACTGGACACTGCTAAATTTACCCTAAAACTTACCCTAAAGGAACTTTGGCAGTTGAAAAAGTTGAGAGACACAGAGAGAATGCATTACAATGATACTATTTTGCCAAGTGTTTGCTTCCTGAGGACAGTTGGAGGTTACAGCGTTCGTGGGTCAGCAGTGTGTTACTGGCTTTGGCTGCAAGTGAAGCAGTTTCTTGCCAGTATGTGCAAAAACAGCACTGGGCGCTACAGAAAGACACTGCATGATGTGGTAGTACAAACTTGTTTTGAGGCCAAAGCGTGCACAAAGTTCTTCTCTTTTAAATATAATACAATAAAAACGTTATGTAAAACCGCCTTCTTTCAGAAGCGCCAACATCTCCTCAATGTCTTCTCTCCCAACGGAAATCATTAACCTAGTTAGGACCTCATTAAAAGTCTTGTCGAAGTTGATTTCTTTAGCCTCACTTTACAGAAATTTAATTATTCAACAATTATCATCAAGCATCTTAGGCCATACTCCACGCTTCCAAATGTTCCCCGTGTTACCATGTAAAGTAATGGTCCACGCGAGAGCCGCGCTAAATAAATCCGCCGGCTCTGCTAACAGAGCTTGTCCTATGACTTCTCGTGTTCTCCTCATTTCCCGCTCTACCTTTTGGGCATTCTAAAATTGAATTGCTTGGCTCAGTGGATGACCTATTTAGCATGACAGAGGCAAAATTTACTTGAATCTCCTTGAGATATTTTCCTCTCCATTGATTTTTGAGTCCAGCTTGGCACCTTTTTGGCAACATGCATGTCTTGAAGTCTCGGGGGCGGAATAAGAGCGAAAACAAGAGGTTTGCGTATTTGGGAAGGATGTGGACACGCTTCTAACCCAAAACTTGAATACTGTTGAAGTTAAAGTGTTTACTACTTAATATACATGACAAGAAAAGGGATCCTCTTAATACAATTAAATTGGATTACATTTCACATGAAAGTCGAGCAGGATATAAACTGACTTCTAACAGAACGTTCAGCTGTGGCTGCACCATGCCAAAGTAAACCCACTCTGTAAATGGACATGCTCACGAACGCACACAAACAAAAGCCTGTCCAACAGAGGAACAGTTAACAAGTAAGTGAATAACACAGACGTAATCTAACAACTGACGTGTCTGCCCGAGTATTACTGTCCTTGACCCATTCACTACTAAACCAGTTTTAAAATAGACTGCTGCGAGTTGCACTGAACCCCTTAAAAGGATTTGAAGTGACTTCAAATGGTTCATCTTGTGCATGAAATCTTCCTTGTCACCTTCTCTCGGTCCAGTGACAAATGGCGATGTTTTTATTGGCTCTTCAGGGAAATGAGGCTATCACATCCATGGCTTGGCTTAGCCACAAGGACGGGTGTGAGAGAAATAACAGGGCTGATGATATTACTGTAACAGGACTCCAAATTGACTGCCACAATAACTATATTGAGTGATTAATCACAATGTTGTCAAACGCTAAAATAGTTGCACTTGTGTGCCCATGCGGCAGCAACGTAGCTATGACAGATTATAATTTTCAATTGGGTGTTTTAATTACAGTATACACAAGCATGCTTTTGCATTAGTAAGCTCTTATTATGAACTAATAAAAACAGTTTCATACACGCCTTACGAAACAAACATATAATATGGGAATATACAAAAAAATATAATGCACTACATCAAATAATACATATCAGTATATTGGAACCAAGTGCTATATATTGTAATATTGTTATATATGAACAATATTGTATTTCTTTTCAAACATATATTCAATTATTTAACATTGACAGTTAATAAATGGGACAATATAGGTTCTATGTGTAGTTGCCATTAAAAGCATTTCCATAAACATTAGATGATATTATAAATAGTGATAGACAATTTATTGCCATGGCCGATATATTTTTACAAATGGCGGGTCATGTAATGTGGATAACATACAAAAATTGTATGGTAAGTATGTTTAAATTGCTATATTTATTCATATTAAGCCATGTTTAGCTGCCCATTATTATTATAACGTCAAGTGTGGACCTCTTAATGTGTTACTAACACGTAATACACAATAATTGTTCATTTAGTTTAACCAATGTTCTATATGTCTCCCATTTACTCATTTAATTGCATTCATGTTATATCGGCCAATCGGCCACAGTGCTTTCTTAATATCAGTATCGGCCATTAAAAAACCCATATCGGTCGACCACTAATTATAAATGCAAGCTATACAAAAATATTTTACATTTGCACTACATTACACTATATAAAAAAATCATATCCCAACTCACAACTTTCTAGTGATGGGTAACATCTACATTTTTAAGTTGGCTCAGCTGAGGTTTTAAAAATATATCACTTGTGGAAACTGTATTTTCAATACACTTTTGTGAAATTACCAAAATTTGACCTGATCCAAGTAATCAACACAATCTCACGACAAAAACGTAACTATTTTACGAGGTGTAATTCATATGAATGTCATTGATATGATTTGCTTTAGTACCAGTGATGTTAGGTTTAGGATCGGGGTGGGGCTTCAGTATTGCTTTTCTCTAGCAATTGTACGTTTTGTGTGCTTCACAACGTACAAATACATACGAATTAGCCACCTCATAAAACATATTTACGAATTCCTGTTGGAAAATTAGGTTGGAAAAATGTATATGCTACAAGTCAATGTAATGTTTTAAGCTGGAAAGTTTACTTTGATCATGGTGGAACAGCTTCCAGCTTCGATTGACAGACATCTGAATGATGTTAGCGTTGATGGTGGTTGTTAAGAAAACCTCAACATATGGCCAATACCTGGAGTTGGGCTTAAAACAAGATCGCAACATGGCTGCTATTGTCACACAAACGGTACAGCACATTATCTTGATTCTTCTCAAGAGACCCAGCTCAAAGAAATATGACATAAGGCCATAAAGGTCCTGAATATCCTAAGTACCAGCATCATCTGGCTTTATAAATAATGCAAGTGACATTGTGGCGCCTCAGGCTCATCATAAAAGTCAAGGATCTGAGACTATTTAGAGATTTTACTGTATTAAGATGGAGGAAAATCAAAGCGATAAAGAAATATTGTGAAAGTGTAGGAAACAGATCACCTTGCTTTAGTTTCTATAGTAATAGACCCTTCTTTTCTGCAGCAAACTTTGCTCATATATGGAGATATATCGAGGACATCCATTAAATTGAGGACTTTAGTACAAGTCAACTAAATGATGCATGTGAGGTGTTTTATTACTATCTTCAAGACCAACTCGGAGCAGAGAAAGATCGAGGAGACAAGACATGCTGGCTAGAAATAAAACTAAATATTCCTTATAAGAGCGCACAGTACAAAGAAAACAACTTAAGTCTTAACTATCTTCTCATATATCCTCCTCTGACACCATTTCTCTCCATTTAATGCCAATTCATACATGCATTAATTATATAACATATCCTTAAATACCTTACGGCAGCCTCCTCACCATGTGCCAATGCTACCCCCATTACTTATAAAGGGTTCAGCACTCTTTAGACTGCCGATGTGAGAATGTTTCATAAGGTTTGGAGAGACCTTACCACCATGACAGTGGTGTTTTTTGCAAAACTGCAGTCACACTGACAGTCTAGCCCTGGAGGGGAAAATGCATTCCTGTTCCTGGCCTGGCTGATGGACAGCTCTGAAGTTAATGTACTGCTATGGGAGAGCAGTCCACACATGAGGTTCTGAGCCTCTGTAATATAGAGCTGGACATGAATACTGACACATTATATACTGCAAGCTTTAGGCACAGCAACCAACAATGACACAGCATAATATCAACGTTTCTAAAAGAAAATGGGTTTTAACACTTTAAACGCTTCATATTAACAGTGTCTGTTGAATGATGAATGCATCATGAATGACTACTCATTGTTTTAGGACTGTAAGTGCTGGGGTTTTATTGTAGCAAATAGCAGTAGTCACAGCTTTGTATCCATACATGCCTGGAAGTATCTGTATCAAGGAATACAGTGCAGATCAAGTAAGCTGTAACACCACCATTTTAACCTAGTAGAAATCAGTTAATGGGTGAAATCACTTTTACAGACAGTTTCAAAGCAACAACATGAACAAACGTGCACATGCACGCTTTTGTGGCCCAAACTTAACTTCTGGTACACATCTGGAAAGAATAGAGTCCCTGCAGATTATTTCTGATAACAAGCAAAAGAAAAAAGTAAATGATATTAGCTAGCAGGCACCGATTTAAAACCAATCCAACAGATCTCCTTTACAAAAATTACATATACTTTTATAACATGTATAACTTGATATGGTGCACTGATCCCAAATGAAAAGATTAAAATCAAGAGATCACCTGACACATTTCAAAAAGGATCACAGTGCTGCCCTTCGTTCAGGTCTGACAGTTTCTGTGCCGTTGCTAAAATTCACCCCATCTGATGGCAAGGGGGGACAAATTGGCATCTCCGTGCGCTAATCATGCTGAGAGCCTTTGGTGGCAGATGGTTTGGCAAACCTACAGAGGGTAAGACACGGCGACACGCTGCGTGAAAGCAATATTTCATTAGTGTTCAAGACTCTTACGTGAATGGGCCAAAAAGTGAACTCTGGGTAGAGTTGAATGCAGCACAGCAGGAACATCAAGACACCAGCAGTGGGTGTGGCAGGTGTGTCATGTGAATAAAAAGAAATAAGTGTAAAATTGTGTTTCACGGTAACAATAAATTCAAATGAATTAGCCACCTCGTGAAAACAGTTACAAACTACCATGAGGTTGTTCTACAGCGTCCATAAAATATGCATAAAAACTAGCATGACCTAGAAAGAGCTGTCAAACTGTACTTTCTTCTAAACTCTCTAATTCTCACCTTGTCTCCACCATTTCACAGAATGTTTTTCTGCACGCACACTAACTGCCCTCTGACTAATCCCTTAAAATACTCAGAACCCAACTCTCTCGTTCTCTCTAGAACTCTTTCACTGTTTGTCAAGCTATCAGAGCTTGCTTCCTAATCCCATGCCACAGTATCTGAGGCTGCGTTACACTCATATCACGCCCGGAGGAAAACACTCCGAAGATTACAGACCAATTCCAAATATACTTCCTTAGGGTCTTTTCCCCTCTACTAGAAAACGATTTAGCATGCCTATCATAAACCCAGACCACCAAGACAAACTATTTATGGTGCTTTACAAGAACTACTGGACCTAGGGGGGTAACAACAGTCAAGCCGAACCGAAAAACAGCAATACTCTAATGGCATACCGAATGCCCCCCGTTGCCCCAGCCCAGCCCTGGCCAACTGTTTAGGTAGCCCTCACTTTACTTTATGTTACAAAACAAATTTTTCTTCCTTCACTTTAGATTAAATAGTAATAAGTAGACTTTTATCAAGTAATAAGAGCTTTATTTTTTTTACCTAACTTTATTATTTGTCATCTTATTATTTCTTGTCTCTCTACACTGTCATGTAAAAAAGTGAATCTTGTGTTTTTAACATTAGAGGTGCCATGCCATGAACCCTGACCCCACAGCAAATAAAACCGCAACACGAACCAAAACGTGGCATTAGTATAGAGTTACAACCCTAAAAAAATGTAACCCCATATAAGAGACTTCAAAAAAATTCCTGAGAAACTGTAAATCAATTTTCCAGCTCTTATAACTTAGTGAGCAAAGAATGATCTTAATAAAAGCGATGATAATCCTTACTACACAACCAAATATTTGTAAACCTGGGTACTGCCAAGCACCTCCAGGTGTTTTGTCTGGTACATGGAAGTGTAATTCATGTACCCTAATTCAACTTGTAAAGCCATCTAAGTACAAAGCAAAGACATGGGGGATCATGTGAGAATATTGTGCTTTTTCAGGCACTTCTGTACAATCAGCTGTACACTACAAGCTTGAGTGCACAAATGACTTCAGACAGAAGCCGGCCACATGCTCCGGGCTGCTCCAGTTTAATTTAATTACATGCAAAAAATCTGTGCGATCTCATAGCAGAACCAAAATTATGGATGGAGGCAGAGCAAAATAGTTCATTTTTTTAATCAGAGTAGTTTAAAACAATTAAAAGAACAATAAAAATGCATGTATGGACGTAGATGTAGAAATGTTAACATATGACACACAATTAAAGTGTCGCACACAATGTTTCATTATCTAAAGGCAAAAAAAGTATTCAAAGTTGTGCATGTGTGAGGTTAAGTCATCAAAAGACCTGCAGCTGCTGAGAGAGGGTTCTGGAGTCAAAGGTGTCATGATAAAGATCAGGGCAGCTGCCAAGAGTCACGTGATGGTGTTTTTACACCTGTACCAGTCAGCAGTGTTGTGAGGATTCTTTACTTCATGGACACAAAGCCATTACTGTTTCTTTCTAATATCGAGCTAAACTGAATTTGTCTGCTTGACTAAACATAATTAATTCATCTTCATCTTTGTGATACAATTTACAGTCGATCTCATCTTCAATTTAGGGAATAATTCTAGCGGAGGCAAATAACAATGCAATTGTCTGGAATTATGCAAATACTATTAACCTAGATGCCTAAAATTAACCAGTTTGCTGGGTCACGCTGTTGTCTGTCAGGAGAGTGTACATTTTCAGACACTCTGCAAAAATGAGACGTCCTCCAATGAGGCGGTGATGAGAAAATAGCATCTATTGATCAGGCTCATCTATCACTGAGCGCTGAGGAATGCTGAGTCGCTCAATGAAGGAAGATGAAGAGCAGCGCTTAACGCTTTCATCCAGAGGTTAAGAAATTAAAGACAAATCATAAAAGCTTCAATGGTTGTTTTATGAAGTGATATAGTGCGATAACTGTTAAGAATGGGTGATAAATAACTTTTACTTTTGTAAGCAACATGTTTTTTGCTTTACAAATAGATCTCCAGGGAAAGCAGATTGTGACAGACGTGATCTCATGTTACACACACATACTGCTGCAGAGTCAAGCCCACCCATGTTCATACATACACGCATACACAACACAACACATACATATTAATTGTTGATGTTGCTGAAATGTTTAGGTCCTCTTAATTTATTTTAACTGTAAATAAAAAATGTTAAGGAATTAACATGCATGAGTACAACAAACTCAAAACTTGATAGTTCTGCTTACTTAAAATTGGGAACATCATAACTCTGATGTAACTTGTTTTCCCAACTTATTCGGGTTTACAGTGTATAAATGTATTCCATAATATTGTGTAAATAAAAATAACACAATATTGAAAATACGATTTAGCCATTTTTAGAAATATTGTCACATATTATACACATATTGTCACAGCATCATATAATACATTAGTCAATTGCTGCCTGTCCGGAAAATGGCACCGTCACAGAAATGTCTAGAAAGTTATTTTTCCACCCAATTTATGTATTCATGGCATGAGAATAGTAGGAGAATACTCCACATTCTAGATAAACACTTAATTTCTAACCCAGACTATAAGTGCTAGAGCGACAAGACAGAGCCTTTTAAAATGCATCTGGAAGCGCACCTGACTGTTTAATGATGACCTGCTTCTGAAACAATCTGGTACAACTACTTAGTGGGCACATTAATAAAACACACTTGACCTCAATCCTGCATGAGGAAGCAGATGACTCAGGATATAACAGCTCAGCTCAAGAACCATTCCTACATGTCACTTCATCTCAGCATCTCATTTAAAAACAGAATACAAAACAGAACCTACAGCACACACAGACCGCCTGGCATTTCTCCCTGGCCTAGCCCCCACTCCAGTTATCCCTGAATGGGCAAACACGTTTGATTGACGGCACTGCTGAGAAACCAACATCTGTGATGGACTCTAATTCAAGAGCGAGGAGGAGGATGCTAGCTCTGCACTGTGGTAAATCCCACGAGTGCATGGGATGCATATTTCAGTCAGCTGTCTGCAGCAGTTGTCTTTGAGATGACTCTGCAGAACAAGTCTGATAATAAAAAAGTTTGTGTTAGTGTATCTCCATCTTCAATATTTTCAATATGCTTTTGACATAAGATGCTAAATGACTTAGGGTGAGTTTTAAGCAAAGGGAACCAATGAACAAATAGTTTTCTACACAATGTCATAAACAACCAATCAATATTAGTAATAATAAATATTAGGACCAATATTCAAAGTAAGTTTCACTTAATATTAAAAGTATAGTTCAACCAAAAATGAAAATCCTGTCATCATTTACTCACTCTCTTGTCATTCTGCAGAACAAAAAAGAAGATATTTTGAAGAATGCTGATATCCAAACAATGATGGTACCCACTAACTTGTACTGTACAAAACCAATGCAAGTAAATGGGTACCGCCGTTGTTTGGTTACCCACATTCTTCAAAATATCTTCTTTTGTGTTCTGCAGAAGAAAGAAAGTCATACAGGTTTGAAATGATAAGGGTGAGTAAATGATGACATAATTTTCATTTTTAGGTGAACTATCGCTTTGAGTACTAAAACAATTCCTGCTTTGATATGATATTTCTGTCTGATATAACAAAAAGAAATGACTTCAGGTTTAGCAAGTGCTTCATGCGTTACTGAACATTTTATGACTACAATAAAATCATAACTGATCGCATGTTTTTTTCCGCAAACCTAGCTCATCACAAAAGCAATAGATTTATGAATAGTCAAAATATTTTACTGCAACATGGCCGACTGCCTACCAATACCAGAAATTACAGCCCAAAAGAACAAAAGCGATCAACTATAACACGTTGTAATTATCTTCACGCGCCCAGGATAACAAGAAAGGTGATATGTGCTAAAACTATTATTTAAATGCTCTATTGAACCTAGATAACTCGTCTGTTTAAAGAAAAGTCTGGACTACTAGAACTGATTTATTTTCACTCACATTAAATATTAGCAGTTAGGTCACATTTGGTCACTTAATCTACAGGTGAAATGTGAACCTCAGCTGTAAACTGGACTAATTGGCCTCTTAGCAACAGCCTTGCATGCTCCACAGCATCAGATGAAAGGATGCATTCTGCTTTGAATGGCCCTAGACATTAAAGCATCAAAAAGAGACAGAACAGTGAGAAGTTCCTCAAGCAAATTATGTAAAAATGCTTTCAGATTCCGGTTCTCATCTGTACCGTCCGGAGTTTCCGCCGCCTTCTTAAAAAACTAGTTTGCTAATAATAGAATAGGGTGTTAAAATGATCCCACAGGCGGACAGTTCTTCAAGCTTTGTATTATCCCACCTCTTAACTGTGTGGGTGACGTAAACTGGAAAGTAAGCTGCTTTTACATCACTTGCATGGAAGAGTAAATTAAAGGGAGGGAGATGGGGGAGGTGGGATGCTCCACTCAATCGATAAATAACACTTGTGTTCTTGGCGAATGACCAAAAGAGGAATGTGATCCAGAGGAAGAGACACTAGAGCTAACCCTGCGTGTCTTTTGGGGAGGATTATGAAAAGGCAATAATGCTGAATGACAAATTCAGATTGCCTTCAGAAATTAATGGAAAAAGTTCAAACTCAGGCAGATCATTTACAGTATGCTACCACATATATATAATCACAATGACGGTTTCCGAGCATTCGGATCCAAAGACCAAACAAAATATGTTACATAAATTTAGCATTTGTGACATAAGTCTTATTCCACTCTTTACAGTGTCTGTTAGTGATGCATTATCTACAGACAATCTCCCTTCAATGTCATCAGACTAAGCTACATTCTGGAATTGTACTGTAGATGCCTCAGCATCAGTGAATCGAAAATGTATGTAATGTTTTAATTGTTAACTTGCTGGGAAAAGGTTGCCTTTATTCCTAATTTGAATAGGACGCTATAGCACATTCACTACAGCTGACATTTCTGGGTCACAGGAAAGTAAATGATGCACCTTTGTGAAAGTAAATGTCTCCCTGCTGCCAGCACTACCACAATGCATCCCTAATATTTGTGTGGGTCTAAGAATCTTAAAAGATTCTGTCAATATGAATAATAAATCGGTAATCGGTTCCAATCCGTCTGCAGAAATAGCTCATCTGGAAACATTTATTTGGTAGATTTCTTCTTCAACGTAATTATCTAAACAAATTTCTAATGATATGTTAAATGTTTTCTTCAAATATCATTCTGTAAGTGGTCGTAAAGAGTAGTTTCTTCCTAAATAAAAACTGTGCCATTATTTCTCCTCTCAATGCCGTGAAAACCTTAGCGCCGCATCACACAACGTGTGATAATTTAATGACTTTCCTAATGGTTTAATATTCATGAAGGGGTCAGCTGACATGATTTAACGGATTTCTTTCCACTATTCGGCACACACGGACAGTGATTAGCTAACTGGATATTTCTTTTTCTGACGCTTTTGGGTGCTTTATTAGGAATTAAAGAATCATACTGCCAATGTAATGAATTAACTAGACTAACATTAAAACATTAAATGGTTCCACAGAAGAAAGTCATGTTTATTGCCCCTCGCCTCATTTTGGGTCAACTAATTCTATACGTTTTCTCATTGTCTTCCATTTGTTAACAAGACCCCATAATTTGGAGTTTGATGCTTCTAGTACTTATAGTTGACAAATTCAGCAAGTCGGCACACACATCCAATATTATTTTCAATATTGCAATTAGATGCATATGTATACTCTGTCCAATAAAACTTCTTTCCCCAAGGGACGACACTATTAATATTTCCAACTCATCCACACGTTTCAACAGGAAATTTATGAAAAACAAGCAATAAGTGGGATATAATGGATTCTTCAAACACATCAGTGGGCTACTTCCGGTGTACCTGTATCAGGTGTGTGTTATTTACCTGCGGCAGCGCAGAGTTGAGCTGTCGCTGTAGCACATCTCTCTCGTGGAGCACATCCTGAAGTTTGCTTTGAGACTGGATGAGGGTCTCCTGTGTCTCCCGTAACGACTCCAGCAGCTTATCTCTCTCATCCAACATATTCACCATCAACTGTTCAAAATTAGATTCGGCATCCGTGCCGTTCTGAGACCCTCTCTGGGAACTCACCGAGTCCCCCTCGTTTATGGTTGGCATCACTTCGCACATCATATTGCTAGGTGTTATACTATGAAGTCAAATTTTAAAAATCTTTGACGTTTTTTTAGATTCTTGATTCAGGTTCACCATTTAGTGCCACTTAAAATGCACGTTAAACTGTATCTGCGTGTCCATGTTTTAAAATTCATATACATCCTGTAATTTCGCTCATTGTAGCCCTCTTGCCCTGCCTACATTATTCACGCACCTTGACCTCTCTGATCCATGACTGTCGGCCTTCTCCACTCCGGCATTATCCACCTGGTTTCACTTGAAACTCAATGCATTTCGCTATAAATTCATCACAGTGCTAGCCACATGCATATTCCAGCGGAATCGATTTCAGCTTATTATTAAAGCTTCGCGGTTTCGTCGCTTTAACATCCACCAGTTGCCATTAACCTTTCAGAAAACGGCGAAACGCGCGTCTGCCGCATCCTCCGGCTCCCTCTGCCATTATCATCATCTCCCTGCACGGCGAGCCGGGCGAAGCGCTCCTCCCTCTACGAGCTCAATCCAGCCGCCGTATGTTGTACAGCCATTCCACTATCTCCGTAAGCATTCGCGCATAGTTTAAAGAACAATGAACAGGTTGACTTTAGGCTTCAAAGTCCTCGGCGACTATCATATTCAGCTGGCGCGTCACGACAAAGCTCGCCCAAACAGTGTAAAATCGGCAGAGTTCCTCACATCAGCACCACGCGACTACATGACTGTCATGCACGAGACGGGTAGGGGTAGTTGTAAAATGGTGTCAAGCGCAGCGCCCTCATGTGGCAGTCATGTATAGAAAAGATGGAACTATTTTGCTAAAAAGTATGAATAAGAATGATGCTAATAACAATAATAATAATAATAATAATGATTTAAACATACTGTTTAACTAAAACACTGCATTTTTAACCAAAAAATATTTTAAGCAGTATACGACATAATGCAATTCTGTTAAAATAACATTTAGTTATTTTAAATCTTTGACACAAAATTTCCTATCAGTCTAAAATGGCCTTATTTGGCTTAAAAAGGCCACTCCTTCAAGACCTTTGAAATAAAAAACCCTGCTGAGATAACGTCATGTTTCGTCATTTTTGAAGCGTAACTTTTTTCCTCTCGAGCATACGGAATATACGATTGGATATCCCAACTCACGTATGATTTCCCCCTCCAATTAGCGCTCAGTCTGGTGAGTCCTCGTCTGTTGAAACCTCGCGAGAATGTACGCGACCTTGAGCGTCAGTTCCATAATGGCTGAAGATCCCGGAGGAGCATTCTTTAATTTCACTCTTATTTTGATCGGTTTTTCGTTACCTCTGCTGGAAAGATGGCAGGGCACACATGCCCGATAAACGTCCACAGACCCCCGCTGTCGTCATGCCCAAGAAAGGGAACCGAAAACGGCTGAAATTTAAAGCCGATGATGTTTGCTCGGAGTCAGGTAACGTTAGTAGCTTATCAATGCTAAGTAACGTTATTTATTGAAAAACGTATACAATTATATTATTGCTGAAGTGGTGTGTCTGCTCTCAAAGGAATGCACCGAATTTACTTTAATTGTTTAAAAGCATTGTCATTCAACATGAACTTGATGCGTCCATGTTGTATGTGTCTTGGGTGAACGTACAGTAGTTCTATATGTTACTCTTTTCTCGTAGTAACCGTGGCTGACTATGCCAACGCCGACCCTGCCATCGTTAAGTCGGGAAGAGTTAAAAAGGCTGTTGTAAATGCAATTGAGAAAGAAGGTAAAATGAATCATAATTTATTTAACGTCATTTCATGTCAACAAGATAGTGACGAGCTTTTTTTTAATTTATTAGATAGCATTAAACTACAGTCCTTAGTCCTGCTCATAGAGATCTAACGTTATCCACCTACTGATTTATTTGCTAATACACCTGCTTGTAATTTCCAAATGACCCCTAAAATTCTTAGCTGCTTCAGGTGTGTTGAATTAATGGTGAACCTGCCAAATGAATGAATAAATGTAACCTAAATTTCTCACACTGAGCCTTTTGTTTGTGATTTATTTAGAACAACCTGCTTGGACTCTAGATCAAGTACATTGAGTTTAGAATGAATGACTATAATGACATTGCACCATATTTCCCACCTAAAAGTACCCTGATCTCTGTTCTGTTTTAGTGAAATTACTCTGTGGGCTTGAGGCATCCCAGGGTCCTGTCCAGGAGGTGCTCTCCTCTGCAGGCGGTGTATGCAAGGCAGCCCCCGGTAGCAGTGATGAATCGGACTCAGAAGAAGGGGATGAAATCAAAGGGTCCCGCAAAAAGAAAAGCCAAAGGCGTAAAGGTAATTTGGGCATAACTTTTACCTATGAGGCATTTGATTATTTTTCAAGTGAGTTTTGTAATGTGCCTGTTAATGTGGACATCATATGCTTCTGATTCTCAGAGAATAGCGAGAGGACAGATGGAGAGGAGTATCCAGTTGATATTTGGCTTGTGCTTGCCACATACATTCGGCCAGAGGATGTGTGCAGATTTGCTCTAATCTGCAAGAATGCTTGGATCGCCACATGTACAGCTGCTTTTTGGATGCGACTCTACAAAAGGTAGGCCAACTTGCTTGGAAATGGACATCTCGATCATAGAGAATCTATGATTATCATCGAATTTTCTGTAATGTATTTCATAGGCACTATAATATTGACGCAGACCTCCCTGATCGCCTTGAGCTTGATTCTCTTGCAAAGATGCATCGTCTTCGCGCCCGTGTGATTCGCTCGCTTTTTCACCTATACAAACCATTTAGCCTGCGAGTGTCCAACCCTCCTCTTCCAGAATCTACACCTACTACACTGCTTAATTCCAAGGTGTGTAGTCATACTAAATTGTCATATATTCTGTTTTAACTATGACATCAGTTTTTTAAAATAATTCAAATTATATTCTTGCAGTGTTTGTTGTTTTGGGTCAACAAAGTGTCTGGAAGTAGATCAGAGTCAATGTGGGAATTCAACTTCAAGTTTGTTAAGCTGGTATGCCGACCGTTAACTAAGCCTGAATATGATCCGGTTTAAAATTGTCTTGAATTAAATTGTCATTGTCTTTTAATATTTCTAGCCAGCCAAGGTCAAAAATGGATGTGACCTGGGTCTTCAGCTGCCCAGGCAGTATAAAGATGTTCACGCTAATCCAGACTCTGATTGTTATCTGCTGCGGGTCACTACCCTCAATTTCATTTTCACTTCTGTTGTTATGGGCATGACATTAACCTTGGTGAGTAATATTAGATTACTATTAAAATGTCAGTTATGTCGAAGGTTTTAATTACATCCTGATGTCATAAATGACAATCATTTACCTTTGTGTCTTTCAGTTCACTATTAATGTGAGTACAGACATGAGGCACCACCGAGTGCGCCTGGAGTTTCAGGATTCGCCTGTCATTCGAGGAAAGAAGCTGAGGGGTGAGCAGGGGATGCAGGTAGTGCTGGACCCTGTCCACAGCGTGCGCCTCATGGACTGGTGGCACCCTCAGTACCCAACATCTTCATATAATTAGACTGAGCCACTCTGTCAAACACAAAAGCCATTGCAGATAACAATTAATGCTTGGGTTAGTCCATCAGAATGTCCTTAGACATTTTTGTCCCTTTGGCAGTTCAATTTTACACATCTGTATAAAGATCTGTGATCATTGTAATTGGCTTAGACCTTAAGTAGCTGGTGTATTTTATTTCATGTCATTTTTAAACTAAAGAAAGAAGTTATCCTAGATGATGTCTAGCTGTCAACTCATATTTTTTTGGTCCACTGAAAGTTTATGGAAAATATATTTGCAATGGTTTGTTGGCAGATTTACAACCAACCCCCATGTTCACAACAATATAATCCATTCAATGGACTTTTGTGGCAAAAGCTATTTGGTGTTCCAGTTTAAATATGGCATCTATTAACTGGTCTAAAATACTTTTCCCTCGATTCTGATTTGAGACCAGTCTCGCTATATGACATTGGCACTAACCGCTTTAAAACGAAAGTATAAGATTTATATTAAATGGCATTCTCTACTCGCTCTTGAGAGGGATTAGAAAGTCATAAACTGTAATACGGTGAGGTTTTGCATGGCATTCATCATGTGGATAAACAGACAGTTTCTTTGCTGTATACCTAGAACTCAGACCCTATGGAGATGTTTATGTTGATCTCATTTTAGCTATCTGCTAAATTATAAATTTGTAAACAAAATAATTGTAAATATGAAGATAATTTTGGTGTTATGAAATCTGTGAATGCAGTGGTCAGCTCTCGAGTGATGTCATGTAAAAACCTAAATCAATAGCTTTAGCCTGCTGTTAAATTTAGGAGGGAATATGCATTCAGTTCTTAGTTTGGATTAATTTCAGTTTTAAAACCATGCATGCTTGCACTAAATGCAAACAATAGTAAGAGGCGTTCTGCATTTTGTAAATCTTGAAGTGTTTTAGTTATAAGTAGTATGTTTTTCTGTGATGAACACTGGTAAATAAACCTGTAAATAAAACCAAAGTATAATTTGAAAAAAATTGCTGAAGTCTTTAAAGTAAAATGCTCGTTTTTTATTTGGGGAATATTGTTCAATACTGACACCTAGTGGCCGAATATTAAACAACTTCATGAACCAACACCACGTGTTTTTGTACTTCAACATGTCTTCAATTCCATTGTAATAGCCTATCACTCAACGATTTGTCAATGAAAGTAAAAGAAGTTTACTTAATGTGTAAATGTAGTAATATAATAGACTGCAATGTCCATAATCCAATGATAAACAGTAAAAATAGGTGTGAATAAATGTGCAAAATTCTTGTAAAGATTGCTAAAAACAAGTGATTTGTGAATGTAGACGATTTGATAGTAACAAAATAGTGTAGGTAAAGACGACTCCGTCAAAACTACATTTCCTATAATGCACCGTGAGGGCTGTGATTGGTCGAGGCGACTGTCACAAGTGTATACAGGTGACTGGACTGTCACATCACACGCAGCGCACTAAAACAAATCGCAACATCACAGAGCGGGGAGCGAGTGAGCTCGGCTGAGTTATCCAGAAGTTGTAAAGGGACTCTTTGGCGGTTTCGCTTCCACACCAAGCGAGAGGGAACTGATACCAGTTTGGCTCTAACACGGCAACACTGCGTCGAGCCGCTCAATTCCAAAAACGAGGTCCTAACTTTGTACTTTCTGACCTTCAGCGGGTAAGTGATATAGTCCATAGCGCTCAACTCTGGTGCCTAAAAAAGTTCGCCTCAGCTTGAGCTGCGTTAATGTCAAGCTTATTTAATTTCAACAATATATACATACGCAGTTTAACAAGCTACAGAGTTTTTAATGTGTGCATGTTACTGTTCTAAAATCATTGAAGTAACTCAAAACTAATGTAACTGTAATGAACTGTAATGAAATAAAATGTAATAACTGAGTTATGAAACTATTATGCAATGTCAAGTTTGCTAGCTGTGCAGCTATTTATATACATTCCGCTGTAAATTTTATATCATTACTATTTGATGGTGTTCACGACGTCAGGTTATGTTTATTTTATGTTATATAGCAATTTGTACGAGCTTTTGTGCTGCTTGGCGCAGTAACTAACTTCGTGTCCCTGGCTCACAGCCATATGCATTATTACTGATACCCGATATACGTAAACTGTAAACTCCAACTAGGCTATGTTTGCAAGTTTAAACTATCGCGTTCGCGATGTATGAAGTGTGCGAACTTTGGAAAGCTAAGCCCCGCTTACAATATCTCCCCTATAAAAGTGAACGCTATTTTCATATTGTACAAATATAGTGCGCAAGTTATTTATAGCAAACGCATGTCCTGTGCATACAATTTTCTATCAGAGGCCTTGACAGCTCCAGTATAGCTGTACATAGCGATGCATATCAGAAAGCGCATTGTAATTTCTTGTTCACAATGTAAGCGCTGTACTGAAGGGGAAGTAATGGGCGTATTCAGAGTCGTCCATTGTTGCATCATAGTACACTGCTGAAAAAATGACAGTAATCATAAAAACCAATGCAGAAATTGCAATAGATAAATTGGAAATTGGTTTTAATGGCAACTGTAATGGTCTCTACTGGTAATGTGTTGTATTGGTGCATGAGATGTTATGGTGGAGGGGAAGCAATAGATCACTATTGCCTCCTACTGCAATAAGGTGCAAAAGCACTACATAAAGATCTTTTGCGATGGTTTTAATGGTAAACAGCTAATGGTTCATAATGGTATTTGTAACGGCATTTATAGTGTTTGTCATTATCAGGGTATAAAACTGAACTGTCATGATAAACTTTGTAAGTAACCTGGTAAAAGTGTGACTGTGGTGCACTAGTTATTTCATGTTTTAGATAGCCAAGCCAACAATAAAAGCCAGTATACTACATACAGTATTTTACTACAGTGTAATTTGGTATTCAGGGTTAGTCGAGCGAGGACACAAACAATTCTTTTTTGTGGCTTGTGAAAACTGATACTATCAAGTTAATCCCTTGTTTGTTTATTGTTATCTCCCTTCTGACATCCTAGATCTCAAACATGAAAAGCTTTAAAAAGGCATAAGGTGCAGATCATAGTTTATGAATAAATTATTACTATTTTGGATGATTGTGCCTCTTTTTGAAAATTTGAGAATGAAGTGATTTTAAAGCTTTACATTTTCCTAGTGGATTTTTTTATCGAAACAAAAATGACCTCCCTTAGCTCTCTTACCTCCCACTTTTATTGAAACTGCTTCTTCTGTGGTTACATTTATATTCTTCTGCTGAATCATCTGAGTACAAAATCTCTGACATGCCAGAAAATCAAGTTTGCCTGTAGTTCAGATCAGATATGCTGAGTAAAGCTGACAGGTTTATCTATCTACCGATGGTAGGTGATAATGGCATGGTTTTGTCACTGACGTGGCACCGCAGCCTTGTCCCTCATACGTGGCAAAGCGTCTGACCGGTGCGTGGCAGGGCACTGGCCGACAGCTTCTACTTATGCAGAAATATAGGCGTACACAGCATGTATTGAGTTCCTCCAATTTATGATATAGACTGTAGGCTATATGGTGCAACAGTCATAGAAGTGAAATAGAAGGAATGTAATATCACAAAAATTTGTCGTTCTAATTTAAAATCCTTGTGTGGTTCAGTCCTGGCAGTTATGTTGTGTCCAAGCCGTTACTTAAAATAATTTAAAGATTGATTTAGATGTTTGTTAATGAGCCGGATTTTGCACCAAATCATACACCAAAAGCCTTTTGGATAGATGCAACCCTTTCCTGTAAATGTGAAACCAAATTTTGTTCCTCTCTAGTTGTTTGCTGCTCTTAGGCGATACTAAAGTTGATGGAGCATGGAGAGAGAGAGAGAGAGAGAGAGAGCAGTGGGCCATGTAATGCAACAGCTGTTCTTAACAATGAATGAGTTATTACTCACTACCAAAGCTGAAGAAACGGTAGACAGATACAGTTCTCTGCGTTGTATTTACGTGGTCTTAAAGGCATAAAGAAGAAAATTCTGTCATCGTTTACTCACCCTCTTGTCATTTCAAACCTATATACATTTCTTTGTTCTGATGAACACAAAAGAAGATATTTTGAAGAATGTTGGTAGCCAAACCATGGCGGTACCCACTGACTTGCGGTTTTGTGTCCATACAATGGATGTGAATATGGACCACCATTGTTTGGTTACCATTACCAACATTCTTCAAAATATCTTCTTTTGTGTTCTGCAGAAGAAAGAACATCATACAGGTTTGAATTAGAAATGACAAAAATAATAAATAATGACAGAATTTTCACTTTTGGATTAATTATTCCTTCAAAGCCCTCAAGCTTTAACAGACGACATTAGGCTCAACAATAAGAATATATACAGTAATGTAAAATATATAATATTTTATCATTATATATTTAGATCTGTATTTTCAAGGCAAACGACAACATTAGTAGGGCAGGTAAAAATCTGAACTACTTCCCGGACTGGGCCAGCAAAGAAATCCTTTTTTTGAGTCCTGTAATCTTTGCAGTTATGTTTCAAATTACAAGTAACATTCTTCGCTGATAGTGTAGTATCCAAATTTATGACAGTAGGCAGAACCAGGCAGTCCTGTTCTAATGTATACAGGAGCGTAATATCCTGTTTCAGTCTCATCCGCACTGTGTGCATTAGCAGGGAGTGAAGATACAGTGCGATCCACGGCCAATCTCATTGGAGAATCTTTTAAAGACAGATATAAATCAAACAAGAATACAGTGTATAGTACGTGGGGGGCATGGAAACAAACAGGCGTGTGGTGTACTCTGTGTGCTGCGGACGTGAGGGTCCCGCTGTCCAGAAGGGTGTTAATTTCAGAGGCACAGGGCCAGGTGTTCCTGTAGGCATGTACCTGGACCCGGTGGAGTCTAGTCTCATCTAGGAGGGTACTTTACAGAAGCTACACTCTTAAAAATAAAGGTGCTTGAAAGATCCTTCACAGCGATGCCATAAGGCGCTTTCCGATTGGATAAGTTCAAGAAACAAAGTTCCGGAACGAGTAAAGAGGGCTGTCGTTGGTGTTTTCCCTCAGGCCATTTCCCCAATCGCATTCGCATCGGCAAAATAAACTTTTAAGTGACGTAAGCCGGTCGACAAACAACCAACAACAGAAGACCCTGCCTCGGAGAAGGAGCTAAAGTGTTCCTCCGAAAAGGTTCTATGGAACAAAAGTTTTGTCCGGTTCCTGCGGTGCGAACACAACAAAAAGCAGGTATTTCCCTCAAATTGCCCCGGAACTATGAAATCATTCCTGCGGTGAGAAATGTTTGGTTCCACAAAGAACCATTCAGTCAAAGGTTCTTTAAAGAACCATCTCTTTCTTACCTTTTTGCAATCTGAAGAACCTTTTTCGCCACAAAGAACCTTTGTGAAACACAAAGGTCCTTCGGAGGTTCTTTATTTAGATAAAAAAGGTTCTTCTATGGCATCATGAAGCACCTTTATTTTTAAGAAAGTAGGTTTATTCATGAAGCCACCCCCTAGCAGTAAAATATTGGAAGTTAGTTATTTCATTTTTATTTATTATTGTTTAAACAAACACAGTTTCATTTTGAGGACACTTTTGTGTGTTTTGTATAAACAACTGTACTGTTTTGGGTCACCATTTTATGCCTGCAGGAAATCAGGGTGCTGAAGTGTTTGTGTTCATCACTGAACCGAGCGTGTGCAATGGTTCAGTCAAATCTTACACAGCTAAACATGGACACTGTTCCTTTCTTTAAACTCTGACTAAGGGCCACAAGCATGTCATCTCTCTTTCTCAACCCGTCTCTCTCGACATACATGCCAGATAGGCCAAAGGCTGGCCTAGTTGCCATACCGTAAATAAACAGAGCTGGTCCACTTTGCAGTTTTGAGTGGGGGAGCCAAAGAGGGAATGAATGGAAGCAGAATTCTGCGACATGACTTGCCGTTACCATGTTCATAATCTCCACATCTTATTCCTTGTCAAAGCTCTTGCTCACAAATTTAAGAATGTTAGTAAACTTGTTTTTTTCTGTTTTAGTTTCTTTCTACCCTAACATGCCTGTTTAATATGTGCTCATACTGTAGGTAACTTGAGGAATCCCCTCTGTCAGTTGTTTTAAGTTCTCTCACCTGTGATCAGAAACGCTGAGGTAAAACATAATAGAAAAGCCAGACCAGCTGGTTTAGACGTAGAGCCTAGAAATATCTTTTGCATGCGTCCCCTGTCCATAGGCTATTGTCAGGAATACAACAGCTCCTTGGTCATAAACAGGGCCTCCTACACAGGAGCTGGGCATTGCAATAGCCCTGCAGCTTTTTCGACCAATGAAAAACAGTTTTGTCTCCACCGCTCCCCCTGTGCACCAAAATAATACTGTAAATACATTGTTGTCTGTTTTTAGTTTAATAAACCGCCTCAGTGTATATGCGCACAAGGGTAGGCTTGTTTGCGAGTTGAATGTCAAAAGGCGGTTGAAATCCTGTTTTTGCTACAATCTGCATATGAGCAACTGTTTTTGTTGTATGGTTTCAAAAGCCCCCCATTAAGATCTCTTTGGAGTAAAGGTTACTAATGGTTTGAGTGTCCGCAGAGGTCACACTGACTGAATAGAAATGAATCCATGCAGAAATGCAGCCTTTTATTACCCATAATGCACCAACCAAACAAAACCATAGAGAACAACAGAGATTTGAATTGATTGATTGATGTTGATATAAAAACACTTCACCCATCCCAGGTTAATATACAAAGGCAGAGGTACGTAAGCCATTTCCAGTGTCATATTTGTGAAGAGTGGGTGCTTTCAACATTACTCTGTTTGTTGAAGCCGTCTAGTATGGCAACACTGACATGAATTTGTTTGGCTAACTCATGACAGCTGTATGCTATTTGGATTGGTGATGAATGAAGCAATAAATTAATAAGCAATAGATTTAGTTTTGTAGCTTCTGTGCAACAGTTGGCTACAGAGAATGCATATTTTTTGTAGTGCATTTAAAACTACAAGAACATAGTAATAAAATCCTTCTGGACTCAAAAGCTTGTGTTGTCCGAAATCAAATCTGGGTCATGTGTTGAGGTGCAAACATTGTATAATAAGTGATATTGTTTGAATTCTTATGTATTTTTTAAATACCTCCCCCTGTTTAACTGTCCACAATGAACGTATTATTATGTGGAGGGTATCTTTTCATGTTCATTCTCTCTGTAATAATATATGTATTTACACACTTACAATATGTATTTACTCTTATTTGGTGACATTAAACGTTTTAATCTCGGTCAAGGTCCTTGCACAGTAATTCTGTTATGATGGTATGTTCAATTACAATATGATCACAACTTTCACAATTAGCTTGTTATTGTTAAAGGTGCTGTGTGTAATATTACGGAGGATATATTGACAGAAATGCATTATAATATACATAACTATGTCTTCATAGGTGTATAAAGACTTTACATAATGAAGCGTTATGTTTTTATTATCTTAGAATGAGCTATTTCTACATACACCTACACATCAATTCCTTTACATGGAATTCGCCATGTTGTCTCTACAGTATCCCTAAATGGACAAACTGCTCTACAGAGCTTGTTTCATAAGCTTGTTATCTCCTTCGACAAAGAGGCGAAAACGTGACGACATCTTTGTCCTGTGTCAGCCACCGTAGTGCTTTAAAAGGGAGGGGTGAGCCGTTGGTTGCGATTCACAAGTTCACCACTAGATGCCGCTAAATTTTACAAACTGGACCTTTAAAATGTCATGACATTGACAGTCTGTTATGCTCTATTATAGTGTGTATGCTACAGTTTCACATTAGCTTGGGATCAAAACAAAATGTTTAAACTTCTCTAATTGGCCACAGAAAGTTCTGCTGTCTCATTCTAAATCTAATTATTTGGTTTTGTGGTCTTGTGTATCTGGATCTACAACCAGTCTTTTTTATGCTTCCTTATGCTTCCTTTAGCACTGGGAAATTACATTTTAAAACAATAGGCTACTCCAAAATGTTGTTCCATGTTACATGTAAAGACCCACAAATGACACTCAAATTGGAAGAGCGCATTAAAAGTTTGAGATCATTTAAGACCTGTGTCACTATCAGTTCAGAAGTCTTAGCAAAAGATCTGATCTCCGTCTGAATGACACATTTCCATAATGCAGAAATCAGGTTGTTTATCGTCTGCACATGATCTGAAGCATGGGTGGGGATAATTCAGTCATAATGCAATACTCATTTCTTGTAAGCAACATCTCGCTTCCTCTTAAATCAGACCTCCATACTTCTGTTTGTCTGCTGTGAACCTTGAAAATGTCATCATGGTCTGTGGGACGTAATCTTGTGATGTGAATTAAAATAGGTTGTGAGTTAGACATATTAGACACAAAGGATCGGTGCACATGCACATGTTCATGAGTAAATGAATGGTCCAGTTATTGCACATTTAATAATTATGAACTGCAGTATTTTGCTAGTGCTCTTTTTTTGATGCTGTACCACCAGGGGGAGACAAACTGTCAAAGCTGTTGTATTTTTTTGATATGCAGGAACTGCCCATGATATTTGTGAGCAACAGCTCTCACGCTATTATGTTTACAATTGTGCTGCAGTCATCTTTGCTTCACATGTGACTACTGCTGGACTCACAGCACTGAAAGAGGAAAACCAAAACATCTGAGTGCCAAAGTGTGATATTCATGTCTGAAGGTTTCTTATTTTTATCACGCTGAAGATCATATCACAGGGTTTCCACATTGAACTACTAAAGACAAAATGTGTGCTTTCCAAAGTTATAAAAATAAATAAATGTTTTATGTTTTGAAATGTTTGTCATGACTTTGCTGCTAAAAGAGAAATTGCTCCTTGTGAATGTTACCATTATAAAATGCTTTTTAAAAAGCAGCTTTTCAATTGACCCAAAATAACTTAAATCACTGTAAAAGTTCTGAAAAGTCATTACTTAAAAGGTGTGGAGAACCTGAGAAAACCAGATTAAATGAGAAGCCAATGAAGTTTTTCTGTGTTGCTCTTTTACAGCAGTTACATCATTTTAATTCAGTTTTCTTTATGTATCTGTCTGTGGTCAAATGAGATGTGTGTACGTCCCCATGAGTATTTTCTGACCCACTCGAATTAGTGACTCACCACAAACACCCCCGTACTCCCTGCATTCAACAGCTTCAGATAAGACGGAAGAGGATTTTAGGAGCGGGACCAGGGACAATGAGGCCTCCTTGTCCCTCTCTCACGGAAGCTCGTGGGGTTTTGGTCATTTAGGGGAAGTGGAGGAGGCAATAGACAGCAGAGAAGTTGTGGAGACTACTGTGAATGACTACTTCATGACTAAGGATTTCCCTGTTGTTTGATCGCTCGCTCTCTCTCTCTTTCTCTGTGGCTATTGGTCACGGGTGGTGGCGGTATAAAAACGATGCATCAACATGAAGGCTCAGTGTTCTGTTGTTGCACCGCTGGGCTTGGGCTAGGCTGTGACTTTCATGAGGATTATGTGTTTATGTGTGGATAACTGGACAAGACGATTATTGGCCGTCCCACTTTGCTTTCGCCACCCGTGTGTTACTGCATATAATATATTCTGTACAGAGAGGGAGATTGTTATAAACCGCAAATCTGACCCAAAGGCTTGAATACTTACTTTGTTAGAGGACATGGTAAGTTTTCTTGTGTCTAATAAGGTCACCAGAAATAGAAAGAAAATATTTTTACCCATTAAATCTGCTTTGCTTGTTGGTTATAAAATGTTGCATTTAGTTTGTTCTAAATCTAGTTTCAGCTCAACATGGGTTTTGTATCAATTTATTAAAATCTGTATAAAAAAACAGGGCACAATATACAGTATTAATATGAAGGAATTTACATATTTATTTTCTTAGCTGTTTAACCTGCATTTTAAATTGCACTACACTGCGTTGTATTTCGTTACTGGAAATGTCTGTAATATTAACGTAACATTGACGTAACGTAAAGTACATTTTCTGTTTGCTTTGTTTTTTTACAGTGTAGGTCAAATTTCTACTTTCTGTAAACATCAAATCAAAAGCTAGTTTAAGTATTTAAAGTGCATTGTGATAGACACAGAAACAGGCCCAGATGGAATCTGGACTTTTTCACATTCCTGTGCTAATCTGTGGAATTCTGTGAGTGAATTCTTTACATGGTACAATGTGCTAAACATGGTAGGTAAGCATAATTCAATTAGCCAAAATATTTAATAAACAAACATGCAAGGGACGGAGAATGTGTTAGACTTAGGCACAAATTCCATACGGGTATGCCTGAAAAAAAACAATAATGCCGTATAGGTAGAAAAAGCATGTGTTACCTGTAACGTGGGCACCTGACAGAATTATTATGTGGGGATCTATGAATTTTTCATTATCAAGTTTAGCTTTTCTTTTCTTTTAAACATGTATGTGTAAATTATGAAGAACAGCTTTACCTAGGGTGTGAATTTGTAAATAAATGCATTCTCTGACACTGGATTGTAACATCTTGAAGTTTCACTGTTTGCCATGATATCAAATATACCTATAGATATATATATAAATCTATTATGCACCTGTTACTTTGACCATCACAAACAGTCATTCTCAGTCATACTGGGACTCTTCCTGCCAGACAACTTTTTATATATCACTAATATAACCACACTAATACTGATCTTTGTGTTTCTCTTTCAGTTTTTCAGCCCACTCATAGACGGGCACACAGTCATGTAGAGAGCAGAGAGTCGAGGACACCCAGGTCACTTTCAGCACTTTCTGCACAAAGAGGTAATTGTGAAACATTTCTCACACATAAATACATGAATATAGGCTCAGAACGCTGTGGAGAAAACACCATTCAGTGTGTGTCTGAGCACAGCTGGCACTGTCTGTTTGGGGAATCCATGCGGCCGTTTGTATATTTTCCTGTAAATGCTCTCAATTGCATTAGGGTCATAATTGGGCAACTTTTGCCTGGAGGATAGGGTGAGTAATCGGGGACAAAGGTTGAGCAAATGACTTGAGATATCTCTGAAAAGAGTAAACTTTTCAGTTAAGATTTGGCATAAAAAGGCACACATGCTGTCTGAAAACCTGATGCTCTATTTATGAACGAATACAAAATAAATCCATTGAGTCCAATTCAAGAGCATATCAGAGACTAACAAAAAGAGTCAGTGGTGCTTGTTGTGTTTGTTCTGCATTAACTATAAGTATTTAGCATGTAAGTTTGGCATGTAATCTAGCTTGACAGTGTGATTTTATCCAGCATCTTGACACGTGTGTGCAACCGTGGCATTTCAGGAATTTAGGGGTGGCACACTTTTTCTGTTTCTTTTTCATCTTTACCATTTGTTGTTCATAACCAAAACACAGATTTTTAAAAAGATGGTATTTGGGATTTTATGGTTACAATGGGAGTGGATTGTGCACCTCTTTTCAAGCGTCAAAAGGACAAAGTTTCTAAATGTCCTACAGGCATACAAACATTCGGTGAAAAACAAAAATATAATTCACTTTAATTATATGATGCAGCTTTCGTTGTTTTGGGGATGATATTTACTTTTAAGTAATGGATAATTAATTTGGTTCTAAAGAACAAAGAAAAGGAGTTTTGAACTTTTGGAATATACAAGTGTTGACAAAAGCTGTGATTTGTGATTAAAATTGTGTTACTATTACACCCATGATAATATCATAAATAGTTAAATCTGTAAAAATGCTGTGATGTTTATTTACTTCAGTGCGTGAGTTTGGGAGTGATGTCATCTGTGTTGATGACTCAACAATTGATCAAGAGGCATGACCATTCTGCACATGATCATTTGGACATTTTGGGGGATTGTTTTAAAATCATGAGACTCTATTTGAATTCAGATTATGGGGCACTTATATTATTATTATTATTATTATTATTATTATTATTATAAGGGCACCAATAGAAGCAACAGACAAAATAGAAAAAGAAATTAAAAATAATAAAATAGCTCTCCTACTTTCCAAAAAACACAGAAGTCAGAAGTTGACATGTTGGGCAGCTTAAATAAACCAATTACAATTATAATTTGCATCTTAAATTGGGTTTAATCCTTTTCGCCTCACTTGCAACCTATATGTAATGTGGATTCAATTCCCAACTTTTGTGGAAATGGAAAAGGTTTTTTACTCCTAGTAAAGTTTCACTGTAGTATAAGTCAGCCAACAGAGTTCTGCATTTCATCTCTTTCAATCCAACTGTTAAGACTATGCTTTGTCAGCTTAGAACAGTCATTTACTTATTTTATGTGTTTTTAAAACTACTAGATAATAACGAATTATTTTTTCCAAACGGGAATACAGCACAACCATTAGGATATATATATACATGCAATAAAGCATCTTACCATTTAAACAGTAAAAAGTCCCTTTCACCATTTTCCCCGCGCATTCATTCTCCATCCTCGATGCTCACGCTGACTTTCAATGCTGAGAATGACAAGTTATGAAAGTCTGCTCCAAGCTTGCTATATGCTGTGATTTTGGTTATATTACTTTATTATTATTTTTGTATCATGCAGCGCATAGTAACTAAGTAACAAACTATGTGCATTTACAGACAAAGTGTTCATATATATGCCTAAACATTCAGTGACACATCTTGTGACAAGTGACACATCTTTGAAAACGATGTACACATTCATTTGCGAGTCATTTGCGGGTGCGAGCGGAATGCGTTGCTTCTCTTTAACAGGCTCACAGCACAGAAGACACAAAGGGATGCGATCCGGCGCCAGGTCATAGCCAGACCTCATATGCATCGGGGGTTTCTGTACCCAACCCTGAAAATGTCCCATTTCTTTACACACATAAATAATATTTTTTTCTGGCACAGTGTGTGCCCGTCTGATATGCCACTGCCCATATAACCAAAATGGCATGATCCCCATTGCATAACACCTTTGTGAAAATTCAACTGTGAGATAGTCGAATCAGGCTCCTGCTATCAAAGCATCGAATGTTTGACTATTCAGGGTCACCCCTAAAAATGTCAGTAAAGTTCAGAATGCAATGCATGATTATTTTTTTTTATATAATTGTATTGTGTGTTGAGTTTCTTTGCCATGTCTGAGATCTGTTTTTTAAAACTCAAAGGAGAGCAGTAGCATCTGATTCAGAATCTAGATTTTGTCTTGTGTATATATTTCTTCTCTCAGCTTTTCAGAGAATTGGCACTTTTTATTATCTTGAAATAAAAGAGGAAGTAACAGAGGTTGCCACAGTACATACTAGACACTTTCAGAAGACTGGTTCTTTTCAAAAGTTGTCCTTTTTCCCTCTCGCCCAACCCTGCGGGTGTTAATCCCATGTGCAGCCGTGAATCTGTAGAACATGTCAGATAAGTTGGCACAAGCTTGGAAAGTTCACTGTGTGCTGCAGAGACTAGAATTTACACACCGGTGGTCTGTTACCCCGAGGGAACAGAGTGTCTCTAGAATAAGGAACAGAAAGTGTGGGTGTTATTTTTGCTCCGCTTGCCTCACTAGACAGGGCGGGTGATAAATCAGGGCGGGTAGAAGAGGCAACAGACCCCTGGCCACCTTTCCTTTTGTAGGTACCTGCAAGCCACCCCTCCACTCTCTACTGCCGAGGTTTGATTTATATTTTTTATGTGGCAGTGCACTTCTTGATTGAAGGACTTGTTCACTAAATCATAGCATTGCTCATTTTATCTCTATGCTGACTCTCGAGTGACAAAAATTGACCGGTTGTTTCCTCCTGTACTAATTTCAGTCAATGGGAATGTTTTTGAAGTTTTAAATTGTTGTTTGTGTGGTTAGTTCATATGTTCTTCAGCACTGGCACTTGGTCTTGACATCATTTCCTTTTTCTATTCTTCCCTACCATTTCCTGTTTTCTGTTGCACTGTCCACAAAGTTGCCAAATATAAAAATATAGAAAACAGGTGAAAGATCGATTTAGTTTGCTATTTTTAACTAATAAAGACACTATACCACATTGATGTACTGAATGTTGTGAGCCTTAAGCATGCAGGTGGGTATTGGGGAAAATAATTGTGTTAATAATTAATTTTAAAGTAATTTTCACAATACTGTATATCACAGTTAATTTGCCAAAACAAATCACTTTTTTATTTCAAAAATGTGATATTTAGCTGTATTTATATTTTGTTTTTAGTTATTATTAGTTAATCAAAACAACTCAACTGCGTTTGATTTTTTTTAATAACTGAGTTATCTGTTTTTCCAAATTAACTTTCATTTACCATGGTAAGGTTAAAAACATTATAGCATCTAGGCATTGTACTGCAGTTTACTATAGTAATAGATTAAGTATATTGGGCAATTCTAGCGTTATGCATGTGACATATTGCGTTATGGATGCAACATATAAATGCTCAGAGAATGTATTTGTTACCAATGTACTGAACCATCTGTTCATATTTTACTAAACATCAGAAAATCTGTCTATGCACGAGTTTTCTTTTTTAAAAAAGAGAAATAAAAATGTGTTATGGATGTGACAAAAGGAGGAGACAACATACTTTTAGGATTTCTGTGAATTAAAATGCACAAACCAGAAGCAATAATACCTAACAAATGGAATAGAGATGTCTTTATAGAACATAAAATAGTTTACTTTCTTTTTCATGTGTCCATTCATGGGGAATATGTACCGTTATAGATGTGACATTCCTGAGAATCATACACTAAAAATAACGTTAAGAGAGACCCCACATTGGTATTTGAACCAGCAAATTTGTTGTTGTTTAAGTTGTTTCCTTAGCTTTGTATACTGTGCTAGGCTTTATCTGACCAGTTTTACTGCACTTATGCATTTTGTCATCTTATGTTGTTCCAATTGCTTCTATTGTTTACCTCATTTGTAAGTCGCTTTGGATAAAAGCGTCTGCTAAATGTAAATGCAAATGTTGACATCTGTGCTATCAGTATAGTAAAAACCTTTGTAAAAACCTTTTTAGATTCCCCTACTATTGATACCATCACATGCTTTGATAGCTGAATCTTCTATTTTAGCTAAGCAGTGATTATACATGTTATATTACCCACCATATGGCATATATGGAAATATTTACATTCAGTCCTTGCACTACTGACAGCATGCTTTTCAGGTTGTTGCACCAGCCGCCACTGATTATGATTGACGATTCTTTCCTCCTCCTTTGATGTAGAGATGCAGTGGTTTGATTGGCAACTGAGACAATGGGCACTTTGATTTGTGGCACTGTTGGATGTTGTCTATCAGGGCAGTGTATGCCTGGCATTTGACAATGGGTGGAGTGGGAGAGCTCTGTAGAGAAGCAACGTCACAGATGAAGGTGGTGTACGAACACAGCAGCGTCAGTGTATGCCGAGTTTTTACGTCATTTTGTTCAGGGATCGGTCTGACATGCTCCACTTTTACCTTTCATGCACTTATGTTGGAGGACCTCTTTAAACCAAAGTTGGGTCATTAACAAATTACTCAAAACACCATAGCAACCACATAGCAACATAGTTCCAATCTTAGCATAGTTGCAATAGACATCACATACAGATCTTGTTACCAATGCAGTTGTGCACCACATCCAAATATCTATAAGATACCACCATGGGGTTCAGTTTTGAGTTTCAGTCTATGAATCAGTCCAGCTGTGGTTCCTTTCTTTGCAAGCCAGCCTGTCCCCAAAGCTCTGCTCTCCTGGAACTGAGTCAACCTCTGGACACAGCCCCGGTGACAAAGCCTGAAAGTGTCCACTGACAAGTGTGAACCACAAAGCGTGCAGTGTGTGTCCCCCCTCCACCACTGAAATGTATACTGTGGGCTAAACACTGCTTTAGTGGCCTCTCAATTGGCGCTGCTTTGCTTATTGTACCTCTAGTACAATAAGCTTTTCTCCATAGGCAGCCCTGTGCCACAGGCTTGTGCTGTCCACCCCCTGCCTTTGTACAGTATAGCTTGCCATGTGTCCAGGCCTCAACTGACGGTATGGCTCACACAGAGATGTTGCCACAGTTCTTAAAGGCTGTCTTGTTTTTTATGTAACCTTTTTTAATCCATACCATGTGTCGCAGGACTCTTTTTTTTTTGTCATACCAGACCATTACAAGGTATGCATACTCAGCACACCATATTTCTCAATAACTTCATCTAAATTCCACTTCTTGTTTGGATCTTTCTCATAATACCTCTAATAACAGCAAAGTCATGCTTGTTTGCATATCGCTCTTCTGTAGCACATAAAAAGAGGAACTCTGCGGCTTAGGAACTCCCCAGGTTAGCAGAAGACAGGGCGTGGGTCTTTCTGCAGCGGGGTGAGAGACATGGGGTTGAGGATGTTTTGGGGGTGTTTCCGTGTTAAAAAGGCCACTCACATGAGTTGAAAAACAAAACAGCGCATGACCCTCACATGACTTCCCCAATCACACTTATTACACACACATCTGAGATATATTTATTCACATATTTATTCACAGTCTCAAGGGGTAAATGAATGACATAATTCATAATGGTAATAGATGATAAGGCCTAAACTACAGGTGAATATATATTGTATATATATTTTATTAAATAAACAATTTGTTGAATGGGTCGCATTTACTGTAAGTTTAGCCAAGTAACAGTTCTTCTACTGGTAACCCAAAATAATTCTGACTAAACATACTTTAAACTTGCTAGCTAATGTCATTTACTTTGTTATCTTTTTGCTTGTTATCAGAAATAATCTGCAGGGACGGTATTCCTTGCGGATGTGTACCGGAAATTTGGACCACAAAAAGCGTACATGCGCTGTAATGTTTTTTTATGTTGTTTCAAACTGTCTATATAATATACTTTATTCATTCACTTTTTTCATACATTTAGCATTCTCCCAGTGGATTTTACATTTAGTTACAAGTCCATTAATTGATTATTTAAAAAAAATTGAAAATTGCAAAAAAAACAATTCCATCTGCTACCTTTCGTGCACATTCTGTTTTGTTCTTGATTTTAACTGTGGGGTTTTAAATGTGATCGTTACCTTGGAAATATGTTAACCACAGTCATCAAGTTTATAAAACAGGCAGTGTGTTTAGTGTTTTACTGCTACAGGGCTGTTTTTATAACATATTTTAACATAACTAGTGTTTTATTATGATAGACAGATATGCAACCATCCAATTATAAATATAATTGCTTGGATACATTAACTTCCTCTAACTCACCTGTTTATTTTGCAGACCCCCCATCCACTGTTCGGGCTGGACTGCACAGCAGCCCGCCCCCCGCGTCCCCCAGCCATGTCGTCGCGCATCGGTCTGCGCCTGCAGCTCATGCGGGACCAGATGCAGCAGGAGGAGCAGCGGGAGAGGCAGCAACAACAGGCAGCAGCCATGCATTACATGCAACAGCGCATGCCAGGCCCAACCGCGCCCTCACCTGCCATCAGCGCACCATCTCATTTTCAGGCACCCATGCAGGTGCCTGTTGAAGTTCTAAAGGTAGGCATAAAGAGTAGACCACATGCCCATTCCCATAAATCTCTCCAAATGCCAAATTCAGTCTAATCATCATTCAACTGTGTTTCAGTTGCAATTCTTTGCATTGGATAGTTTAGTGCCATGGCCACCCGAATAGTCCCAATAGGATGAATTAGTTCTATGGAATGCACAAACACCAAAATAAGGCCAGATTAGGTCTCTCCAGTAATCTATCATGTTCCGGTGTTTCTAAGGAAAAATAGTGGCCAAAGTCTAGAAGTCAGTGGGTCGTGCAGGACTGACCACTGGTTTACAGGACTCGATTACATTTTAACCAAGATTGAAAAGAAAACCAAAAATATTTGTGAAAGAATGTGGTGGAACTGCAGGCAGGTAGGAGGAAACAGGCAGAAAAGAGTATATCTGTATACGTGCTTTTTACATTTATTCTGGGACAAAGCGATTCGAAATGAAGAGGGTCACAAATATTATGCCGTATTAACACACATTATATAAATATTATTTTGCAATGCTTGTTAACATTGTAGCTAACATGCGTTAATAAATACCATTTAACACATTCAGCATTATTTAATATAATACGATGAGGATACTTTTTGTGCGCAAATAAACAGAGATAAGACCGCATTTTACAATTTCCTGACTTCCGTGTTAGTTTACAGTGCGCGTTCACGAGAGCACCACTAGCACTACGCATGCCCAGATGTACTGTCATTGCGACATCTTATATTTTGTCTTAAGAACAGTTTCGTGAATCCGGCCCCTGGTTCCCTTAGTTTGTTCGGGATCGCATTCAGGAGGTGGCTTTTTTTTGCATTTGTCTTATGTTGCAGTTATGTTAGTGTTTATGTTAGTATCAGTAATGCAGTATATTAGCAAATTTTACACCTAAAGTAATCAGGAACGTGAATATGAACACATGATTCAATTTAACAATGAATATTTGTTGTTTAAATCCTTATTAATGCCAAAAAGAAACTTACACAGTACTTGCTTGAGCAACCATCCTGGAAAAATTTGTACCCCTTTGTTTGAAGTGAGCTCCCGAAAAATCTTAGTTTAAAGGGCTATATGGCCCTTACCCCTCCAACCAAAGGAGAATCGAGAAACCCCTACCCCTTCACATTAGTGTGCTGGACTATGAAACGTGTAGGGGTAATGGAATTGGGCCTCTTCTACGTCGGGACAGAATCTTGTGACTGCATGAATATAACATCTCAAAAGTTAAAGGAAGTTATTAGAATTGATTTGAATCAGGTCCGGGTGGCATGATGTATTACCTAACATTGCAATATTTCCTGTCTGATAACTATCAACATTACGACAGTCCCCACCTTAAATTACATTAGACTCTTTGTTATTAATTCATTTACTTGCTCAACAACTTTGTGTGAGGTAGGGAGCTAAAACCACTGTTTTACAAGTGTCTCTTTCAAATCACACCTAAATCACTTAAACTTTAAGTCTGGAGGGTTAACATTTCCAAACTGAGCTTGTTTTAAAAGTGAAACAATCTGAAGAGCCTTAATATGACACAATAGCTACTCCGATGGTTTTCTTTAGTGTAGGCGGCAATAACGTGTCCTTAGATGTTGTTGTTGTCCCAATGCAACTAGTCACGTGTCATCTCAGTATTAAGCAACAGCGTCTCCTGTTTCAGTGCCCTATCATTTATCTGGACATTTACTGCTACCATTCCTAGATTAAATAAAAGTATGTGATGAAGATATGTATCCATGTGAAATGACCTTCTATGTAACTTCTGAAATTTCCTAACTCAACAACTGGCCCTGCCCAATATGCCCTTTGCATAGCCTGCGTGGAGGCATTTAACCCCAGGGAAATGCCCTTTCATGACAGTGCCAACTTTATAGCTTGCGTCCTATATCCGTACACTTGCACTTTAAAGTTTTTTTTGTTGTTCCACCGTTTTTTCAGTAAGAGTGTTCATCCACTGATTCTGAGGCTTGTTTTCATTTTGGAAACATGTTTTAGCACTATTGAATTAAAAAACGAATTCTGTATGACTTTGCTTCATTTCATTTACAATCATTCATAAAGCCTTGCTTCCTAATCTGACCCCTTCATGTTTAAAGGTGCAGACCCACCTCGAGAACCCCACGGACTACCACATCCGGCAGTCTCAGCGGCAGCAGGTCAAGGAATACCTGTCCACAACCTACGCCACCAAACAGGCTGTACATGCCGTAGCAAACTTGGTGCAGCCCTCTCCACCCACAATGGGCCAGGGTCAGACAGGAAACGTCCAACCTCCCCTACCGTCTCCTTGCATGCGCACCGAGCAGCTCATGACCTCTGCTGGAAACAGCGCACCCAACAGTCCCATGGCAATGCTCAACATTGGCTCCAGTCATGAGAATGAGGTATAGTCAGCTTTAAAATGCTCAATGAAATCATTTTAAGTCATGTGTTGACATAGTTCATGTAAAATTTGTATTGTTTGTAGAGAAGAATGTATCATTATTTTTAGTCCATTTTAAAAGAGTAAATTTGCTTCATTTCAAATTTGGCTTTAAAACTAATAGACATGGACTAAGACTTTTTTAGTTAGCAAGTATAGACTGTCTATTCATCTTCACATTCCCACACAACATTACGACACATTTTGCTATCACATGTTTGTTTTTCATTTTATATTTCTTATACAGTTTCATTTTAAGCACCCAAGTTTGTTCCTCTTTTAGTTCACAGAATCTCAAGTTTAGTAAATGCCAAGTTCTTGCTCATCTCCGAGTGATCTATTTCTCATCTCCGGTATTGTGTGTGTTATTCACCCAGGTGCACGCAAAGGTCAGGGTGTTAACTAACTTGACTTCATTGTCATTGGAGTTTAAGTGGCCAATTATGACCGTCAAGGTATAATTAAAGATTAAAGAGTGACAGGGATCCCACAGAATGACCCTTTGGAACCAAGCAGACTTTGGTCCTGTGTTTCTCTTCTCCCTGTTCCACCAAATCTTATGAGAGGATGAATGTGCGATTGTGGCAAACTATCAACTTTTGTGAGAGGAAGCATGTCTATAGGGCTGTTTAGTGGAATACATCTTTCATACGTAATTTCCATTGATTTTCTTATTAGTTATTTGTTCAGAAAATGTGTTTGTTATTTTGGATTCATGAAGAAGATTAACCAAGGGAGAATGTATTAGAACCTACTTTGTGTGTCAATGCCTGATGTCTCTCCATTTATTTATGAAGTCTTGTTATGTGTTTGTTTTTGAGAAGATGGATGAGGTTATTGATGACATCATCAGCCTGCAGTCCAGTTATGATGATATCCAGGCTTATATTGACCCTGTGCTGCAGATGCCAAATACAGTAAGTACAAGCCATTGCTCATAGTCTCGCTCAGTTTACGCTGCTTTAGTCTGTGATATTTCTGCCAGTGTAGATACTGTAGCCGAATCTCAGAATTTAAGTGAAAAATTGAGTGAAAGATTTCTGTTTATGATGCACAGACTGCATCTTATTGCCGCTGAATACTATAAGTCTATTTTTGAAACCCCCACGACCTTTGACAATGGAGGAATTATGCAGGATCATTTGTTGTGCTCTTTCTTTTTAAATCACGGTTTAAGAGATGAAAAGCGTCTTTGTTCTGTGCACCAAAAGTCAAATCTAATTCTAGCAAAGTTAAATGATGCAACTGTTTTGCTCTCATGCAAACTCAAAACAACTTATTTTTCTGTTTAGACCCAGGCAAAAAAGGGGAATGGATATTTCCATACCTCATTTAATGGATAACCAGTATTTCCAGTCTTACCTTCACTCTGATGGAAAATGTTTGTGTTTAATTGACTTAAATATTTTGACCTGATTCACTTAACAGAAGAGAAGACATTCTGAATTAGTAAAGTGGAAGCACTGTGCCGTGTATCTAAAGCATCTACTCAACATTAACAATTAAGCCATGCTCAGTTAGAGATCAACTTGTTTACAAGGCATTTTGTGAAGGTGGGGAAGCAGCAGACGGGGGGAGGTTTGGAAGAGAGAGAAGGCTCGGGGAGGGGAGGCTGAAAGTCCAGATAGGGGAAAGTTCAGCGTTTACTGGTTAAGAGAAAGTAGAAGAGAGAAGGTCCTGGAGCAACTAAGGTCAGTCTCTCGAAGAGGAGGAGGGGGTGAACAGCAAGTGCGTGCCAACCATGAGAGATTCAGAGGCCAGTATAAAAGAATCGAATAAAACCTATGCCATCGTGGAGGTTATCGATGGGGAAAAGATTCAGCTGGTAAGATCTTCTATCCAGGCCGTGCAGAAGGAAGGGTTGTGTTTGCTTAATGTATGGCTTATTCCTGGAAGCCAAAAAATAGAAATGCCACTTTAAGGTCACCGGTAACCTTGTCACATGCGTTTAGCTGTGCAAATGACTCGTTGTTTATGGCTTTAGTTTAGCGAGCAAGTACTATTCCCCAACGCTATATTTACAAAGTCTTTGTTTACGTGACAGGGGTTGTAATGTAATGTGTTTTTGTATGGTATTGAGTGAATGAGTAAAGTGATTGACTTTTCTATTGATCAGTTTCCTAGTGTGATGATTGATCTTTAATTCTAGCCGCAGCTTGTTTGAATAGAATTTGTCTTCCAAATAAGGATTTATTAACAAAGTGTTACTGTTGGTATTATAGATAGGAGATATTTAAAATCATCTTCAGAAGCACTGCCTTTATTTCCTAAATCCTGTTTTTTACCTGAAGTCTGTATTTGACTTTTTTAGTATTTTCCCAGTTTATATTTCCTCAGTGGTTGAAATGGTTTTGCCTGCCTTCAGAAGGATTAATGCTATTATCCTCATGTTTTTTTTCTACTGCGGGCATTGGAAAAGCATGAGAGCTCTAGGTGAGCTCTAAACTCACTTTCTTTAATGTTTAGCGTGCAGACTGTTTCTCACATGGGGTTTAAAGGTCAAAAGAGACTTTGGGGTGAAGAAGTGGGGTTTAGACATGACTCCAAATAAGTCTGCACCGATTTGACCTCTTGTTTGATCATTGCTTCACATCTCTTTGATCAGTGGCTTATAGTCTTTCTGAATGGAATTCACAAAACCAGCAGAGCATCAAATGCGTTCTCTTGTAGTTGCATTGTGCAAATACATATTTTAAGTCATGGTCAGCATTTAAGAGTATACATTGGATTTGCATCCTCCCTCATCCTACCTTTTCACCGTATTTTATTTTAGCATTTAAAATGCCTCATTGAGCCATTGCAGTCTTCTTGATACAGTATGTGTCACTGCAGAATGTTTGATCAGTGTCTAAAGCATAAGGTGTAAAGAGCATGCAGCGCAATTTTTCCCCAGAAGAAGCAGCCTCACGTAACGTTCTCTTTGTCTGGCTTTTACTGTTGATATATGTTTGTTTGGCGTTGTGCTTCACGGTAGCGCCCGTGATAAGGTATCTGAGCGGATTCATCTGTCTCAGCTCATTAGGAGCTCAGCGCTGCATCTACTGCAATTCCATGATGGAATAAAAGATACAACCGGTGTAAAACAATAAAGAACACGATAAGAAAGAACTGTGATAGTAAATCATTTCTCTCACCTCAGGAGCAATAGTGAGTTTTATCTGCATGTTATCTCTAGAGCTTATAGCTTTGCTCTCGAGATAAGATGCGAGTTTATGGGGCTTCCAATGATTGTGATGATTTACCAGGGTTACGCTGAATATTGCTTGCTTGGTTGATTTGGTTGGTCTTTCCATACACGGCGCATGGCTAAAGAAATACTCCTCAAATACACAAGATGCATCATATGCTTGAGTTGAATTGTTGCACGGTGCCACACAGTATAGCGCTAAAATAAACTCATCCAGACTTATGTGTTTTTTACACTATAGCTCCCACTGTCTAGCAGTCATTTGGACGTGTACACGGGGCCGGGTATGACCAGACCCGCAGTTGCCATGTCCAGCAACTCCTGCCCTGCCAATCTGGCCATCAAGAGAGAGTTTCCAGGTAGTACAGATTATTATTTTTATAAACATTTGGTAACACTTTACAATAAGGTTGTATTTGTTTTTATAAGTTAATGCAATGAGCAATATCATTTTTTGCATTTATTATTCTTTGTTAATGTATCGTAAAGGGCAAGTTTACCCAAAAATGAAAATTGTGCCATCATTTATTCATTCTCATGTCATTTTAAACCTGTATGATTTTCTTTCATCTGCAGAACACAAAAGAAGATATTTTGAAGAATAATGTAAAAGAAAAACGTTGGTTTCCATTGACTTGCATTGGTTTTGTGTACATTCAATGGAAGTCAATGGGGACCAATGTTTATTTGGTTACTAACATTCTTCAACTTATCTTTTGTGTTTTGCAGAAGAAAGTCATACAGTCAAATGACAAGAGGGCATGGAAATAATAACAGAATTTTCATTTTGGGGTGAACTACTATTTAATGCCAATACAATTGTTCATGTTTGTTCATTGTGCATTGACTAATGCTAACAGATACTTCTTTAAGTTTGTAAAATGTATTTAATGCTAAAATTACCTTGAAATAAGATTAATAAATGTTGTAGTAGTATTGTTAGTTAATGTCAGCTAATTCATCAACTAATGTTAACTAATGTTACTATTGTAGTGTTAGGAAGAATTTCATACACAATTTATAGTTGTGCTTTTCATTCAAGATCATTCTGCCCTGCTCATTTTATTGACGAAACTGTTGACTTTTATATGAGGTTATTCATGAATGTAATAAAACATCAAATCACTGTCACAGAAAAATAAGCAGTGTGAATTATAAATAAGGTCTTATAATGTCTTGACATACTAACCTGAAATAAATAACAGAATATTAATCTAAGCGTAAACAACAGTGCTGTTGGACTCTAGTAAAATATTTATTATGTAAGCCTACTGGATAAAGTTTAAGCAAAGTTTCAGTGTGCCTGTCAAGCTGCTTTTACACCAACAACAACATGCTCACAACCAGAGTCAATATACAGTGTCTCCCTGTGTTTTTGTCAAGATGTTGACGTCCGTGCCATGGCTAAAGAGAGGCAGAAGAAAGACAACCACAACTTGAGTGAGTATGCGCTTTTTCCTCTTAATTTTTCCTGGTTTACAACTGCTCACAGTTTAAAGTACAGCAGCTCTGCCCTGCCATTGACACCCTTCATCACATCTGCCACGGGCAAATTCAGCTGACACCGCAGAGCACTTTAGTGTATTGTTAACTCGGACGGATCCTGCTGCTGTGGCATTAAAATGTAATTGCCTGTGACAATTGGCAGGTTTTGGAGTTGTACAATAAGACAAAGTAATTCTGCTAAGATGTGCTAAGCTTGGCCTTTTCCCAAGTACATCATTATAAGATAGTATATAGAGCCATATCTCTTGCATTATAAATGCTTTGCGATTCGAGTGAGAGAGCGTGCAGAAGTGTTATTGGCCTAAACCTCACCTCATTTTACCTCATTAAAAGTTTGAGTCAGAAAACAAATATTTTTATTATGGTTTAGTTTCATATTATGTCAAAGTCAGCTCAAATTTAGAGACAAACGTGTTGTAAAATACTGTCGACACAGTACACTAGTGGTCAAAAGTTTTGGAACACTTGAGCGAAATGTTTCTCATTATTAAAAAAACGTTTGATCTGAGGTGCTTGCTTAAATGTCTGAAATTAGTTTAGTAGTAATTTTCCAACATGTTTTTTCATGACAAAACTTTTATAAAAATTTTTATTTAATAAAAATGTTTTTTTAAATGGATAACTTTGACTGAATAATGAAGAAAGAACAGCCAATAAGAGCACAGAATAGAAAAAAATCTTTTTTCATTGTTTAAAAAGCATCCGAGGGTGAGACCTCAAGAAGCTGCTTGATAAAATTACATGAAAACATTTCTGAAAATTCTAGTCAAAAGGTGTTGTGTTTAAAAAAAAAACAATAATTCCCATATTTCCGAGTTTATTATTATTCTAAAATGTGGAAAAAATATGAACACATAAGTGTCCCAAAACTTTTGACCGCTAGTGTATTACATACTGTACTTAACTGTGCACTTTATGCTTTGAACAATGTATTGCCATACTAACAAATCCATTTTACTTTCCTTTTAGTTGAAAGGAGGAGAAGATTTAATATCAATGATCGGATTAAGGAGCTGGGAACCATGATCCCCAAAACCAATGACCTGTAAGTTTGAATTTGTTTGAGCATGTGGACATCTGTAGTTGTAATTTCATCTGGCCCAGATGTGAACTTTGTAGGACATCTCTTTAAACTGCATGGGTCCACAGTATACTTTCCATAGCGTTGTTTTATCAATAAGCAAATGACCATCTGGATCCTCTCTTGTTCAGGGATGTGCGCTGGAATAAAGGCACGATTCTGAGGGCCTCCGTGGAGTATATTAAACGCATGCAGAAGGACATCCAGAGGACCCGAGAGGTGGAGAACAACTTCAGAAGGATGGAGATGGCAAACAAACAGCTGTGGCTACGCATTCAGGTGTGTTTATTCAATATACATCTGAGATGGTCATTTGTTTTCTGTGTTTTCGTTTCATTTCTAGTGCCAGTTTTTGTGATGGCATGCTATTGTTTACCTGTCAGGAACTTGAGAGCCAGGCCCAAATGCATGGCCTTCCCAGCAGCTCTCCATCTGGCCTGAACAACGTCGAGCTTCTAAACTCCTTCGTCAAACAGGAAAACAGTCCTGAAGAGAACCACCTCCAACACCAGCCCCACCTTCCTCCTCACTACCCCCAGCATCAGGGCCAGCCGCAGCCACATCCCCACAACCAGCTCCATCAGCACCTTCACCCTCAGCCCCCACTGCAGTATCCGGCTGTGGGCAGCTCTCAGCACTTTGACTATGCCCAGTCACTGGACTTGTGTGATGGCGGCATTTCTGGATATCAGGATGGGATGGGGGGCATGGGGGATCTCGGCTCGTTGGGAGGAGGCATTGCACAGATGGGAAAGAAGAACGAGCTGGGCTTTTTACTGATGGATGAGGCCCTGTCGCCTTTGGGAGGAGACCCACTGCTATCTGCCATGTCCCCCGAAGCTTCTGTGGACAGCAGCCGTCGTAGCAGCTTTAGCATTGAGGATTCAGACATACTATGATGTGTAGCGCACACTCACAGATATTGCATATATCACAGTTAACATGGAAGGGTATGATAGAGTTGCACAATGCCATCCGCAATACGGTTTAGGTACTTTGTTTCTTATTTTTTGACACACGAAATGCTTTTAGTATGATTTATAACTTTTGTATACAAACTCTGTTTGCAAAAAATCTGAATATGCACATAATGATACATGCAATATATACTGTAACTAAACAAACTGAAATGCTTGAATCCTGTCACTCAGAATTGGCTTATATGTGACTTTGGATCACAAAACCAGTTTAATGGGAGCATTTGTAGTAATAGCCAAACATACATTGTACGGGTCAAAATTATCGATTTTTATTTTATGCCTAAAATCATTAGGATATTAAGTAAAGATCATGTTCCATGAGGATATTTTGTAAATTTGCTACCGTAAATAATATCAAAACTTTATTTTTGTGATTAATATGCAACTTTAAAGGCAATTTTCTCAATGTTTAGATTTTTTTTCAGAACTTAAGACTGGTTTTGTTGTCCAGGGTCACATATTGTACAAACATCCAAACACAGAAAACCTGCCGGTGTAGCTTCAAATGATTCCAAATGAGCATCGTTTCAAATGTAGCATTCATACATAAACCTTTTAAATAAGCATATTCACCTATCATAACAAATCAAAACCACTCCATTCTCTTTCTTGCACTCCTCTACTTTTTAGCTTTAACATTTATCACTTTTCACTAGTGCAACTCTCACACTTGATTTTAATATTAGTAGATAGAATTGTGGCATTTTCAGTGTCCTCAGTATTCCCAAAGTCATGGAGATATTCTGGAATTTTAAGATTGTGTATTCCAGGCCAGGAAAAGTTGTGGAAACGGAAAACATTTTAAAAACTTGTAAGAAAAGGCATTTTAGTTGTTAAAAAATAAGTTAAATGTTGTTCTTGGGTAAAGACTATGCTATATTTCTGGTATTTCTGGAATTGGTTTTTCCAGATGGATCTGTCTAATGAATTGGTCCAACCAGTTCACAAATCAGTCGAAATGTCAATGTTTAAACCCTCATCTATTAGTCACAAAGGCCTGAGTAAAGGTCATGAAAAAATCATGAAAATTCTGTTGTCAAACAGTGTGACCATAGAGTCATGTAATAGTTCAGGCATACCCTCCACCAACTCACCGGGACTTACCAAATACTAAAAAAATACCAAAAATAACCTGCCATACTGCCTAAAGCATTAGTTTATTTTTGATGTAGCAGCACTTGTCATTGTTGAGGACAAAACATGGCAGGCTTTGTTTAACAGGCCAGACCAGGTGCTTGTGTCACAGTCGAGTCAGTAAACAGTGCAGAATGCAACATAAATTTACTACTTAGTCTTGTTGCAACACACTCGTAGTAAGGTGCCTTAAAGCCAAGGCTGATTCTTCAAAAAGCACAAGGTGAAATGTCCTCACATGTTGGCATGCAGTAAAATAGAGCCAACAGCTGTGAGTGGCATTTGCCAAGCTCAAGTTTAAACGACTCAAGGTGCCTTTCAGTGAACCTGGCTAAACTTCATTTCTAGTTTATTCGGCTTTTAAGCTAAACAGTAAATTAAGTAAAATATGTAGAAAAGGTATATGTACTTATATGGGTTTCCCCTTTTTTGTTCTTCCCAAAGCACTGGAAAAACCAATTATATCTTTATTGACAATATAAAGATTTTAGGAAGTGAGTTTTATTTCAAATGTTTTATGCCACTAAGCCACTTAAATGTATTTTATCTGTCCTATTTTTATTTCCTTCCCTACTTTATCTCACTGCCAAACCACTGAAATATAAAAATATTTCATCTGCCATTCTATTATACAAATGGCAAGTGCAGAGCCATATTATATAAATATATATATATTTTATGTACAAAATCGTTAAAACACATCAGGGTTTTAAGAAAGTAACAGAACGTGTAAATGTTGTTTTTATATTGATTTGATTCCTTTTTTAAGAAAAACGTTATATTTGAGGAAAATTTGAGTTAGTGATTTATTGTTTTCATTCAATTTTAATTCAAACTTGGCGAATGTGAATTTTAAGTGTGTTAATATGTTTATAGGTTAAACTCAAGCTGGTTTGTAGACTTTGTTAAACATGAGCTTTAAAAGAAGCCAAACACATGTTCCAAATGCAGTATGATTCTAACCAGCTCTCTGTTTTACTGCTTTATTGTTTTAAAATGCTGAAACAGCACCACTTAAAACCTCATGATTTAGCTTTGAAACTACAGGGGAGACACCATCGGTGATAGTGTGTTTTACACATTATTGTTATTGCAGGGGGTTGTTGTTATGACCAACCTCCTGCCCACTGCAGCAACTGTGGAGAATTCAACCAAGTTATAAACAGCCAGCTTGTTGTTCGTCTGTGTTGGTTACTGCAAATCTTTGACTTGGTTAGCTAAAAAAAAAAGGAATAGAAAAAACAGATTAAATACTTTTTTTTAAAATCGACGCAAGGGCATTTTTGGATAGCGTAGCAGGCTTCTAATTTTGCTTGTGTGACGTTTTTTTTTTTTTTTTGCCGTGCACCAAGAATGAGAAGGTTTGCCATTAGGAATGAAGATAAATCACTTGAAGTAAAGGAGTATGCTTTGGTAAAATATCTTGATGATTAAAAAGAAAAAAAAAACTTGGCATTTCGTTATACAGCATGCTGAAAGACAATACAAGCAGAATGTGACTCAAGTCTTTATCAAAACTCCGTGAGAATGTTTCATTACTGTGGATGTGTCATGTTTATGGGATTTGCTCATCTCGTGCACACCTCTCATTAAACGTATTTAAGTTGATGCGAAACGGACTTTTGCGTGTTTTTCCTGTTATTTCACCAGGGTCGGGATGTGAAAGTGTCTCAGTCAGCAGTGCCACAAGAGGGCAGTCTACACTAACATACTACACTATAGTGCTATGTACTAATGTTACTTGATAATACTGCACAGATATTGTATACTGCTTACTATTTTTTAGACAGTTTGTGCAATATTGAATGCTGCATTGCATTACATTGCATGTTTAATTTTGCAAGGCATGCAGCAAAGTTCATCACATTGCATACAGGATTTCATGCAGAGGTTAGCAAATAATAACCATATTATGATCATCAAAATCTTATAGTTTTCACAGTGTGTATATATATATATATATATATATATATATATATATATATATATATATATATATATGAATGAATGAAATAGTAAGAGTAATGCTTAATTAGCCTATTGCAAAAACGTTTTTATGCTTCACTACAACACGATTATTTATACTTGACCTGCTTCCTATTTATTTATGTTAAATATCCCAATCATAAGATCATTTAATAAAATATGTAAACATTAAACAACAAAATGTAGCACGCATAATGAAAAAAAAATGATTCATTCGAGATGAGCTGACGTCTCTGTTCCTCTTTAAATAATATCACCGACACACATTAATTCTTTCTTAATTCAGGTCCTTTATAATATAAATCACACGATTATCTTAGCAGCCTGATGACTTAAGCACCACAGTTATTTGGTTTGGCACAAATGATGCATTTTTAAGGGTATAAAACGCTTATTTTCGGGCATGGGTTCTTATTGCTTAATTCAAGCATCAATCACGAGTAATCTGCCATAACCAATTAATTTTCCTAAGCACTCGTCATCCTCAGTGCGGATAGAAAACAACCGTCGCACGCGATACGCACGCACACAAACGTCATGCTATGTGCTCTATAGGGGGCACCAGAGAACCATGAAACGCCCTGCAGTTCCTCACAGAGCAGGGCCTCATTTATTTCCTGTAACAATTACAGAAACAGCACTGCAATGCAATTAACCTATTTTTAAATACCATTTTATTAGGGCAGTTTATCCCAGATAAAGAAAGGCTTAAAATAGGACGAGGTGAGGAATAATTAGCTTGCAGTCATCTTAGTTAGGCTCCTACCTCCTCACGCATATAAAGAAAGGTTCTGGACAATATTTCAATGTTGCTTCATTAAAATGAGCGAACTGCAAACGGGAGAATTAATCTGCTTCTAATGTATGTTGACAGTTAAATCGACGTCACCTCTTGATATATCATCTAAAGAAACAAACAATTATGCATAAGATAAACAGTGCTCACATCAAGCATGCAGAATGATATCATCAGATCCAATTATCAGTATGTAGTGATTCAGTCTCAAGAGAATTCGTGACATTGTCACTAATCTATTCATTTGTGTTCGTGGACATGAATTTCAGATTTTTGTGAAAGTATGATCCCTTTCCATCCTTTAAAGAAAAGGTGTTTGAGATTGTATCTTTAAACCTTGATATTTGCTCACGCAGTGAAATGAAAATACACATGCATCATACATCATCTGTGTCAGATTGAACAGTGCATTCGTGTAAACGTGTTGTGCAGGTGTATAGTGTGGGCTGCTGTGGGCTGTCGGTGGTCTCTTTCTCAAACCTGTTTTTTCACCTTCCATCAGAGTGGGCTGTGAGCAGATATGCATCTTCGGCACACTGAGTTAAACAGTCGTTCTCTGGCTTAAATCAAGACAAATCGGCATTTCAGATTCAGGCGTCCATGTGTCTAGCTTCCTCAGGCCCTGGCACAGCGCCATTCTCCGTCTGTTCTTTATGATGCTAATAGACTTCCATATCTAATAAATCCTTGTAGATTTGAAGTGTGGAGATGTTATAACTTGCATCTAGGACTCCCAACCCCTACAACACACACACCTTTCTTCCTTTCACAAACAAGCTCCTCATCTTTTAAACATACTTAAGAAAATGCCTGGCCAGCACATACTGCCCGGTGGTTTCCTGGCAAAAAAACCTGATAGGTGTGAGGAAGAGAAAAATTAAATGTGAAAACATAAATTAAGGAGCAGGCGGGCTTGTGTTACACCGCAAAGTTGTAGCGCTGCTGAAGCACGTCTGCCCTGGAGGTGGCCTGGGCGGGACAAAAATGTCCTGGTGTTGGCAAAAGTTTGGAGCTCTGGAGGAGTGAAATGGCATGTAGACGTGGGCTGGAGAAAAAGAACACGAATGTAAACACAAAAAAAGAAAATAATCAAAGTGGTCGTTTTAATGCCTCAGCAAACTACAAAAAGAAACAAGGGAGTCCATTCAGAATGTTTTTTCTTACTAATTCTAGCACATATTCATATACAAATTTGAGGAGAAAAAAAGGTGAAAAGTTCATCTCCACCCTCTAAAGCCTATTCATGCAACAGTATGTGCTTTTCTAGAAAGCTCACTCCTGTATCCGTCTCCACCTCGTCCTCCTATAACACACATTTGTGCTTTCTTTATCACTTTCTGTTTCTCTACGGGCTCAATGGAGCATCATCAGGTATCAGGGCTACCGATTGATGTCATTTACCCCCATGATGCATGGACGTTGGAGGCTACGCTGGCTTTTTTAATAGGCGTGTGTCAAGATTATTAAGGAAAAAGTGGACGAAAGGTTGTAAAACCTGACGGATTGGAACAAATTTATTACGTTTTGTTCAAAAGACGGTAAAAAACTTTTATTAACACAAAGTGACATTGTGCAGTGCGTAAAGGTTTATGCACACTGCCTTGTTTTAAAACTTTAGATATTGCTTATCGATCCCACTCTTATCCATTAACACGCCATTCATCAAAGGATTTTTTATGATCTTGTCTCGCGAAATCGACAGCTCATCTGGTCTGCCGTGACACAACCCGTCAAATGCGCGAAATCCAAGCAAAATTGAAGGTTATACGGATTCTTTATGGTGCTGTGATCAATAGTAACCTTTGCCGGTCCATAGCGGCTCATTTTAACGAGGAACCCTAGAACAAACTCCGTGTCCTGAGAGAAGCTTCTCAAAAAGAGAATTATAAAGTTGGACAATCGACACATGGAGGATTGTGTCTGAGAAGTAAATGGGGGCGTTCGTTTTTTCCCTCAGAAAGGTCAATTATGTTCGGTGACAGCTTCCTCTCAGGTAGTTACCCTGTCATCTTCCACCTTCCCCTCGCTGCAGACTCCACTACATATTTAATACGTTTTCTTCCAGACTTCTTTCAATCCACCATCATACAGAGACCCAAATTGGCAGGGGTGAGAAAAGAAGGTGAATAATTCTCTTCTGCATTAACATGGTTTGGAGACGGATTGCCCTTTCCCGTCTTGAGAACGTGAGTCGGGGCTGAAGGAGCAGAGGTGAGAGGAGGTAAGAAAATGACATTGTTCAGCCTTCAGGATGCCGTCAGTCTTTAATCCGGCACAGATCGCAATTTTCCCTCGTGACACCGCCTGCGACCTGCTGATGTCTCACAAGGTTCTTTCTTCTCTTTATATAGGCTTAATTAAGTAAGCTGCTCTTGAAAATCAGGAAATAAGAGGTCAATTTACAACTTATAGAATGAAGAGATCAAATCAAGTCACTGACAATTAACAAGGGAATGAGTGAGAATAAAAGATGGGACTGGGCCTCCAAGGGGCCTTTTTTAGTACTTGTGCCATTAAGGATTAGTCAGTAGGTCATCAGAAACCAGGGAATGACCTTGGAGATTAGACCTCCGGTTTCCCCCTTACGCATACTCCTGCGTGTCCCAATGTAACCAATCTAAGCTGTCCCATGAACGGATGTGAGCGTCCTTTGAGTGCCACTACAATAACGGCTGGAGCTCTTCTGCTCTGTAGCTCCCGTGCCGATCAACCTCTGTGTCATTGTATCGGGAAGAATGTTAAAAGTTTTTCAAGTGAATACATATGAAAGGACTTTATTCTGCTTTAAATCTGCAGGAATAATAGATGTCAAGTTTTTGAAAATCAATGAACACTTCAGTTAAACAGTCAAACCCCTGATCTCAATCCAACAGAGAGAATGTGACACTCTCTGAAACCTGCACGTTTAACCTGAACAACCTGCTCCAAATTTGTCTGGAGGGATAAAAAAATGAACAGTGCAAGATCCTGGAACAGATTTACACCAACAGATTTGCAGCTTATTGATCTGACTGAGCTTTTTGTATTTTTGATGAGACCATATCTAACAGAATAAATAAAAATAGAAATAACATTGTAAAAAAAAAAGTATGAGACAACTGGTGCAAAGGGGGCATTCTACTGAATCCCCTACATTTTTGTCCCTTGGCCAATCTATAAAAGTGCATAAATATTAACTTAATTTTTTTATTATTAAGCAAAGTGCCCTGCACAATAATCTAACTGCAAATTTAAAATGTATAACTTAAAACATGAGTAAAAACTGTCTAGGAAAAATAAAACTGTTGGGGAAAAAATAAAATATTTTGATTTCATACAGCAAATTGCAGCCATTCGGTAGAATGACCCAAAGGCACATGACTAGAAGAATGAACAGATACATTTAAAAAATCAACATGGACTCCCAAAACATGATGATTCATGTCATCACAGCATGATTTGAGAAAGAAAAATATCTGAAAAACATTTCACCTTTTGTGCAAAAGAGTAAACATGATCATTATCATGTGATTATTCGATTACTGACATAGAAATCGTGTAAAATCTTACACATTTCATCAATATTTTATATCATAACGGTCCTTTGTTTCACATTTTTTTCCAGGAGTATAATTTTTGGATCCCAGATTTTAAATGTGATGCCATACTTTTTAATACTTTGGAATGTATACCTTTGCAGTGTGTTTGTTTATGTGTGTTCTAGTGTGTTTAGACGTTACATGTAGATGTTTGTTTATACTTCAGGAAGCCTCCAGCTGTGTTTTCTTGGGCCCCTCTCTGCCTGAATGAGTCCAAACCAAATAAACTGACGCAAAGCCTGATTAAGACCCATATTTCTCCCAGTGGCCTGCACAGGGCAACAGCATGCAGACGAGATAAAAGTAAAGGATTATCTTTTATTTTTGTTATCATCTGTTTTGGAGTATATCTGTGTGCTTTGTTACAGTAAAACTACAAAAACAGACTCAGGCCTATTTGATTTATGTGAATGATATCTACAGGAGCACAAGCTAAAATTATTACAAACTAATCATATTTTCATATCATCTACATTAAATTATATTTCCTTTTGTAATATCCTCGTTTTATTCTCGACTTGTGCGGATGTAAGATTTTCCACCTTAAACTCGTCTTAAGACATACGAAATCTGAACTCATGCTGCGTTCTAGACTCGGGTTCAAGGGTATTTCCCACCTCAAACCGAAAATTATTATTTATATTATTATTATCTTATGTTAATAATTAATTTTAGTGTTTTAATATCACTAAACCATAAGTAACAATAATATTGTTGTTATTAAATGCTTTCGATGTAACTAAATCCAGACGTTATTTCCTGTTTCGAGGAACAAGATGACGCGTCATTTGACGTCACGTCCAGCAATGAGATCAGCGCGAAACTACTTCATGTGAAAAACGTCAAAAGAAACCTTAAACTACTTTTTACAGCACAAAACGATATGAAACTAAACCTTTTACATAAATTACTTAAGGACGGACATTTAATGTAGGATGAATGTGCGGACTGAATTTGAAATCCTTGTACTAAAAATAATGCCTATTAGTCCAAGGCCGATTTCCTGATGCCTGCGCGAGACCTCAGTCCCGATACTATTTTGCTAAGAACAGCTGGCTTTTAGTTTGAGGAGTGTTGCTGTTACCTAGCTGACATCCGCACAGCTCTGACGATGTTGTAATTTACCCAACACACACAACAACGCACAGAGATAACAGAAGCCAACACCAAGAGAACCAACAGGGGGAAGCAGTGGCCCACATTTCATCGTGTGTTCAAGGTCAGTAAATTATGCCTGAGGTGTCTTGATAGCAAAGATCATGTTGTATTTGTAGTAACTGTACATATCTGTAGGTGTTTAATGGATGCTTGTTAAAGTCATCAGCACTTGGGTTGCTTAAGTGTTAAGTTTGAGCCAATGAAAAATGATGAATAAATAAATACACAATCTTACCATTAAAGCCATTTTAATCGACTCTGTTTAACATGATTCCAATGAAAAGCACAGTTCAACATATGCAAAAGGAGGTTGACCTGTTAGCTGGCTTTATAAAGTTAGAGAGAGAGCGCATTTAATTATTCATTTTGTGTAAAACTGCCAAGTAAACTGTGTTGCAATTACTGTTTATACAACTTGATATGTCATAATCAAATAGAAAAGGAAGAGCTTTCAAATAAAAAGTCACAATTGAACACAGACACATATTTATTACATATTATATATTAAAACAATACTTTTATATTAAGAAAATTGTGCTCTTAAATAAAGGTTTCACAAAATCCTTTTTAAAAATGAATTCTTTTAAAGGTCAATACTGCATTCAGCCTTGATAACTAGGAGTGGAATCTGAAGTTGGCTCTACGCGGTCATAAATCTCACTCATTTGACTACCAATCCTTGAATAAAATTACGAATCATACAGTCGCCCACAAAATCCCTTTCTTATATCTGACGATTTAAAGTCTTGGACAATGCCGCTACTTCACCGATTCCACTTAAACCCACTTTCCCTTTGCTGAAGGGCCCACAACCCAAACCCTGGCGAACTTCAGACGGAGTGAATGTGTACTGAAAGTGTTGGGCCGGATCCAGTCTTCCTCTGAGAGACGTGGCGACTTAAAGTTGGATTTCATTTTCACTTTCCAGGTAATAAGAAAACTTTCTTCTTTCGTTTGTGCCGCTCGCAGGAGATAAAGCCCTGGAATGACTTTGTGACGGAGAGATCTTAACACCACATAAGGCACCAAGAAGCTCTCTTCGACTATTATTACAGCCCTTGAAAAAGAAAGAGAGAAAAAGATGGAGAGACCGAGAATGCGGTATGAGAAACAAGTTAGTCGGTAAATGCAACGGAACCTGGTTACAATTAGAGGGCGATTTCCAAAAAGGTCAATGAATTCAGATAATATCCTTAGAGGGAGGAAATTTAATACCCTTTTTTGCTGAATTAATTAATTGTAATATTAGGCTCACTCAAGGGGGCTCTTTCTTGAGTGATTAAGCGAGCACATATCTTTAAAAGACTCCTTAACTCTCATGGGTGTTGTGCCTTTGAACCCAGGGTGTAGGATATATTTATATATAATGCATGAGTCTAAAATAATATACATAAATGTGAGCCTACCTCCATCATGCCACGATTATTCAGATGATGAATTGGAGCACTTTCTTTTGCGCTGTTAACTTTCCAGGACAAATTTGTAGTTACTTTTGCTTTATTATTATTTTTAGATTGAGATATACTGGAGTGGTTTCCATATTGATATGCAGGATATTTATCCATTTGGGTTTATTAAACAAATGTGATAAATTCACTTTTCAATAATTGAATAACTTGAAACATTTCGCCGATCATTTTTATTCGTCTGGTCATGCAATCCAATTACACTCCATTTAAGAGGGTCATATTCCTGACATTTTAAATTGTATTAAACTGTCTTTTGATGCTCCTAATTTCGCCTGATCTTCACTAAAATTGGCTCTCGATGATCCGAGCAAGCTCCACCAAAGCTGTCTTACCGGGCACTTTTAAAAGTAGAGACACAATTAAGTCACTGGTGCCAACGGCTAACGGGAAATGAGGCTGTATCTTTACGACGCTTTGTGGCTTACTACAATGTAGGCCGTGCTTGGCCCCGTAATTGCTGCTTAAAGCTATATTTTATTAGTTCCATACTGTCACTTAAACTTTTGTATCGAGTGGGCAGAAATGCTTTGTTAAAACGTCAAAAGGAACTTAATATTCCAGACCTATATATTTAGACTGCCTGTTTGGCACATTAAAACATTTCACATACAGCAAAGCATTTCCTTGATCTTACTTTAATGTTTCCATCCTTACAAACCCCCATTCCAGTTTGTGTTTTGTCCCAGGAAAGGTCCCGTCAATTGCCGTCGCCCTGGGGGGAGCTGCAACATGACAGCTTCCTTAACCTGCTGCCAACGGTCCCCAATCAACCGCTCGTAATGCGTCGTGTCCAGCAGGAAAATAACCGCGCTCATTCCCTCTCAGACTGCCAAACGCGTCAGTCACTTCATACCCATTGATACGTCAATCAAACCTTCTCTTTTGAGAAGCTGCTGGGCCTTTTAACCACTCTTTACACAACCACCTAACAAAAAGTGTCATCGTTCAGTTCATGCCATTATAACACGTTCTAGACACTGATCTCCCTGTTGGTTGCCAGGTGGGATTTTATTTGGGCAGGATATAATAGACTGATGGGAGCTGTGACATGGTCCTTTGCATCCATTCTATGTGGATCTCTAAGATGGTTATTTACTGTCTCTGAAACACTGAAAGTAAATGTTTTTTTTATTGTAGCAGTGGAAGTCTTAAGGGAGTTTTTTACTTTTCGCTGTAGCCTCTAGGCAGTTGAGATGACGCATGGGATTTATTTATACTCCTGCATTGTTGTTCATGTCGATAGGCATTGGCCACTAGTTGTCAGTGTTATAGCAGTTATAGCGGCTATAACACTAGTTATAGTTATAGCCGATAATTCATTCGGAAATGCGTATGTCGCAAAGCTATCGCAGATTTTTTTTAAGCTGACCAATCACAGTGTTCGTGGTCCGCGTTGAATTGATGCATTGTTACATTTTTGGAGAGGTGCGCACTGCGCATCAGGCTACAGCGTAGGCTACCCGGCTCTGCGTACCCTACGCTGTAGGTCAGATGCAGAAATAAAAGCTGTTTCAGACAGAACACATTTTGTGCTCTTCTGCGCTGCTTTAAAATTGGTTTTCTATGTGAACGTGTTAGACGGACGCCTTAAGGGTCGTTCACACTATAACGAAACTATAAAAAATAGAAACGTTTTTAGAATGTTTTTTTTCAGCTGATGAATGATAAACATACTGTCAAACACACTGGCAGATAATGTTTGGCTGTTGATGATCGCAACGCAGGTTTAATGTCTGAATTAAGTGTGTTTATGGCGAGATATTATATATGAGAGCATCCAGCCTTTGCTGTCATATTTGGGGAATAAAACGTTCGGGAATGACAACGAAAGTATCAACAGCTGGTCATCTATGTTCATTTTGTAGTGACTGCGAACACTGCAGGCTTAAAATACACATAACGTTATCGTCAGTGGTGTGGACGCAAATATAGAGACAGTTAACAAGTTATCATTATAATGTGAACACCCCTTCAGATTTGACCGTGCAGGTCTCTGAAGCACGCCCTTGCTTTCATCACTTCACTTTTATATTTTCCTCAGAGACTCATCTAGTATTTTAACATGCGCGAACGTGCTGTGTGAAACATCATCTTTCCAAGTTCAGAGGTTAATATTGTGTTTTCACAAACTGCCGTCTCCATCTAATGAGCATTTGTTGAAAACAAAAGTTAGGCACAGTTAGGATTGTGTTATTAAACTCGACACTTTTTCCTCTCCTCCCTCTTCTAAATCTGACACATCAGGTTTCTTCCACCGGTAATGATCAAAGTCGCATTAAAACGCTGCATGTTTCACACAGGGGGGTGGGGGGGCAACGTGGGCGCCTCCAGCTCGAGTTCCTGAATTAATTTCCAGATGAAAATGTTGGTTTAGCGCAATCAAGTGATGTTATAAACATCCCTGTACCTCAGGCATTGTGCTACCATTCTCTGACCTTGCTAAACATTCAGGTGCAATTAATTATTTCAGCGAGATCCAGCGACTGCTTCAAACTGATGAACCTCCCCGGGGGGCTTGGACATTATTTTAAAAACACTTTCTCATCATGAATTTTAATCATCCAAAATGTATCGATTAATTATTAATTAAGTAACTTTAAGTGATGCCAGGTGGGTATAATTTCAAAAAGAATTGGAAAAATCCTTTTGGGGGTGAAGACTTTAAAGTACAGACACTGAATTTATGAACCGAGCATTAGCAGTTTGGCTTCTTTCATGTTCAAAAACACTTTTTATCTCCCCAAAGTGAGTCTTTGGTCTTGTTTGGACAGAGGAGACTTACTATGGACATTTTTTTCTCTTGTTTGCACAGAGCAGCAGTTCTTTAGCCCCTAAGATATATTTAAATTGAGTGCACTCTTTTTAAATGACAGAGTTGCACTATTTAACAGTTGCCACTAAGAGCCAATATGTGAATATGGGAACTTATCTGAAACTAATCTTGTCTAAAATTACAACAGTGCTGTGTAATAGCTAGTTATTTCTGTTTATTTTATATACTTTGAATTATTTATTTAAATTCCCTTGACAATATCTCGTTTTCCCTTTTATAGAATGTGACCAGACAACTTGAATAAATGTCACACACATATTTAACTTTGTGAATACTGCACGTATTTATCACTAAAACATTTTTTTCTAAAACAAATGTAGACTGGAATGACTTTCGTTTTTCTGCAGAACACTAAAGAAGATATTTTAAAGAATGTTGTTAACTGAACAAATGCCGTGGCCTTTTACTTGCATTGGTTTTGTATCTATGCAATAAAAGTGAATGGGTACCACTGTTGTTTTGTTCCAACATTCTTTAAAATATCTTTTGTGTTCTGCAGAAGACAGTCATACAGGTTTAAAATGACATAAAAATAAGAAAATGATGATAGAATTTTCAGTTTAGTTTAACTATCACTTTACCAATTTATATACTTTGTAACATTACTTTCAATTGTATAATATATAATATAAAGCTGATTGAAGGCTACATTTATAATCATATGCAAATATACAATTTAAGAATCTGATCTATCTGAAAGTCTTAAAACACTTTTCTAACATGTTTTTTACTGCACATTTTAAGCTCATTCAAGTAGCCGTCATTGAAATGTTTCTAATTGCATTGTAAATAAATGACAAACCCAGGTAAGGCAAAGGAGTTGTACTTCAAATTCCACTTGTTCTGTTCAAATAGTATATATTAACCTATACAGCAGGACCTGGGTGAAAACACAGCAAATTACAAATTACCTGCCTGATTATGGCTGACCCCAAATATCCTACAGGCATGAATATTCATTATGAAATTTATCCCAGTCTCGAAAAATTATTAATTTCTTCCCTCTCTATCTCCACTCACTCTCAGCGTCTCGTTCTCTCGTCTGGCTGGACTGTGAATAAGAATGATTAATGAAATTCTCACACATACAAATTCATCATTCTCAGGGCGCCGGAATGGTAATAAGGATCCAATTAAAGGCACAGTAGGAAAAGAGCAGTGGGGGCTTTAGATTCACACTGCACTCTCGATGCATTGAGGGCAAGTGAGATAAAGAAGGAAAATCACTTATTAGTTTTCCACAATATGTTCCGGTGATGTTACAGATGTACCGCTGAAGTTGTACTCTTTTACTGTATTTTTAGAATTGCATTTTTTATTATTATTTGTTATTTATTACTATTTAAGGAGTCACAGAATGAGACTATGTAACTCTGAAGCCGTGTTACCAAGCGCTTGACACCTTTGACCTCTCTGTGGGGTTTACTGAGGCCTAAAGCATGTTTTCGGTTGCTTCGCACCCCTGCCTGTCTGCACACCGCTTAATTTCATGTTCGGTTGGATTCTAAGACAGCTCATCCGCCAGCCAAATATTTGTTGTGGTTTGGCAGGGTAATCTATGGCTGAGTACATACACTTATCTTTTGAAGCCGGCACCGGAAAGGAAGGGCGCTGGAGTCGTGGAGGGGCGGGAGGTTGGGTGCATGCTGAACCCTGTGATAAAAGCATTTGGATAAGTCTGAGCACTGCCCATGCAGCGTCAACCGTGAGGCATTAGGACTGAATTCACTCTGTGAGACCTCTTTAAAATCAACTTCAGGGTTAAAATGGATGCTGGTATGGTGATGCAAGCAATGGCAAAACACATTTTGTCCATTAAGTGTTTGAGATTAAGTGTCTTTTACTATGATCTGTTCTGTGACGGGTTACGTTCAGCTGTGCTTAGATTCAGAGACAAGGGTGTTAGGAAATGTCAGTGACTACAACACCAACTCTATTAGGAATAGTTGAAGCTATTTTCACAGTTTTAGCTTTGTAGTGGGGTATGATTTAGGGCTGTGCACAACTATTCGAATATTCAATATGCAATAATAATTTGACTATAAAAATGCTATTCAAAAAGGTATTTTCATAAGAATAAAAAACTGCATCACCACAGGGTTAAGTTACCACTACAGAAGACACTATTAGAATACTCTTGTCATTTTAAACATTTTCATTTAATTTGTAATGACTTTATAATATACATAAAAAATTATTTGTATGTGTTTCTAATGCTTTGTTCACTTTGCATTGGTTTAAACGCTGTTTTTAAATTCCTAAAGAGCGGCAGCAGCGAGTGAAGTTTGTAGCCGTGTTTCTGGCCATTTTTGTTAGTGATTTTGCTGCATTCACTCACAAAAATAAAGTTTTGATATATGGTACGAAATTTACAAAATATCTTCATGGAACATGATCTTTACTTAATATCCTAATAATTTTTGACATAAAAGAAAAATCTATAATTTTGACCCATACAATGTATTTTTGGCTATTACAAATGTTCTTGTGCTACTTAAGACTGGTTTTGTGATCCAGGGTCACATATTAATAATAATATTATTGTTGTTATTATTATTATTGTTGTAACATTTTTGAGTTACAGACATATTTCCATTTTATCTGCAAAGGGACATTCTGAACAATTCATTTCATGTTTCATGGTTTTAAAACTATTCAAATAATGAGATTTTGCTTGTGGATGAACAGAGTAAAGAAGTGATATTGAAATGAGACAGATTAACATTTGTTCAGTTGCATACCACACACACAATAACTTTGACTGTGCTAATTAACAATTAGCAAAGACTCAGTGGCTAATTGTGTTATTCCTCGTAATTAAGGGCCTAATTACTAGAATGTCAATTTAGATTTAATTACTAAGTGCTTTGGTAATTCCCAGTGAGCATAAGTTACCATTTTCCAACCCTTTTTCCTGTCTGTTCACTGAAAACCCTTTTTATGGTTCCCCATTCCCTTTGGTTAAAACAGGAGAGAGAGGGAGGAAATGTGTAAATAAAAATAAATGAGAGGTGTTTCAGTTTTCCCAGATCTGTTATCAAGACTGTAATGATTAATGAAAGAATTTACCTCTGGGCCTTTACTAAAAAAGAATTTAGACCCTTTAACATTTGTCATGTGTTTAATCCTCATGTCCTTTAATCTCCACTAATATTGCAGCATACTGTGTGTAAACCTAATACATTTGCATTTATTCATTTAGCAGGCACTTTTATCCAAAAAGACTTACAAATGAGGAAAAGCATGAGCCAACAATGTTCGTGGCGAATGATGCCAATACATGTGCCACCTTTACTGCCAAACTCTCCAGTCGACCACTAATGGGTGCTATTGGCTTAAACATGGTCCAGTCCACGTGAACCAAGCAAATTGGCCATGGCCTACAATTCCACTTGCTCTCCCGTTCCTTCCGCATAACGGCTTTGATTTTTATCGTAACTGTCTGACTCCCTCAAACCGCTGCCAAAATACAATAGGACAGGGTATAATATATATAATTACACCCACTTACATTAGCCATTATGCCAGTGAAGCATTCCTTGGAAAATGACACACGACCTGTCAAGACTTCATTCACGCCATTAATAAGCATCATTAGTGTCTACTTTGAATACCTCTCTTGCACATTGCAGTCATTTCAACATGTCATATATTTTAATTTGAGGCCAAAAATAGCTGTGTGGATATTATGCGCTCTCCCCGCTAGTCTTTTTGATCTCTTAATGGCCGGGAAGTTCAGAGTTTGACCTTGGATCTGCTCTCATTGGGATTAAAAATTCCTGTCTCTCAAAAGCCAAATATGCGTCAGTTGTCCTTGTTGTTGTTTGCGCCTTCATGATCACCGATCGGATTCTTTGCATCATATCGTTAACTCGCTAGAAAAAAGCAATTATCTGTTTTGAGGAATGCCAATGGGAATTGATTCACTTAAATTGAAGAGGAAAATAAGATTTTATAAATCCTCCCTTGAGCTGGATCTCTGCACTGATTGAGTTCTCTCTCTCAAATCTCCCCATCCTGCATCCCTGTCCCCCACAAGTGGCTCGGTCGCCCCTGATGACGAACTGATGAAAGGAAACATCTCGGTGTTGCTGAAGCGCAACCAAGCCTCCCACAGGTATCGATGAAAAATAAAGACAATAACTCATCCTTTGATCTAAGTAAGTCATTAACTTCTCTTCGCCTTGTTTACCGGCTTTGACAAAAAGCAGCTTAAGGGGCTAATTAATTGTAAAAGTGTGGCACAATGGTTAATTAGCCAGCGTCTGTTGTCACTGATGTACCATGGCAGACTTTTGTAGAGGTCTTCTTCCTTCACGCTCCTCCCCCGCTGTTACAGTGAGGGGCTTCATTTTTCATTCGGGGCAATGATCACCCCGGCTGACATTTCAGCTGGTAAGCCCATAGGAGGTCACATCAGAAAATCCTCACAGCCCCCCTTTAAAAACTCTGATGTGTAATGTACACGCGGGGCATCTGAGGTTCAGGGGTAAATGGAGTCCCGTTTACAGTAATTGACTGGCAGTAAGTGGGTTAGAAGGGCGAGGGAAAGTACCATATAAATGTATAGCGCAATTCAGTGGTGTCCTTGTTCTTGAATTATATTGTAAATGAAATGAGATTGAAGTACATGAATAGTTTTATTTTAAATCCAGATTAGGTTGTTATATATTAAACTATAGAGGTGCTTTTTGAATTATGTAGGTGCTTTGATATAAGCAATGAAGTAGCCTAGTACAGAATTTAATTTAAGCAAATTTAATATCGCTGCTGTTATATCTCCATATATATATTTTTTCATAAATCATTATTATCAGTCACTATGTTTGTCACTGGGTTTTGCAAATATCTAAACAATAAAAAGTAATAAAAAATGCTTGTCAACTTTGACAACACAGTTATTCCTTCAAAAAGTTAAGTTTTTTTTCCATTTCCTAAAAACTGTGAATTTGGACATGGTTTTAAAAGCACAGTCACGATATGTTGTTAACATGTTAAGGCAGGCAGAAGTGCCATGTGATTAATAAATATAGCAGAGATGCTGGTATTTATGCAAAAACAGTATACACTCGTATTACCGAATCAATATTTACAAAAAAGCAAGTGGCAAACCACTACAAGCAGAAAAAAAAGCTAAAGCGTTAGTCATTTAACTCTTCAGCTCTGGATGAGGACCAATTAAGCTGTTATGCCTTTACACCTCTGTGGCCATAACACCATAACTCCCAGCGTGCCCTTGCCCCGCACCATATACTGCTGTTTACTTCACACTGTGAAGATCTTATATCTATCATTAACTCTTGTAAACACAAGTGCTGCTATTTGTAGAGGTGCCGTCTACGGGCACCCAATAGCTTTTATGTATTTAAAGGAATCTCAGGATGTGTTTTTAAAAAAGTAGCTTTTCTTTATATTGTAAGTCTGTACTGTAAGTGTGCACTTGTAAACCTAAAGAAATAGAGATCTCATGAAATGAAAAAAGTAAACCAGAAGCCAGAACCAGTTCTGTCCATTAGTCTTGAAGCTGCAACCTGGGGACCTAAAATATGCTTCTGCCTTCTAATTAGAAGGAAATAATAAAAAATCAGCTGCAAGACAAATACTGCATGACCTTTCAAAACCACCCCGAGGAGTGAGCTTTCCTCTGCTTTTGAGGGTTGAAACCACGATGAAAGTACAATCATCTGGACATGTGGTTTGCTCCGCAGTTTTACTGCCATTTATTTAAATAATGACAGACAGACAGGCCGATTCAGTACATAAGCATTACTGAAGTGATTTTTATTTGCTAAGTAAAGGCTACAGAGCATCAGTTTTAAATCTCACAGACCTGCACTGTTTATCCAGCTGCTGTTTCGATGAGAGTTGTGTTTTTAGTGGACAGTTTTTGTTTGGGCACAGTATGAAAGAAGAGACTTATAAAAATAGAATTTCTAGTATTCTAGTACAGAAAATGTTTTTTGGGGAATTTTGTATTTTTTTTGTTATTTAACAGCTCTCAACGTTCTCTGAAGTAATGACTATTTTCCTCTCTAGACGGTTTCATCGGGCACACACGCCCGGTTTAACCTCCGGCCTGTGTTTGGTTATAATATAAAAATGTTTTTGTATTAAATTTACACATAACATTTGTTTATGTTGTTGTCGCTGAAACGTCTATAAGACGTAAGAATTAGTTCAGCTTAATATGTGGTACACATTTTTTCCCCCGCTTTGCATAAATCTCTTTCTGTAACTCCTATGTATGTATGACTGACTGACTATACAGTATGTAAAAGAAAAAATTAGGAAGGGGCAGGTGAGGGGTGGTGCTGTAAGAAATTTACATTTGAATGAAAGGCAGTCGACGTCCATTTTTTCTTGTGACATATTTCTCCCATTACGTCAAATTAAATCCATTTAATTAGGCCACTAATCTCACGCTTTCCACTTCAGTCACATTAGGGGAGGTGTCATGAAATTACAGTTTTATATCACAATGTTTGTGTTTTTGTAGCATGTAACATCTCTGTGTGCAATACACAGAGCCATTGAGAGAGAGTGATAGATAGATAGATAGATAGATAGATAGATAGATATCAAGTGTTTTCATGGAAATGTGCATCATATTTTGCAGTATTGTCTGTAACACAGAAGTCAGGATATGAGGAGCGTTCGTTCATATTGAAGGTCAAGGAGCTGTCTCTGATTATCTGAAATTAATCAAAGCCCCGAGGGCCGCCTGCTGTAAATAGACTCACGAGCACACGGGGGATTTTCACCGCATGAGGCTGACTGCGGCGCGTCATTTTCACATTTAGTTTTGGATATTACCATCCGACAGGATCCCGATAATAAGAGGGTGAGCGTGTCACGCATCCGCCCGAGAACGAACATTAAATTGATGTCATAATCTTCTCCCAAAGCTTTAATCATTGATGTAATTGAAAGCAATGCTACAGTAGGCCTGCCACCAAATACCATGACTTTGATCGTCTTTTGTGTTGTGAAGTCACACGACTGACAATGCACGTATAGCCATTTTAGACAAAGTGTGTGTGTGGGGTCGTAGGAGTTAAACTGAGGGGACAAGAGAGGCCCTCCACATCATCTCTCCACCGGGGGGGCGACTCACCCGCCACACACTTCCCATCTCCTTCAGCTCTCCTCTAGTACTGCGGTGATTGGCAGAGATGTTAAGTGCCATTTGACATCTGAGAGGGTGAAAATTTGCGCGAGTGGGCAGTAATGAATTGGAGACGTCTGCGCAATTAAAATCACTGTTAATTTCTCCTGGGAGATGGGGTCCCATGGGAGCCCATGAATCACAGGACAGGAGGAGGGATTGAACGAGAGAAGGATGGGGGATTGAAGGATGAGTCACTGGGATGGATGTGGTTTCTCTCGCAGAGAGCAAGAAGCCCCCAACCGTACCTCTTTCTTAAGAGGAAAAGACACATTGTCAGTTGTTAAGTATATTTGATTAAGATCTAAAATGTTCCCTGCTTGATTTTTATTCTTCTCAGTCGATGGAAATTACTGTACTTTGGACATCATCTGTGGAGCTACTCTAGATATGATTGTGGTACTTCATTGACACTGATTGAGATGGCCATTGTTTTAATGGGAAAGATGGAACCCAGTGTGATTCCCAGTTACGCAGTCCCTATACCCTCTCTCTCAGATGCACAGACCGCCCACAGTCAGTTTTTTGACTGTCTGATGTAAAAGTGGCAAGCGCCAGTTCATATCTGATGGGTTGGAATCCAAGTGTAATGGCACACATGTTTTCCATTCAACAAAATCATGTTAACAGGGTTGAGACAATCAGAGTTTTTGAGAATATATAAGAATTGGATTTGCCAGGTTAATGTGAGTCGGAACCCCACAGGTGCAGAGATCCCTTCGGTTTAACTTGTGTGACCCCACAAAAAAAGAAACGCACACATGCCCAAATAGTCTTGTACTGTATATACAAGCATTTTGTGTATTCTTTATATCTCACAAATACCTGTTTTTATACTTTTGTCCCTATAGTATATTAATATGGATAAAATGATATACTGTAATCATATTTATTTATTGTAAAGCTTCTTTTCAACAATGCTAAATTGTAAAAAAGTGCTAAAGAAATCCATTTGAGGCACTTAGCAAATTAGATGTTCCCAAGAGAACAGATGTTTGTGCTGTTGTTTTTTTTGTCATGATTGTGTCTTATTTTTAATACTTACATTCTGCACACATTTGCAATCTGGCTTTGCAATGAGAGTCATACGTCTTGCCCTCATGTCATGTCAGATATTTCACTTTGTTTCCTTCCTCAGGATGAGCAACAGGATGAGCACAGCTGTGACTGTGGTTTCCTGACAGATGACCCGGCTGATGAGCTGGTTGAGGGGTTCATAAAGCAAATGTCAGGCGGCAGTAGATTTGGGTAATATTAGAAACTGGGAAACTATCTGGTTCGGAGTTCGAACAGCAGACTGTGTTTTTGTTTGCCCTCAGCTAACGCTACAATTTCCACATTTCCTTCGCTTCGTTCTGCTTGAACCTTCATGACATACTGAACCCATTTTACCATAAATTCAGTATTCCTTCAACCTCGATAATGTCACCCAAGTGATATGTGTGGAGCTGATATAATGTATGAGGAAATGTAGAAGTGTAATTTCTGTCATAGTTCAAGCCAATTAATACAGTCTGTCAAAGTCTTTTCCTTCTTTGACCAAAAAAGTGTTCTCGGAGCGGGCCGGAAGCCTCCGGGGGAGAGACTGACCTTAGCAAACCCGGAGCAACCCTAGCGCTGATCAGAGTGTCACTACACCCAGGCATTCTCAGACTGCCATGTGTTTAAATTGCCTCCCACTGGCATTCAAATTACAGCCCCTATCTCATCTGTGGAGATCTGGCATTACAGCGAGTCCATCTCCCCGCCACACGCACGCACACACACGCCACCCAAGCACATAATGAGGCGAAGTCGTCACCATCCGAATCCCCACTGGGTGTACCTGCGAAGTGTTAGGCCCAGATGTGCTATTTTCGAAGCGCCTTTTAATTTATTTCCATGATTTGATGATAATAATAATAATTGTGCTGAAGGTGCTGTATTGAAATTAGCTGACGCTTCCTTGGGCGTTATCGCCCAGCCATCGCATCCAAAAGTGCCTCTTCCTCTCCTGGCATGCCTTCACTTCTCCACTGCCTCCGTGTCGACACAAAGGCCGTTGAAGCGGCTTCTCCCTTCATTTCCCTTTCCTTTTTTCAGCTTATTCAAATCAGGTGTTTGAAAACTAACCTTGTTTGAATTGCAACGCCGCGACGAAGGGTTTACAATTTACTGATACAGCGGCATAATAGGAAGCAGAGCAGCGCTGAATTTAAAATGAATTAAATTTCTGCTTGTCTGTATTCTAATCACAATGTTACATGATAGCTTACAAGAGTGTCTTTGAGACCGCTTCTAACTAAATAAATTTGATTTTGTAGGGGTGTGTTTGGCAGATTGGCTTCTGCATATTTTCACCGCCAGCCAGGTGCTGTCATGGATAAAGCGGGTAGTTTATTGCACATAATAGGATGCAAGGATTTCAAAATATACATGAATTCTATTTGACAGAGAGAAGCAATATCACGAAGACTCCCGCCCGCTTGGAGATGTCATTTACCCAGCGTTCAGTCGGCCCGTGACGCCCACACTGGGCATAGATTAATCAGTATGCTAAAGAGGGAACTAACATGTACATGTGACACGTTTTACCCTCTTTCTTGGCTGAATAACAAAGTGCATTAAAAAGGCAAAAGCTAAATACACCACATTATTACTAAAAAAAAGTTTTGTAGAAACGTTCCAGCAGCGTTCACTGGCTTAGTTATAAGTGGCAAAGGAACATTGAGTTCATCATACAAAATGTGAATCTGTGTGTGTCCTACTTTTTTCGTGGTGACACGTTTACTGATGATCATCTATGATCAGGTCTCACGTTTCCTTGTCTGGAGCTTAAACTCACTGTGAAACTTCCACCGTGCCTGCAACGGACTGCCATCAGTATGTGCTTGTTTTTCAGGCCAGCTGAGCTCATAATTATCTGACGGAGCTCATTATGAGCTATAATTGGAGGGCTTCAGTAAAGGTGCCTGTATCCTCTGAGAGAGAGAGAGCGAAAGAGCAATAAAATAAGCAGAAAATTGTGGGATACTCCAAAGCCGTGGGCCTTTTTTTCTATACGGAACCTTACGTCTTCTCTGAATGTGCAAACAATGTCTTTGCAATGCAAATGATTTTCACATATATTAGCATTGACACTCTGATCAATGACCAATTAATGACCTAAGAGCAGTCATGTGACATCTCACTGCATTAATATGCATGTGACAGGTTCGCTGATGCACGCTGGGCGCCTTATTTCCATGGTTACGGAGAATCGCAGGCAGTGCAAATTAAAATTTTTTAAAATATTATAACAATGGATGAATCTTTGCAGCTGTGACCTTGAGTATATGAGAGGAAAAAAATATATGATTATGACAAGAACATTCTTTAAAAAAATAGGGATGTGACACTTTTGAACATAAAAAATTATGTTAATTAATAATGAGAATCAATGTATATGAGCTCATTTATTAGTTTTATTATTATAGTTTTTCTATTTAATCCCAGATGGCATAAATATTTATAAGCCCTGATTCTATCTTTTGAAATCCCAACTGAGCAATAGATACAAAGTCGCATCAAAATGATCAAAGAAAGCAAAGGGAAGAAAAAATACAACACTGAGGCCTAGTCGGCATTGTTTTCTCCCTGTTGCAGAGCACACCCCGAAACATCAACCCCTTCACCCAAAAATAAGCGTGATAGCATCACGACTGGGACTGGCGCGCTGTCCCTTTAAGATAAAATATTCTATCTTCTGCATCATAATTATCTCCTTAAGGTAGAAATATTAGCATATCTTCCAATCTTATTATCTGAGAAATTGCCTCATTAAGTTGCCTGCTTCCCCTTGTGCCCACCTTGCACACCATTGTCCATATTTCATCAGTGATCCCATAGAGCTCCAGGCTGCTCTGATTGGCAAGAGGCATATGCCTTATAACAGGTCTCTATGGGGACCGAGAGTGGGCCGAAATACGCCGGAGCAGCTCTGTTCTGACAGCGGGATGATCATTGTTAATTTCGTGTGCCTTTGCTTCTGTGTAGACAACCTACAAATGAGTGGCTTCCCCTTCTCTTTGCCTCCTGCCCTCTATCCGTCGCCTCTCCTTCCTGTCCTTCACTTCTGAGCATGCCAGTCGTAAAAATGTGCTCGGCTGCAAACGAGGGTCACGTCACAGCGGGAGATTGAGTCCTGGGGTGAATTGCTGTCTGAACGTACGGGGAGGAATCAGATATTTGCCTGCAGCCTTTCATGCAGATGTGTGAATATACAATGTGCTTAGACTTGTTTGGATGAATGTTATATTCAGTGATGGATCTTTTTACACAGGTCTCCTCAGGGCCCTGGCCAAATTTGTGTGGGTGGGCTTCAGTGTTAGAAAATAGATACCGTTAAGAGGTAATATTTGCTCATGGAACTTTTTTTGATTTGATTTTTTTAACCATAAACTACAGTTTGCTATCCAGTTATATCAAATTCTTTGTAATATAAATAATTATAAGTAATGAAATATTTTTATTAAATTATAATTAAATATATTTTTTATTTTTGATAACAAGCTAAAGAAATAACATGTAAATGACATTAGCTAGCAAGTTAAAAGTATGTTCAGTCTGTATTGTTTTGGGTTACTAGTAGAAGAACCATTACTAAGTTACACAACCTATTCTTGTTTATTTTGTTAAATTAATATACAATAAAATGTAGCATTGTTTATTTAATACAATTATTATACAATAAAATATTACTGAATTAAATATAAATAGTTATATTATTGGCCACTAGCCAGACTGATCAACAAACACAAACCGGAAGTTTATAGGCCAGGGGAGTACGTGTGATGAAACTGATGTCTATAGACCACTTCGCAATATAAGCACTGTTCCAGAAGAACTTCTGGTTAAATTTCTTCTTTCCGGTTAAAAGGTTCTGTTGTTTGGTTGTATTTAGCTTTCCTGTAGCTCAGTGGTTAGAGCATGGTGCTAGGAATGCCAAGGTGATGGGTTCGATCCCAGGAATTGCACATACTTAAAAACAATTGTATAATCCAATGTAAGTCGTTTTGGATAAAAACATCTGCCAAATGCATAGTAGTTCAACCTTTTGTGTAGTGTTAAAAATCTGAAACAGGAAGTTCCTCTTGGCCAGCGTTGGAACAAGCGCTGTTTACTTTTTCCAAAGTGATCAATACCAGACTTTACTTGTCACCTTTTAATCACGGGAAGACAATGTTTCCATTTCACCCCCTTCGACGATGGCCCTTGGTTTTTAATCTGTCTGAGAAATAAGCGTGCACAGAGGACAAATCCCTGTTTTGAATTATAAGTTAATTGTCAAATAGAAAGGAGCCCTGCAGTGTCCTAAGCCCGATTTCTTCTGCTGCATACATTCCCAGAAATTACTGAAATGATTACCACCACAAATTACGCATTAGCACTTTCAGATATTAATGAGATGCGCTGGAATATCTCGAACGGCTTAATCTGCAAAATTTAAGCCATGAAATGAAATCTGACACCCATGGATTCATAATAAAATAATGTCTTTTTATCCCAGTCACTGACCGAGCTGGCTGCTTTAGGTAAGATCTGAGACGCAGGACTGCCGAATCTGAATGTGCAGATCACATTTGGAAAAGTGCATCTGTTGACAACACGCCACTTGTGTGGGCTGCAAGAGCGTTACCGTGACCTGCCTTCACTCATCTTCGATGAGGAGAGAATGAAGATGAAATCTAATTGTGGTCTGACTGATACTGGCATTCTCTCACATGGATGGGTGGACTTCAGCCTCCGACGTTAATTGAATCTATTGCTCAGTTAAATGATTTTAATGCTATGTTTTAAATAGGTAGCCTCCAGCTTCGGTAATGTTCTGCTCCACGGCGTGTTGGTAAAAGAGCGCTCATTTAAATCTAGATTGATTTGCATAATCATAATTTTGCATTCTTGCATAATGAAACCTTTTTCTTGAATTACTCAACGTAACAACATCCACGGCATTGAATTATCTGCCTTTATCTACATTTCATTTATACAGGTGAATGGAAAGCGTTCCATTGACTTAATGATCAATGATTCATTTAAGATCAGATAGCATTATTCATGGAAACCTGAAATAATTTAAGCAACAATATAGGACTTCATATAGAACTTGATTGTAATATTTTGCAGTCTCTTTCATCTGTTTTTTTCTGAAAGTTCCTATTTAAAGTTAATAGATTATTTAGTCTGCATGTCTGGTCTTGTTCCTTTAATGGGAATTAATGCAAATAATTGGGACAATATTGAGTTCCCCGAATAACTGCAAATACCATGATTTCCATGTTTTTATTTAGAGAAAATCTGAGCAAGTTGCACTCTCAGTGTAACTTTATGAAAGTGTGTGGGCAAGTGAGCGAGAGGGCGGGCAAGGGTTTATGTTGTCTTTATTCTAGAGCATGTGTGGGGCAGGTCGGTCGAGTCCTGATATGCTTAACAGCCAATTTACAAAGGTCAGGTCCTATGGATCAAACCGTTCAGTAAATTGCACCTTCAAACTCATAAATGAGAAACAATCATCTTGCTAAAGGTCACGGCGCTAGCACTGTGGATTACAATAATAAAGTAAGCCGCCCTGCTCTTCCACTAATTTACTCTCAAGGAACTCAGGAACACTGGCTAGAGAACATCTCCTTTGTTTCTTTTCTCACATTCTCCATCTCTCTCCCTCTCACACATGCTCCGTCTTTATCCGTGAGTCACAGGAAAGAAAAAGCTACTCTTCACTTTAGGAGTGATCAGTCATTTTCACAATCAGAAGGTGATTATTTCATTGGTTACATTGTATGCAAGCTATAAATATTACGTACCAGTCATAAAACAATATTTTGCATATTAGTAATTTTTTGTCCATTCGACAAGCAAATATCTACAAAAACAGGACAGTGGACAGATCAGTGTTAAATCCATTCTCTGAACCTTTTCTTAAGTAGATCGTAATCTCTTTGATTTGTTACAATAATTGCTTTTCTTACATTAAAACCATATATTCTGTAATAATTTCTAAAGTGTTGAGTTTGGATAATAAAAGAGAGTTATAACATTATTTTATAGACAGTGTGATCTTTACAGCATCTATCTTTGCAAACAGATCCTTCAAGGAGCTCTTGAAGTTCATTTGCAATATTACTAATAATTTGTCATTAATTTGATGTACAATCCATCTGAAACAATCTCAGTGACCTCACTTAGTAAAAAATTCTTGAATTATGAGAAATGATAGTAGTAAAAAGTTTGAATGCTTTAATGTGAGTTTTAATGAAATCATTCCGTTTGTTCATTTCAGGTGTAACTAAGTTCACAAGAGCGGACATTTACCGCTGGACTCTGCCAAGTGTCAGATTACTTTTGACACCTCATTAGCAAATCATCCATAAAGACGGAGCATGACATCACCTCATCACCTGATCAAACTGCCTCTCATCTAGAGGAACAATCATTCACACATCTGAGTTTCTGAGATAAGTGAACTTACTCTTGCTCTGTTTAAAGTTAATGCATGTCGTCATGTGCTAAAGCTGCGAAAGAGATCCTAGAACAGAGTTCTTATATTACGAATCATTCTAAATGTGGCCTCTTGGGTATCAAAACCCACACGTCCCCGGTTCCCTTTTCCAAGCTCTGTAAGTGGGGATGGGTGAGAATGAGGACAATCTGGGGAAAGACTGGCAGCCTAATTAAGCCTGGGGAAAGATGCCCGGGGTCAGCCAATTACAGCCTCATCTACATGCGTCTGTTAGGAGGAGATCTCCAGGGAGACTGGGGACGGGGAATGGTGACATCGAACGGACAGTAACCGACTCCAAGGCCCTGAAACATTAGAATGTCCATTTGTTTTATAGCTGAGGATATCTTTAAAACTGATGAGAAGCCACACTGCAAACAATTTATTTTGCAAATATCTAAAAATGTGTAAACGATGATGAGTAGTTGACAAATATACAGTTCACGTGTCCTTTGATGTGACAGCAAATATTTTGAAAATAAACTGTTAATAATATATTATTTATATTTACAATATAAAATAGCATAAGAGAGATTAATCTTTATTGTTGCTGTCAACCATAGGACATAGTTTATTTGTACCCAGATACATTTCGTTAGAAACAAACATTTTATTCAGAAGATATTAAATCTTTAATGTTTATAATAAAACAAGCAAAAATATTTGCCAATTAGTTACATAAATGTAAACTAAGTTTTACTTTTTTATTTAACTCTAGTGCAAAACAAGGCAAAACATTTTTGCAGTCTATTAATTTAATTTTGTATCAGAAGTCTTGAGATAGAGCATCAGACATTTTTATGGTGCTTTCACATCCGTTTTGAGACTCCAGTCCCTATTGAGTTGCATGGAAAAGAGCAACTAGGACATTTGGTCCATGGATTTCCAATTTCCTTTTTGTTTCACAAACAAAAAAGCAACAACAATTAAAAAATGCCTGGGATATTTTCAACCTGTCAATGGATCAAAAAGGGATAAACCCAGCCATTGTAATTTTTGACCCAACAATGGGTTGAAACAACCCAGCATACTGTAGGTTAAACTGCGACCCAACAGTTTGGTTTGTACCTTTTTGATCCAACTCTGAGTTGAAAATAACCCAGTAAATATTTTATGTAGATTTGGAATGAAACATGGAAACAGGAGGATAGTAAGTGATGAATTTTCATTTTTGGGTAAACTTTCCCTTCAAACATCAAACTGGAGATTGGCACACTAGTTCTAGTTCACTGATAAAGCGTAATGCACGTGATGCAAATCTAAGCGACCAGCGTTTTACTCCCGTGAGTCAAAGCTAATGGGTCCGTCAGTGACACGCTAATGACAGATTGGACTAATCACAGCTTCCTTCCATATGACTGAAGTCTTGTGAAGCGCTGTTTTAGCAACACTAATTTTTCTGCCGATACTTTTCCACTCTCTCTTTTTCCCATTGTCCTTTAAACGGACACAAAATGATTCTGTTAGTGTATCCCCCAGCATTCGCCATTCACCTGTCAAATGACACAAAATACCAAATTGCTCTGTCTTTCAGTGCCTCTGGAAGCTATTTGTACAAATGCTGCGAGAGAAAAGAGACGATTGCTTACAGTGTGCAGTCATCAGGGGGTGACATGCAGACAATAGGTTTTGCTGTGGGGTAATTGCAGCCCGTTGGGGTGTCAGTCTGCCCAATAGAGGCCTGCGTGCACGCCGCAGGCATCTTGTGTCGCTGTCGACGCACATCAGACTCCCAGGTTGATGGAGCTCTGTGCAGACAACAGGGGGCAGTATTGAGTCAGAATTATCCTCACTTCCCCTCCGTCGCCGCAGCTTCTTCGGTTTGTGCGGACAAACTCTCTTATGCTCGCATCCTACCCAGACGATGCTGGCAGGGGTCCAGGAGGTGGACGGAGGCAGATTAATTACACTTTTTCAATTAATGTTCTAATGACGAACTGTTGTGTATTCTGGCGATAAGCACGTATAATCTATGTGTCGAGGGGGCGATCGGGGAGATAATGGCACACAGAGAAATAATATTTCACACCTGACTGAAGCAAATAGAACCAGACAAGTCACATCTTGACCACTAAAAACATTACATGTCCACGTCTGTCTAAATGTAAGCAAATAGCGCAAACGTTTCTACAGGACACTATCGCAGGCACTTGATGTTGAATAATCGTTCATACGTGTGTGATTTGGGGCCCTTGGGCACAATGGTAATGATAATCCAGAAAGCTGGATTCAAAGTCATTCATTGGTTTGATGGCCAATTTGACCCACTGAAGGTCTTTAGTTTAACACTATTTAGATTAATGATAAATGTAGATCATGTTTAGATTTTAAGAGACTAACAGTTGATGGACTGATCACTAAGGTCAAACTGCATTTTGTACGGTGAACTATATGGCTCCTTATCTGTAAAAACAACACATAAATAAAATAAAAATCACAAATTTGCTCTCTTTTTTATAGAAACAAAAAAACATTAAAACCATGCCTTTTCACCCACAATATTAATTGTTTTTAGTTTAAAGGAGAATCATTTAAATAAAGATCATTTACTGAAGTATTATTATGAATATACTTAAATCTTTAAAATCTTATGTAGTAAAATAAATTAAAAAAGAACATTGCTGTTTTGTGTCAATAAAGACTACTTGAGCCTAACTGATGAGTAAGGACAAAAATAGTATTGGCATTATATGTAATATACTACAGTACATCTTGATTTATTTTTTATTAAAACAAAGCGTAAGCTAAAATAGCTGAATTTTGGAAATTGCTTTTAAAACATTATCTATCCTACGCTACTGAGAGAGAGAGAGAGAGAGAGAGAGAGAGAAATCTTTTTTAATTCCGCAGACACTTAACATGAGCTTTATTCTCACTTTAGCTAATCAGCACAAATTATTTCATTACACATAGTTTTTAAGATAATAGGAACGCAAAGCGGTTTAAATTAAAATGTGCCGTCCATCCACGTGCCACGTCCATGTGCAACAGTACTGGAGGAGAATAAAATATTGGGACTAAGGGCTAGTCTTCTGTCCATTATATCATCTCCACCCCAATTCATGCGAGAGAGAGAATAAAAGATGGAGAGATAGCTCCCTTACTGCCTCGTGACTAAAGACCTGAATTCAACTTCCCATTAAAGTGTTAAAAGATTTAAATAATAAAAAGGGAAAAAAACCCTAACGCACTTTTTAATTAAAAAGGATCCTAATAATCCACATCATATTATACACCGTAGATTCATCGGTCAATTTAATAACATGGAGTCTTCTGGATCTTAATATCTTTGGAAACAGGTTTCCTTCATAACTGAGGGGCTTTGTTAATTACACACAGGGCCTAATGATTGTGAATATTCAGTGGCTCTCGATGTTTTGATAAATGGGCTTCCACTAAGATTTATTCCTAATTATCTCATTTGTCTTTCTCCATTACTTTTTATAGCTTAAATTTATGAAGTCATTAAGACGTTAGTGGCCCTGATAATGATTAGGAGAAAGAATTGTATGAAAGTGAATTATATGAAAATGATTATGGCTAAAGAAGTCTTTAAAATGAAGCCGGTGAGGACGTTGTGTGGGCTTTGTTTAAAGGTGCAGGGAGCAGTTCAATCACGCAACCCCTGGCACGGTCCTCGTTCGCCCGGGCGCAGGCGGAAATAACGGTGATTAAAATGTCTTTTTGTCACCGTTCACCCCTTTCTCTCCCTCTCTTCTGTTCTTTCTTCCACTGATTCATCTTCTAATGTCTGCAAGTGCTGACGATAGCAATATTCTCGCTGGGACCCGAGATGAGATCGCTCCCTGAAAAAAGGGGGCTATTTTTAAAATGGCCTTTTATACTCGCACGTTTGTTTAATTTCAGCCCGTCTTTGAAGATAAAATGAAACACATAAATACAGGCCATTACATCCGCATTTGGGCGCCTTTATTATTATTACATTTTTACTGGCTTTGCAGCTTCCAGACCGACAACCAGGCAGAAACATTTACTTTATTGCTTTTCCTCTCTCTCATTCAAAACTGATTTCCACTCTTTCTTACCTAATTAAACAATGAGGTGTGTAATATACCATGTGTCTTCTCTTCCATTCTGCTCGTCTGTTAGGAGGAAACATCTGGCCATTCAAACGTTGGTCATGCGTTGATTTTTATTTTCAGCAGTCTGAATGATGTTGGGCATTTACAGCAAACACTTCTGCATCACTTACAAGGTGCTGAAGTGTGTCTCCAGCATCTTTAGTGCTTTCAAACAAGTTTCTTGAGCATCCCTCTCTCTGCCGTTGGTACTGTCCCAAATTCAGATTAAATTCTTGCTTATAGACCTCAAATGTATGCACCTGGCCCGAAGTTAACTTCCGGTCTGTTTGTTGATTGGTCTGGCTAGTGGCTAGTAATATACTTTATTTAATATATATTAATATTCATTTATATTTTTTGTATAATAATTGTGTTAAATAAACAATTTGCTGAATTTTAATTTGATTTAATGAACAATTAGTTGAATAGGTCGTGTAACTTTGTCACATTTAAGTTAGCTAAGTAACGGTTCTTCTACCCAAAATAATGCTGCCTAGACATACTTTTAACTTGCTAGCTAATGTCATTTACTTGTAATTTCTTTTGCTTGTTATCAGAAATAATCTGCAGGGACTCTCTACAGGGTTTTTGGGGATGTGTACCGGATGTTAAGTTTGGACCACAAAAGCGGGCATGCACACTGCACAGTAACGTTTATATTGTTGCTTTAAACGTTTTTATAGACATGCCAGCATATGAAATATTTTGACATAAAAAATAATTGCACAATTGGCCAACATTTAAAAAAATGTCCCCAAAAATAATAAAACGTGAGTGGCCTTGTAAATTGGCCAAAACATATTTGACATTAAATCTAATGTTAACAGGTTTGTGTAAGAGTAGGTTTAGTGGTCGAAAATATAAAAATAAATATATTATATAAATAATAATATTTCTGATCAAAAATAATAGTAGTCAAAGATGTCCAAGTGATACAAACCTGTGTGTAGAAGTTTGGCTGTATTTGTGTGGGTACAAAGACAATACAAGTCTAAACATTATTTATATTACAAAACTGTGTGTGTTGTGTGTGAGGATGAGTGGCAGAATATATTCTCTCTCTCTCTCTCTCTCTCTCTCTCTCTCTCTCTCTCTCTCTCTCGCTCTCTCTCTCTCTCTCTCTCTCTCTCTCTCTCTCTCGCTCGCTCTCTCTCTCTCTCTCTCTCTCTCACTCACCCGCTCCTTGTCTCTCCACAGAGAAAGAGAGATCTGAAGAGGTTGTGTAAGCCCTCTGGTTAATTCATTATTTAATTATCTAATCAAGCAGATGAAGAGCATCTCCCTACACCAGTGTTAATTATGAAACAGCTGGGGCAAGTGTGCTGAAGGAATATTGAAACAGGGCTTGGCAGCCTTTAGTTTTATCTCACTCACTCGCTGGCTCTCGCCCATCTCTGCAGCCACTGTTTCCTCCAGCAGGGGGAGCAGGATCTCTGCCTGGGGAGCACATTTGCTTTGGCTGGAAACTTCTGAAGTTTTCACTAGGTGAGAGTTTATGGCTCGGGCTTTGCAGAGATATTTATGGAGGATGTTTATGTTTACCAAAGCATGTGATAAATCCAAATGGGATTATGTTTACAGTATGCACTTTTGAAAGGTTATTGTTGGATTTTTTCTCTTTTTTCAATTGATATAGATTGAAATATTTTCTAAAGGTTTTATTTTATATATATACACAGTAGGGGCCAAAAGTGGTGTCTGGATGGGGTATATTTGTACAATATTTGCTTTTAAAGCTCCCTCAGGTTAGATTAAAACATCAAAATATATGTATGCCACAAAATGAACAAAATATTAAGAATTATTGGAGAAAAAATATTTGGCAAAAATATACAAGAAGCAGGTAAGGCAAGGAAATAAAGCAGACTGACTACTAACATTTGTATTATTTTGTTGTCATTTTCCTGGGCTGTGTCTTGATAAAAGTGTTGTGTTGCTTCAGTTCATACTCCAAACACATACAAATTCACAATCTTCAACCAAATATTTAAATTAAAAGCGAAGACATAAATTGTCCAAAGTTAAAAAAATCACGTTTGGCCGAGACTGTATATAGATCACACGCTGACTTTTGAGTCATGATGGTGCAGTTACAGAATAGACCAGCAGGGGCCAACCTGACAAACCTTGATTCTTTGGATATAAACTAATATTTAAAACAACTATTGATCAACCTTTATTGATATCTGAACGCTGCGGGACATACTGTATCACATTCGAACCTTCATTTCCCGCATGAGCACCACGGCGTGTCCTAATTGCTATACCACCGGCATTCCACTGCATGGACTCTCTCTCTCTCTCTCTCTCTCTCTCTCTCTCTCTCTCTCTCTCTCTCTCTCTCTCTCTCTCTCTCTCTCTCTCTCTCTCTCCTTCATTCTGCCTAATTAAAGCAATTGAAAAAGAACGTCAAGAATAGGCCGTCACACCGGTCAATGATTAAGACCACCCTGAGTGTCTCCCCGTCTCCTCTCTCAACAGCAGTTGCACCTAACAGCAGCAGAGCAGTGGAATTGCCTTTAATTGCAATCATCTAGACAGGCCCTGGGTGTCCGCCTGGTAAGGAGACGCAGTTTCACAGGCTCCATACGTTTCATAAAATTAAAGGCAGAGCAGGGACTGGGATAATTGGCTTGAGTATCCGGCTCTCCTCAGTTACGCAAAAGGGCTGGTGTGTATTTCTCCGACACGCGCGTTCCGCGGTCACTTCCATTCGCAGGCCAGCACTCGGCAGGCCAAGATTAATGAGAGCTGGCTTGCCTCGCACGGTTATACGTGGTCTTTGGGTTAGGATACGTAATGTGGGGTCTGAAGAACTAATTGTGCTCAATTTAGCAATGAGTGCCGAGTTCCTGAAATGTCTATAGCTAATGGTTATTTAGCTGTCGCTATAGCAAAGTGTGTTTGTGTTTGCAATAATAGAAGCAAAACATTTTTCACAGCTATGCAATAGCATGCGACAACCTTAAAGTTTATGTAACTGTTTTATTCCTTAAATCTGTCCCTCTGAATCCTATAACTTGCAATCTTCCAGTGTCATTCAGTGCCAAACACCCAACAGTGACTGAAAATGGGCATATTTTTTATATTAAATCATTAAAAAAGTCAAAAGTGCAAACAGCCAACAGATAACTTGTATTATTAATGCATTTGTGTGTATGTAACAGAGTTATTATAGTTTTGTTTTTAATTTTATTGTAGTTATACTAATATTTTACATTTTTATGTTAATTCTAGTTCTATTTCAGTTATCTGCTTTTGTCATTGTATTAATTATTTGTTTATTTGTGATTTGTGAAATTTTAATTTTTGTTTATTATTATAATTTGAGTGTCTTAAACTTATTGGTTTATTTTTGAGGCAAAATCATATTTTTGTATAGTTTAAGTTCCAATAGTTTTTAGGCCAATACTTTATTCGATTTCAATAAACAGAAACATTTTAAAAAAAAATTTTGTAAACTAAAATAACGTTGGTGTGCATACACCTAAATATGGGACGAAGTGTATCAATATGGCTTTAATGCAAAAAGCAATTTTTTATTTTTATAAATACAGGACAATTCCACACAAGGTGTTGAGCAACATTTCCCTTTGGTGGGTCTCATTTGAAGTGAAGCAAGTGGATCTCTGTTTGCACAGGGAACAATCCATAGTTCCCGTCAACACACAGTTTTGATAGTATTCTATAGTGTCGCTTAGAGACTATTGAGCGTGTTTTTTTTGGAGTGAAAGACTGAGCTGCATTAGATGAAGAATTGGGCACATCAGTGGGTGTAACTGAGAGATTGTTTGCCACAACATTTCCTTTGTACTGGGGATAAAGGTTAAGGCGGCTAACCCCTGCCAGATAGAAGCGAAAAGCTTTTTCATCACCTATAAATTATATATATTTGATTTCATATATATTATTATGATGTATATATGGTTCTTTTATAAATGCCAATGCAAACAAAACATATATAAACCTCATTGTACAGACATTGCTGCAGATAATAAATGCAAGACAGTAAATTACTGTCCAACACACAAACGAATGAAAGGTGAGCTTTCGTCAGCCCTTTTTTTTCTCTTGTGCCCTGAAAAGGTTAACAGAGGATTTGGTGAAGCACTCACTGCATGGCACAAGTGATTGCCGTATTAATTGCCTCTCTCATTCCTCCACAAGGTCACCTCTGTCCACTGGAAGATAAGACAAAGTAATTCTTCTGTACTACACTGGAGCAGAACATATCACACAACTATTCAGCCTGAACCAGCGAGTGCAGGGTTGGGCTGGGGGTGTGGATGAGGTGGCTTACCTTTCAAGAGGCTTGACATCCGCAACAATACAGACCTCATTAAAAGGTAAGGATATGCCCACACTGGCCAATTTAAACCTCTGCTTATCTGTGCTGAGACTAATTTACTATCAGTGTTAATAACATACTGCACAAACAGACACATTATTCTGATGATTTCAAATGAAATACTGTTTGTGTTAATTACAAATATTTGCATTTTTAAATAAAAAAAATAACAACTATTATAAAAAAATCAAAGGAAAATGAGTAACTAATAATACTTAAGATACATTTAAAATTAAAGCATTTTACAACGAAGATATACATTAAGAAAATTTAGCTATGTGCTTTTTTTTTTTAAACTTTCTATATGAGGGATAATCATAGGTCAGGGCTTCTGCTGGGAAGGTATCTCAATGATCTCTCTCCTCCAGCTCTCTGGAGCTTCGTTCCATGAAGTGAGAAAAGCTTAATTCTCACCTGACAAAGGGGCAGATTGGACATGTTCCTGCCCTGCCCCAGATAGTGCTGAATAGCAGAGAGTCATTTCTAATGTGAGCTTGGACAATGGCAGTCATTACTGATTTCTCCTTTGAACAACCTTGAAGAGCAGAGTTTTGAAATGGGGGATGGTGTCCATCTCTCCGTTATGCTGATTAAAATTTAGGTTAATTTGTAGCAGTTTTGATCATTTTGATGATTTGAACAAATTCTAGCAGTTTTTGTTTGCGATGACAATACAGCTCAGTTGTATCAGGTGAAATTAAATAGAAAGTAGTAACAGTCCGGCACAGGTTAACATTTATTTGATGAACACAAGTGACACTTTTCTTTAATGTTTAACAATATCAATAATAGTCTTTAAAGTTGACTCCAAAATTATTTGCTGGATTTACTGGAAGAAAATCTAGGTTAAATGAATGTAATACACATGAGACAAGGAAACAGAATAAAAGTTTGGTTTATTTGTCTTGTGTGAACTTAATATACTTGCAGCCTTGACATTTTTCCAGCTTTTTGGTTCTTCTGTTTTCCAGCTGTCATTTATTAAAAGGATAGTTCACCTAAAAATGAAATTTCTGTCATGAATTACTCAATCTCTAGTTGTTCCAAATCTGTATACATTTCTTGTTTGATTGAACACAGAGAAAGATATCTGGACGAATGCTTGTAACCAAACAGTTCTTTGCTCCCATTGACTACCATAGTAGGAAAAATGACAATGGTTGTCAAAAGTGCCCCAGAACTTTTTACTGCCCTACATTCTTCAAAATATCTTATTTTGTGTTCAACAGAACAAAAAAATTATAAAGTAATTTTTCCTACTATGGAAGTCAATTGGGGCAAAGAACTGTTTGGTTACAAGCATTCTTCCAAATATCTTTCTCTGTGATCATCAGAAGAAAGAAATGTATACAGATGTGGAACAACTCAAAGGTGAGTAAATGACGAAATCATTTTTAGTTTAGGCTGAACTATACATTATATACCTTTAAAATCCTATTTTCAAAAATTCTGCGAAAAAAAGCTATATTTTCCCACTGTTTATTATGAATGCTTCATTTTCTCTGTCAATGTAAAGTATAGTACAGTACTAACAACTATTTGATTTTGCCCACAGATCTCCCACGTAACCATTGATCTCGCTCTCAAATGTTGCTGCTAAGATGTAGTTAAGAGGTTTGATATTCAGTTTCCTTTTTGACTGACACTGGATGGAACTCGGGAAGAAACTGAGCCGTAAGTAACTCCTTTGACAAGAACATTAAACTATTAGCATGTCAGAACTTAGTATGTCGTAAGACCACAAATAGTTGAATACAGTTTTGTATTGCCTTAATATTCATTTTCAGCATTTGTTGTAATTGTTCACATGTGTGAGCTTGCATAAATGTTGGCCTGATGCTAAAAGATATAGGGCTTTAAAATCTGAAGACATGTCTCCAGTCTTCCTGGTAATGAATACTCAAATCTCTTTTGAAATGCATATACATTTAGTGGAAAAAATTGAATAGCTGACATTCACACACGTTGTACATATAGCCATATGGCTATTTAAGTTAATTTGATTGTACTTTTCTATACAAATATGAGCATAGTACTGTCAGCTCTATTCAACTCTGTTAAAGGGACAGTTCACCCAAAAAGAAAATTCTGTCATCATTTACTCACCATAGTAGGAAAAATGACAATGGTAGTCAAAAGTGCCCCAGATCTGTTTGCTTTGTATACAGAAGTGAGAAGTATTTTGACAGGATAAAGTAGAGCCCTTTCTAATATCTTCAAGGACTGCTGTACACATATATTGTATACTGTATGTCTATAGATATGCAATGTGTGTGCATGACTAGTTATAGCAAAGCAAACACTAACGCCTGCTCCTCAGCTGTCACAAAAGGCAACTGGAAACAAGTCATTTTTGCTGATGTGGTGCCTCGTCCTGTAGAATCCCAAGGGGCTGCTTGATGTTCAGGGTCCTATTGTGCTTGTGTAAGAACACACCTGCTCTGAGACAAGAGACCCAATGCTCAGCAGGCGCAGTCTCTGTACACTGGCCCTACAGATGCTGCTGATCTGTTACATATCTCCCCAAGCTGTGCAAATACATGCTTCATTTGACACCGTTTAGGGATTTGAAAATGCAAAGAAATAAAGTTATTCGCACAGTTCCAGAATCAATACTCAATGCTCCGGTCAACATACCGGCCCGTGCCCCAACCCATCCGGAGAGATGCTAATTTGATGCACCTGGTACATTTAGTTTACCTTTTGGAAGCTCAAAATCATGAGCACAGTAAAATATTTTAAATCAAGCTTTTGTAAATATTAGACAAGTGAAAAATCTCCAAGTGTTTAAGATGAGCAAAAGTTCAAGATGAAATCGGAGAGCCAGTTAGCCCTGAAAATGTTTACATGTGGCAAGCCTCCATGAAGGGCTGCTACGTCCTACAAGGCCACGGTCTGTGCTCCCTGTTTGCGCAAGCTGCACTGAGTCAGGGTGGGTTAAACTGAGGTGTGTTTTTGCATGGTCTGCCAAGCACCTCTTTGACATTTAGCTCTGATACATAAAACGCTATGTGTTCTTTTGGGCTTAGACTCACAAAGCACACGTTTGAGGGAAGTATTTGAGATTGCGGAACAGTGACAGACTGGTTCATGTCAAGTGTTGGTAGTCTTGCATTACTAAATTGCACACATGTGTGCAGTATTAAACTCGGTCTTCGGTGAGAATTTTGAGGAAAGGCCCTTAAAGGGGATATGCTACAATGAGCGACATTCAAATGAGTTTTAAAGGGATAGTTCACCCAAAAATGAAAATTCTGTCATCACATACTCACCCTCTTGTTGTTTCAAATCTTGATACATTTCGTTGTTTTGCTACACACACAATAATTTTTGGGGAACAATGTTTGTGATAAAACAGTACTATAGTATAGAAAATTTACTATGGTAGTCAATGATGCCCTAGAACTGGGTGGTTTCCCACATTCATCATCATCTTTTGTGTTGAACAGAACTAAAAAAAAGAATATAGGTTTAAAACAACTTGAGGGTAAATAAATGACAGAATTTTCATTTTTGATGAAAAAGGTGAACTGTTCCTTTACAGCAATTCTGTGGCGGAAATCAAATTCCAGTGTAGAATTCACATTATCACTCCACATCATTTTTGGTTCCTTAAAAACTTGTTTTTAGTATAGACTGTAAAAAAGGTTTTCTGGCAGAAATAAACCGTAAAATTACAGTTTTTCCCTGCTTTCCTGTTTTTCATGTGAATTTGCAGACTTTTCTGTAATTTTACGGTTTTTGACAGTATTTTCAGAACTAAACTGTAAAAAATATAGTAAGAAAACAGAAATTTTCCGGCAGCTGAAATAATAAACTGTAAATTTACTTTGTTTTTTTACATTATACGTGGAAAATATGTAAAAAAAAAAAAAAATAACAGAAACATTCTGTAAAATTATTTTTTTACAGTATAGTTTAGTGACTTGATCACATCTTGATTTGGACCGTCATTAAAAAAAAAAAAAAAAAACTATTTAACACGCAAAACACTAAACAATAGCAGTATACTCAGGTGTCATACAGTCCATACACATGAGCAACCCAGATGCCCCTTTTACAGTATTTACTGATGCAGATGCTGCAGTTTTGGCTGTAGACCAACAGTTGCATAACCCCACAGCCATAAAACAGTGGGGTGCATATTGTACAGCCTTTTTGTCACATACGGCTACACCCTGGCCCACGACAGAGAAACCGGAGCGGCACGCAGGGAGGAAGTATGCACAGCAGACGTGCAGACAACCTTACGCGCCGTCTTACATCAGAGCACGCCCACCCACCAAGATCAAAATCGCCACCCTGCTGTTCTGTCTGTTTTTACGCCACTGTCTCCTTTTTCTTAACCCGCATTGAGCAATACTGTAGATATACACCAGACTTCATATTAAAATAGCTCGAGTTCTTTTTGGACATACAAAATGGTTGATGATGACCATGAAATAAATCAAAATGAGATTTTTATATACAATTCAATGCAGTAAGAGGAAATTTATGTATATTCTACTCTATAATGGAGATTTAGCAAAAATAAAAAATGCGAACAAAATATTATATCAAACCAATTCTTAAATAAAAACGAACATTTGTAAGTTTTGAGAAGGTGCATGTATAAAAACTATCCAATGCATTGAGTTCCATTAGCTAATGCGTAACTCTCCAATCACTGTTGCATTATCTTTGATATTCACTGGATGGATGGCAGGTTCATTATTAAAGCCACTTACAGTAATCTCATCCATCTTTAAATTTTTTTTCCTTCTTAATTTTTCCTCTTCTCTCTCTCTCTCTCTCTCTCTCTCTCTCTCTCTCCCTCGGTTTCCCGAGACTAGTTTTTGATTAAATAAAAAGCCAAAGGGAAGGATATGGCTGTTAATTGCATGGGGCTGATGCGAGAGCTGAATCAACACAGAGGAGAGGTCATTAAACCCAGCCGGTCCCCTTCGCTGCGTTTGTCTGACTGCCCCCCCACCCAACTGTTGTGCAAATTCTGCCTTTAATTTAACTTTGCAGTGTTGGGTTGCTCCAGTCCACCGGAAATAATCTTCCCCCTTCATCTTCAAACCGCTGTTATCCCCCCACTCGTATTGTGCGGTCACGTACCCCCTTTGTTCAACTACCAAACTTCAATTAAAAAAGGAGGAATATATCTGGGCATTCATCAACTGATTCATTATTCCGCAATCCGGCACCATCGTGGTTATTTGGATAGGTTGATTAATCTTTCTGTCATGCATCTATAAAGACATATGATGATTACATATCAAATAAAGAAAGAAAAAAATAATGAAATAAAATCATCATCAAGACGCTGGGCATCGCTAGTTTCATAAAGACGGGTGTGCTGAAAAGTCACTTTAAAACAATCATTTCAGAGCGAATCGAACAGGAACGTCAAGGTCAAGATCCCCCCAAAATGTCTGTTTTTATCTTGTTCTACCGTTACTGCAGAAAAATATGTCCGATCACCCATGTAAAGAGCTATTCTGTGGAATATGGGAGGTCTTAAGATCATCTAATCTACTTTCTGAGAGTGAGAAACCGAACTCGCACATTATTTATGCTGACTGTGATTTCTCAGTTGCAGAAGCCTCATTGTTTGGCGGGTGTAAAGGGAAGCATTGTGCTCGACATGTGTTTCTCATGAAGACATCAGTGCTGCGCAGGACTAGTGTGCTGTACCGCAAAACTTGAAAAACAAAGTGAGGCTGACAGATTCAGAGAGAGACGTGTTGCAAAAGCCACGATTTGCTTGCGTGATATTTGTTGCAGAACAAGCTCGGCTTACTATAAACAAAAACATATTGGTAGAAGTTTAAAATAAGGTTGAATTTGTTAACATTAATGTCTTAGCTAACAAGAACAATGAACAATACTTCTACAGCACTTATTAATCTTAGTTTATAATAATTTCAGCATTTAATAATACATTTTTAAAATTATGTGTTGTAACTGGTAGTAACTAAAATTAACACATATTAATAAATGCTAAAAAATTGATTTTGTGTCATCAAATCCTTATTGTATGGTGTTAACAGCATATCTCATCTGCTAAAATGATAAGCTCTTTAAGAAAGACAAGAAATTACATTTGTCTGTAAGAACTAAGGAAGTGATGTCATTTAAATTCTCATGCATTCACTTAGTTTAACTGTAAACCTGTTTACCTGTTATTGGGTTTTGGCTTTAAAGCACATCCAGAACAAATCATCCATCACTGTGTTTGCCAGATACAGATAACTTATTTTCTTCTCTTTTGTATACTTTATAACAAACTGCATGGTTACATTTGTGTGATGAAGCATGCTAAGCCTGTGATATGCAGCGGTTCTCCTTTGATGTTGATGTATATTTTTGTATTATTGTTACTCTAGACGTTAATTCTTCAAGAATTACATAAACTTATAAAATTATATGGTTTATGGTTTAAAACCCTATCATAGTTTGTTGTTAATAATGATTAAATTGAGCCGGAAATGTTTCAAAGGGTTTTTGATGATGATAAGCTGGATTCTAAATTGTACACTAATGAAGATAATACTGTTGGAAAATGCAACAACCTTGTGTTGTTGTTTTATGTAGGAACGGCCACTTTCCACATCCTTCTAAAGCTTGGAAACTGACAGCCACAGTTTATTTATTGGTGTACAACGCGTACCGTTGCCATTGTGCATTTGTTTGCCTTCAATTGCAAACATTTTCAAGTGCACTTATGTTACTCTGTGTGCTCATGAAAGCGATGGCTGAAAGACAGGCCTCAGAGTGAGCAAAATATATAAGCCAGCTCTTCTTTTAATGTGGGAGAAGAAGATGCTCCACTGTAGAGCAACTGGCTTCAGTCCCACATATCTAGTGACTCACCAAGCCTTTTCAGCACTGATCCGTCTGGTGCGTGCGTGGGTGGACTGGTGTGCGACTGTGGTTGTGCATGTACAGTACATGTGCACAAAACCCACAAAATAATCAAGAAAACCACCGACTGTGCTTAACCTTTGGTATTAGAAAAAAACAAACAGAGGCATGTGCTCCGCTGAGAACCGGCTTCATTAGCAAAAACCATAGGAACATTCATTTAAACTTGACCAATATATTATATTACTCTCTTCTGAAAGCCTCTCTCTCCACAAGACACATTTTCTGGCCTCTCTGACATAGACGTTCATCAATTTGATCATTAATCATTTGATCTAGTTTTATGAGTTCTGCGAAAAAGAAAGGAAGCGGTTTTAAAGGCAATACTGTCAAGTGTTCCAACTGGAATCTGTGTCATCTAAACACAACAACAACACTGAACTCATTTAAGAGCCAGCTATTATTTCATCACATCTTTTGTACATGTAGCTGTTTGGAAGGTCACAGAGGGCATTTTTCTTCTAGAACAGTTAAACACAAAGAAAATATGGCAGCCATTGCTCTCTGCTGACCCCTGCATTAATAATACAGACACTGTCTTCTGTTTGGCATCTTTTTTGACTTTTTGAAAGTGGAATTTCTCAGAGCTTAAGGCCAACGGCGTTCTCACGTCGGGGTTATTCATCTCTGATTTCCATCACAGCTGGCGACCTCTTCACCTCTATTATAATGCGGCCTTTATCATTTCATGGTTAATATTCAATAGCCACTTGTCCTCTGTTCCTTAAGTGTGAATATCTGAAGGGATTGTGTGAGTACAAATATTCTTGTGAGAAAGAGAAACCACTAATGCGTTGTGTATGAAGACACTGGAGTCGTGGAACACATGCAGATGTTGAATGTGTTTAACCCTTCCCCTGCTGGAGTGCCTGTTTCAGAAGAGAGACTTTAAGAGACGTTATAGACTTCAGGTTTTATGTGCGTGCACTCTCTTTGGATGCATGGGACTCTTATAGCATAAAACAATCTTTTGAGGAACGAGTTAATAAAAGAGAGAAAAACAAAGCGAGTGAGAGAAGGTAACAAAGGGAAGGCTATCACATATTGCACTGTTGCCTTGAACAGACATTCCTCTTTAACAGTTTTGGCAGGCCTTTAAAAACCTATTAAACGGCACTCTTTTCTGTTGCCTAAGAAAGCCTTACAGAACTTTCTTGGGCAATAGAATGAGGTTGGAAGCAAAAAACCTTTCCATGCAACAGCTTTTATCGTAAGACCCCACAATGCTCAGTGCACGATTGAAAAGATTCATTATCCATACATTTTCAAGTGTGTATTTAAAAGAAACATATCTTAATTCATCAGTATGTTATTTCAATGTAAAGTCAATCCATAACCTTGGCATTGGTAGCTCTTTGCTCTTTCAGTTCAGCTGTATCTGTACGGTTTAAAGTTGTACCTATTATGGGGGGAACTCTGTTCTTGGAATAACAAGACAACAAAAATATAATGCAGTCAGATATGTAACAGTGACGGATTCTTTATTCCATTAACATGAGTTGGATGAGTGAGTTTTGCGTTGTCCAGTTAAGGAAACCTTTTTACTCCAGTTTTAAGGCAAGCAAGAATACAGAAGCGCCTTTAATGTAAACAGTTCAAATCATTTTCACTATCTTTCCATGAGATAATTCTGTTAATGTAGTAAGGAGTATGATGTACTGATTTTCACAATGCTAAAATGCAATGTGCTATATAATATGCTGCAATAGGAATACCTAATACTAATGTAATTTACTACATGAGAAAATACAATCGGTAAATATGTAAACTAACATTTAAGGTCACACAATTGATTTAAAAGGAAAGTGTTATTTCACATTGAAAACGAAAATATGGGAACGCTTCACAACCACTTACAGTATAATATTTCAGAATGCAAGAAATAAAAAACAATGACTGATTTAGGTGAAAATAGTGTAGAAAGAGAATATTTATATTCCTTAACATCAAACAATTATCACATTTAAATATGCTGTTTTGCATTAATTTGGTTTTTGCTTTTTGTAAATTCATTTGTAGCTTTGGCAATATGAATGCAAAATGTCATTCTAAGAGCGCACTTTGAAATGTTGTAAAGTGACAAACAATGAGTTTAATAAATCACAGGTCCAAATATAGAAAACGACAGAACTGTCACCTCACACATACGTATAATCCATTATACAAGTGTAGTAAGGCACCATATATTAAATAGACACGTCTTTCTCCCAATTGCATACATCTATGAGTCCCACACTCACAGTTTGTCATCTGTAATCCTTAGCGCTGTAGCCAGTCACTGAAGGACTACACCAGTGTACTACAGAAAGTGTACTGTACATATCAACAGCTGATATTAATGATTAACATTTTTTTTTTGCGAGTGTAGTGTTAAATGTGATCTTTAGATACATGCTCAGAGAGAACTCCAAGTTGGAATGTTTTTCAAGATGGAATTGTTTTGTACAACACATCAGGGTTGTAATTCAAGCTCTCTTAGTGTGGATTTTGCACTTATCCAAGTAATAAAACCTGGCAATAAGACAATTTCAAACTACTAATAAGTGCTGACATTTACGCATGAAACCCGAGCACTCATTCCTAGTTTCTGAACCAAGTCATGATCTCAAATGTTTACACTGCTTTTGCATTCATCATTTAGCCAAGGCAGACTCGACATACATTTTAATTCCAGAAACCATTCAAGTCCAAAGACCAATGTTGCTGAATCAGCCCATCTTCTTATGTACAAAGAAGAGTAACAGGTCAGTTCAGAAGAAAGCAACTGGAATGTAATCAGAGCGATCATCATGTTGGGGCGGTGATGTGCAAGCCCAATGTCTGCTCTTCCGATTGTCTCCGGCTTGGTTTCTTGTCTACTCCAGATCATCAGGTCAGCTTATTCTTTGCTTGTTTCTCAGATCCTGAATAGGTGAAAGGCAATATGCCCCTTACAGAAGTCTCAGGACGAAAAGCACAGCCCACAGCATTCCATGCAGATCTCCAGACAGTCTGCAGACTCGCAGCACGCGTCAATGATGCCACAGTCCATGTCGCAGGGGAGGTCGCAGTCGCCGCATTCCTCGGAAGCGCAGCAGCAGCAGAAGCACGAGTCGTCTGATGCGCAGGAGCCGCATGTGGCACAGTCCAGCACAATGTTGCACAACGTGAGGAACTCGCAGAACAGACAGGCCAGGATGCAGTGGACACAGCAATCTAATTGTAGATCACAAAATAAAACTTGATTTGAACGACTGTGTCACTACATAACCTGCCCAAACACAAACTAATCTCATTTAATTATTTTATTAATTTAGTATTCTGTTTAATTTGATTCTAGTTTATTTTATTAATTCAATATTTTACTTTAGTAATTTTAATACTCTAGTCTATTTTCCATTATATTGATATTGATATTCTATTCTATTCTATTTAAAATGCACCAGAGAAATAAGTATTTAGCTAGTAAGTGTAAATATTAGCTAAATATTTTTAAAACAAATAATATTGTAAATGTATAAATAGCTTTGTTGAATATAATGGGAGTAATCTATTTTTCAGTTCCAGATTGGGCATGCGCTGGCATCTGTCTTACTCCTCTAACCCATACTTAAGGTGTGACTCACCATCCTGGGCCTCTGTGGGGATCTGGGAGCTGTTGGATTTCGAGCTACCTTTACTCCTCTTGCTGCTTTGGCTGGTGATGGAAGGGTTCGAATGCAGCTTCTTGGGGCTTTTATGAGCCGAGGATGAAGACGAGGATGAGGACGCAGCTCGTGAAAAGGTTCCGTTCCTCACCCCGTTGCTCTGAGGCTTGCTGCCGTTCCTTAGCAGCGTTGCTGATCCAGCCGAGTTAGCTAGCGTTGGGTGTATAGGTGTGGACCGTGCCTGAGGTTGATCTGGAGAACAAGAGAAGCAGAAAAAAGGTGAATGGGGTTGTAGCAGGTTTTCTACAGCCGTGTAATTATTCTCTTTGCACAGCCTGAGGACGTGCACAAGAAAAACAGCAGATAAATATTTGGCTGGTAAACTTAGTTAGCATCTTGTTTCTTCCAATGGAACCAGAATTTTTCCTTAGACATCATCTTTCCAAAACAGGCGGCAGGCAGGTTCTTGTTTAATATCTGAAGATTAAAAGATCTATATAGAGAGGGTGAGGTTGAATACTATGATTCTCTGTTGCTGTAGCTATTTATTCTACAGCAACTTTTTAATTTTGCACTGCAGAAAAAAATCAGATGGTGAATACTTTGCACATTTTAGTCATAACACAAATAGACACATGCATTCTCAGTAAGAATGCATGTGTTTACAATATCCACTTTATTCTTGAAAGTATGCATCTGTGTCTAGACTGAAATGATACAGTTCACATTAAGATTCACTTTATTGGTTACTCTTCATCGGCCTCTTCTATAGTTTGTTTACTCTAAATGTTGTTTTAGTAAGATGGCTTTCCCCCCCAACCAGCTTCAAAAGACCAGGAAAAACAGACCAAAACAGACAGCTGAGAGCGCAAATGAAGTAACATGAATGAATAAACTGAGATCAAAAGACCAGAATGGATTAGCATATCATTGCACACACAAGAAACAAATAAACAAACATAAAATCAATATAATCCTTCAGTTCCCATAGAGATCAAATGACAAGACAACATATACAAAACAAGCAACAAAACAACACACTTGTATGCCTTGAAAATGGAAAAATAAATAGTATCAACAGAAATCAAAGCTTCACACAGAAATGACACGGAACAGCAGATATTTAGATGCTAACTGGCAGCTAGCAATATGAGCCACTCTCTGTAAAGTCAGTAACATTGAAGTCTAATTCTAAAATTTGTTGCAGGCAAAAAGCTCCAATTAAACAAATACTCAATTAAGTTGTTGAATATGGGCACGGAATAGTGGACGAGTGTTTTAAATGGACCGCATTTCACACAGCCTGCCATTTAAAACAAAAGAACGCGCCCAGCGATACGCCACAGCGCAGCCAGATAAGGGTAAAGAAAACAGAGAGATGCATATCACTTAAGTTATGACTAAAACGTCAGTCTTTTTTGAGCTGGGTGTGAGGATGAGGCCAAACGTTTCAGCCAGGTTCAGACACAGTCTCCCTGTGAGTTTACAGCCTACAAATGTTCTAGTGTTCCTCCACAAACTGCCCGTTGAGTTGACTTTGGCAAGCCATCCACAGCACTTCGTATATTTTACTCTCGAGCACCGCAAAAGACTAATTATTCTGGAAGAACGAACAACTACGTGAAATGCAGACCTTCAGAGCCAAAGGAAATAAACCCCTCGAACAGAGCGAGGCTAAATGGACCTTATGCCTGAAATGTTTTGTTATATTTTTTGTGGATGATGATAGTATTTAATCCCATCCTATTGCTGCGCTAAACATTTTCTTGGCTTTAACGCACACATTTCAGGTCATGTGAGAAACGACTGGAGGGAATATTAAAGACCGAGAGAGTTCATAGAAAGAGGTCTGGTGCCCATGTAGGAGTCCAGGAAAACATACACTAACACACTGACATGTGAAGACCTAAGACAAAAACAGACAAATCTACGTCTGAGAAATAAGCTGTCATGTTTACATCGGTTGCAATAAGAATTCATAACGATCGACTAAACGCAAAATTCTTAAGCGTATGCGAGATTCACGGCATGAACTCATAAGCGTTGTTGCTGTTAACTTTGGACATGCTCGTGAATGTACTCTGGTCTGTGACTGTGGGGACATTTTCACACCTCTATACATGACACGGTACAAATCGAAACGTGATTGGTTGATTTACCTGTCGGTCAAATGGTGTCTTGGGCGGGCCTTGGCCAATGAAAGCAGCCAAAGTTTCTGGCTACACGAGACTGGTGGTGTAAATTGACACTGGTGGTGTGGTATTTGCATGAATACAACATATAAACAGCTAAAAAGTTAAGATCACCAACATCATTTTCATTAAATCCAGGTACTGTTGTGTACAGAATCGATCGATCAACTAGTCACCCATGTGTATTTTACTAAACTGAATTTATACCAGTAACATTAGTCATTTAAAGTAAAGACACAGGCTACGATCAGAGTACAAAATCAACATACTTCATGAAGAAAAATCTTTACTTTCCTGTCTCTCTCACATGGCAACAATGATCAACAAAGATGTACCCTGATATTCAAAGAGACCTCACACTCATAATCTTTTACATTTTGAAAAATATCTCAATCTCACTAAGAATGGTTATCCTACGAACAACCAATACATACTAACAATTTTAAATGATTGTACCACAACACAAACAGATTTCATTCAAAACATTAAACACAAAGGTCCAGTGAGAAGACAACAACAAAACTAGCTATAAAAGAACACTACGGCAGCAAAAAGTAACAATGAAGAATGAAAAAAATTCACTTAGAAGTGCTTTCAACATTCTCTGAGTGACTCATCTTCACAACACACAACACGTTTGCCACTTTCCAACCTATGCACTTTTCTTTTTTTAGTTCAAACCAGGTTTATTTCAGGGTTGAGGAGATGTATTATTGCTGTGCAGAACAGCACTGTATTGTATACTAGTTCAGCTACACCCACAGCATTTCAAACTTCTTTTTGGACCTAAAAAGTGCACATGCGGTTAAAGGGTGTAAACATATTTAAAGACCACTGGGCATTTTTTTGGAAAGTTGGTGGTGAGAAATTGAATCCACAATAACATGGGGCATATTTGTGTTATTCTGTGCTGCAGTCTTTGGATGAGGTATTTAACTCAAGGATGTTACTTTGTTTGTGTGTGCGTGCGTGTGTATGTGTGTTTAGGCAGTAAACAGGCAGCGTCAGTCGGTCTCCTGGGCCTCTGCCAGAAAGCCAGAACTTTCTCTGCTAAGAACCAGAGGGCAAACCGTGACACACTAAGTACATGTCTTGTGCATGAGCATCAAACGGTTCATAAACATGTACACATACCCACAAACATTTTCTTAATAACATGGTCAAAGTGCAAACCATTGTAGCCACAAATCTAGGAAGTCTGTAGATATAGAATGGAGTCATTGTTAGTCTGTGTCCACCAAACATCAATTTTCTATCATCTAATATGTAAACATAAGCTAGGGGTACATAAGTAATAAAATAAACTACTGTAGTGCATTAAACACTGTAACTTGTTAATGCATTATACTGCACTGAGAATTCATCTGTGGTTGAATCACACAAGCGCCGAGTATATAGAGTGGCTCAATACAGATGGTTTCAAAATGGACAAAATGGGAGGGGAGTGCAAACTGAGAAATATGCGTACAAAGATGTTATGAAGGCCCACCAGGCATCTATTGCCAATGGCAACATAAGTAAAGCAGATCCAACTGTGATTACTCTTCTGAAACTCACTCAAAACCATCAATCTATATACAAAGTCACTTTTAAGCACATCAATCCGATCCAAGTCAATGCAGCCATACTGGAAACACCCCCAGGCAGTTATTTCAAGTCCTATAAGTACAGTCTCTATCTAACTGAATGGACAAAGACCAAAATCTCAAAACTGTTGTTAAAGATTACACTCCAATAACAATTGCCATTTAAACTTGAACAGCAACAATATTCAGTGCTACAAATTCTCTCTTTAATGTATATGAATGGGCTGTGTGTCACATACAGAAAGCTTTCAGCATCTCTCACTCTCTTGTTTCTCTAAAACTCAGTTCAGGGCTAAAACGTCAAGTGTAACTTTAATGTTTCTTCAGGTTTCACTCAGGGTCACTCAGGGCCCCTATATCATCTGACCACAAGTTTCTCTGGACCCCCGAGACCCCAAGACGTCAGTTGCATTATCTCATCTTAAATTCCCTGCATAGGGCCCCAGGCTTCCCGAAACACCTCATTTAAAGTCCCCTGCTGCCCGAAACAGCCGTGAGTAACACTACCTTCTGTTTTAAACCCGCAGGGCCACAGAAACCTGTTAGTCGGCGTATTCTGAACAATACAAAAATGAAAACAAATAATAAATTCAAGATATTTGACTGCACAGTTCTATCTTCATAGACAGACAGCCGAAAAAAGGAAAAGTATAGCATCTTTACATCTAATAGAGCATTGGTTGGAAATTCCCTTTCTAAACAAGGATGCTTCTTGTTTGTAACTATTAAAATGTGGCAGAAGCATAAATGATATGGCTTTTTTAGAGGCATTGCCAGATTTTACAAGGTGGTCTTAAAAAACAGCATTGCTTCACAAGCAGCACAGTAGGTCTTTAATCCCGCTCTGCCCCGGCTCATTTCAATGACAATCTCTTGCGATGAAGACTCTAATCAAAGAATTTTAAAAGCTGTAATTTAGGATTGCATTTTTTCTCTCTTACTTTAGGAAGTGTATTTCCCTGATGGGGGCCCCTCTGAAGATTGATAATGGATGAGTGAGAAACAGGAATTGGGCTTAAGGTTTGGCTAAAATGAAATAATTTTCTATAAGTGGCCAGAATGGGACTAAGAGATAGAATTCCTAGGCAATGAGACTATTCTCCATCCAAATTTAATTCTTATCCAGCCTACCTTTCATCTTTTCAAAAATATGTTTTTATACAGTATAAATCATACAGTTGTGAATATCTTCCAAGACAGTGTTCTGTCAAGACAGTTTTTTCAAGAGAAAAAACACAGGGATTGCCCAGGCCGATATACATAGCATCTAGACAGCACAAAATACCTAAACGTATTATGTAAATAAGGTTGTGTAATAATGATCTGCAAGCTTGCGTGCACAGGAGATGACAAGTAGGGTAAAACCACTGCATCATTTTGACCTGATCCAGCAAAAAAAAGATCCACAAAACACAGGTCTATATTATTGATACACAAAAATCAGAATGATGTTTTAGGAGACAAAAACACATCAGCATAGATGCTGCTGGAGAACCTGAAAATCAGCCCTTGTTCTCACGCTCTTATTTCTCACATACTTCAGAGCAAAAAAGTGAATTTAACAGCCCTTTCGGCACTCTCAAAGAGCCTGTCAACAGCATTAAGTCTAGACACACATGCAATATCCATGACATCATCATCCTGACATCATCACCTTAAGCCAGAGCATCTGGGCCTGACAGATTCATACTTCTGTTTTCAACAAAGGCGCTTGTTGCAGCATCAAAGTACAATGTACTTGCTTTCATCATCAAGCAAAATTGTAAAGATATACAAAAACATAATTTGACTGCTTTAGAAAAACTAATAAAAGAATTGCACACTCCTAATAAAACTGATGATGCAATAGACTTCAATGTTTTATAAGCCCGAAACAGGCACTTCTCACGGGTCCATCTGCAAATAAAACCAGACTTGACAAGTGAGTGTTAAGAGGACTTGTACATTTTGTTTGGTCTGTTATGCAATCGCAATATTGCCACTTTTATGGACATAAAATATGTGCTGGAGAAGAAATGCAGGATGCATTTTTAAGTTTTCATCCAAGCATTGGGTAACACCGGGTCTTTGGGGGTCTGGCCAAGTGTTTACATGAATCTCCATTGCACCTTGACTAGCACATTCTTGGGAACGTTGACTGGATAGGGTCATAGGATAGGATAGGATACATCATACATCCTCACCAATGTACACATTTTGACTGGAGTGAGGTGCGACAGATTTGTTAAGATCAACATTAGGTACACTTTCAGTATATCTCTTACAAGCGACTCCCACTATGCCCCAAAAGCCTTCCAGAGTACTTTGGCTAGCGTTTGAGCCCGATCACATTCCACACGCCTCTCGCTAAACTATAACACACTGCCTATTAAATACATGCCCAAGACCATTTAATTCACAGGAACAAGGTTCTTCTAAATTAACTGCTGCTAGACTGAGAAGCTCTAACAGTGAGTGAGATCACATTACAAGCCTTGCAGCTCCCCAAAAATTCCAGTCATGGTACTTGCAACCGCTAAAAACTATTTTGTTTTAAGGTGGTGCCTTGGGTTTCCTGTGAGATAAAGTCTGGATAGTTGTATATGCAGATGTGCAATAAGGGTCCCCAGAAGAGAGAAAAATTGTTGCCTCTCACCCATCATAGCTCTATAGCCCGGCTGTGGCCATCATAGCAGAATTATCCCTGTAAATAAGCAACAGTAGGTGTCTGGAATGTGTCAGCACACAGGCGCTGACAGGATAAGCAGAGACTGGCCTCACCTACCACACATACAGTCAGTGACTGCCCTGGACATAATTTCAACCCATGCACAGCTATGAGAGATTAGTGAGGACCACATGTAATTTTTACTCTAGCATGAAAAAGTGATATCTTAAGCACCCTGGTAACCGGCAATTGAGCATTTTCTGTGTTTAGTAATGACAATAGAACCAATGCGATACATAAAACAAAGGTTTAGATATCTTCTTTCAAAAAACTTGTATTTAACCATTTGTGGCATTAGCCAATGTGGTAGCTTCACATATTGTCCTGTGTCTGACATTGTGCCATTTTAGTTCAAATGCAAACATGAAATGCATGTTTTGTCATAAAAGACTAAAAGAAATTAAATAAAAACACAAATCGCAAACATAAAATTATAATCATGCAGGGAAATGCAGCAGTCATTAAATACCAGCTACTCAATCCTCCAGCCTGCTTACTGCATACACTCTTCTTAAACTGCTGCTTCAAACTGCTTTTCAATCTTGTTGATTGTAATGCAGCTTCTGATAATACAGTAATTACGAAGGCACTCTGATTGGCTAATATGTGTGCATAGGAAACTACATGGGAATTAAAACACACCCACATGTTGCTCCAAAACAAGAAGGAAAATTACTGTATAATCTGAATACTGATTTATGTTGATTAATTTATTATTTATATTTAAATACTTTATATATACATTAGACTTTACAATTCCAGCTCTTTTTAATTAGTAGCAATTATCAGCAGCTGCATTACAATCATCACAAGATTGAAATGCTAGAGAGAGAGAGAGAGAGAGAGACCATTCCTAATTTTAATTTAATCTGCATTTCTAGATGTATTGTGGTCATTCCAGTCCAATGTCTGATGAATTTCAACAAAATCAAACCTCAGGAGTGACAAAGTCATCCAACAACAATGTAAAAGACTAACAGCATGACAAGACACATCAAAACTGTGATAAAAATGTAGGTTAACTTTTCTAAAATATATGTACAAAAATAACTGTTGTGTTGCTTAAAAGTTAATAGAAACTTTTTTCTTTGCAGTATTTGAAAATACTATATGAACAATATATGAAAAATTCTGAGCAACTTTTCTGTTATTTTGACCTATTTCTCCAGTTTTCATTGTCTGCAAAAATACTCAAATAGAAACAATATTTTTGTTTGAAATTTGGTAACAAATATTGGTAGTAGTTCACAGAATAAAGCAAAAATAATAATTTTACCTAAACACATATAAAGAGTAAATTCAGAAAAACTGAAAATGGTATTTTAAATGGTCTCTTATTTTTTTCTGTGGCTGTATATACTGTATATATATATATATATATATATTTATTTTGAATATGTCATGCAAAAAATGGTACATGCAATGTGCAAAATTGGTTTAGATGTTTAGGTTACATATAAAGTGATAACACACACACGTAGGTTACTGTTAGCATTTCTGTAAGGGGACTACCCTTTATTTTTCAGTAACTGCATTAAAGTTACTCTTTATATGAATATAATTTGTGCTGCATTTAGAATACTAGCTTTTATAGCAAATACTGTTTTAAACCCAATGACTGAGCTCACTTTCTGTAAGTCTGGCTATCAAAAAAACTGAATTTTTATGATAATTCTTTTTTTTAATGATAATTCTTACTGTACTATGTGATTATCTTTATCACATTTAAAGCTTTAGCTCATTTGTGCACACCTGTGACTGTGATCTACTGAATTCTATGTTATTGAGCAAAATTTTACTATCACTTGGTAATCATAAATAAATACATTTCTCAACTAAATTCAGCGCCCAACAATGCCTATATGTTCACATACTTCAATGGTCCTTTGTCGCCCATGTGAATAAAGGCAGTCTTCTCATTGATACTAAAGTGGACATATCTACATACATTACTACTGCATGATAAATAATCACACATATCTTACAAACGCTTGATTTAAGGAAAGGTCCCTGTTTAACGTGAGCTAAAAGAAAAGTTGACTATGAAACTGAAAAGTCTATGAAACTCTATCCTCAATATATGCCCTGGATAGCATTAAGAAAGTTGGTGCTGACTGCCAAAACCACAGTGCTATAACTCACCTGGCACTGTTGTCAGGGCAATATCACAACAGTGGCAGTTACCACCAAAAATATCACATATCAGTTGTCAAATATGGCAAGTGCTCCGTTTGGCCCCATCTTTGCTGATGTTTAACACCTCTTAAACATCTTTCAGCTGACATGTCTAAGGAGACCCTCTGCCATTGCTCTGTCAAATGTAATCTGTGTCTGTGTCTTATGGCAATATGTTTCAGGTTAGAATAAACCACACTACTGTAATGTTACATGTATATCTTTGAAATACAAATGCATACAAATGGCTACAGCTGAGCATGCGATTTGTGTGTGTGTGCGTGCAGTTATTTTAGGTTGTGCGTGGGTGTGCTGTCCCAAAGAGGACTGGTGCTGATGTGACTCAGTAACAGAACAAACTCACAAACAGCCCCTTAGTCAGAGGACTTAGTCATAGTCTACTGCAGACTAGTACACACCCAGTCTCTATCTACACATTCAGCTGACTCCTTGGGACCGGAAAACACATCCTTCCCTGAAGGAACTTACCTCAGACAATGTAACAACAGCAAGTAACAATATATAGCCATCACTGCTTAAAGTGATAGATCACTCAAAATGTAAATTCTGTCATCATTTTCTCACCCTCTTGTCATTTCAAAACTGTATGACTTTTCTTTCTTCTGCAGAACACAAAAAAAGATATTTTGAAAAATGGCAGCACCCATTGACTTGCATAGGTTTTGTGTCCGTACAATAGAAGTGAATGGGTACCGCCGTTGCTCGGTTACCAACATTCGTCAAAGTATCTTCTTTTGTGCTCTGCAGAACAAAGAAAGTCATAAAGGTTTGAAATGACATAAGCGTGAGTAAATGATGACAGAATTTACATTTTTGGGTAAAGTATCCCTTTGAGATCAATCAGAGTAATGGGTTTAAGTCCATCTAGTGAAATTTGCAGATCCAAATTTACCATGATCTTTTATAACAAACTCATCTTAACATCATTGTCAGCTGTGAGGCTGAACAAAACAGGCTGGATTTGTTTGGTTTTACTTTATGAATTTATTACACTCTGTGCAATAGGCCTCAAACAAACTAAGGGCTGTTGGGAAATGTAGTCTTACTGCTCTGGGTGTCATACTTACATGTTATGCTTTTGCCCAGAGTACTGGTGAGGTCCAGCTGAGACAAAATGTTGTTGTTGTTGCCGCCATTCTCCACCTCTTCAGTTTTCTCTATGAGTGTGGTGTTCTTTGTTGTCAACTCACTGGATTCGTCCCTTTCTGAAAAACACAACAAAAATCAATGTGAGAAAGCACAGTTTTGTTTTCATATCTGTGTGCATGTGTTTGTGAACCCACTGACTTTCTGTCTTTAACCCAGCTCAGCACCATTCATAAGGATGTTTATATTTTCACTAGCTATCCTGCCAGCTCTTCACTTTACATATGTAACAGTTTACTGTACGTTCATATGTACGTTTGTGTGCCTGCGCATACGACCGCGCTGTGCTCACGCATCCGTGAATGAGCATTCATGCGGTCAGCAGCATGTGTTTGTGTGTGCGTGTTTTATAAGTTAGCACTGGAGCCAAGTGGTCTTATTATGTGGCCTGGTAATTATACAGGGTTGTCTGAGGAGGTTAGAGCAGCCTGACATCAAAGCAGGTCAGGACTGGGTCTTGCAGAGGAGAAACGCTGTGTTTAGCTGAGCTGGGTACAACTGAGTTCTCCTTCACGCTGGCCTTGGTCCCATACCTACCCAAATGGAAGCCAGCTGGGCTTTACTCGCTGTCTGATAAACACACAACATCTCTTGTGGAACATCAGTCCAGTGTTCTCAGTTTATTTGGATAATTCTGTCCTGGTTTTATTTTTCTGAATCTTGGCTGACTCCAGTTGTACTCCATGCCCTTTTTTCTTGAAGAATCTTGTTCTTCTTCACCTCATAATTTAGTGCTTTTTAAAGAAATTATTTTAGTTAGATACCGTCAAGAAAAACGAAACAAAGGAAGAGGGTCTTGACCAATCTGAATGAGATTTAGCTGATGACAGTGTCGTATCCAGAATCCTTATTTATTTTCTCTACAAGACTCCTTCACCTTTGAGCAGACAAACATGGCTTGTAAACGAGATGACTCACAGGGGGCTTCCGCCCCATTTCCTCGAGCGAAACACCAACAAAGGCTAAATTGTCAGAGCTTTAGCTCATAGCTCACAGAACCAGCAACTTTATTTCTACCTCAGCCCGGGTGAGAAATAAAAGCACAACACCTCTTCGTGCCACCAGTAGAAATATGCCCCGACGCTTTGCCTGCTGAGGTCTGAAAGTATCCTGTGGTGCCGTGCACACCCCGGGGCCTTATATCCTGCATGTGCCTGTGAAGTAATGAAGGAGCTGGAATTGGTAAGTCCACATCTGGAAGCAGCTGCTGACGGAGCAGAAGAAAAATCACAATAACTGCAGCGAAAGTCACAATAATCAACCTCTAACCAAGGCAGAAAACATGTGGGTTTGAAAACCAAGTATTTCCTGAACAGTTTTTATACACATGTCTTCTTTGACATATGTACTTATCTGATGTCTGACTTTAAAATGTGAATATTATGTAATCTTCAGTCATTCAGTCTTTTTCACAAAATAAACCATGGCAGGATGATCCGGGTGGTCTTGTATCAATCTAAAGAGATTTATTTTGAGATAATGACTAACTGACCATCATTAGATTATATAAAATAATTGGACATGAAATGTTGATTTGTGTTTAAGATTAAAAACATCCACATCAAAAACGAGACATAAAAGTAACACTTTTTTCAGTTAAATGGTCATTGTCCAAAAATATTTGACCATAGAATGCTGTGATTGACTAATCACAATCACAAGTATTTCCAAATGCTGTTTTAAAGGTGCACATTGAGTTATATATAGTACGGACATACGTACCTGGGCAGAAGTTAACTTTTAACTTGCTTGCTAATGTCATTTACTTGTTATTTCTTTTCCTTGTTATCAGAAATAATGGGACTCTATTGATTGTGGATGTGTACCAGAAGTTAAGTTTGGGCCACAAATGCGTGCATGCGCAGTAACATTTATTTATGTTGTTGCTTTGAAACCGTCTATAACAGCCAATAAACACAAAGACTAGAATAGAGAAGAGAGTGCAACCTGCAGGGTTTAGAGATTTTGTGAGCTCTTGTGAGTAAGTGTGTTAGCAGGGCAGATCTGGTACTGTGAACAGACAGGGATCACATTTATGAAGCATTTAGCTTTAAAACGAAGACCACTGAAGCCTGTCTCTGTAATGCTGCAGAACAGAGGTCTGTCTTTATACCACTGTGGCACTGAAGCGTGCGTCAGCTCCGTCTGTTCTCTCATTGCTGTGGATCACCGAGCATTAGCAACTGGAACCCAGTGGTTATCAAAGACAGAGCTTTAATTTCTCATCGTAATCAAGCCGTACAGCGGGCTGGGGAGATTTACTGCACAGACATCACAGTTTCAGCTCAGCCTTCCATCTTCTTGGGTTGAAGCAATGAGGAATTTCACATGCACTTAATCTCAGCAATTACGGCACGTTTGCGAAGCCTTTCAGAAGTAGATCTTCAGGTTAACACTAGTTCTTTAAACATGTGAGTTGTTTTAAAACAGGCCAAGCGCATTAAAACAAAAACCTGGAAGGAAATTGATGGGGTGTAAATACTGTAGGATTATATTTCTATATGTTGCTTATGTAAACAGTATGTGCGGATCCCGGAGGCAGAAAATGTGTGGTAATTTTACTCGAGTTGTAAACAGGACATTTTCCAGTAAAAACACAAGAACATAGGAATAAAAATATAGTATGTGGGTAATGGCCATAAAGAGTTTACGGCATTAAAGGCATTATGTTACGTGTAACGTGAGGGGAAAAGGCCCACCTAAATTTTATAGCACTTTCCCATGACAACAGAAATGTCCTGTGGTATAGATTGTTAGCAACACTGTACGTAAGTATATTTCCAGTTGACTGGAATCCAGTGAAGGTTTACAGGAATATTCTATATTACTCTGGCACAAAGTGTGTAATTTCCGTGTCACAGCTGTAATTAAATGAAATTGCAAAGAATGGCTATTTTCAAGTTTCTCAGTCTTCTCATCCTACATAAGTCAAACAAACAGATAGTCCTGCCCAGACTCACACAATTGGTTGAGTCAACCAGCCAGGCCAGTCAAATAAAAGTGCCACAGTTTATATGCTTTTCAGGGAAATCAACCTACTTACAGTTGTCTCTGTATTTTAAACTAGGTTAGGAGAAAGTATTTTAACAACCAAAAAAATGCTTTTTTGAGCGTGTGCGTAACATCTGCCTGTTACTTGGCCAAGATACTCATACTCTGCTGATTCTGAGTCACCCTCCCCGTTGGATCACCTCATCTTTCTCTTTCTCTCCTTTCTATGGTGTTGCCTTATTTACTCTTGAGGTCTGGTAAAGCACAGTGAGACTCTTTATAATCTCGAGCAGTCAGGTATGAGGCCTGGTATTAGACGCTGAGCAGCCTAGTGGCTTTACAGGGACACTTTGAAATTCTCTCAACCCTCAAGCCCCTGCCTTTCTTTATTGTTGCTCTGTCTTCAACAACCCCATCTAATGCTCTTTTAGAAGTTGCTATCCAGAGAAAGAGACAAAAGAGAAAGACACCGACGAGAGACTTGGAGATATTTTGCTCCCCCTCTTTCTCAGTGAAATAGCTAAAATGAAGACTCTGGCGAGGCCTGAATTACAACTTTCTCCAACTCTGAGATACACAGCTTCTTATTTAAAACAACCAGACCTCCCTTTACATTATATTACAATCATAAATGTGAATTTAGCTTTTAATGGACTACAAGAGATTTAAAAAGAGCCCTTTCTTGTGCTGCAGTGAAACAACACCCCTTTCAATCTAGAGACAATTTTCAGAGTGGAAGTGTATAAATGGCATCTTTATCATTAAATGTGATTCACAGAGAAAAATCGAATGGAGTAAGTGACAAAGAACTCCGAGATCTCAGAGGTGGACCTAGAGAGGGAGTGCACCGGCCACTTGTGTTGGGCGTTAATTACTTGTCATACTCTGACTAATTAAAAGCATCACTCCTTAAAAATCCACTGATATCATGCTAACACAATTAGAGAACTGGGGGGGTTTAGGGATGTCATGGTAAAAGAAAAAAGTAACTGGAAGCATAAAAATAAGGTTGATTTTATGCAACTATATTGATGCAATTGATATTGAAGAGATGCAGTCTATGGTATTTTATGTTCTATGAAGAGGCAATCCTTCTTTTTCTATTTGTTAGGTTTTATTGCTTCTGGTTTGCGCATTTTAATTCACAGAAATCCAGAAATGTTTTTTTTCACATCCATATAGCATGTTTATTTCCTTTTTTATAATAGAAAACTTGTGCATAGACTAATATTTCTCTTATGCTTAGACTCTATCAACAAGGGTTTAGTAAAATATAAACAGATGGTTCAGTACATTGGTAACAAATACATTCTCTGATCATTTATATGTCACATCCATAACGCAAAATGTCACATCCAGAACGCTGGACTTGCCCATCTGTCTAAATTGAAATGCAAATATAGAGGGCAAATACAACTCTCGTCAGATTCCAAATGTGTTGTATCATGTCTACATAATGACTGAGATTTGAATCTCTAAAATCCATTATGCCACATGAAATGAAATGCTGGGTTCTTGGGAGTGTCTAAGCTGCCCTGGGGAAATGCTTTGCTTTTGTGAGTATTTGCAAGCATCAGTATTTATGAGCTAAGGTTAAAAAAGTGTTTGCAAGCGAGCTTCTCAGAAATGGATGGCTGTGTCAGCTGCACTGGATGTGAGCCAGCAAGATCCATAGATTTGTATCTGTCTTGCTCTGCATTCTTTCTCTCCTCAGCTATCCGGAAATGCGTACCATGCATGTCATATTCCATCCATATGGTTCACCAGGTCTGAATCAATTATCTTCTGCCATATCATTATCCTCTCCCAGAAACAAGTTACGGACCAAATACTGATTTTCTGTGACTGCTGCATATTTATTCTTATTCATTTGTACATGCATGAGCAGGACTACAAGCAGGCCTATAAGAATCAGGTGGTGTAGCATCTTTGATGGATTAAAGTGAAGCGCCTCATTTAAAACCTCCATTTATCCACTTGTGTTACACTTTTGTGAGCCCATCATGACTTTGACACAATTTTTTAGCGATGACCCTTAAGGGATGTAATTAGGGGAGCCAAAAGAAAATAATTAAGCAAATGGCTGATCCTCTAAAGAGACGTGCCGATAACTATGGTAACGTCTTCACTAAGCTTGGCTCTGAAACAATAGAGTCTAATCTGGTCTTGTAAACTGGCCAAAAGTAAAAACACGCTAAGGAAAAGCTTCAAAGAACTGTTTTGGAATTTATCCAAATTCACAGATTATTTAGCAAGTACAATAGAGGAGGGGGAAACACAGTAAGCTCATTAAATTAGAAAACGTCTGGTATTTAACAGGCTTTGGGGAGGATTTAACAGCAATAAATATTGTGTTTGAAAATTTCTGTGTCGAGATATAACCTTGTGAAGAGGGTGGGGGGTCTGTATCTCTGTTTGGGGGGTTTGGCATCTTCACGCATGACGCATTATAGCTCCTGGTTCTCTTTAACCTAAACACATTCGCTTTTACGCAGTCACGCACCTCTGCTGGTTCCAAAGAAGCAACAGGAAGTTTCAAACACACTGGTGAGAGGCCAATAGCTGCCTCATAGGTCAGCATTGATTTGTGCTTGCACTCTCTCTCTCTCTCCTTTTCTCTCATTTGAACCCTCTTATTCAAAATATTCAAAAGCTTGAGAACAGTAAATGTTTTCAAACAACCACTGAAACTTCATTTTAATGCCACAATCTCTGGAATGAAAGCTGCAGGAATTTCCCCACAAGAAACTCAAAAGCAACATAAAACCATTGGTTCAAACATCAAGGACAGACCCCACAACGCTCCACCATAATGGAGCCTCTTCAATCTTTCCCATACAAAAGAGACAGACGAGCCATATCTGCCCCTGACATGTCAGGGAAAGCCAAAATATACATCTTGAAAGGCCAGCTGAGCATTTGTAACTAATTATGTGGTAAGAATATCAAGCCATTAGAAATGAAGAGCTCAAGTTTGTCTGAACAGACGCCATAAACGGGCCATCGGTTACTGCTCTCACCAGGCCATGAAGTTTACACTGGGGTGTTTAATTGGAATGTCAGAATTTACAAAATCTATTAATATTTTCATGAGGATGCACCAAAGCGACCGCTGGGTTCAAGTGGCTGAATTAATTTCTCTATGGGTTTGTCATTACACCCACAATGGTGCAACAATAATAAACAAAAAAGTAGGCTATGCAGAAAACATCACTCAAAAAAAGGGATTGTTGGGAAACATAAATTATTTGTAACTGTCAATTTTTTTTTTACGTTACATTTATGGATCTTTTATTTAAAGTCACTAACATAATTGCATTCAAGGTACATTATAGACACTTTCAAAGCAACAATATAAACAAACCGTCTATATCAGTATGTGTGTTTCCCGTGTATACTGCTAATGCAAAGCTCAACCAATTAAGTAACACATATATGAAACAATTTTTTAAAAGGTAATGCAAAATGATTTTACATTGGTTTCATACCAGACGAATTTTTAGCCAGTTAGAGTCTCCTATATCTAGGCTACATCTATAAAGTTGACTTTTAATTACACAGTGTAAAAACTGTTACAGGATCTGTGAACACATTTATTAATCTTAAAAACAAACATAAGAGTGCTCTGTCATCACTCTCAAATCATAACTCTATTCAAGCATAACCAGAGATGTTGGCAGTATGTCAGAGTATTTGTCTTAAAGTTTCAAATTGCACACAGAATATCTTAAATCTTGCTGAAAAATGTGTAAATAAATTTGTTTATCTAGCAAAAACAGCTTTAGTCATTGACTCTGAAGAGCTGAGCGGGTGTAAAAGAGTCAGTGTGGACAGATCATCTTCCACAGTGAGTCAGGCCTGTACACAGAACTAAGGCACTCAACTGAAAAGGCCAGTCAATGCATGCAGTGTTTAGCCCGGACGGGTGCCATATCCATAATCTAATGGCCTCATGGCTCATGCAAGCCTATAAAGCACTTTAGATTATGAGTCCAGATCTGAGTCCACATTTCTGTTGGGCTAAATACAATAAAATAAAACATAACAAAACTGATTTTAAGATGTCTCTTTGTTCTGTGAGGTTGATGGTTAGGAAGTTGCAAAAGCAACTGCGCTGTGAGGTTTCTGAAGGACAGACGCAACCAAATGATCATTTATTATAACTTAAATGCTTAGTTTTAAATCTTGCATAGTAAAGCAAATACCAGGATGACCAACTTAAGCACAGTGTCTAAATACAGTGAGGTGAGAATTCCATTCAGTCTAAACAAGTGTGCTTCGTGTTGAGGCGAAACCTCAGATGTTTAGGAACAATTCAGAGCTAAATGTAATTAGCGGTTATTGGGCGGATCGCATATATGCCTGGTGGCCTAATTTTGACTGTGGCTGGCTTACCATGGTGCATTGGCTGTGGCAGTCACACAGGAATCAACACGCTTGCTGGTTTTTGCAGAGCTGTTGTGCAAACGTAGGATTGAGCCAGGACTTGCCCTCTCCCACAGTAAATATGTCTGTGGATCTGATTTCTGTGGAGACGACTGTGGCACTTGCAGAGGTGGTGCACTCAAAGCCACTTGTTGTTCGCACACTTGCATGTATGAATGTCTGAAGACGCACACTCATAGGACCTCAGTCAAAAGACAGACGTGTTTGGACACACATGCCACGCGTGCATATTCTGCAGTGCCCTTTGTACAGAGCCCATGACTAATCTGGAACTTTGACCCCTCTTGGACAGTAAGGCAGAGCTTGAGAAGAAGTGACCCATTTCCCCACTGGAATTCAGAGATCCTTAAAATGCCACACTCATTTCTGCAAACGTCCTCTTACAGAGTCTGTAAAAATCATATAGTCTTAAAACCACAGAATGCCTCACTAAAACTATGAGCCCTGTTTGCAAACGTCCACAAGCCCAAGCTCAGACAGTTTGACAATAGACAAGCGTCTGCTCATATTTGAGGCCCTTATGTGTCAGTTGTGAAGAAAACATTATAAAAAAAGAGGCAAACGCATTACCATCATTGATCTTATTGGGTTAACTCATCTCTTCAATCCTCAGACGACCCTCAACATCATCTGATCTCGGATAAACTTTCATGCATGGCTGAGAACTTTCTCCATCACTTCACAGAAGATCAACACAGCACTGACCAGACCACAACAAAGGAACAGATGAGAAGCAGACAACTGCATTCTAACATGTCTGTGCAATTACTGAAAACAAAAACAGACTCTATCTTGTGTTTGATTCAATGACTAAAAGGAGGATTTTGTCTGAAAGATCAATATCATTTTTGAAGAAACAAATGTGTATCTCGATTTGCATGCAAGATACAATGTATAAAAATAAGTACATTAGGTAACACTTTACAATAAAGTTGTGTTAACTTTCAAAAAAAGATATTTTGATGAATGTTGTTAACTGGCACCTATTCACTTGCATTGCTTTTGTGTCTATACAATAGATGTGAATGGGTACCACCGTTGTTCGGTTACCAACATTCTTCAAAATATCTTCTTTTATGATAGAGGTTGAGTATATGATGACAGAATTTTTGGGTGAACTACCACTTTAACTAATGTTAACATTTATGACTTTTAAAATTAACAACTTTTTCAAAATGTAAAAGTAAATGTTTAAATTACAATGAACAAAGATTATAAATGATGTGGAATTAATGTTAATTGTTATTTCATGCTATCTAATGTATTAACAAATTTAAGAAATACAATCTTATTGTAAAGTGTCACCAGTAAGTATTTACTAAGATACATTATATTTGAAAACTGAGTGCCATTAATATTGTAGATAAAATAAAAGTGTAACAACAAATGCTGTCACAGAAATCGAGCATTCACATGTTTAACTGGGTCAGACCAGTTGAGTCATTGTAGGCAGAAAAAAATCAACCAACTTTATATCACGCCAAACTCACATGACCTTCATCTTGTGAACCAAACTGACAAAAGTGCTCTTTTTCATATCAACTGCACGATAATCGTGCCTATCAAGTGTATATGCATTATGGCTGTTTCTTTAAAAGAATGTATATCAGTTTGGACCCTCAAATAAACCAATAATAAAAAGGTGCATGCCTGTAGCAGTTAACTAATGATCTATCGGGACAGTGTACATTCAGAGATTTCATAGGCCTATTCTTTACCAGATGCTGATGGTGCCTAATGTACCTGAGCATGGGGCAATGAGGGCTTCCAGTGGACGATTGTCCAGTTGGGCTCCATCTGGAGGTTCGGGTGGATTGGCACTGTGGCTGTGTTCCTCAGACATCTGTCCTGCAGCCAGGTGCCAGGTAACTAAAAATTACCCTAAAACAGAAACACAGAACAAACCTCAAGCCTGTGAACATACAGCTGTCCTTGTTCCCACTATCACTTTTCCCTGCTATTGTTCAGTTGATGTCGGTGGGCCAAAGCATTTAAAAAAACACTGGCGGCTTGGGGAATGACTGGCAAAAGAAGAAACAACTAGAATGGCACGAAACGGAGAAATCGGGGGACACCGCCAAAAACTATCAACATGTGCGTCAAGATAGAAGTTCGCGCTTCAAGCCATGAACATGTGAAAGTCGTGATCTAAACAGACAAACAAAATATTTTTATGCCTAGACCGTGCCATTCCTGTGGTGAACGTGCTATTTCAAGAGTTTTATTACAATGACACGCGCAAAACGGAGCCCTAAATTTAACACAAGACCTTAACATTTGCTGTATTTGAAAACATTAGTTACCTCATAACTACTAATAATGTTTTTGTAGCACGAACAGACTTTATTTTCATGCTCTGGTTTATGGCGAGTCTCTGCACGCTCCTGCTCAAACTCACTCAAACCTGTTGAACGTGTCCACAGTTTACCAGATCAGACAAACTACTGAAGCAGTATTTTAACACACTTTAACCGTCTTACCTGCAACAGTGACTCGGTACCAGTTTCACCTCAGTAATACATGATTTAATCCTTGAGCAAAGTAAACGTATAACTGTCCCGTTCAGCGGGGAAAAGTTTCTTTCTCATCATGTATCTTCAAGTATTGTCTTATTTATTTACGCTGGTGTTGACACTCGTTGTTTCTCATTTATCCTGATACTTTTCTCCGGCGTTGAATACATGCAGTATCGTCTCTCAGAGCCCCCCAAAACTTGACAGAAGACGTAAAGTAAACGACCACAGCAGTCTGTTGTTTCTCAATACACTAAATGAATACAAATAAAAACAAGAAGGATTTTTTCTCGTTTAATGTCCAGTAATGCCGAGTTGTTCCAGCGCTCCTCAATGTTTTCGCTGTGGTCTCTCGTGCAGCAGCCGCTCGCGCAGACAGCTCGAGACTCTTGGACAGGAAATGACACCGAGGTCTGATTACTCTGACTGCCTTCAGGCAAAAGATGCCTCTACTATACAATTACACTGTCCAGCACCACAGCAAACTCACACACACGTCATAATAAATAAAACAATATAATATAATTATGACTTTACATTTACATTTACATTTACATTTATGCATTTGGCAGACGCTTTTATCCAAAGCGACTAACATTGTACTATACATTTGTACATTTTGTATAGTAAGCAAGTGGGGGTTAGGTGCCTTGCTCAAGGGCATCTCAGCTGTTACCCGCCAGCCCTGAGAATCGAACTAGCAACCTTCTGGTCATGAGTCCAACTCTCTAACCACTGGGCCACGACTTATTATCATAATGACCCTAATCCCTTGTTTGGACAAACTGGCATCTCCCTTAACCCTAGCTGTGTATTTAAAGTATTTATTCTCCAAAGAAAATTAACCCTAGTATGGCTTACCTAAAGTTGCATTTGAATAAAAACTAGATGTCATATTTAGTGTAAATATTTTCACATCAAAAAACCTGCAGCTAGTTTAGACATGTTCATGCAGAAAAGAAAAGAATCACATGTACAACAGAGATGGATGGAGCTTTTAAATCAATTTAGGCCTGTGTCAATATAGTTTGCTTTCTTTTGTGCAGGGGACAAGAATGATTTAATGCATTCCTATATTATTCATTTATGTCCATTTCATTCCTGAATTCCATGTTTACAGTTCCATCAATATTCTCTCTCTCTCTCTCTTGTAAATGCTTTGCACATGTAAAGGGAATGCTGCTCTGATGTATTTCCATTGGTTTAAGATAGCTATCAATATCAACCATTATATTGATTATTTGTCACGTGGGATTTGTGTATTCATCAAACATTTACGCATTATCCAAACATTTATCCAAAGCGACTTACATTGCATTATACTAAACATTTGTTTCTAAGTATGTGCAATCCCTGGAATCGAACCCATGACCTTGATGTTGCTAGCGCCATGCTCTAACCACTGAGCTACAGGACCATTCCATTGTGATTTTGTTTATACTATTATTAATAAAAATCAATACAAATATTGTATTATTAATATTTTAATTCCACACCAAAGACACATGCACAAAACAACAGGTCAATGACAATTCAGATCCAAGATCACTTTGGTCCTGCAGGGTTTAATCTCTGACCTAGTTCCATTAAGACAATGTTTGTTATGCTTTCCTAATGCATTTATCATTATCAGCCAAAATGTACACATCGGTGCATCCCTGTGCTCAACAACAAAGTCCATTGGAACTGGTTGTAGGATATTTTTAATACAAACCTTTAGGTAGACTGACCATATCTAGGTCAGCTGCAGTGAGTGCTGAAACATTCCACAGGCGATATCAAACCACTGAATCTCTTCCCAAAATACCTTACAGTGGTATTAAAAACACTTTTGTGTTATCAAAAGCTCATTTAAGTTCAATAAAAATGACATCAATACAAAAAATGGCAATAGCATAATAAGCACCTTGACAAAATAATCGCATTTTTCAATAATTTTATCAAGCACTTGTGACCAGAGCAGCGATACATCACTCACATTTCTCTTGAATGTTATTTTAAACGTTTGACACTGATTGTTTGTAGTAGATTTGAACAGCTTGGCAAGGCCAGGGAATAAAGGAGGGATGAAAATGTGGTTCTAATCACTCACAAAGATGCTTTTGTTCTCCTGTACAGGCCTTCTATACGCATGTGGTCTAGTTTGAGGTATTCTGTCAGAGCCGTCTTAATTAGACTCATTATGCTGGGTTTGGAGGACGCACAACACACTTAAACGGGTGTGTATGTGTGCATGTTATAAATTTATCAAGCTGGATAAAATTATATAGATGCTGTGTTTTGAGAGGACACTCGGTAGTTGGAATCACTATGCAAACAATATTATTTCAGACTTTTGACTCAGTTGGTCTTGCAGGCCCGCTGTGTTTGCTCTTACTGAGACTTATTTTAAATATTGGCAGATCGGTAACATATTAAATTAATGAAACCATGAAGCTGTTGCCAGAGACCTCATACACAAAGAATAACTCTTAATATTTGGTTACAACCGGCAGGACCTGAGCTCACCTGAGTTTACTGCTCCTGTTCCAACAAAATGGAGTACTTTTCCAAAACAACACCCAAACTTTGACCAAATCCAACAGTCTGTGTGAAATTCCTGCATCTGTGGATGAGAACAACTCAAACTATTTTAATCACCTAGAAATCAAACTTTCCAAAATCAACCACATTTTCCCATCTTGTCACCCAATATTGCGGCAACACCTCTACAGAGCAGAGGCTCGAGTGTTTTGAAGATAAGCTTTCAGGGTATGTTTCAACTGGAGCAGCGGGATGGTAGAAAAAGCAAAGAACCTTATCCTGGTCTAAATAGGTTGAAATAACATTCTCCACCCTGCCTGTGTGTCAATGAGAGATTTTCTCAGAGGTCTGAAAGGCTCTCTGACTGGGTCTCAAACTGTTTTTCACTCTGTCCCACTCTGTTTTTGGCTGGTTTATTTACCCCTCCTGGTGGACAGAGCCTGCAACACAGCAACAAGGAGTCAAACAGCCATGTTTATCATGAACTTTCTCTGTGCTTTAAATGTGACAATAATTTACTGCGTTACACCGTTTGTGAATGCATGAGTAGATAACAGCAACAACACAAATCATAAAATGATCATTTATGCCTTTTGAAACCTTGTTTTTATCATTTTGAGTCATGGATTCATGACACAGCAATTGTTTTGTTATTGATGACAGTTTTAGTGAAAGTTGAGTGAGATCATTTCCTGACATTTTTCAGTGTGACAGTGCTTTCCACATTTTTAACTACATACCTACATCACTTTTGATCAGACTGCACCTGAAAAAAATTTGGTTGTCATTAGCAGGTAATGAAAATAATGGTTTAGTAAATATATGGCAGGGCAGGTCAAACATATACCCGCAATGATTTGAACAGCTGCCACCAATTAACCTCTTTTGATGAGGTCACTATTCTAGCTGTTCACATGGGACATTACGGTTACACAGTAACTTTTGAACTCTGTCCCTTAAAATAAATTCCCCTTGTGTTATACTTAAGGAATTATTATAAAATTATTTCTATAAAAGTGTGTAACTGATTTATAGTAATATACAAAAAGCATATGATAACATGTTTTTCCATTACAATTTAAAATGACAATATAACTTTATTTTATAGTCATCGGACGCATGCGCAAGGCCCCAAGTTACCATCTGGTGTGTGTTTGTTGATCGGTCTGGTTAGTGGCTAATAAAATAACTATAAATAATCTGAAGGGACACTATTCTTGGATGTGTATCGGAATTTAAGTTTGGGCCACAAAAGCATGCATGTGCAGTTTGTTTAAGTTGTTGCTTTAAAACTGTCTATAAGTCAGGTTAATATAATTTAAATTCAAGTGACTTGAAATGTTGAAAAATATCCCATATCCAATCTTCCACATCTCTAAATAAATAAACATCAAACCTGCTCTTGGTGCACAAGGTTCAAAACTTTTAGCATGGCAAGTGCTCCATAGACATCCCACCACCAGCAATGTTCTTGAAGCCAAAGCCCCGCTTTCAGTTTCAATCATCCATTTCACAATGTGGCCACAGTATGTGTTATGCACATGCTGCAGTTTTTTTTGGGAAGACTCCTCCCTTGCTCCTAATTGAGAGCACATTTTCTGCACTTGCACACAATGGAGTGCTTTTGTAGGGAGAAGCTGCATGTACCAACTTCAACCCACAACAGGCTGTCACCACAGAGACCGATAGTGTCTGACTTGGCAGGTTTATTTTAAAAGAACACGTATTGCTGGCAATGTTGTCTAACTATTTTCAAGTGAATAAGAAGGAATAACCAAATATTCACTGCAAAAAATGGCTTGCTTACTTGGTATTTTTGTCTTGTTTTGTATTACAAATACTTTTTATTTTTTTACAAGATGCGTAAAATGAACATAATTTAGAAAATTCTAAATTAACATTTAGAAAAGAAAATAAGTCTTTCTTTTAGACAAAATAAAATATGAAATTTAAGTAGCCTACATTTGTGCTTAAAAGAAAAAAAATGCCATTGGGATAAGAAAAAAAAAACTTTGCTTGTTTTAAGCACAAATTCACTTAAGTTTTATATTCTTATTTTTTTAGGTCCTTTTGCTCATCTAGAAAATGCATCTTGATTCAAGCATTTTTAGACATTTGTACTCGAAAACAAAGACAAAACTACTAGGTAAGAAAGTCATTTTTTCCAGTGTATTTATAGCGTAACTCACAAACAACACATGAAATATCACAAACAATGCACAGCCTTAGACAGTGTATTAAGTATTTTTATTGCATTTTATAATGCCATTGTCAATAATTAGTACAGATTACATGCAACTAGACCTACTGTACAGTTTTTTTATTGTCTGCATGGACAGACACAAGAAGATTCAGGTTACAAATACACAGATATATGTGTTTTTTTTATACAGCATGAAGAAAAACGGCAGTGACTCGCATAAACATGGTCACCGGGGTTAGAACGACGAAGGTGGGTGGCTAGTTGCCTTTTTTAATTTTCTATACCATTTCAAAGCCACCACCTATTCTTCCCCCCCAAGTCTCATCTGGAAAAGCAAAAAGAATGTAAAAAAATAAAGAGAAGTAAACGTAACAAAAACTAAGTACATAAAAGTCACTGCTGAAAATGTACACACATTTGTAAAAATACAATGAGAGGAGAGTCGAAGTGGTAGTTCCATTTGATTGGCTGAGAAGTTAATCCCATCAGGCAAAGCTCCCCAGCGGGGGTCTTTCTCCTGGAGAATGGCAGCTCAAAGCTATTAATCACCAGGCAATGGAGCTCTGAGCCTATCGAAGACCTCAGACCAGCGTGAGGGCGGTGCTAAGGGTTATAGTGCGAGTAACTGCTGTCGCTGTAAAGGATAGTGAGACGTACAATACTTCTCCATCACACATTTGTTTGGTTACAGTTGTGGCAGACTTTATCAATTTGGTCTACCCACAACCCCTTTGGTGGTCATTCAACATCTTATTTGGTATGCTACTGTGGAAATGTCTCACTAGTTCACAGCAATTGGTGTTATAATACCAGAAATGGTAAATTGCACAGTGGTAGAAAATTGAATGTTTCTGAATGTTTTTTTAGAGAAAATGGTTTGTCAAAAGTCTTTTGGAGACTTTATGGTCCCATTTGTGGTGACGTGAGGATGGAAGGTGCAGAGAGGAGATTCAGAACATGAAGGCTAAAGCTTCAGCTCGTTCAATACATATCAAGAGCTCTATTGCCTTATGAGAGACAGCATTGAGCGCTAATGGTAAATAAAGGAATGATTTGATTTAAAGGGAGTCTGTACACACATTGGCACCGAAAAGGACCAACCAAAAAAAAAAAAACACCTTAGAGTTGCTCTTTCTTATAAGCAAGAGAGGGCTACATATTTTTTCTTCAATTGTTTCTCTTTCACTGAAATTTTGGTCCTGTCTTTTGAGAAAAGTCCTTCTGAGGTATCATTACACAATGAGTTCAACTTTTTAGTTCGTTTTCTCTCTTTTTTCCTTAAAAATGCATAAATGCACTACAGAGACAAAAGTATCAAAATAGACCTAGCTAAGATAAATATACAAACAGGTGCGTTACCTAAACCACTTATCTAATCTTTTCTTTTTTTGAGAGATAATACACAAACTAAAAAAAATCATCGTCCCAGACGTTTCGTGACAAATAAACTGGGAAAACCGAAGCAAACGAAAACAAAAAAAACGACCATGATACTTGCAGCACATAATATGATAAATACACTTCAGCATAAGCAGTACAGTATAGGAATTCTGAGCTCAAAACTTTACAATAGCTAAACAGGTGCTGAAAATAAAACAAAAAAAGAAATAAAAACAAAATGAAAAGGAGGGAATGCCCTTGAGAGCTATAAGCCAAAGCGGTAATATACAATAATACACCATTACGACAAGTAAGTCATGGCGATCGGTAATACGGTTGGACGTGTTTCAGTCTACACCTTTAGAAAACAGCTGTGTTTACAGGTGTACCTTAAAGCACAATTGAGTCCATTTATTGAATGCAGCAATTCTTTAGTTAGAGTGTTTAAATTCCTTCGCAATTCTCAGTTGTTACTGTAGCACGAGCTCGATGTTTCTCTTTGGATATTTTGGTTTCTGCAGGCATTTAGTGCTTTCACTGTTCGAGTGGTCGATGGTAGAAATAAAAGGCCGTTTTACCAGAGTAACCGCTACCAGGAGCGTGATGATCTCTCAGGGGTGTGTGTGTGCTCTATTTCCGCAGCCGTCACAAAGCTACACTTTGCATTAATTGGGAAGCGGGTTCCATGTAAGAGTGGCCTACGTTAATGCATTCTGCCTATCATCATTTCTGACAGCCAACTGACTGGCCCATTGAGTATGCTCTAATGACCAGCCGGCTCAATGGCTCTCATTGGCCTGGCCTCTCATTATGCATGCGAAATTAGAACACACAATTAAGCCTCCGCATAGAGGACCTGTACATAGACACTATGCTAATAGATCACTTAAAGTGGGGAATATGTGATTTGGAGTAGACCCTTTTAAATATGTTGACCACTAAATGCTTCATACTTAACAGGACTCAGCATCTTTTTCAGAAGGGGGTGGGAGAGGTAGTCGTCTTTTTTTTATTGTGTCTCATTTATTTGTTTCCATTCATGCTAATGAATTTGGAGAATTGAGCTCACAGCTACACAACAATAATCCTGTTTTTTGTGTGTAATTTTGTGTATGAGTGAAGGGATTTTCAACATTTGTATGACTTTCATTGGCCTTTTATCTTTTTTGAAAAGGAGGTAGCGTTATTTTTGGTTTCTATTCTTTGAAGGTGTTTCGAGCGTATGGAATGAACATACACGTCTATTCTGTGACCAGGTAAATCAGAGCTCGCTTTAAAACATTAACGAAAAATGTTTTTGACCAAAAATGTTGAAATAGAACAGTTCTTAAAATGAGTCGTTTTGTTCCTATCGGTTCCCCCTTATTTGTATGGTAAATAATACTGTTTAAAAAGACAAGCAGGAAACTGAATTTCTAGAAAAGGAAAATATGCCCGCTCAGTTTCATGAAATGCTTGCCTGCTTTTTTGGTATTTGTTGAACTGTTTTTATGTCGAAACATTGGTAAGAGTAATTCTGTTTCAGTAAACCGTAATGCTGAGAAATTGCTGCTGGCTTCTAGCGTGACGTGAAAGTTCATCACTGTTATTCAAGTGCCTTTTGCATGTAAAGTTGTTTGCGATCGAGAGGATGAATCTTCCTCTTAAGACGCCATTCTCAACACTGCAACTGCCTGAGCACAAGGTGGGGTAGAGAGTTTTCTATCTTAGATCCTAAGTGCTTCTTACATTAACTAAAGTACCGCAAGAGGCTTTATAATACTGCTTTTTTGCTTCCTTTTTTTTAGTTTGCTTTTATTTGGCCTTTAAACATGTGTAGTGTTAATAACTCATCAGGTTAACATATATTGAAACCTCTCCTTTTAAAAAAATCATGCATTTTACACTTTGGTTTTTGGAATGCTTTGTAGTGTAAGTTAAAAACAAACGATTTAACAGATAAATAAAAAAAATCTTAAATGATGCTTTTGTGTTCTTTTGGCCAGTTCTTTAGGAAGAAATGATAAATAATAAGAGTTTTTGGTTTACTAAATATCTCTTTGGTTACCTGTAACGAAAGTAAAATGGGGAAAACTAAAAAAAGGCAACATATATTAAATTAAAACTTGGAATTTGGCATGACACACTTGAGATTTTTTTTTAGTTCGGCGAAAGCAAAATCTTGCATGCTAATCGGACACTTTCTACTCGCACAGTGAATTGCAAATAAGTTTATATATCTAGTAACTATAGAACTTTGAACTGATAATGAGAGAGTCACCATGTTGGTTAGCCACAGTACAAATCCCCTTATAATAACAGCATGAAGGGGCAAACACTGTGTTCTGAGGTATTCTGTGACCGTGTTATCTTTTACATTAAAGCAATATTTTGTATCGCAGCTGATATCAATTGGCTTCTACAGAAAATTCTGAAATTAACGAAGTGAATGGCGCAAATTTAGAAAAAATATTTCTAAAATAATAAAAAACAAATAAAATATGAGCATATACCTGTAAAGTTTATTCCAGGATCTTACAGGGAGCCCTGCAATGTGTATGACACCTCATCTCTTTAGTTTCAGCTTCTCTCTGCTATAGAATGTTTGAGTGGTTTGTTACCTTGGGTTTTTTTATACGTTAGATCTGTGGTTCCATTTGCTATTTCAGCATCAATCACTCACTTAACATTAAGTGCTACCCTCAGTCACCTGTGATCTAATGCTAGGAGTATTTTTTCAGGTAAAGTTTTAAAGTTTTTGGAACTTCTCTCCTGAACGCAACCCATTTTTGGAATGATAAGAAAAAAATGAACAGAACACATATAATAGTTGAATAACATCACGATGAAAAATGTTGATCCTTTAGAAATAAATGACTATGAAAGTAAAACAAAAACTGAAGAAATCGAAAGCTACTGCACACATATTATAATCAACAATACAGTCAATAGAGTCAATAGAGTCTCTGAGCCGGTCCTCCTCAAGACTTCGGGTCAGTCTGGCTGTCATAACAGCACCACAGGAGAACAACAGCAAAAGTTCCTGAAATATGCCTTTTTTGGGGGTAGCAACATTTTCTACTTTAGGTTCGACAGACAAACAGAGCGGGAGAGAAAACGCGTTCCGGCGGGTTCTTGCGGATACCATCGAATAAAGATAAGGAGAGCGTGCAGTCACTGTCTGATCAGAGAGGTTAACACTACCCCGAGACAAAACGCCTCCTGCTGCTAGTCCAGTCATGTAAAGGGGGATAAAAAAGCAAAAAGGAGTCAGAGTTGGTCAGGTGGCCAGGGATGCCGTTGGCAAACTTACAACTTGTTGCGTTTCAGTCTCTGCTTTGCTTTTGTCAGGAGTGGTGAACTTTATCTGTGTGACGACAAAGTTACTGAGTCTTGCAGCATCCCCTTGAACTAATACAAAAATCTGGATGAAAGCAGAAGTCATTCTAAAGATGTGTTTTTTGTCATCTTTTCCCTCTTTTTGCAGACATGCGAACTTCTTTCTGAGGTAAATCACCGCCACGTATGTATCCCATAAAAAAGCAGTGTTCTCAGGCCCAAAGAACACAGATTTTAAAGCTAAAAAGACTTAAAACGGAGAAACCTCCGGTGACTCCTGGGAAAAAAATGACTACACACTCACGTGAGTATACTGAAGTTGTATCTGTCAGGTTTCCCTCAGTAGCTCTGTGGTAGTCCACGTTTCTAACGCACCATGTTTCAAAACACAGGATTAAGGACTTGCTCTGGGCATCTAAGGGTCTTTTTGAGGGTACTGACCAAAAAATAAAAATTTAATTTGGAAAAAGCATGTTGTGTATTTTTGCATTATGAACTGATGAGGTCTAACCCTGTTTTGGTTTTTGAAGTTGTAGTTTTGTATCTTTTTCTTCTCACTTGGTCTTGAACTCCTTGAATATGAGGGAGGGGGTAGGCCAGTAAGCTCCACCTCCATCATATCGCTTTTACTCCAGCTCCTCTGTGGGAAGGTCCTCCTCCATGTCGCGCTCGTCACCGGGCATGCTCAGGTTTTGAGTGACAGATGCCATGAGGGACACGGGTCGGCTATCCTCCTCCATCTCAGCTGGCTCCTCTTTCACATGGATATGGTGTCTACAAGTAAATATTTGGTATTTTGGTGTTATTACTAAAGTTATTATAAAATCATTTTAAAGTATTTGCATTTTGAGTGATTATATTCATTCAGCTGGTTGACTGGTCTTACCCATACTGCTGTGGAGAGAGTCCAGGGCTGCAGCTGCCATTACTGTTGACCTGTTCAACAGTGCTGCTGACATCATCGTGGCCGATGTGCAGCATGTTGAGGCTCGCACCTGTGCTGTTGTTCACCAGGGTGGAGCTGTTCAGAAGACCAAGACTGCTTTCCGCAAGTGCAGCCTGCAAACACACACATCAGTGACATGAGATTAAAAACGGTCACAGTAAATGCTGCATATTAAGCAAAACTGTGCAATGTTGAGGTAAACAGCAAGACATCTTTGTTAAGAGATTTAGAGAAAGCGGTGATGCAGTTTGGTTTGTTTCACCACTAGGGGTCTCCTCACTTCCACACATCCCAGATTAACAGAAACACTCAGACTCAATATGTCAGCATCTCTAAAACGCTCAGAATAATCAAAGGAAAATCTTTTAGCATGCTATATAATTTTTTTTTTATCATTTAGAGAAAGAAGTTAATCTTCAATAAAAGATTACAATACATTTACAGTGGGGTGCAAAAGTATGATACCATTGTAAAAAATTCAGCATATTTGTAAAAAAAAATGTTCAGAATGTCTTGAGTTCTTTAATGCCAACATAAACCAAAAATATAGGTTCTCTAAACATAGCTTAATATTCTTACATATTGTTTACATAATAACATTTAAATTTTAAATGATTTATTTGTTTAAATTGTTACTTCTAAACAAAGCCTGGTATACTATATTTATTGTGTTTATTATTATAAGTTGCTTTGGATAGATAAATAAATAAATACATACACACACACACAGATGTAAATGTACTGACTTTATAAATTGCTGCATGAAAAATAAAAAATAAACTGTCAGAAGTAAATGTAAATTCATTTTAGTAAATACAAATCAACATATTCATAAAATGAAGCATATGGATATTTTAATGTATGTGGAAAGGTGGAACGGAAAGCGCTTCTAGTTGGTTTCCAGCAGTCACTTCTGAACGAGTGGAACTAAGAAATGTATTTCTTGTGCCAATTTAAACTGTCATGACTGCCCAAAATATGCCAGCAAGAGAGAAAGAAATGAACGAGAGTTTGAGGGAAATTCATTCTGATTCTGTGGAGACTGCGTGGTGACTAGAAAGCTGATCAGGGTCATGCAACATTTATCTGATGCTAAAAAGCCTAAGAATTTTTCCTAAACTTTCCAATCTTTCAAGAAAATGTCATAAACAAAAAGATGTATTAGGCACATGCTTAATGTGTGTCTGAAATGATAGGCAGGTAAATTTTTAAGTCAGACAATACAATACTAATTTAAAATGACTTTCCCATGTACTGTAGATACGAATCACAAAATAAAGAATTGCAAAGGTTAGTTTGTCCAAAAAACCCTAATAAAATCTAGAAATAATAAATAACAGAAATAATTATCCCACCGTTGCCGTGGTGTCGGGGAGTGGTTGTGTACCAGAGAGCTAGTCTGTGTGTCGACTCTTTTGTTAAAGATTTAGTTTATGTGTGGCCTTTTCAGCATGAGCAGTTCCATTTCCATAGAGATGGCCTACAGGGTCAGAACGGGACAAACTGGGCCAGGATGGTGTGTGTGTGTACGTGTGTCGGCCCGTGATTAGCTGGGCTGTTTGTTTGTCAGGCACTGACACTGCTTGTCCTGTCAAGAGACGGATGAGCACAGACCTGACAGACAGAGAGCGCCTCACACACCCAGACCAGAACGCAAGCACAAAGGCTAACCCTCCTAGATCCATCTCTGTCTCATCACACAGCGATTTTGGGAAAAACACACACACACACAAACAGCGGAACAGAGCTAAACGTGCCCCACACAAATCTGAAATCTCAAAACCGAGTTGTGGTGATATGGTGGCTTTCAGATAGATTTTCTAGGACAGACACTAATTTTATGCTGTGACCTTCATTGACAAATATTTGATGCTATAAATCACATATGGCTGACTGGGAGTATGTGCACCTGAAGGGAGGAGAAGCGGGAGGCTTGGGAGAAGAAGATAATTAGAAGAGGAAATTGTCATCAGTGCCCTTGTGCTTGATCTGGCCTGCACCAGGCACAATACCCACACATGGAATTTGCGATGATCTTTTTGTGACCTTTTTTAGTCTTTTGTGATTTTTTTATCATAAATTCAGACAGATTCTATATCGAATCATTTAGACAAACTGTATGAATTGGTGTGATGGAAATGACAGTTTCATTGAAAAAGAGCAAGCAATATTTAACCGTAAGAACTACGTGTTTATTTTTTTAGATTAAATATATAATTATAATTCTAGACCTGAAAAGTACAATTTTGATATTCTCTCAAATTGAGAAACTTGTGTGTGTATGAGTGAGAGTGTATTTTCACTACATGGTTATTGTGGGCAAAATAAGTCACGATAACAATATTATTGCAATATCTAATTAAATATATTTTTTAAATTAAAAAATAAATAATGCTGTATTAATCTTTACTTTTGTTTATTTTGTGTTTCAAAGTTAAACACTTTTTGTGTATGAAAGCAGAAAGAAAGTTTGTAACTTTTTATGATATTTTATAATATGATATAATATTATCATATGAATATGATTAACACAATATCAATAATCATGGTATTTATAATATCACAATTATTGTCAATATCGGTATATTGTGGCACCCCAACAGGTCGGTGTGTTATTTTGATGGAAGAAAAAACACACACAAACTCACCTGATAACTGGCATTCAGGGAGCCAAATCCCAGCCCAGAGATCATATTCTTCACGAGTGTGGGACTTCTAAAGAGAGGACAGAAAAACAGAGAGGTCAAATAAGTGCATGTCAAACTACAAATCTTACACAAAGTGTGTGTCAACAAAGCACAGAAATATACAAACAACATTCAGCACATTGCAAAACACACACACACGCACACGCACAAACACACACGCACGCACACACTACTGTTTGTTCCTGTTTGAGAGCTACATGATCTGGAGTGCAGGCTGTTGGCCGGGTAATTTGCCGTCGTCTCTCTGGCAAAACTTAAAACAGCATGTAACATCTGTTTGTACAAATGCAAGCAGGCACACTTTCTGCTGTGCATCTGCTCACAATGTACCCTAAACAGTGTAGACACAGAGGGGAAAAACACACACGCGCACACAAACCCACGCGTACCGCCAAATACAAGCAGACGAGGTACAAAAGAGACCTTTGTGCTTCTGACTGGAGAGTCGGTAATAAGGTAATGATGGGAAGCCCATTAGGGTAATCATACATGCCAATAACTATTATAGCCCCACTTACAGACCAGGCCTACAGCTTATGGTTTAGCTAAAGGAATAAAGCCTGTTTTGGGAATTTTGACTGAATAAATAGTTGTCGGATCGAAGAGCGCCATTTTAATTCGATGTTACACAGGTTATTTTAAATGAAGTATGACATTGGGAAGTTAAATACAGGCTTGCGTTTTAAGAAAGATCAGAAGGTCTCGGCAGCGATTCTTGAATAACGAAATGTTGGTGTGTTGCTCACACAAAGCTATCACATGGCTTGAAATTTTGTGCGCAAATCATATGGACTAGTTTGCGGTGCCTTTATGATGTTTTAGTCATTTTGGAGCTTGACATCACCAGTCCCCATTCACGTTCATTGTACTCCCAAGACGGCCATCATCGTCACAATTTTAATTTATGTTTCTGTAGTTTATTTTTTTATTTCAATAAAAGAAAGTTGCAGGGATTTGAAATGACACGAGTCAGTAATAATGCATTTTTTGCTTTCGGACAACTGCTTCTTACCCGGTCATCTTTGGTGGTCTCCTCTTTTGGTATTCCACTTCATCCACGGTCCAAACAGCACCTTTGACGTTCTCCACTCGCACAAAGCACTTGTGCAGACTCAGGTTATGGCGCACAGCATTCTGGGTAAAAAGAGACAGAGCAAAAAAATGAAGTCAGTTATGTGGCTGTATCTTCAGCAGAATCGGGACTGCTTTGCTGTCATTGCAGCAAATGCAATTATAGCAAAGCCTGATATAAACAGCCTTTAATAACGGCATAAATCTTATACCTGCTTTCTAATTAAAACAGCGCACATGATGATGAGCACAAAAGATCGTATGGCTCAGATAGGGACGCGCCGACCGCGCGTATATCTCTCCATCTAAAACTCGCCACCCCCACCCCACACGCGCACCATCTCACGCACACACAACCAATTAAGTGCACATTCTACCGAGGAGAAGTGACAATGCGGCGCCACACCATCATAACAGTGGGAGTTAAAAAAAAAATCTTTGAACACAAAAACTAAAACGATGCGCCCTACAACATCCCCTCCCCACGACGCCACAACCGGCGAACCCACCCCTTGCTTTTTTATTTTAAATTTTACTAATCAGCCACTATCTAGAATAACACCCCCAAGGGAGGCCCCTTCCTTTTCATCTGCTATTTGTAGTTTGTTCATGCCCAATTTCATTACCAATTTTAATTCGTGTATAATTAAATCCTGTGTATTTTTTCAGACGCGCTCTTTTTTACCAATCCATGAGGGAGGGACTGCTGATTCTAGAATCACTCCTAACCATAATTACAAGTGCCATAATCAGGCGAGGCCTCCCTCCTTTGAATAAATTTCCCCGTGCAGGAGCGATGATGCTTAGTTTTGCAAATGAGTATGACCCCAATTTCAGCCTGCCACCTCACCGATTTTATTTGCATTCCCATCCGTGATGAAAGACTAATTCTCCCAGTTAAAACATTAGCAGCAATTTAAAGGAGGTCAGCCTTGGTAGACATAAACAAAATGCCTTCCTAGCTGTGTGCGTGCGTGCGTGTGGAGCTCTCGCTTTAGAGAAGGTTGGGGTGCGATATTAGAAAGATGGCACGTGATGTGCGTGTCAGACGGGTCTCGGATCCTTCGGTGGCGTCGTCCACACACGGAAAGATGACACCGCGGACACCATTTTACCGTCTCATCAGCCCAAGCGATCCCTGTTTCTGTCTGCATATTAATATGTTGAGAAATGAGCAGACGCGGTGGATGTATGTAGCCTACTACCCTGTTTTAACTTTGTAATGTGATTATTATAAAAAATAAATGTTGGGTGGGATATGTAGGTGGCCGTCAAAAATTGACTGGATCAAGAAAAGTGATCTCTATAGTACATGACATGTGGAAGAATAGATGTGCTCTGTCTTTCCGATGTCCAAATCTGCTGTTTTTTAGGAAATAGAAAAAAAACTGTACTTATCATATAATTTAATACTATGTTTTTATTTTTTAATACTTTGCATTGGTTAGATATTTGCAAAACCCAGTGACAAACATAAAGGTTGACTAATAATAATAATTTATATTACATAATAAAAAATACAAAACACAAAATATGGAGATACAAGGTTTGAGAATTTAGAAACAATTAAGTCTTTGGAAACAACCGCTATTTTGCACAATTTTGCTAATACCAGAGAATACATACAATATGTATAGCATTGGATAATACCCAAATGCATAAATGTATATTAAAAAACTAAACAATACAATAAAAAACAGAAACCAGACATGACAACATCGCTTACAATTAACACAAAACTAAACACTAAATCTACTATAGTGAAACAAAACGCAGCCAACACCAGAATAAATCCTCTACTAAGGAAGACAGCACCAGAACAAAAATCAGCCTTTAATATTCTTGTAATACAAGAACAAGGCCCAGAGAAAAGATCAGGGTGGGTTACAAATATCTCCAACTTTAAATACACGATCATTAATTAAACTACTACTGTGAAATTCAGAAAGCGCTGTAGGAAATTAATGGATTGCACAAACCGCTGACAGATGTTACACACCGTAACATCTCTGTAAGAGGAAAAAACCTTTACAAGCGTGTGCAAGAAGACACTCGGAAAAAATGGGAAGTGATTTGCGTTCCCGGCTAGTGTCCATCTCGCGAATAAGAGCCGACCCTCGAACTGATCAATGACTTCCTCTGCTTTCTGGACTTGACTTTTCATGAAATATAGATGGCCATTAAGAGCGCCAGAGAACATGCATCTCCATTTCTATATTTAATACCGGGGCCAAATGACTGGCAAAGAGGGAAAGACAAGTGAGAATGTGGAGTTATTAAAAAAGAAGAGAGATGGCCAGAGAAGGTGGAAGGGAAAAAATAGATCAGGCTTCGGTGGAGGAGGAGAAGCAGACGAATCCATTAATTGTTAAATTTCATAAAAGCGAAATGAGTTTCAAAAAAGATATTCCTGCCACTTGAGTCTCCCCTGAACTCTCGCCGGCTAAGCTCACTAACTGTTCCTGGGTGCCACTGCGGTTCAAGGCTATTAGCTAGCTGTTCTATCTCACAGTATTCCTCTCTCACCTCACTTTCTCCATCCCTCTCTCTCTCTCCATCTTCTCCTCCAGAGGCTGTCACACAAATGAGCCCTGGGCCAGTGTTGGCTGAATGTGGGGCAGCACCTCCTCAGCCCGGGCTGCAGGCTGTAGGCCACTCGAATGGTTAATGAAGAGGCTGACTGACAGGAGGCGAGCTACGCTATGTGCCGTCCATTTCCTCCCTGGCCTGACGCCGACTTGTCAGGCTACTGGTCCAGCGGGGGAAGGAGAAGACAGGAGGTGCATGTATTAGCACATATTTCTGAGGGCTAGGCTAATGGCCGAGCAGGGTGATGGGGAGATGGGCCGCTAAATGGAAGGTTACATGGTTGACCCGAGGCTTTAATGACCGCTCAACATAGCACTTCACCATAAGGCTGTAGTCTTTATTCCGGACAGAGAGAAAGAACAGGATGATGGGTAACAAAAATCATTAAGGCAAGTTTGGAGAACAAGTTTAAAGGTGTTGTGTGTAATATTTAGGAGGGAATGCAATATAATATTCATAACTATGTCTTCAGAGGTGTTTAAAGATCTTACATAATGAAGCATTATGTTTATATTACCTTAGTTATTTCTATCTACATACACCTCAGGTCACCTTATATGGAATTCGTCATGTTGTTTCTGCAGTATCCCTAAACAGACGAACTGCTCTACAGAGTGCGTTTCGTAAATATGTTATCTCCATCGGCAAAGAAGCAAAAACGTGACGACATATTTGTCCTATGTCAGCCACCGTAGTGCCTCAAAAGGAAGGGGTGAGCGATGGATTGAGCCATTGGTTGCAATTCGCAACCTCACCACTAGATGCCGTTAAAATCTTTACATTGCTCCTTTAAAATCCATCATTTGATAAATACCCCCTATTAAGGTAAAAAGAAAATATATTTTTTAATAATTAATATTTAATTTAATTTAAGAAAGACGTTATTGAATGTAAAACTATCACAGGTGTTTAGTAAAAAAAAGGCAGATAAAACAAAAAAGTAAAAGAGCCGATTTAATTATACGACAGAAATTAAAATATAATATGTAAGCGCAACAGGTGTATACAAGTTGATGCCTTTCATCACTTCTGAGCACCATGAAATAAAGCATCCGTTTGGACATCAAAGGTTGAGTTTCCACACAGAAATAACAGCAGCTGTTTCACAGAGGTCGGGAAAGCCAGCTACTGTGCCCAGGGGAGAGCCGCTCTCCTGCGGAGGACTCTGGTCGAGTGAGGCATGCTGGAGGTGGTCAGGAGATGCAAAGCTGTAAGAAATCTGGCTTTGGACCAGCGGGGCGCACGTTGATCAACCAGTCCAAATTAAACAGGCTGATAAGAGTCACTGCATTACTATGCTACGTGCCCAGGGACTGATAACACTGCATTACAGAGCAATTTTGTGTAAGGCTGTATACATACACACACACACACACACACACAGCACAAACGGGCAAGGGATGTCCGGCTGTTTAGTCTACCTTGGTATTCCAAGATTTCCAACCAGGGGTATATAAGCAGATTTCTAGGTATTAATTGTTTTACTTTTCATTTTGCATCACAACGATGAGAAAAGCACATCATTACACCTAAAAAAAAGAACAGTTTGTATCGATAAAAAGAAAAAACTGATCTGGGAATGGCCGGATTGTAACTCGGCTGTCTGGGTGAAGTCAGGCATTGTTAATAACCTCGCTGTTATTGGAGCTCCACAGAAAGCCGTATCTCTCTTGTACCCGTTGTACCCCTTGGCACACAAGTGGGATTTATTGTTGTTTGGGTAGCGCTGAACAATGGGCCGGGTCTGTTGTTCTGTTTTTATCTCGGATAAAAAAAAAGCCCTCCAGCAACATTGCCAGGAGGCAAGTGTAAGCTCTTCTAAACAATATTATATAATGTTTGGTGACCGAAGCAGACTGCTTAACAATGCAACTTCTCGGAGAGAGTTTTATCACACGCACTTTCTAACAGCACAGCATGCTGTCATCAGGTTATTTTTGTTGGGGACGACTATTCAGCCATTTTGACTCATCCCTATCCCTAAGGCCTGGAACTAGTGGACATAAAAATGTTGTCAATTCTTAAACATGTGATCCTAGATCACAGTGTCGAAAAAAGTTTCCAAGTACAAAGCAAATGTTTAAGAAGCCTACGTGACGGGACGTTACCTTCCATGTTGCTGTGTTTCTCCTGAAATAGGCGAACATTCGTGTAAACCAGTTGTAGATCTCGTTCAGAGTCAGCTGTCGGTCAGGGGCTTCCAGAATGGCCTGGCGAATAAAGTGAAGAGAAAGTGGAAGAAAGAGTGTCAAAAGGCGATACAAATGGCTGTTATTAGTGCAACATTAGCTGATGGACCGCTTCCAGACGGGCAAGCCATGCATTATAGATAGTGCCGAGCAATTCGCTGTGACTGACATTAAGCTACGAGATGCGCATAAATCTTCAGTTACCAGCAGACACCTTTGAACTTGGCTCTAGTGCACTGGGGGGTACTAAAAACACGATCCGGATCTGTACATTACACACATGCAGGTTGACTCACGTGTCGTATGAGGGAAGCATAGGTGAATGGAGGCCTGACATCAGCGTTTTTGTAGAATTCACAATTCTGTGCGAGTTCTGTAATGGGCAGAGACAAACGTGTTGTAAGAATTACGAAATGTACAGTATAAAGCATCTGGCAAGTGCATACATGTAAAGTTGTTTCATTTTGTGCATGTGGGCCACTGACCTGATGCGATAGGGGTACAGAACTTGTCGGAGTTGCGGCGACGGATGGGTCCGACTCCGTGCAGGCTGGAGGAGCTGATGACAGAAGGGCCCTGCCTCATTGGGGTGATGGGGGTGGCAGCAGAGGTGGGTGGATGAGGCAAGCCCTCGGGAAATCCCTCACTTTCTCTTTTGGACATGGACATGCTGGAGGCCAGGTTCAGCTGAACAGGAAGAAATGAAAGAGTTAAAAATATCAATAAATAGAGTAAACAACTAAAGCATTCACTTTGCCAAAACATACACGCCTGCCTCGCTCTATTCAAGTCTCTGTGTGGTCTTGATTCTAATTCCCATCATTTTTATTGCAATTACAACCCAGGAAATATAATCATTGTCAAATTGTCATCGGTCTCCCGCTGCGAGGAACACATCCTGAGATGCATGCCGGCACATTCATGCCAAAAGCAGCTGGCACAGCGACTCTATTATGAGCCGATGCCGCTCAGCCGGTGAAATTCAAACAAATCTTGTATCTCGGGCTCCTCTGTGACACGCCGTCTACAACTGAAGCCCCGCAAGAGCAGCGCAACAAAATGATACATGGTATAAGGGGGGAAATACAATCTGGCAACAAACATCGTTTGTGGTTACCCACCCTCTTTGTGGTCCTGCTCTGCCCAATTAGCTTCGGTGGGCACGAAACGTTAGGAAACAGCTTTGTCCATCGCTCTGGGAGTCTTTTTCGGGGCTGCTTGTTTTGCTCTAATTAAAACCATCATGCGCACGTGCGAGCAGGAGAGAGAAAAGGTGGGCGTTGCGGGGTTGAAGCTAATATGGCGAATTAAACGGCGCCGGCCCCTTTTGTCTTTATTCTCAGTGCCACAGGAGCCAACCTGGCCCATCTCCAGTAATTAGGGGAGCAAAATGGTTTAACAGGTACTTAATTAACGCTGGAGCCGTGCCAGTTTGCTGTGCCAAACACCCGACGATCTTAATAGCGGTCAATGCCACACAAGGGTTTGAGCTTTTGCTAAGCTCCGCCCTAATGCTAACCCTTACCACTTAATGCTAATGCTTTCTCTTGATCACACTCACAATTATCATTTTGTCTTTCTGTCTCTGTTTTGGCTGGGTCGCCCGGCCTCCGTCCTGTTTCCCATTACTGTCTAATAGCAGCTGATCCAGAGAATTTGTCTCCAAACAGGAGACGCGTCCTACTTTCACCCCCCGCCTTCATTTATATCCCCTCAAATTAAGACACTCCACTTCTAATTGACAATTAATTTCAACATTTTCGTATTTTAATAAGACGACTCATCAATCTCAGCATGAAATATTCATTACATTCCTAATAATTGCACAGGCGGCTGGTAGCTGGAGGGGAAAAGCATTCTGACGTCTGGAAGGATATGGAATATCTAGGGTTTCCTCCTCTGAACGCGTCCCGTCATTTATACAATGATATAAAGGCGAGCGCATTCAGATGCACTTACACTTGCGCACACAAGTGCTCTTAATCTCTTCTAAAGCTGGTAGTAAAACAAGCCGGCTGCAGTAATTACAAAGAGGACTGGGTTTGTGTTTTTAAGAGTCCATTCTCGTCGCTGAAGGTGTTTCAAAAGCGTGTTTGAATAAATGATTCATTACTTTTGTGAAGATTAAGGATCAGGATAAGTCTCACTGACAGGTAGCTGGTTGCTAAAGTGTTTGGTTGCTCTCCAGGAACATGATCCAAGAACACACACTGACACATATGCACATGGAGCAATTCCTTTAGGCTCCAACAGAGTGCGCTATTCAGTTCTTTATATACATATACATGCAATCACACTGCAAGTGCTTTTTATGTAAAAGTTAAATGTTATACAAATACATTTGAATTCTGCAGAGACACTACTAAAGGAGGCAAGTTATCAGAGTGGCTAAGTCTGAGCTTGCAGAGGTTTAAGTTTATGAACTTACAGGTTGGTTGAAAGGCTTTGGCTCTGATGGACGCATGTGCAGGTGGGTCATCATCGCCTGCAGACGCTCGCTCTCTTTGGACAACTAGATAACACAAAAAACACACATACATTAGACCAGTGAGAATTTACGCAGCATTTAAGTCATTTTTTATTCTAATGCAGTTTAATTTCTAAATAACTGTAAACTATCGGTACTGTTTAGCGTGTTGACAAAATGTTTTATGCTCTCCTAAAAAATTAGAAATAAATAAAAGATACAAGGAGATGCAGGTCATTATTACAAAATAAAATGTACAAATATCTTACTATTTTAAGTTGTCATTTTATAACTGTATTTGGTTTTTTGCTCTACCATTACAAATACACAATTATTTATCTTGTCAATAGAGCTGTAAATGTCATCACTGTATATTCTGCTTACAGCAAGCGGGCACTGCTGAGGCAGTGATTCTACACTTTCTCTTGAGAGGATAATTTTGCATTCTGCCTGTTAAGTGAGTCAGCTTGCAGGGATGTTGACGTGCCGTTTCACAGCTCTTGATACCTCTGGGAGAAAACATCTCCCTCTCTCTCTCTCCATCCGTCTTGCAGCATCTCTTTCTGAGATACTTGCCCTGCAACCACACTCGTCCCTGTTTGACTTTCCTAACCGCCATTTAGAGGAAGTGTTGAAGCGACTGATGGAGGGGTTCGGAGGCAGCTCAATGAATCCTCTAAGACTGCCTCCATACACTTTTAGTGCCACTTTAGAGGCATTTCTCACACAGAGAAATGTATTGCACCCCTGAGACTGAAGTTACAGTACAAAGTGAAGTAATACAAAGTTAAAATACTAATAAATGAATAAAAAGTTTTTTTTAAAGAAGCAATTCTATATTATTTGCTTTGGCCTTTTATGTCAATTCCTGTTATTTCACAAACATTACAGTAATGCTTGTCTTAACAAACATATACCTAGGAATGGTTTTAAGGTTCTTAATTAAATTTAAGCTGTTAAAAAAAGCTCTAAACTTTAATGTCGTGTTTGTGTTTTGCAGCTGTGCCCAGCGTTGCTAAAGTCATCCACAGATCTGGGCTGTTTACTCACCCATTAGCTGATATGTGTGTGTTTAATGAGGGGGCTGCCCCGTGCTGGTCAACAGGGACATAAAAGAACTGGAAAAACTGAGCTGGTTTATTGGGAAAGGCAGCAGGTGGGCGAAGGGTGGCATTGGTCAGCCTGGGTTGGCACTGGGTGGCTGGGGGGGATATTCTAGAGTAGGTGACAGAACTGAGGTAGATGAGGGAGACAGAGAAGAAAGGAAATACGCTCGGATGTGGGCTGACTCTCTTGTCAGTTCTCATCTCCCCTGCATCGATCTGGACATGCGTTTAAACGCTCCTCGCTGGCCACGGCGAGCACAGCTTGCTGCGTGTGCCTGGCAGGGTAGAGTTTTTTTGAAAGAGCGTTGTTGTGAGGGGGTTATTTTTGGGAATGAGAGGAGAACATGGAGAAGAGGTGGATGGAACGTGAAGCCGACCAATTACCAGATCTCTCTGACAGGCCGATGATGGGAAGTTGTTCTGCCACGTGAAGCTGGAGGGTCCGAAGTGCCCGTTCGGGAGACAGGGCAAGGTTGTTGATTTACAGGAATTGTACCTGCTGTGGGCATGGCGAAGTTCCTCGACCTGCGTTTTAGTTCAGCGTTTCTGAACTATAACTTACCCCATAGCTAACGGTTGCTTAAGTCTGACCTAATGTGCCCGAGTGCTGACCTGTCATGGTCTGCCAATCCTAACTGTCACTAGACGCTCTTCTGACAGCCTCAGTGTCCAAACAAATTACCCGCATGGACAAGCAAACACGGCCCACCACTAAACATAGCACATTTCAGGGTCCAAAACATTGACAACAACACTGATCTTGCATGGCTGACTTGTCTAAACATTTCCAGACAACTCTAAAATGATTTAAAAAAAGAAAGATAAAAAATCTTGTTTAGTTTTAAAAATCATAGGTCATCTTAAACGAAACCACTCAGCTGAAAATAGCTGTAATTTGCACTAAAGCTATTACTGGGAGTGTAAATCCGGTGCAAAGAGTGCATGAGTGGGCAAAAGAGGTCTCCAGACCCTCCCATGTCCACCCTTCTCCTTATCACATGTTTCATTAGAGATGACACTGCACGCCCGCACGCGACAGGCAGCCTGCAGCGCTCGCCGAGAGCCCACGGCGGGAGGGATGAGAGAGGTGCTGGGAAACTCTCTAATTGGGATCCATCAAAGGCACATATTCTGGCCTCCTCTCCGGCACCCACACTCTACATCACTCCTTCTATTACAAGCTCCAGTGATCTATATCAACTCGTGTGACATGTAATGGGCAGAAAATCATGCCAGCTGTGTGTGTGTGCGTGTGTGTGTGTGTGTGTGTGTGTGTGTGTGTGACAGTATGGGAGAGTTCAAGAAGACCAGGGCTTTGTCTCATTCCACTATTTAGTTTCCTTCTGATGTGAATCAGTATATTGTGAAAACGTATTCAGGCAGTTGCAAAGGCCTTGATCTTAAAGCTGTATTTAGCTTTGTTTATGGTACTTTAATGTCCCTGTAGCTCAAGTGGTAAAGCATTGGGTTTGAATCCCATGGAACGCACATAAATTATGACTGATAAAATGATGAAACATATAGCTTCGTATAGTATGTAATGTAAATCACTTTTAGATAAAAATGTGTGCACGTGTATTTATCTATTAAGAAAAATAAGTGTCATTTTTTGCATTTTAAAAATGACAATTTTTTATACACTAAGAAAGTGTGAGAATGCAGATTGAGCCACACCCAAAGACTACAATTTCAAGTATAAAGGTGTGTTCTTAAAAACACACCTTTTCTTTCTGAATTTTATTTAAACGCAATAGAGGCATTTCCATTAAAAGGTTGCTTTTGGAGAAATGTTGATTTCGTGCAATTTCTCCAAAAATGTTGATTTTGCGTCTGCGTGCGCATCTCACCTGTATCTCCAGCTGTTGAACGACCTGCATCTGGACTCTGCACTGGGCTGTGCTGCGATCGTCCAGGGCGTGCTCACTGTTCAGGTGCCTGAGAGAGAGAAATGGAGAGTTTAAATAATGCAAACGTGCGGCGGGAGGTCAGCGTATCCCAACAAAATGAAATCAATCTACGTGCAAATAAACCTTGCCTAGGTGACCCTATCTAAACTCCCAGAGGGAGACCTGTAAGCATATTTGGACCATCTGCCACCAACCATGTAGCTGACACACACAAACACGCGCTACGGCTCCAGCTTAGCCTTCTGGGATTGCTTTGGAGACGGCAGCAGTTTGTGCCGCGTGTGCTAACGTGTTTGCACTACATGCCCAGACCATCACATCCTGACAACATGCACATACATACACAAATACTGAGGTCACTGAGGCAGCAGAGATCCAGTTGCAGCATCCCGGCCAAGCATGACCTCACATAAACAAACAACTACATCAAAATGCGGCCGTGGGTAGTTGTTTATTTTTCCATTTCAGAAGAGAAACATTTAATAGGATCCTCTGGGGCCCATTCAGAGGAAATCCCTAACAATAGTGGATTTCCACCCGAAAAACACTAGGCGTATAAACTCAATTTCCTCTCGCAAGAAAATTAAAAACAATATTAGACGTGGAAAGAGAAGTTTTGTTGTGTCATATGAACTAACGCGACCGTTTTGTTTTTGCAAATGGAGACTACCATAATGAAATAATTTAATCCACATTTCCGAACAACTGTTTACCAACAGTTAATAAAAGAATAGAACAAAAATGACTTCAGCCCTAAACATCTCAATATATTAGCTCACTACAAATGTCCTAATGTCTCTGTTATTCAGTTGAAACGCAGCTGGAGTGGGATATTATTTTGGAAACGGTTTTGTTTTATGTAGAAGAGCTAAGTGCTGCAGGCCATGAACCCTGAGTGGGAGTTGAAAAAAACACCTGGATATGACATCATTTGTTTAACTCATCAAGCGCTGCTTCAAATGGGCGAGTTTGGCCTCAAGTCATTCAAGTCATGTTTTGTTTTTTTGAAGCTGTCTGTAACTCCCCAAAACAAAACAAAACAAAACAAAACAAAACAAAACAAAACAAAACAAAACAAAACAAAACAAAAAACAAAACAGACGATGCAGGGATGAGAATCAACATAGAAGCAAAACCAAAGAAAGGAAACACGACGTGAGGAGCCAATGACAGAACAGAATATTTGTGTATTTAAAAGCTGCATATTTTTCTAAATACTATATTTATATATCCGCCATGTAGTCATGTGTAAAGTGGGATAATGTAAAGTCAGCTGGTTATAATTGCAAAAATAAACCCCTTCAGGGTGGTACAAGACCCTGATCAGCCAGTCTGGGCTTTTCTGACTGTGCATTATCCCTTACATAAACATTTCTGTAATCGAGCGATGATGTTGTAAAATATCTAAGTGATGATGTCATTCCCTCCAGGTGCGGAAGGAACCCCTCCCACTCTTCTCACCACACCTGGAGGGGGTGCAATGACTCAGAGGTCAAAGGTTATGGGAGCGCCTTAAAGACGACATGAGATAAGGGTTGTTATCATAACGTGTTTGGGCCACAATGCTCACTTCCTGGAAACAGCTGAACTCCTCACTGCTCAAAGCCTTAAAGCAAATAGTTCCTGAGGTCAGGTGGAGTGAGGATTAATTTATATTAAGCGGAGATCCAGGCTTAAAATGTGAAATACATCATTCCCCTATCCATCAATCCTGCACTGATCTACAAAGAAATTAGCACACACCCCAAATATCTTAAGTCCATCTCATCTAACACTCTTTTCCATCAGGGAATTTTTGCATGTTTTAACACTGTGTGGGTGAACGCTGGGTTAAGTCCCCCGCACTGCAGGAGAGCAACACACGAGTGAACAAGAGACATGCTCATCCCCACAATCCCCGTTACATCCTGGCCCGCTTCGTCTCCACGACACCAGCCGGGTGACCGCCCTACACAACCATTCTGGACTGAAGCAAAAGAGGGGTGCATGCTCTCTCTCCATGAGAAATCAAACAAAAACAATGATGTCACCCATTTGCCTAATCCAGGCGTAGATAGACCATTTTTCCCACAAACACATGATGATAATAACAAAAACATGATCTCATCTTTCTCTCTGTCGCCACCCCCCCCACCTCTCTCTCTCTCTCTCTCTCTCTCTCTCTCTCTCTCTGAATAAAGGAACAGACCACAAGTTTTATAGTTCATAATAAACAGTAGCAGCGTTTTTTCCGAGACACCCGACAATGAGGCAGTGTTTACGCCCCGCACCCCGACAGGGATTTGAGGAGCATTTACAACGGTCTGTGAAAAAAAAGAGTCACGGGCCCCGACAAAGGGCTTGAGTATTCTAACACATGTCGTCCTGGCATGCCAGAGAAAACTGAACATCATTAAAGAGCTCAGGGCGAGGGAGGGTGGAAGATGAAGATTGAATGAGTGTTTTATCATTCTTACAGTAGAAAAAAGAAAAGAACCACATTGTGCCACATTTTCAGTGTTGATTTTAGAGAAGTCTTCACATTTCTATGCAGCATTTATCAAAAATTATTATTAAACACACAAAACTTTGTGAATAGCTGCCATCTCTGTCTTGCTGATCTTAATTTTCTACTATGCGGCAAGCGGCCAGATGTGACTAGAATGAACAGGAGAGCAAGAACCAGGCGAGTGGACCATCTCTTCTTGTCTGCAGTGATGACTTCAGTGTTCCGACTAGGCCACTGTGCACGGATACTGGCAGCAATATCTGTCATCTCCCCCTCCCCAACCCGAGCGCTTCTTATCTTATACCCCCCTCCACCGTTCTCCGCTTGCCCCGAGGCTATGTGAAACGAGACACCGCGCAACCAAACAACAGCTTTACTCTTAAAACTTTCCCAGACTCTCCGACTCTTTGATGTGTGTGTCAGCGACCATCATTCGCGCTTCCCGTTCCCGCCCGCGCGCACCGAGCATGCTCCTCGCCCCCGTCGCCAGGGACGACCGGAGGAAATTTACATACACATCTTTCCGGCCTGTCAATACAACGGTCCCCCTGAGGAAGAGCAAACCTGGATCAGTAGACGATCCAAGGGCCGAGCATATATAAAAATACAAAGATGTGACTGTCACTCACTGACAGATAAATACAACAAATCTTTTCATTATAAATGGAATGTGTTAATAATAATAATTTCATCTTGTAGTTTTTAAACCACGCTTGCTGCAATGCATTCTGGGATTCCTGGGAGGCAGTAGGCCCACTTTTTAAATGATGCTCACTAGGGTTTGTAACAGAGCAAACGTGCTGAAAGTCCTAAGCCCCTGGGTTGGCGTCAGCAGCAACAGTGTGTCTCGCACCCCTGTGACAACCCAACATGTCAGGACTTTCCACTGTGAAGTCTCATTATTTTAACACACGGAGACAATGGGACTGTTTACATCGCCTTCCGTGTCTGATCTCTTCCTCTCTTTATCTCCTCTCACCCCACCAGCATCCCCAAAGACCCCGAACTGGCAAACACGTGCAAAAGAAGTGATGGCGAGAAGAAAGAAGGCTGGGGAAAAGGGAGAGGGGAGATGGTGGAGGGGAGGGAGCCTCTTTTTGATGTCTTTGCTTGTATCCAAGAAACAAAGGCTTCTAATTGTAAATGAGCTAATTAAGTAAACCACTAACGAAGCGTGAAAACAATTTGCTTGACCCAGCAATGGTGCGCTGAGGGATAAAGAGAGGGAATGATGGGAGCGGGGAGCTAATCGGCCTCTGACAGCTACCTGAACAGATACACACACACACACACACGCACACGCACACACACGCACACACACGCGCACACACACACACACACACACACACACACACACACACACTTGCTGTTCAGCACTGGACAGGTCAACAGGAAGAGAACAGGATGTGTGTCGCTATGGTTACTCACGAGGAATGTGTGAACTAGTTTCCTGTACAAAAGTATTAAGGAAAACCTTAGGGAAAAGCCTAGTGAAAAATGTACAGCAAATTGTAAAACAGACGTTTTTTTCACTTGAAGCTATAATCTCTAACGTATAACGTGGTTTGTATTCTAATGATGTCAAGCTGATATTTTCAGCAAAATCGTACTTGGCAGCTAACAGTTGCAAATTGTGTAAAATAATAATAATAGTAAAAATAATAATAGTAATAATAGTAGTAATAATAATAAAAGTAATAACAGTAATAACAGTAACAGTAATAATAATAATAATAATAATAATAATATAGTAGTAGTACTAACAATAATAATAACGACAACAATAATAGTAATAATAATAACAAATAAATCAAATACACTTACATAAGAGATTAACTCTAGTCATATGACATGTGTACAAAAATATTTTAGTGTGCTTTCACACAGACAGTTATTGTATGACATACCATGGATCTGCATGCAGAACTATAGAGGGCAGTCTAGTTTCTTACGACTGTGTTTTCTGTCCAAAATACTTGTCCATCACGATTAGCCTCCTTTTTCATACACAAATACAGTCCTACAGCGCTGGAGAATGTCTCACGCTCTCTCCAGCAATAACCTTGCCCCCCCCCCCCTCCCCACCTCCCTGCGGAATTCACTGGTCTCCTGTCTGTTCAAACATCACACCTGAACCCGTCTGTCAGCCACTCGGCTCTCTTATTGCCCGCTCTCTCGCTTCAGCACAAGAGAAGGCCTTTACTTACAGCAGCCTCATCAAAAAAAAAGATGAATGCACATTGACAGAGGGAAAAGCTAACAGACAGGGACTTGTTTTATGGGCCGCAGCAGGCAATGATGAATGCTCTGTTGCTCGGCGGGGGGGATTTGATGTAAGTTACGGGGTTGATGCGTGTAACAGGGTTGATGTAATTGCATCAGGTGACGTGTTTCCGGAGTGGATTTGACGGACAGCTGTCACTCACTTGATAAACTGGCCCATGTCCTCGCAGAGCGCCTCGCAGCCGGGCCACTTGCACTCGCCGTGTCCGTAGAGCGGGTGTGAGGCTGTGTGTTCCTCGTGGGTCGAGCTGTAATAGAAAAAGAGACGGTTAGTGATTATTTCACTGGACCTTAACATGACCATCGGATAAAATAGATTTCAGTGTATCGTGAAGCACTGTGCATCTTATCAGTGATACAACAAGAATTTCAAGGCTAATATAAGATAAGATGTTGAGATACAGCAAGAGACAGGCAAACAATAAGGACAGCCCATTGGCCTGGGGCCAACATGAGAGAGTTGGGCCAGCTTGTGTTGGAAAAAAAAAAATATTTTAAATATATATTAATAGAAATAATAGAACCTATCTATCTATCTATGTACATTATCAATATATTTATACATTATATCTTGTGAATATGTTATGCTAAAATGCTAAACAATAAAAAGATTGGAAATTCTGTTTGTCCAACCAATAGAAGACAGGGGTCATGTTTTGAAACCTATTTAAAACCGTCCTTATTCTAACATTTCCTTGATGATGCAAGTGGTGCAGAAATTACGTACTGCACCTTTAAAAAACATTTAGACACCTGCTGGCTTAATCGAAACAATATTCAGTTCAATAGCTTATTGAAGCTCTTTAAAGCAGTCGGCATGGTAGAGCAGAACACACACATGCAACCAATACAAAAGCAATGAAGCAATGGAAAAAGACATTCTGGTCTCAAGTGCTCCCAGTTTGAGAAAGCCGATATAGCTTTGAGCCTGTTCTGCAAGCCCCCCTTCAGGAAGTTTTGAACAGATGCAGTTTAAAGAGAATCTGGTAAATGTAAAAACGACAACTCTTCTAATAACAGTGACTGACAGGCTTCCAATAAGAATGTGTATCACTGCATTAGCATCTCGTGCTCCATCACAGGTTCGAATGTCCTCGGGTGCAGCCAGGAACAACACGCTGCCGTGTAATTATGGACAAACTCGTCGAGATCTTCAGATGTTTCTCGGTAACGTCTCGTGGGCGGGAATATGGATAAGGTGGCTATTGACGTTTTGACAGGACCTGCTGATGGGACCTGAGGATAAACTCTTGGCTCTTGTTTAGTTTGAGAAACAGCCACCGTCTGCTGTGTCCCGAGCAGTCTGGAATGGGTCTCCCTGGCCCGGCTTCTGTTGAGACCCATAACAGATCAGGCCTCGAACCCCCGCCAGCAGTTTCATCCAGCAATTTTTCATTTCGGGCCTGGCCGACCGCCACTGCTAGCGTGGGCTTTGCCGGGGCAGGGACCACAGAATCCTTCGTCATGCGTCTGACTGCTGCTAAGCATGGGCAGGGGGGCGGCACTGCCTGTGGTGGTTGAAGGTCTGGGGAACTCTTCCCAAATCCACATCACAGCACTGTTTAATATAAAGCAGCTTGCTCGCAGATGAGGGCCTCCCGACGCGGCGCTCGCACGCGCTCCCTCCTCCTCATCAGATGTGCTGGCAGTGGCCGGCCAACGCAATTCAGAAGCTGCTCAGCCTCTAGACATTACAAACTACTGGCAACCACACTGTCCACATGTGCCATGCATTAGCCTCACCACACAGTTTTTCTTCCCTTTTGAGTTGTGTGTGTGTCTGTTTGTGTGTAAATGTGTTAGGCCAAGTCAGGAAGAACAGTGGTATAAGCAAACATGGAGGGAGCACTTTTCCTATCGTTTATCCGAACTCGCGTGGCACGACAGGCTTGGGTAAATATTCATGTAAAAAATATAACTATTGGTACATTATTGTAAGGTTGGACTGTTACGATATTCACGATTTAGATTTTCACTACACGGTTACTGTGACAAAAGTGATTTGCGATGATAAATTATCACGATTTCTTGTTGAAATGTTTTTTATTTATTTATTATAAATGAGTCAAATGAGTCTTTCTTTCAAAGTAAAGATTATTTTGACAGATAGTATTGTTGATATGAAAAACACAATAGATTTCGTGATAATATAGTTATTGTAAATTATTTCGCCGTGATAACCGTTCAATAAAAAGCTAACACCGTGACATTAGTTTATTTTGGGGTTTTTGGTCAATGAATCACACTAAAATTATAAGCGTAGGGAGAAAGAAAAGGAAAGTTTGTAACAAATTTGTGCAAAAGTATTTTTTGATATTACGATACATGTCAAATTTACAATATCTATAATCATTGTTTATAATATCACGGTTATTGTCAATATCGCTACACACATTTTGTTAGCTCAATATAAAAATACCAGAAGTCAATGAAAGGCCATCAGCATGATAGACAAACGTGTGTGTTTACTCACTGGGTGCTCTGGAGGGGAGCGCTTTTGGAGTAAGGCGTGAGATGATCGTCACTGGACTCCTTGGTAAAGGACGAGATCCACTCAAAGAGTCTTGCTCTAAAATAATGAAAAGCATCCATGAGGAACCCAAAATAATGATACTCCCCCCTCCTTCAGCTACATCACAGTGGACATTCACCCCTTCCACACACACTAATGCTAAACTGGCACAGGGGCGCCAATTGTCCCGTAGACGCACAATGTTCTGAAGAAATTAAACAACCATAAAATATCAAATGAACATTAAACAAAATATGACAGCACAATCCATGAAATGTGTGAAATATCTTTTTATGAAATACAGTCATGTAATTATGCTTATGCAATTTTGGTTTGTGTATGTTTGTATGTGGCTGCATTGAATCACCTGTCTCTCTTTGGAGTGTGCACAGAGTTCTGTCCATTTGACAAAGGATGATGGGGGATCTGAGGTGAGACCTTGGAGGCCGTGTATGAGGTAGTGTTGGAGCTGTTGGTAGTCAGGTCGAGGCCCTCATGTTTCATGGCCTCCTCTGTGCTCTGAACGCCTGTCATGTCCTTCCAAAACTGCTGCAGGTCAGTGGGACACATGGCTGAGTGAAAAAGTAGAGAGAGAGATCAGTTAAGTGCATTTACGCATTTTTGAAGAAAAAGAAAGCAATAACAAACAAAAAAGAACTCGACACCTGAGAAGGAGAGATTCAACCTTTTTGTACTCAGCTGAAACAGAAAATACTTTCTTTTTGTATACTGTGTGCATTATATCTTAACACTCCATTAAAACACAAAAGGTGCTTTAAAAAAGCCATGAGTCAACAACAGGTGTCATAATGAATAGCTAAATACTGTGTTTATAAAGTTGTTTATTAGTGATCCTCACTTCTGTTGAGGTGAATAGCATAAGCCGTGTGTTGAATGACGAGAGCTCTTTAGGAAAGCATCCAAACCTGCGTCTCTCTCCTTATCACACCTCAAAATCCCACTGCCACGTCCTGAACCGCAGCCAGCTGGCAGAGCAACCCGCCCCAGAGATCTCAAACGCTGTCGTGCTCTGACATCAGTCGGGCAAGCCATAAAACACCAGGCACACGTTGTGCCACACTTGACTATGGGAGGGGGCAAGCCTGAGGGAATTGTTAAATTCATAGGAGAATCGAACAGGGGGAAAACTAGCCAAACTGGAGGAAGCAAATTTCAGCGTGTTTGTGTTATCTTTCAACATCTCCGCAATTCCCTCCGGCCACCTCCATTTGCAATTATCGCTGTCCCAAGCGGAGCTGTTTCAGCCTCTGTCACTGGGCGAATTAATCTTGGCGAGATGCTCTCCTGGCATTTTTTTTTTCCCTCTCAAACTTGCTGAATTTGGGATTGTTTTTTGTAACTTCTATTCGCTTGGAAAGGAGGAAGGGGGAGATTTAAGGGTGTTAAAAAGATGAGAAGAGAGGAGGCCAGCCGGCTCCCCACCCCTAAAAGTTTCCCTAAAAGCCACAGCCTGCTACACTATCTCACGTGGCAAAGACTTAATAGCAATCTAAATATTATGTCTGGTCCGCCAGCATTCTTGTCCCAGACCCCGCCAAAACAAAACTCCTTGCCTGGCCTGGGTTCCCTACACCCACCCTTTCACCCCACCTCCCTCGCGTCCCAGCAGGCCGAGGGCCAGGAAAATGATGTATGGCCACACTTGCTGCTACAGGCTGTTGTGCACTACTCACACACAACCTGACAGAGCACCGCAGGGCCAGGGATGTATTTTGACCCTGCAAAAAACTCGGCCAATCTGGTGGCGTGGAGCTGTTGCTGTGGATTGAGGGAGGCAAGATTTTACATTTGTGAAAGAACAGCCAGAAGACAGGAAGTGGAAGGGAGGACGCAGGGTGGAGATGAAGCGGTTTACCTACAGTGAAGTGTTTTTGTTTCCCACTTTCTTCCAAACACTCATACACACAGAGGCAGGTGAGGCGTTTTCCCTTGTGGTCGGCCACACACTCTCTCTCACATGCACATTTCACAAAAAACTGAATCGAGCTAAAGAGCCAAACCTATGAAAATGTTTAAGCACATTTTTTTCTGTGTTAAAATACTTTCACATCCCAATTTGATGTGCAGATGTGCACTATAAATAAGCCGTTCATAGATTCATTTCCCAAAAAAATTAAAATGCTGCATGCACGCTTTTGTGGCCCAAACTTAACTTCCGGTACACATCCACAAAGAATAGATACCTTGCAGATTATTTCTGATAACAAGCAAAAGAAATAACTTATTACATTAGCTAGCAAGTTAAAAGTATGTCTAGTCTGTATTATTTTGGGTTACCAGGAGAAGAACCGTTACTTGACTAAACTTAAGTGTGACCAAGTTACACGACCCATTCAACAAATCGTTTATTTAATAAAATTAATATACAATAAAATTTATTAAATTGTTTATTTAATACAATTATTATACAATAATTTTTAAAAAAAATTAAATTAAGCATAAATAGTTATATTATTAGCCCATGGCCACAGGCAGGAAGATAACTTCGGGCCAAGTGTGTGCGTCCAATGAAACCATCTATAATACAACATTAAATCTTTCTCACTGAAACTCATGTCTGTTTCTCTGACCCTCCTTTAGCTCCATGCACCACAAATCTAAGGCCTGCACTAAACAAAAGTTTGCCATTGTGAACACAAAGCATTAAGATAAGCCCAACAGATCTCGGATGCACAATTTGGACAGGATTTAAAATTACCGCAACCGGTAAGTATGAATATTGCAGAGAAATGTAAACAATAAATAAAAAAAAGCTAGTAGTCTGTCTAGTGAACTCAGTAATGAGTCACTCGGGTTCGTAACACTATAGCTTTCCTGAGAGAATGACTCGACACGGCAAACAAACACGAAAACAACAACAACGGTTGGCGCCACCCACGGATCAGAGAACAAATCCTTTTCAGCATCAGCTTACGGCCAAGCATGCCTACCCAGAAGAATGCGCATGGTTGGCTGGCCAGTCATAATGGACGACTTCTCTTCAGAAAGGGATTGTGGGGAAATTCCCTGATTCTGCTCTGTGCAGAATTTGCAGAAGGGATTCCAAGAGCCTAGGGTTTATTGTTCTTCAGTACTGTTGAAACAATGACATAAGCAACGGGGGCAGGGCAGGTGGGTGTGGGGGTCTAGGCCAGAAAGATGCCAAAAGTTTACATCTGTCACGAAAAATTAGTTTCACCAACCCTGCAACCTTCCTCTGCCTCCCCCAACTTTCTTTCTCCCTGTTTTTTTCCCCCAGACTTCTTTTCCCAAAAGCAGTCGTGTGTGTGTGTGTGTGTGTGTGTGTGTGTGTGTGTGTGTGTGTGTGTGTGCGTGCGTGCGTGCGTGTGTGTGGTAGGCCCACTCAGGATGCTGGATGACGAAGTCTATGTTTTCTTAAGACTGAAATAATCAGAAATGTCAAGAGCAATGGCCAAAAAAATGAGAGTCAAGCGCTTTAATAAAAGACCTGGATCATATTGGAGGCTCTATCGGCAAGAGCGGTAAGGATCTCGGCATGGAAACTAGAATCGGCTGCCTGTTTGTTCTGTCCTGTCGAGACTCCTGTAATGTTATGGCCACCGTGGAACCCGTAAAGTTGATGTGTCTAATTTCGGCAGACGGTGGCCAGTTCGCAGTCAACATTCATTTCTGGTGAGGCTCATTGACAAATTAAGGAAAGATGGAAAACTACATAGAACGCAGTTAAAGCAAAGTAAAAAATATCCAAAACCCCCCTTTTCCTTCAGCGCGTCTGGACCATGTAAAAGTCAGGCGTGCGGTATGGAACGTGCGTACGCACACACATAAGCTCCCCCGCCACTCCTACACAAAGCCCAGTGAATTCTGTGGCATATTTTACTTATTATCCAAATGACTGCCTTCCACAAAACCAACAATCAAGCTTCGCTTTTATCTCTTTATGAGCTGATTAAGTTAACAAGCTTCACATGTGGCTCTTTGGACATGGCTGTAGTTAGTCTCCAGGGGGCTTCATCCAGCTCTAATAGATTGAGATGGCAGTCCACTGCCAAATTTTAGAGGAAGGATACTGAGAGATTCCTTTTACAGACAGCTTTATAAGCATTAAATATTGCGCATGTCAATTTTATTACCGTTATCGAAAACGGTGAAGCCTTATTTCATTTTTGCTAATTGAAATAAATATTAAAAACAGAACAAAAGGAAAATATTAAAGTCTAAAATACTTTGATGACTAAAATGACCACAAATGTATTTTATTTTTAAATACACTTTATAGTATAACATTTGTCAAATAAATGTAATTTAATTTAAAAAATGTCACGGAATAAAAGCCATTGCAAATAAACAAAGGAAAAAAACTAAACAAAAACTTTTAAACGATAATACCTCGGGCATGTTTTACGCGGAGTAGCGGGTAACGTGTGCTTGTGTGTGTGTCTCACTAAGAAAGAATAAGTGGGTGGTGGATGCAGGTCTGGCCTCAGTCTGAGACTGCCATCTGGTCCATGGCTAGGGGTATAAACACAGATGCTGCATTTATTCAGCACGCTGCATTTCCTCCACAGCTCCACTTTCCTTTAACAGGCATCGCTAAAGTAGAAATCAGAGGCTGTGTGGTGTTTTTCTAGCAGCTGAGGATGAGGACAGAGCTGTGAAAGAGACAGACCACCATGCTGAGAGTCCTGTGGTTGTAGCACCTCACCTCGGGCCAAAACTGACCAGCCGATGGAAACCGAGAACAAATGTTATACCTTAAAGGGACGGTTCACAATCATGCTGCGTATTTACTGATCTTTCTGTGGTTGAATGGTATACCTTGCTGCAGGCTCTGAATGGGTACGGCTCCTTGGCTCGGCTGTAGGTTCACCAGGCCCTGTCTTTGTAGGTTCAGAAGGTGTTGCTGCTGTAATTGTTGCATCTGGATCAGCTGCTGCTGGAAAGCCAGCTGTTTATTCCCCAACTGTTGCTGCTGAGAGAGACAGACAGACAGTAAATACGTTAAACAACAATACAAAGGGATGAGAGGAAAAGATTTGGCAAGCTCCAGGATGGAAAGCGAGGGATTAAAGAGACACTCATTGGCTTTTATAAGCCTTCAACCCTGTCCGGGACATGTTTAGATAGGACATATCCTGGAATAGAGATGTCTTCCCCTTCAATCACCAAAGCACTTCCTGTGGTGGTCGACAACTAGCAGACAACAAAACACTGGAGCTGGGTTCAAAGTGTGGAACTCTATTGTAAATAGAGTCTCTCATGCAATAAGAGATAACGCATTAATCTGAGTGACAGTTCCATGTGGTCTGGGGCCGACACCAGACACGCTCGCAAACACGCTTGTTCATTCCTGCGTGTAGTAATCTGTTAGCATGCGGTCGGCGCATAATTAACACGGCAATAAACAGCGGCTAACAACATCTGCGTGCAATGTTAAGAACACTTGCAGATTAGAAGAGATCAGATGTTTATCATTTTTCGATAAGTCTTTGGTGTTTTTCACTACGCGTAAAATTTTGCTTTGTGAAACTCGATAGCCGTGCATCAAACCCTCTTTCATTGTTTCATAAATGTGTCTCAAAGCATATGGACAGTCATATCATTCAGCCCTCGAGAGATTTCTCTCTGTGCTCACAGACATTTGCGACGGTTAACAAAGAGATGAAAAAATGACTGAACCGTTTTATTATGTATGACATAAGCACTGTGAGCCCCAAGACAAGGCCTAAACTATATAAAAACAAGTCACGAGCGTAAAAACTCTTTATGATGTTTGGCCAGAGGTGGGAAAGGCTAAAACACACTCAGCTGGGAGGAAGAAATGCCTGCTTCATGTTAAAGGGAAAGTTCACCCAAAAATGACATTTCTGTCATGAATTACTCACTCTCTAGTAGTAGTTCCAAACCTGCATACATTTCTTTGTTTGGTTGAACACAGAGAAAGATATTTGGACGAATGCTTGTAACCAAACAGTCCTTGGACCCTATTGACTACCATAGTAGGAAAAATGACAATGGTAGTCAAAAGTGCCCCAGAACTTTTTGCTTTCATATATTCTTCAAAATATCTTATTTTGTGTTCATCAGAACAAAAAATAATAAAGTAATTTTTCCTACTATGGTAGTCAATGAGGTACAAGATCTGTGTTATTATAAGCGTTGTTCCAAATATCTTTCTCTGTGTTCATCAGAATGTATACATTAAATTATGACTTGGGTGAACTATCCCTGTAAAATACATAGTTTTGTTTGAGTGGCCTGACATGGTAACGTTGACTCAACCAATGGTGTTTGAATAGTTTGGGTGAACAATGGCAGACAGATAGTGTGTTTGTGAAATCCTTGTTGAAAATTGCCATTATTTAGTAAAAAAACCTCCACCTTTAACAGAAGAGATAAGAGTTCATTTTTGAGGAAGAAAGGTTCAGATTTGGCAAGTCAAGTGTGTTTGTGTGTTTAAGTGCTATAGAATACATGGCATGCAGTGATAAGGTCAGGCGGTGTCGCTGTGATAAATGTCCTCCTTCCTGAACCGGCCTGACTCTGACTACAGTTTCCAGCTACATGCTTTTTGATGTTCCCCAAATGAGAGATGGGCCTTATCTCTTTGCAGATAACAGACGAGAAGTGAGGAGAAAAAAATGTCAAAGAAAGGGAGGGTAGGAAAAGAAAAAAGAAAAAGAATTAAAGGTACTTTCTTAATCTCACTGTTTGAGGCTGCCGCCTGGGGCGCAAGGCCTCATGGGAAAGCGCCACACAGGTCAACTTCAGCTGAAAGAGGAAAACACACTTGATCTGTTCCAAAACCTTGTGACCTTCTCCATCATTGGCAAACGCCTCCTTAAACTGCATTTTTGTGGCGGGGAAGTGATTGATTTGTCTATATAGGCTGCCACTTCATGAATCACAAAAAGGGACTTGCATTTGAGTTTGACACGTGAACATGTTAAAAAGTCATTTTTTATAACAATGAACTATTTTTTATATTTTCATACTCTTCAGATAGCTCATTAGATTTCTAGACAGAGTAACTTTTACAAAGTCCCGTTCTCCATTAAGGCATAGCTGCTCCTGAGAGGAGAACATTCCCTTAACATAAGACCAAATGAAGGGAAGTGGGGTAACGCCAATATTCGTTCTGTCTATCCCTCCTCCCACTTCCTGTCCATCTCTCTTCCTCCTTTCCACCCCTGTCTTTTTCTCTCCTTTCTATTTCCCTCCCTGTTTCGGTGCCATGGGACACAGTTCAAGTTCTTTAACACATTGTGTCTGCACGCTGTTTACATTAGATGCAGTTGAGTGGCTGAAGCTAGCGGAGTAACAGGCCTGTCAGCTTGATTTATGAGCACATCAAACAGAGTTTGGGCACGCCAGGCCCGACTGACAGCGCTACTTCATTAGGCTGACTCCAGGGTGACTCCACGGCTCAACCGTCAAGCCAAGAGAGAGAGACGAAGCGAGAGAGAAAGAGTCAAACAATAAAAAAACACACAAAAAAAAGCAAAAGTCTGGATTCATGATGCACAAATGTGTGTGGCAACCATCTTTCACTCCTCCTATCTATCTCACCTCTCCACCCAGCCGAGCTGACTGGCAGCGACACAGGCGGCAATTAAAGCGTCTTTTACCGAGAGTGTATCTAACGTGTCATCAGTCCATTTACAAGCACTTTACGAAAACAAAGCCCAGGGTTTCAGTTTCCTATTTGAATGCCGAAATTTCGCGCTAATAATGACGAATGAAAATAAAATCTATTGAAAACAGCATTGCTTGAGGATCTGGTATTATGGCCAGAGATGTGGTTAGTGTTTTGAGGCGGTGTGTTTCTGGGCAGCTGCGAGTGTGTCGATAACTGCTCGCAGGCGCGAGTGAGCTGTGTACCGTTGCTGCCGGCTGTGTCGTCCCGCGAGCCTACATGGGGGCAGTGGCACGGTGGAAAAAAGAAAAAGAGGCTTATGAGGAGAAAGGGTTTTTAAAGAAGTCTGAAGGGATGAGAAACGCCACACATTCTTCTGTTGCTCTCTTTTCTTTCTTCTCCTCACGCCTGACTGATTCACTTTTAGTCCAGCACTGTCAGTGTACTCGTCCCTAGGGGCCCGCTGCTACATCACTACACGACAGACAACACACACACACACTTAACACAAACACACACACACACTGAATCCAGACACAAAACCTCAAACAGACTAAACCAACATACTTTTATCTTGTTTCTCTTTCTGTGTAACTCTGGAACCCATTCATGTTTAGAACATAATATCTCTTATCTCCATAACCAAGATTCTCATGCACACTAATGCCCAACACTCGCACTATGTATGTACATGAACTCAAAGGCCTTAAAGGGATAGTTCACCCAAAAATGTATTCACCGTCATGTCATTCATAACCTGTATGTGACTCTTTCTTCTGTGGAACAAAAGAAGATATTTTGAGAAATGTCTCCAATGTCGTCCAATGTTGTTTAGTTACCAGCGAATCTTCTTTTGTATTCTGCAGAAGAAAACAAGTCTTGTATGTGTGGGATAACATAGGGGTGAATAAGAAATGTAAGTCTACACTTATGTACTTGCACAGCATATGTTTTTGGCCCAGACGCAAACACAAAAGTCCTGAATAAACGCGAGCTGACCCGCAGGAGAGCGTAGCTAACCGCTGCCCTCCCAGTTTAATTTTCTTGCCTCTTTCCACTCCACGCGTACACCATCTCCCCAGCTCTAATATTTAATAAGGGAAAATATCTGAAAAACTCCTGAGACCTGGAATAAGGTTAGCCAAGCTTTTTTAAACTTTTCCCCTCCCTCTCACTTTCAACCCTTTTTCTCTCCCTCTGTCACGTTCCTTGACTATCTGTGGAAAATGTCCTGATACTGGTCGCATTTGAAGAGAGCGTGTGTGCGCGACGGTCAGCGTGCGTGTGTTTCGAGCAACCCGTGCATTGGCCACGCATTTGCTCTATCAGTCATGATGCTGTCTGGGGTATATCTAACGGTCCTAATCCCTGTCCTCCATGGCCTATAGCATCCACCCCTCCCAATGCCTGCCTCGTTCTCTCTCACCTGCTATGAAGTCAAGAGCTCATTCTTTATTTGATCCTCTAAGCTGCAAACACTCTCGATCCTATACAGTTCGGCTATTGTTCGCTATTAAAATGTGCAATAAATAGGCTTGTAGACATTTGCTGATTTCCGATTTTGTCCAAACCAGTCTTTTTTAAATGATCCTATCGTTTTTTGCCCCACAATCCCCCTTGTCCTACATCTAAAACCTGCATCTTGCCAGCAACTGCGCAAGCAACTAATCTCAACGCAAAGTCTTTTGTTGCCGCAAATGCTCAATCAAATTGCATCATATATAGTTAAGATACGCAGGCCTCCAAAGTTTGGATTTCATTTGACCGGCAGATTAACACAGATTTTCCCGTCTCCCATGGCGCGCAGGCGGGCGATTACGTCTCTGCCTTTGTTGTGCTGTAGTCTTATCCCTTCATGATCCAACATGATTCCCCCTCACCTTCATTACCCAGATCAGGTCCTTCTCCTCCTCCGGCACCTTAATTGACAATTAAAGAAACTCGTCATCTCCACCATAGTGGCTTGTAATAGGGATTTTCCACTAGGCTTAGCAAGCGGCGACTTGTAAATTAATACTTAACAAGTATTAGCGTGGTAAGGTTTGGAGCATGACTTTGGTCGACAGCAAAGAATTGAAAATCCATATTCCCCAAACGTCTTAATCCGCATTTTTGAATTGCCCAATACACAAAACATATTCACATACCAGAAAGCAGTTCTGAATTTTATAGACAGCCTTTTATACCTCAGGCTTAGAAAGAAATGATGTGTCAGTCATTATAAAGATGCTCATTGAGGGTGGACGGGGCTTTCTCACCTCTTTGGCCTGCTTTCCTGCTTGCTGCTGCTGGGTTAGAAGCTGGAGGTGCAACTGCTCCTGTTGCTTCTTATAGTATTCTTGCAGCTAGAGAGAGACAGAAAGAGAGAATTGAGGAATGAACAATGGAAATATTTTCAGCTTAAACAAAATGGAGACACAAAAATGTCAGCTTAAGGCTGGAATACACTACAAGTGTTTTTTAAAAACTACACATCACACATTTGCAAACTTTTTGATCGTTTGCAGAGAAAAAATACCTAACAAAATTTGCAGAGCATCACAGACTATGCAACTGAAAATCTAGGCAAAAATCTGAGCAAAAGTCTTGTAGTGTATTCCAGCCTTTAGTAAGGATGTAAGACAAATATATAGGAGGAACTTTTTCTGATAAAACATATGCTTCTCATCTATACAAAAACCAAGGCAGTGTATTATTTTTTTTTAAATGAAAAAAGTTTGAGACCAACAGTGAAATACATGTGGGGGGGTACATGAAATACATGTATAAATATATGAAATAATAGCTTTGGTTGATCAGTAAAATTCATCACATTTGAACCTCCACATCTACATTAGTCCCAAAGGGTTTGTTCCTTTTACATTTGTTCATATTACTTTTTCACCATTTTGTCAAAGAAATGTGAGAAATCAAGACATCATCCACAACTGTTTTAATTCTTTGAAAGACCTATCCATTTTTAATCATATTTTCTGTTTAGTGGCTTAATGTGTACCCGCGATCGGGACCCACTAGTTTACTTAACTGTCCTGTGAAGCCACACTGCCACAGGTCATGCTCTTAAACTGGAAAATGTGCTGCTATCAGATATATCTGGGTATCCAGAATGAGGTATCAGGGTGCAAAGAGTTGCCTTTGAAGCATAAAAAAAGTGAAAACAGGATAAAACAAGATCAGTTTCTTGCTTAAGGGTTAACGTGCCTCCATAATAAGGCATATTCATCTTTTTTCAGCATTCCTCTAAAAGGCATCTAACACACCTGGCAGGTGGCGTATGAATGCGTCTTGTAAATCATCTGTCCACCTTTTTCCTGACGTGGCAAACCTGACAGAGTGGAGACAGGCTTATTTATGATTGACTGAACTAAAACACACAACACCTGTCTAGGAAAGCACTGGGGAAGCTTGCCTTTCGCCGCTCATCTGAGAGCAGCTTTTGTTACCCCTTGAGTAAAAGTTATGATCGGGACGCAGGTGGTAGAAGCCAGTAAAAGATCAGTACAAAAAGGGCATTTTTGGCCTCGAGCATCTGAGAGATTTGAGAAGCAGACATTAACATAATTAAAGCTGACCCGGTCCTGCAACTTATCTTTCAATTACGTGTAATAAAATGTATTAAATGCAAAATCACGGAGTTTACATGAACAAAAACAGCCTTTTTTTATGCTTCTCGGGCAGCCGTGTAACCTGTTCGCTTGCGTGAGGGGTTTGTGTTCGGTTAATAAAACACAAGAAAGGTGTTTACACACTGGTTACTGATTCAAAGCTCAGCTGAATGGGCCCCTATCTTCCATACACAGGTAAACAGAGACCTGTATGTGTTTTATCAAGGTAAAACACCTCACTATGGCACACCTTGCCAACTCTGATTAAAAGCTTTGAGAACAGTCAGAGGCATGTGGGAGTCAATGAAACCGTGAATGTGTGCGGTCGGGTTGGGGGTATGTTTCATTCTTAAGAACAATGCATCTTATTACACAAAAAGGAAAAGAAAACAGGTGTGTGTTGGGCAAACAGTGCAGACAGGATTAATCATTCACATGACATCACTTATTAATTCTTTCAAAGAAAAATCTCAAGAGGAAATGCTGCTCATATTTTGAGTTTGGGGTTTGCTATAAATGATCAAATGCAGACTTGTGTAACTAAGGGAACCAAATCTTATTTAGGAACCATGTCATAAATGATCTATGAACAAATTATAAGATTTTTTTAAGTAAATTGTGGTAAAACCATGAACCAGAAGCAACGTTGCCTTGATGCTCACCTAAAAACTTAGATTTTTTTCAATGTGTGAGTTTTTAGCTCAAATTTATAATAATAGATTTAAATTACCATTAAAATAATTATAATTATAATTTAATTGAAACAAGACAAAATACTTTGTTATTCTAGCATGTTTAACTTCAGCTATTAGCACTAGCAGCTACTATTTTACAGACTCTTAACACAGGACTGGCTCACACCCAATAACACTGTCATTACACATGTCCAACTGTAGCTCTGACTAACCGCAGTGGCCACCGCGGACCGGCTGCTGTTTGTTTTACTTTCAGATTATTAATTTACTCAGGAAAGCCTATTAAGATTAAAATCTCGGTTTCGCACGGATGACCTATCTGACATGGAAGTACATGTTGACCGAGGGAGCAGAGCGCGAGGCCCTCGGACACACAGGGGCCTCAGAGGAGCGCCTGGGGGACGCCGGCTACAGCTGGTGAAGAAAAGAATAATGAATAATGATACTCCCACTAACTCCTTATCACACATACTGTTTACAGATAGGTTAATGCTGGCTTATTTAAGACTATGAGAAAAGTGGTTGTTAATACGGATTCAAACTGTTACATTTTGAATCTTGTCTTGTGGTGATCCGAGTGTACACAAATCTTCTCTTTAAAATGAGGCTCATCTTCCTTTCTTCACAACAGCCGAGTTCTTTCCAACAATCCAAAAGCCACCTCACACCACTGCTTCTGTGAGTGTCTACCGCTTTCCAGCTTTCCAGGATATTGAAGGTGAGCTACCTGCATATCAGATGCCGAGCCCGGGTCCTGTTGAGCAGAGGAAGCCAGCGAGCCGTAGGGTGTGAAGCTAAACTCCATTTAACACGCTAAACGCGCTCCTTGCAATATGTTGCCCGCTTTTCCGTCTCGCTGCGGGTCGAGTTTAAACTCTCCTCCACGCCTCGCTGCCGCCCGTCCGTCGTCTATGCCTTTCGCCCACTCATTACCCCTTTTATTCATGCCAATATGAAACTGAATAGTTGTGAGAATAATTAAAGAATAATTAAGGGGTTTTTTAATGATTCGATCCGCGCGCCTCTTTCGCGTTAACTGCTCGCCTCGAAAAGCATTCACCTTATATTCCCATTATTGTGACCTTGGTTTTACTTAACAGCAGTGGATAAAAAAGAAGAAAATATATCAGCTGGGCTATAATTAAGGGTTGGAGAGATGTAAAGGTTAACTCACACATGCACAAGTGCACACGCATACATAAACACGTTCGCTCTCTCTCGCCAGCTCTGTCTTTGTATGTAAAATCTTGCTTGTAAAGGTATTCACATGCAGAAAAACCGAAACCCACTCATTCACACACCCACACTGGGATGAGATCAGTGCATGTGTGTGTGTGTGTGCGTGTGTGTGTGTGTGTGTGCGTGTGTGTTGGCAGGCACTTTGATTGCTCCATTTGCCATGTGTGTGATAGTGAGCATTAAGAGCTGCTGCTCACATGGTTCATCACCAGTGAAAACCATTAAACCCACTGGCTTTTACTGCAGATGTAAAATGGCCTATGAACAGTCACTATTTCAATTTCAAAATCCTCGTTAAATATAGAATAAAAAGAGAGAAATAAAGTGGAAGATGGGAGGGGAAAGTGCCACGCGTTTCTTTCTCAAACAGCTGAATTTTGATTTCTGCGAGCGACTCCTGATAAATTCCTCGGTGCAATTTACAGTCGCCTAGAGCAGCCGCCTCCCCCTTATTATTAAATCAATTCTGCTCTCTGTCAAGCCCAAACTTCTATCATTTATTTAAGAAAAAACTCTTCTTTGTTTTAACCGTTTAAAATAAATCGTAAAATAATCGTTTTAATCGGAGGGGTTTCTGACTCAATTTCTGCCCGGGCGGAATGTGGAGAGGTCGTGGGGCAGAGGGTGTGCGGAGTTCTGGGACGACGGTGGTGCTATGTTAAATATTTGAGAGACGTGTGAAAAACTGAGTTGTTTGTTTCTTCATGTCTGCGCAGGGGCCGCACCTCTGGCCTCCAGGCGATATCGCAGCGAGATAGCTGAGGCCATGCAACTAATAAACACAGAGAATGAAAGACAGGGAGAGAAGGGTAGGTGAGAAGAGATACGGAGTAGTTGGGTTTTCGCAGCTGTGTGAGAAACTGGTGTCCTTGCTCTAACATAAGCTCCCTCTGACCGCCGGCAAGTCAACGTGTAGCGGCACCAGCCAAAGAAGGCGTTGCCGACGCTAGTATGCTAGTAAACACCGCATATAAACGCCGGAGCCAGTTAACATCAAAGCCGGGAAAGATATGATTCTGGGCATGCCTGTGAGGATGCAATCAAAGTAACAGTGTGTTTCTGAAATGCGATTACATTACGCACTTTGACATCTACACTCGCACTCTATTAACGGGAACTGCACGTGAATGCAGCGCGCATTTACTGCGCGGCCCTTTAGCAGTCTATAAAAGCTCTGCTAACAGCTGTACAAGTGAAGGACGTCAGTCACTGCACAAAATTCGAAACCCCCGTGTTGAGCTGGCAGACGTAAAAGAAACGGCCTGAGCGAATGTTTTCTTAAGGAACAGCGTGCATTTTTATGTATATTGCTCTTTCTAAGTTTGCAAAGGTGTGTATGTTTACTTAATAACTATTGGCGCCAACTTGATATCAAGATATAAAGTGTTACACACTTTGTTAAATTATGTGTTTTGCATTAATCTGGACCAACTACTACAGTTTCCCCCTTTCAAGGTGTAACATTTAATTTGCCAATCAAATTCGGTCACACCAATAGTCTAAATGTACCTTTTTGTGTGGTTTTGTGAGGGCATGTCATGTCTGAGCAGTCCAGACATTTACAAATATTGTTTTTAGCTCTGTGTGTGGCGACGCTTAAGAGGCCACTGGCTGTAATAGATGCTGTGTGTGTTTGGTACCTGTTGCAGCATTAGGGCTTGTTGCTGTTGAAGTAAAGCTTGGAGCTGAGGTGGAGAGAGGATCTGCTGCATCTGCTGAGGAGTTATCATCTGTGGGGTCATCATCGCCATGGATACAGGCACCTGTGACATGATAAAGATACCAGGAGATAAGTAACCATGTGAATGGTTGTGTGAGTGATCACAAGATCGCTGGATAGCAATCAATACTAAATGCAAATACAAATGCTACTGACCATACAGTTATGCAAAGCTACATAAAAGGCCCTTTCAACTATTATAAGAAAGGAGAAACTTTCCTTATTCATGTACTGCATCCAAAAATTATACAATTGTCATTTTTGCAATTTGGTCATTACATTTCACCTATTGCTTGTTTCATGTGTTAAGCTGGTAAATCATACTTCTTCTGTTGTTAAACAGTTTTTCTGTTTAGCCTGATGTCTTAAGCTGTTTACGCATAAGCATGTACGTGGAAAAGAATTTCATGGTAGCGTTTCATTTTAACTGCTACGTTTTCGCAAACAACTGTGGTACTGTGTTGGGTTGTCACTTGTAAAATGGGAATCCTTCAACAAAAGCACCGCTTTAAACACCACATCTGTGTCCCCACACCTTAACTAGATACAAAGGCTTTTCTGTGTCTCTATCTCACAAACATCATAAAGGAATGTTGTTCTTCATTTTAATTAACTCCTTATCCTGTCATGACAAAATGAGTACACAAAACCTCATCCCTGTTGACACAATAGAGCTCCACACTGCTTGCATTGTAAAACCCTGGCAGCTTTTCCGAAGCAGAGAGATAGAGAGAAAACCCCTGTTGCTCAAATCTTCCCTTGAGTATCTAGTCTTTATCAGCTTGAAAGTACTTCAATAAACATATTATTATGATTCGCTATCTAAAGAATCACATCTTTGGCAAAAATAACAAACAGTGCGATAAGATAACTATCGACAGGAAGCAACTTGCAACAGTGTGGAATAGGGAGTGCAATTTGCTAGACACAAACAAGGCGTAAAGGAAAGCGTGATGCTTATCTTACAGAAAATATGCAGAAAAGAGAGAAAGAATGAGAGAGGTATTGACAAAACTGAGAGAGAGAGAGAGAGAGAGAGAGAGAGAGAGAGAGAGAGAGAGAGAGAGAGAGAGAGAGAGGCAGGCTGCCTGTACACGATTACATACTTTAATGCAGTGGGACTAGCCACTATGTTAACTTATGGGCAGCTTTTTAACGGGCCAACAATTTCCACTAGTACAATTTGCGGCTGCTTCCTCAAATGCAGCTAGCGATCTTCCACAACGGCGTGCGCATACACACAGCCGCTCCGTGGCGTTCCATTTATTTTCCTATTTACTGCTCAAGGGCCAGAACTGATCATCTCCATGCAACTGCTCAATAAAAATAAAGCTATTTACAAGCAACGGCTGGCTTAAACCTGACACGCGAGCGCAAACTATCCCGCATAATATGTACATTTATCTACATTTTCCGCTCAAAGGGAATAAAACAGACAGGCACCGCTGTGACGACTTCCCAGTCCACTGCCAGTCCGATCTGATATTTGCATTCATTTGTTTTCATGTACCGCCTGAGCGCTCATATTTTCTGCCATTTATCTGTTCACAGCTCGAGGGCTCGGTGAGGAGGGGCACAGGAAGGAAAAAAGAGGGAGAGAGGGCGAGATAAGAAGAAGAAAAACGGAGAGAGAGAGAGAGCTGTCAGACGCAAATTAAATCTGTAAAGAGCTGATTTGACTTTGTAAACAAGATTGGCGGTAAATAAGAACGCTGTCTCTATTTCTCATGGGTTGAGAGGGATAAAAGCTCTCGTTGCGCGAGCGCTCGAGGAGCGCGGTTATCGGCGCGGGAGCGCGACCGGCGGGCCTTGTCCAATACTTATTGTAAACGTTCCTATCGCAATCAAACATGCCATATCCTCACACTCTTCAAATCCTTCCCTGCATCTGCGACGGAGACAAAAAGGCAAAATTACGCACTCTTTGACCTTCCTTGTGTTCCACAAGAGATGCATATATGGGCAGGCGTGCATTCACCTTGATTAATTATAGGTGTGACGCAGATGAGGCTGTTAAGTTAGACTAGCGCTTACAGCTAAAGTTAGCAAGCATGGGCACATTTAAGACATGATGATGATGATATCATAGGTATGGATAGGGTTCAGGCTGAAAGAATGACAAATACTGGTGTTTTCATGTCGTCCCCTGCCAGAATTTTGGCACGCTGACGTCTTGTATAAAGGGTTAAAACATCAAGGATCCTACAATTACGGCTTTGAAACGGAGCGCGCAAGAGGTGTTTGAAACGAAGCCAGTGTGCCATCCAACCTGAGGGCCAATACAACCCACAGCAGACCGACTGTTGTGTGTGTGTGTGTGTGTTTTCTGTGTGAAGATCGGGTGAAAAAGAACGCTAGATAGGGCAAAGAGGGGGCTCGCGCGTTGTGCGCCTGGCGTCACGCCAATTTGCCACGCGCGGCTGCTTGTCACCGGGAAAAGAGCGAAATGAAAACCGGTAATTAATTGCTCCTCTGCATCCCATTCTCCCGCGGTGACAACCCATACATTCTATTTTATACACACGTTCATTGACATTTTCAAGTTGCAGGCGTAATAATTACCAGAGTTATAACACCTTCTATTGCAGCGCGACAGAGGGATTGACGAGCGGACTGAATGCTGAGTTGTTAAGGTTTGACGCCATTAATTGCCCCTATAATCTAATATCACAAAGGCGGGCCATTACACACCGCGAGCGGAGCGTGCAATTCGACACTACGGTTTCAGAGCAGCGCGCGAAAACAAAAGCGCGCCATTAGGGACTTGACGGCCGCTGACAAAAGCGCGGCACAATGCGGAATTATATTTTCATTCGGCTTTGTCTCTGGCCATAAATGATTCCCCCGTTCATTTGGAGCTGAATAGACCCAGTAATAGAGGAGACGAAACCTCAACCATTTGAAGTCAGGCATTTATTAAATGCATTTAATTTTTTCTTCCATTTCCCCCACCCCACCCCCCCCCCTTTAAATTAACATGCAACAGGAATGGAAAACGAGAGGCTTCATGAGCACCATGCTGTGAATGTTCAAGCCTGAAACTCATTTACTGTATTTTAAAAACAGTGGGATGTAAGTTGAGATTTTGGAGATGAAGCAAGTTGAGATGAGATGTATTGGCGCTTCAATGGGTCACCAACTAAAGTGCCAGGTATAGTCAGTCCGTCCAAGCGTCATCAGCAGGGTCCACAGTCGTGCGCATAACCCGTCCGTGTGCAGCTCAATTTTTGAGACCGCGCGGACGGAACGTACAACAGTGCATGCGCAAGAAAGTGTTGAATCCACTAGGTCACGTATGTCGAGCTCCTTCATCCGCACGTATCCGCGGTTAAGTATGCTTTTAAAGCAATGCAGACACAGAAAGTTAACTATACCCGGCCCTTAAGCAAGGTTTCACTGGTTAGCTTTGGGAGTCACATGCACAGGCCTCCACGAATCAGAAGTGAGGGGTCATGGGGTCACCTGCAGATGACTGCTCTTTGATCTGATATTTACAGTAAGTAACTTACTATGATCCAGTTTACACACTGTAGAGGTCAATATGGTTGATGGACCCCATTAACAGATGTAAACTTCCACACTTTTAGACCACTGAATTTAACTCTGTGTGTATATGCGGTTTCAGTGTGTATACGATGGCCGTCCCTAAACCCCTCTCCATACGTTTCTGTGACTCTGCTAATGAGCCAGCTTCACTGGCGCCTCTGGAGTCTCCCACCAACATTAAGATTCACCAGCACTGTCCACACGCGCCACGTACAGCTACCCACTACTGACAGGGGTCAGCTTCAATACAGAGAGGGAGAGAGACAGGCCGAGAGAGAGCAGCAGGGGAGACGGGCGTACGAAGGGAGTGAAGCAGTAATTAGAGGTGCTATTTGAAAAGCGAGTTTAACTGATTAACAAAGAGAAGAGATGGGAAATAGGGAAGAGAGGGAAGCCGAGGCGCAAGAAGAACGATGCGTCCCGCAGGGTCGTAAAGGAAGTAGTACGGACAGAGGCTGCATTCCAATGAGTCTTAATGTGCTTCTTCCTTTTTTTGTTCTTGATAAATTACAATCGCTTTTATCAACCGCCCTCCCGTACTGAAATCGAACGTGCCAGCGATGATTTGAATCTCTCGCTACCCCGAACACGACACCCGCAGCCAGACCCCGACACTTGGGGTCTGAAGCTGAACCAGTGAAAGTGTTTAAATATCGCTCGTCCACAGCACAATATACTGTCAGCCTGCCAGATGACTCACTTTCATTAAACTAAAACCATCCGTGGTATAAAGCATTCTGCAGGCGTTTTCTTTCCTCAAGCTGTTTCACCTGTGCTCCTAAATTTAATCGGATTCCATTAACGTTGATATATGAAGCGTCTCTATGCATTTAGCGAAGAGTTGCAACCGATTTCGCTTTCATGAAGTGGACACTCAAATTATTTGATGTTTAAGGATAGATTTTAGAGCCGTGGAGGGTAATCGATGCTTGCTTCATCTGGAAATTGGATTTGGGTAGTTGACAAATATACTATATATATATATTATAAAAATATAGAAAACAACAAACTGTTTCATATTTCAAACAAAACCTATTTCATATTATTACACGGCTCGTTGGAATGATTGATTCTGATTGGCCAGTCATGACATTTGCAGGTTTGTTATTCCCAGATAACAACCGCTCAAAACTAATAACACACGGAAACCCGGATGCTGCAAGTCATTTTGACAGGTACAGTTTAATATTACACAAAAAGTAAATATAAATATGTCTTTTAATAACATATATGACATTATATTTACAAATGATTAAACCAAATTGCCTGTTTGTGACATTTGAACGTTGTTTCTTCCCTTAAAACCAAAAGTAAACGGCTTTTCCTCTGCATTCGGTAAAAATTTGCTAATAAAATATTTCAAATTCACATTTCACGTGCAGTTTTTTCTCATATAAGCAGTCGGTTGTTATCGTGAAATAAGCCCCTTCAGTGTGATTTTTTTTACTTATTTCTGTGATAACAATCGGCAGCCTGTACATTATCCTTTACTTAATATTTATAATATTAATATTTAGCATGAAGAGTAATTTATCTTCATTGTTAGGGTATTTTTTTTTTGCTGTCACACCATAGGACACATTTACAGTTTTGTCAACGACAGATGAACCAACAGCTATACATCCTTTATCACCTCATCCATTTTTCTGTATTAGCATTTTCACAAAGTAAAAAAAAGTAAATCAGGCATCGAGTACAGAGGTAAAGGAGAGTTCTTCATTTTGAAAAAGGTCAACCTTCCAGTAATGAGCCGTACACTAAATTATGGTATTTAAATAAATGGATGATGATGAATGCATCTATATTCTCTGGAGGATTCTTTGCCATTCCATATTACAGGGTAATTATCACATGTAGTGCAGCCGTGCATACAGACAGACACACATATACACACACGCCGGAGGAGAGAAAGTAGGAGAAGGAACCTCAAGTAAAGCATATAAAAACATGTTACTAAACTTTGGACAGACGTGGCAAATCAGCTCCATAAAGGCGTAATTGGGACTGGCTGAGTTCTTGAAAGGCTTTTTATAGCTAGAGAGGAATAATATAATCGTCCATATAAAGAAGGGGGAAAATCTGATAAACGGGCCCTTAAAGTTGAAGAATTTAGAGAAGAGCGCAAAGGTCTAGTGCTTTAAAAACTGCGAGGGAACTCGGCTAAGACTTGAGAGTGTGAGTTATGATGGAGTGACGCTCATGTGGAAACGTGGTCAAAGAATCACTTCAGCTGTGTTCCGGTCATCCAAATCTGAAGTCCTGGTTTACACACGCGCACGCACACACACACACACACACACACACACACACACACACACACACACACACACACACACACACACACACACACACACACACACACACACACACACACACACACACACACACACACACAGAAAGAGTTTAGAAAACACAAATACAATTTCCTTCTGTGTTTTGTTTCTCCTATGCAGCATTGAGATTAAATCGAGTATCTAGATTTGCCAAGATACCAAATCACAGTAAATGTGATGTGATCCGAGCAATGCTATCAACATTCATTTTATAGATATGCTCGACTGCATGTCAGTCATGTAATTTGTTTATATTTCTATGTCTCCAAACCAAATTTAGGAGACAAATTTGAGGCAGTCAATACGTAACAGAATATTAAATCTCTTTAGCTATGAAAGAAAATTTCCCTCTCCGTCTGTATAATTGAGAAAGATGCAAAAGTTACAATCAAAATCTAAACACCGCAGTCAATCTAAATGATCCGTCTTCAAGCTCACCAGGGACCCTGAAGTGAAGAGGGATAATTGAAAAAAATGACAAAGCGATGACTACAACTAGAAAGGACATTACACACGGGCATTCTCGCCCATGCGCCACAACATTCCAGCGCTGTTTACCCCTGTCAGAAAGTATTACTCACCTCAGCGATGGAAGACTGCTAACACTGCCTAACCGCAACCCACTCTCACACTCTCTAATTCTTCTTCCTTGTGCACTAGGGTACCTGCAGTCTGTGCTGATGGGCATTATGATCAGTTTATTCACGGTTGTTCTCATCAGCTTACTGCCCGCGGGCTCCAGACAGTAAACAAGCCGTCACATCTCATTTACACAACAGCGCCATTAATCGCCTCGCAAACCAACACCAAGCGCTGGGCCACGAGGCAAGAGAGAGAGGTTGAGAGGAGGAAGATGGATCTAGGGAGGTGGAGGTTAAAGCTGGGGTTATGGAGGCTCGAAGGGCATCAAGACAGGGGGCAATTCGGGGAGAGCAAGGACGGAGGGGGATGTACCCAAACAAACCGGGGAGGAAAGGGGGAGATAAGACATGTGCAGGGGAAGACTGTAGAAAAAAAGAAAAAAATGTAGACACGAGACTGATTCGAAAAAGCTGCAATGAGTCTGTTATATGTTACTTTATGAAATTTTAAATAATGTTTTTTAAAAAGTATTTGTATTTATATAGGCCATTTTGCAAGACCTAAACAACTGGTCGAGAAACACACTTTACAAGTTACAAAAAAACAGAAAAATCACAACCAATGAAGCGAAATGTCAAACGATCTGTAAGACTTAATAAATAATAATTGTAAAATTGAAATATATCAATAAAAATAAAAAACAAACAGGAAGTATCCAGTGTTGTTTACATATTCTAAAGTGGTCTACATTTCATATTGTATTATTATGTTTATTAAAATAAAACAAATACTTTTTTTTATACTACATTTACTAAAACTAATAATTTTGACTAAAATCAAATTAAATTAAAATATTAATAAAATAAAAATAATAATACACTAGTAAAAATAAAATAAAGACTTTCATTTGTTTTATTTCCTTATTTTATTAAAAAAAATCTAATTCCAATCAGTTTTTATAAATATTTTAGTAAGGATACATTTATTCTTTACATTAGATTTTTTGCTCACAATGCTAATCCTAGTATCTCATTACAGACCCTCACAATCTTCTTTTCCCCGATGCAGAATATGTTGATCATCACACGGGCAGCAGTACAAAATGCCTCCACTGTTCCACTAGAATAATTCCCTTCTCTTAATCCTGACAGGCCGGGGCAGGGGGTCACATTTCTCAGGTGTAACCGATAAGGAAAGCCAGGCAGGTTAGCATAAAAAGGGGGTGGGCGATGGAACTGGGTGAAACAGTCGTGCCGCCACCTTCAAAAAGCCTGGAAGATATTAGCCTGCATGTGGAGAGTGAAGGGTCACTATTGAGTGGGACGCGACGCTAAAGAGGCTTGTCATTTTAATAACAGGCCCGCTGAAAGGCTGCAGGCGCTCTTACCAGGTGGCTCAATGATGATGTCTTCCAGGCTACAGAGAAGCACACAGCCACCTTTTCATGGGCTAATTTATCCCAGAATGATCTAAAACCCCCATTGCTGCCAGTACTACCCCTGCCCCCCAAAGTTATCACCATTACCTCCCACAGGTATTTATCATATCTGTTTTTTCTATATATGGTGGTACGGGCTCTGTGTTTGGGATTGCTTGCCGGTGTGTGTGTGTTGAGCAGGGGTAATAAAAGCCAGCCACTGGGGGCTGCAGGGCTGAACGACTCTGAAGAAGCAGAGAATTCTGGGCTGTCACTTGCTTATTTTCACCCAGTTCAGATCTCGAGGCAGCACTGCGTCTTGGGAACGCTTTCCCTGACAGTGTTCGGACAGCATTCGGACAAATGAAAATCCGCCGCCGCACGAGCGCCCGGAGTCAGGCGGGTTCAAGTGGAAAATCTCCCACCACTCCCTCCACCATATCCTACTTCCATTAGCCCCCTACTTTCTGTAAACGTCCCTCACGCACGCACGCACACACACACACACACACACACACACACACACACACACACACACACACACACACACACACACACACGCACACAACACACACACATCTGTGCCTCTATCTAACGCCTCACTGCCCCAGAATAAAAATGACAACAAATTTCCAGTGGAACACAACAGATGAGATGACTGGGGTGCGGAAATATAAAAGCACATTATCGACCGCGTTCATTACACTTTTCACTCATGTTTCAGATCAAAAAATGGACTTTTACACTTCACTGCTCAAACCCAAACTCTGAAACGGCCACTGCGGCCCTGGGTGTTTCTTCACTCACCACGACAGACTCTCTCTCTCTCTCTCTCTCTCTCTCTCTCTCTCTCCCTCTCAATCTGTCAGGTCTCTTGCATTCTGGGTCACCCTCTCTAAACCTCTCTCTTCACAACAAGCTCTCAGAAAAGAAAAAAGTGCCAACTAAGCATTTCCACTTAATGGACAAAACAGAGAGTTTTCAAATATAAAAGTTCAAGAGCAAGGGCTCCGTCCAGTTGGGACAGCCTTTTTTTAAACCATTGATGTGAGGTGTTGATACGGTTTCAAAAACACTACACACCTTTCTCATAACCTGCTCTAAAGTGGACATTTGCATGATAACAAAGTGTATTGTGCAGTACGGTGATAAAGAACAAACAGGACGGGTGAATTTTTGTTGGCAACCCAAAGTGCTTTCGAAAGTTCATGCTGTAAAAATAACCCCAATGGGTGTGACCACACACACAAAGGTGGAGGTTTTGACCGGCGTCACCCGTCTCTTCATCGGATCATCTGAATGTGGTATTCCCTTCACCCACTGCTACCGTGGCAACGCAGCCTCTCTATCAACGCTCAAGAGAAGGAAACTAATTAGCATGTCTCTAATGAGTCTTTTCATTTTTTTATTAATTAAACAAGGTCCTCAATAATACATGAAAAGAGGACACTTTTTCTTTTCAATTACCAACAGAGATGGGACTGGATCCACGTGTGTGTGTAGATGTAAAATGGGTCCACACAGTCATGGTGATACATGCTGTGTCCTTTTCATCACCTTATATGTGCAGATACAGTTACATTAATAGAGTTATTAATATGTGTGCTTTTGATTATGCTGATAGTTCTAAATAAAATAAAATAAAATAAATGTATTTAGAAAAAAAAGGATGCATCTTCTAAAACAACCTTTCTTTAATTAACTTAAAAACACCTTGTCTAAATTGAAATCAACCATTTAAATCCGAAGATCACTTTACTGCAAAGATTGACCTTGGCCAGTTAAAAGATGTTTAAAGACTCTCTTCTAGCACAAACAAAGAATCTACATATTGGCAATCTTTGATTCAACAAGATCAAAACATTAAAAAGAGACTGAGATACAAATAGACGATTATAAAAAATAGATGATTTAAGCAACCTGTTGGTCAAGGTTTTGGTAGAGTAAGACAAAAAACTCTGTAATGTTAAACTTCTGCCTCCTTTAGCAACTATGAAAAAGAAAAATCTAATTATCAGGCGCCAAAAGATTTCATTATTTGTTAAGCTTCATTCACATCTTTAAAAAGGCGTTAACCCGACTGGCGGCCATTTTCTGTCAGCCTGTTGTTCCCTTTTCTGAACAGAAACGACTAGATTAAATGACTTTTCTGCCCGCTTCTCGCCAGCAATGGACAACTGCTTCCTGAAACCACATATTTTCAAAAAGGTGCTTTTCAAATCATAGTGAGATGAATTAAAAAGAACATGAAAGATCAGCTGAAGGCCTTTTCGTGTGGCGTAAGACATGTCACTATAAACATGTATTTCTTTTTCAGGCCGTGCAAAATAATCCTCAAATACATGTAGATTAACAAGGAGAGAGGCAGTAGAAACATACTGATATAGTCTGTGAGAGGAGGGGTGAGAGGTTGGAAGCCCTGGGGCTGTGGATGTGTCTCTGATCCTACAAAGGAGAATTTCTGGGCTATCAGTATTCAGGCTGGCCTTGTGCTACTCTGAGCTGGGATGGGATGACTGGATTTCCCCTCTCTCAAAGCCCATACGGCCAGCCAACTGAGACTCTGACCTGTGGATTGGCAGAGGGTCAGGAGTGAAGAAATGTCACTGGATCGAAGCCGAAAACATCAAATCACCATGGACGTATACTCGTGTGTGTATTACACATTGATAAGGTGTAGCAAGGGCATGTGTGGGAGATAACCAGCATCCCTTCTGATAATACGGCTCTCTATGATCATTTGATATTGTGGTTGAGCTTGTCTTGAGCAAGCTCAACAAATGAAACCGAAAACTTTTTAACCCTTTCAATAAATCCCAATCAATCGTCAAAAGATCTATCAACATCACACAAAGCAACTTCTAAAGATGTGCGATGTGCGCTTATGAACACAATCAAACATTAAAAAAAATGCTCTGCTAAATCCTTTCGCTTTCCTCTTCTTGACTTTTCTTTAGCTCGATAACCACGCGGAAGCAAACTTCAGCCCAGGGTTCAATCTAATTAGTGTGGTTTGTTAATTAAATGAGTGCGCCACTAACAAGGTAACCTGCTGTTCCTTGATAATGTTAATTACCCTGAAGGGAAAACCTCTCAACACGGTCATTTCAACTGTCAGCCAGCATTCCTGCTGGATTATTGATGATCTGAAAAACTCTAGCCGGCTTTCTCGTGTTCCTTCACTTACTCGCGTTCACCATTTTTCACCTCCGCGCTCTTATTGACGGCATCCGCCCCTCACTTCCTGGGTCTGATTAAGCACGGCCTCTATTCTCGCCCTGTATCTCCATGCCTTTCAGACTCAATACAGTGAGCAAATCTGTTTTAATTCTTATCGGACGCACGCGCCTGGCCCCAAGTTAACTTCCAGACCGTGTTTGTTGATGGGTCTGGCTAGTGGCTAATTTATATTTTATTTCATTTATATTCATATTTTATTGTAAACATTGACAGCCAATCAAAACCCATTTGGATTTCAAATGCTCACATATTTAAAATGAGCCACTGCAGCACGCAAGCCTAGAATAAACAGTGTAATATAGCTATCTTTAGGTTCTGTGTATGTGTGAGCTTACATGCATGTGTATACACGGGAAGGAAGCGTGTTTCATGACTGTGATATCAAAGGATTACTTTAGTTTAAGCACGTGTCACATTTGATGGGTGTGCTACTGTTGGAGAGTAGAGTAGGCCGTCATCGCCACTGCCCCAATTTAACATGGCAGGTATGAAGAGATTTCCTAGTGACAGTAAATAAAAAAATACCCTTCATGTGTATTATTTTAAAATGATGCAAAACTACATGGTGTTGCATGATACATAGTAAAAAGGAACAGAACTGAAGGTCATATCTAAAGTATTCCATCAGACACTTCATTATAGAAATATAGTTTTATTTAAACTCTATTTGCACTTTAGGTATATTATTCCTTCCACAAAATCACTAAATGTTAGCTGAGGTTTGTACTGCAGTAGTAACTGCTGTGGTCTGTTTATCTGACAGAGGCATCATGCTGGGGTTTATCACAATACTGATGGACCTGAGCTCTCTCTGCACTATTCTATTCACAAGATTCCTGCTCAAGACCTTGTGTGTGTGTGTGTGTGCGTGTGTGTGTGTGCGCGCGTGCGTAGACAGGTGCTACAGGAACGTGCACTCAAGCTAACCTCCTGCCCACTGAGAAATGAAGTTCGGTCCTAAAGCAGTGCCATTGTTCAGCTCTTCAGTACAAAGAGCCACATTGAAAACTCTACACTTCAACGTAATACAGAGAGGGGGATGGAAACAATGACATATATTACATACAGGCTTTGTTATATATAATTTCTCTCGTTTAAATTTACAGCAAAAGCACAACTTTGAGAAAGATCTGAGAAAGACCTTAAATAAAAAGAGCAAAAACTCAACTCTAATGTAAAATGATTCAGTTCAACTGAATATGACAAATATTTTATACATATATCTATAATACATACAGTAATGTAACAACACAATACTTATGATTGTGTTAAATTCTATATGTGTGACATTTGTACCTGTACAGGGCTTTGTTTGATCTCGTTGCTTGGGGAATTGAGTCCTGTGGCCTGCTGGAGGATAAACTGGCGCGCTGCCTGGAGGGCCTGTGAACACGAGAGAGGAGCAAAAGAAACACAACACAGTGGTGAGCACCTTTGCACTTTGCTTACATTTCCTCCAAATCACAGGAGAGATACATTTAACACTACACGGCGAGGCACCACCTGTTTGCCAAACCGAGTGTATGGGAACACTAGGGCCAGAGAGAAACTCTCTCCTCTGACCGAGAGAGGGATAACGCTACATCATTCTTTCTGTGTAACTCTACCGCACCCTATTTTTCTGTCTCTAACGCAGATCTTCTGTCCACAGTTGCCTGTTTTGAGATCCGTACCAGATTATAGGGCAACAGTCCGCTACCCTGTGTAGAAATGACAGCAGTATTCATCCAGACGCGGGAATTCCAACACATCTATGTGTCCGATGGCAAAACAAAGTTTTCAAAACAAAAACATCAGGCAACAGTAAATCAGTGGGCAAACAGGTTTATGAAGAGCGCTATCAGGATGCACATTTGCTTCCTGGCCCTGAGGAGAGAGAGGAAGGTTACACAGTAAATATTGATTTATGAAAAGATGGAGGGGGTGAAAGCGCTCTTTAAAAAAAAACTTGACACTCAACGTAAATTCTTACAGTCACTTTGATGCTCATATGCTGAAAAAATGCAAGTTTTACATCTTTTAAACCTGCCTGTCCTCTGTAATATTCTGGGGGACATTGTATTGCTCTTCCATAGTTTGTGAGACATTTTGGATCTCTGTTACATTTCATTCAAATATCATTACCAACATTCATATGTCTTTTTGCTCTTGTTATAATATCACAAACCAAACGTGTGTAATGTCTTACCTATGGGTCACCTCAAAGGCAAATTCATATAAAGTGCATTCGTTTCAGCCACAATGATTCACTGTCATTAAAACATTTAGCACTGATCTGATATCAGACAGTTAGAGCTAATAGCCATTATATCAATTGCACAAGTATTTATGAGCTAAATGTGGGGGAGGATGTATTTCAAAACCCAGTCCAGCACCCTCAAAATAAATGGTGCCAATCCATTTAAAAGAGATACACCTCTGTCTTTTTCATTGTACAGGGGTGGGTGGGGGTTCCAGAGAGAGAGGGGGCTGAAAAAGGCGAGAGGCCCCTATACAATCGGCACATGAGAGAGAGAAAGCATGCAGTGGTCGGTGTGATGAAAACCATCTGCATCAAGAGCACTTGCTACTTTTGCTGAGGTCGCGATTGAGTGGCGTGCGCACACACACGTTCACCAACACACGCACATGCTATGCAGAAGCCCCATCCATCTGTGCACATGACCTCAGCGGAGGGCTGGATAAGCTAAAGTGACCGACAGAACCTCTCATCTATGACTAGATCTGAGACTACACACTCCACTTTAAAGCATGTGGCGTAAATTACTTTTTGCACACACACACACACACACACTGCAAACCAGATGGTTGTCTGGAACAATAATCAAGAAATTTTGCCAAAACTGCTGCACTCATTACCACTATATTAAAATCTTGTTTAATTATCATAAATGTCACAATTATTTTAATATAATAAATGGTATTTAGTAAACGTGTTTAAACAGCCCTTATGAAATGGGCTTTCTTTAAATTAATAGAATTCGACATTAGAAATTACATGAATGGGTCACCCCTTCAACCCACAACCCAAATTTGTGTTAGATAGATCGATAGATAGATAAACACAATTTAAGCTGTTTGTCAAGTTTTTGCTTGACTTCTGAAACTTTTTATTGGGTTTTTCTCCTTTCTGGAGCTTGGCAGTATAAATCCCCATCCACTTTTGTTCTACAGAAGGTTGTTTTGACCAGTTCAGACATTCTGCCTAACATCTCCATTTGTGTTTCACAGAAGAAAGAAAATACTACGGGTTTGGACTGACATGAGGATAAGTAAATGATGACAACATTTTCATTTCGGGAGAATTATTCTTTTAAGGGATAAGGCACAACACCCATTGAAGAATGGGTGGTCACCACGGCTGGTCTCAATCACGACCGGCGACGAGGCCAGAGGTTGGCGGCACTAAACAGGCCCGAAATGAGAAGACGGTTATCCAGCGCCGTCTGGAGCGGCGAGGCAGCCTTCTCTCTGAGCAACAGGGGAGAGGCTCCATTTGGCTGGTGAAGCTATCGAGTCTGACTTGCCAATTTTATTGCTTTCACGAACAGCGGAGGTTAAAAAAAGATTTGGAATACAAACAGCAAAAAAAGGGCTTATAACTTCCATCCACACATCTAGCGGGGAGCGAAAACACGTCCAGATTTCAAACAAGAACATCATTTTCTTCTTTGGTTTCGCTGAGCTACTTTAATCTTCTATCTCTCTCTCTCTCTCTCTCTCTCTCTCTCTCTCTCTCTCTCTCTCTCTCTCTCTCTCTCTCTCTCATCCACCAAAAACCTTGTGACATTCACTGGTGAGTACTGCACCTTTAAAGAAAATATGAGAGAGGCCGCTGCTGGCCGGGCCCAACAACAGTTCCATTGTGCTGTTGAGTTAGACAGGTTTTATTGCAGCGCGGAGCGGGCGGTCGGACGAGCGAGAGGGAGAGAGTAAGAGAGAGAGGGGAAAGGGAGGTTGAAGAGGTCAGCGCCCAGCTTGGCGGCCCGAGCTGCACAGTGTGTGAGTTCTTCTGACTTGTCATCGACCCCCCCCCGTAAATCAACACTCCTGACATCGCCTTTAATAACAGAGCATTTTTTAATTCAGCAGGGTCATGGGGGGTGGGGGGTACAGGGTGGTCGGATGGGGGCTCGCCTTGCCCAGCACCCACCCTGTTTTCTCTTTCTTTTCCTTTTCTCTCGCCCCTCTCGGCCTCCCCTCTTTAACAGGCCTCGGGAAAAAATGGCTGACAACTGGGTTTCTTTTCTTTTTGCGGGAGAGAGAGCACGGGCAAGGGAGGGGCCCCTCGGGTGAGGGTCCATTATGGGAAAATAACAGGGAAGAATTCATTTTGGCGTACACACATAGTACGAGTCTCTCTCATCCACTCTTTCTCTCTCTAACGGGGTTGTGACAGTCGTGTCTGCGTGCTTAGACGTGCCTAGGTCCAATAATAATACGACAGATGAGCTCCTCTGGATGGACGTTCCAAAACAATGTGGTAAAACACACAAACAGGGGTGATTGCGCGCCCCTTTCCTGGATGTCCCAGCTTCTATTCATTATGCTCAGGTTGCTTAGGTAAACAAGACTAGGAGGTGATGAATCGGATCCCTAATCCGCCTGTGTTTGTGGGAGTTAGAATGAGGGAGAGAGCAGAACACGGGGTGCTCTCTCGCTCTCTCTCTCTCTCCTGTAAATCTAAACAGTAAAGTCGGCTTCTCCATGGACAGGTGGGCACCATATGCTGGAATGATCCATCATCGCTGACAGAGAACCATTGTTGACGCCCGCAACGTCCCCCCACAACCTCCCCCCGTAGAAAAACAGAGCCCCAGCCCGCGGTGGGCCGTGTGGGTGGGTGAAATGGCGGTGGAGTGGTGGGGAGGGGCGCGGGGTGGCATGAAGGGTCAGAGGGAATCATGTTACTGGAGTTGGCTGATCTTGAGCTGAAGACAAACTGAGACAGCCACTGTATGATGGAGGCAGCTCAAGAGATATGGACGGAGACCAGATTGGATGAAAGAAAGGCTGGGAGGTAGAAAAAAATGTGGCTTTATTTGAGGGTTAAAGTAAAGACAAAATCATTTTAGAGGAAGAATAGCGAGACCAGAATATCGCCATGATTTTCTTTCTTCTTCAGGACACAAAAGAAGATATTTTGAAGAATGTTGGTAACCGACCAACTGACATTGGTTTTGTATCCATACAATAGAAGTGAATAGGTACCACCATTGTTCGTTTAACAACTTTTAAATATCTTCTTTTGTGTTCTGCAGAAGAAAGAAAGATATACAGGTTAGAAATAACAAAAGTGTGAATAATTGATTTTTAGGTGAACTATCTCTTTAAAAATGTTTACTTTTACAAGAGAAACAATTGTTGGCATACAGTAATAAAATGTATTATAATAAAATGTTTGAGGTAATTTTGAAAACTTCTTATCACAAACACAAGTGTCTAAGCACAGTCTGAGAAACTCACAATCTGAGTTTCAGATTTTGAAACTTATGACGAGACGCAAGATAACTAAAGTATATTTCTCAGGAGAAAAGCCTGTTTAATCTCAGTGTCGTCTGTAAGATTTGAAAGAGATTGCATGTCTTTACTGAGGCCCTCACTTATAAAGAAAACCAGCAGACTTAAGCAAACGTTTCCATTTGTTTCCATTTACATTAAATCTCATTGCTGTATAGAAGAACGTGTGGCCCTGTTTACACTACAGAAATAAACTTTATAAAACAGACACTGCTGTTTGCTACAATCCACCTATCAAACCCTTGCCTCCATGTTGACCTCCAATCAGAGTTAGATATGATGAGCAGTTATTTATAGTTGGCCAGATAGGACCCTTTTAACAGAGGTCAACACAGTAACAGTGCTCGCCTCCCTCAGGGCAGCGGTGCTACGTTTTTAATTCATTCTTAAATAAACCCCTGTCAACATGCTCCACTTACACTCTGGCTTCTAGTGCCAAATGGCATATTTACCCCGATACGGAGCTGCTCTGAGGTATTATGTCACACATCATGACTTGACACAATAATGCTTTTGTCCCGTGTAACTTTTCACGACAAAGAAAAATATACAGAAATACGATGAGATATCCGAACAAAGAAGCCTAGGAACAAATTTCTATGATAAAAACATGTATGGCTTATAGACTCAGTTAAGGTGACTTTCTAGCATTCATAGTTGTTTTCTACTTAAGCAACAACTTTGTGTGGTTCTATCTAAATTTATTTTCTTTTCTTGAAAGAAAAACCTGAGATGCTGTCTAGGAGAAATCAGAGATCTCATTTTTTATTGTTCTTTCCTATGGGTTATTTGTGCACAAAAAGGAAAAAAATCACCATCATTTAAAAAATTTGAGGTCTGTGCTTTTTGGTGAAATCTAAGTCCAAATACGTGAGTTCGGTTTTCTACTAAAACGTATAAGTACTTGAAATGTGTAATTTCTTCACACTGTATACTAGGAAAGCAACAGGGTGTGCTCTTCATGAGTAATGTTACCTACCTCATGCTAGAACCGCATGCATGGATAGATGTGGTCAGACACTTTACAAACAGACCCACAGTCAAAAAAAGCTTATTTTATGGGTGTGAAGACAGAATTTATTTCCAATTTACAAAATAGCACTTCGTAAATAACTAGCAAAAGACTATTTGTTGCCACTCAACATCATCGGTGTTTAAAGCAGAACATGAAAAGTATAGAAAAAAACAACCTCCACCAAGAGAGCAAGAACTAAACTTAACCTTCTTTCAGCGGTACAAACCGGGAAGACTTGTTACACTTGGGTGCTTTTGTTCAGCATGCACCCTGCATGATAGCCACCTCCAAACCTGGAGCACAGAGAAAGACAAAGGCTCCTTTTTTCCCCTACTGGTGCCATTCAACCTTAAAGGAAAGTAAAGCTTTGCCAAAGCTGCTTCTTTTGAGTTTTAGGCTTTATCCTCTCGGAATTAGGAAGTTCGGTTTTCTCCTTGTAACGTGCCTGAAAATGAAGACTTGAGCTGTTTGCTTGCATTGGGTAACAGAGGAAAAGAGGGAGAAAAAAAAGAGGAGATGAAAGAAAGTTTCACAGATGTAACACAAGCCAGCATCCAAAACGTCACTTGTGTGAAGGATTTGGTTAAAATAATCGCACCTGCTTGTACAACCTTTGAGCGACTACAAGCACACAATATGCCCGCTCCTTTCTTTCCGCCTCTCATGACAGCGGCTTTATGACTCACGGGTGTGACAACTCGTGGGATTGCTTTGTATCTGAATGGCATATTTACGTGAAGCGCGAGCTTCGCTAGCGGTTGCTTGTAATGTATCAAATGCATCACTGTCAGCTGCCAGAGGAATCCAGTGCTTCAGACCGCGCAGGGCCGCAGACTCGTGGCAGGCCGGACTGTTTGTCCACACAATCCAAAGTGTTACGCATCATCACTTATGGAGCATCAGCCAGTCATCTCTGCAAGTTTCCAGAAAGGCTATCTGCGGCGAAAATCGTATAACAGCTCCGTTCATAAAGTTGAATTATCGTTTGCAGGAGAACCAGACTTTTAATGCTGGAACACAGCTGGTGACCAAATGAGCATCGTCTAGAGCGGCAGCAGTCAGACATATTGGGCCTGTTAGCAGCTGTCCACCCCGGGCTACATAGCGAAGTGTGGGCTGCAGGACGGGGGATCAGGTTTACAGGCCCGGGCCAAGGTTTCGTAGATCTTAACTTTGTCCCCATGACTCATTACAGTCATAGCCTGCAGAGCTGTCCAATTTCACGGTGGGTTACAAATAAACTGCACTTCTGACCATATTTCTCGGCTTTTTTTCCCTTCTCTGCGCTTTTGGCCGAAGCTGGATTTAATTTGCCACTTCCTGTTCCATCATGCGGTTCGCAGTCTCTCTCCGTCACTTGTCACATTTGTTTTTGTTCAAGTCCATTAGAATGCTGATCTCAAAAATCGAGGGGAATTGCTTAATGCCGAAATAATTCGAGCAACCTTAAAAACGCCCGCCGCTGTCTTCTTTTCCCATTTAATGTAATGTTTCCGCAATATAAAGGGTACGGCGAAACCTTAAAATTTAAACGGCTAGAGCAGACTCCCATTGGCCATTAAAATGGGGAAAGGGTGAGTTGGAGCCAAGGCAATAAAAAAATAAAACTAAGAGGAAAAAACTTCAAAATATGTTTGAAAACCCTGACCACTTTCAGGTCTTTTTTTATATCCTATTTTTCACAAAGAGGACCTGTTTGAAACTTGCTGCCTCTGCTGCTTTCCAGATGTGCAGCGTTCCACACCTCAGTCCCCAAAAATGTTAAAAAAGTAAATACGGGCTGCAACTTGATAGCAGCAACGCTTCGGATGTCTGAGATATTTTGTTTTGAAAACTGTGAAAAAGATTCCAAGGATTGCACGGCTGTTGAACTCATTAGGGGACGACAAATGGTGAAAGAGGCTCAGATGAGCTCACATGTACCTGGTGTCTCTCTCTCTCTCTCTCTCTCTCTCTCTCTCTATCTATCTCTCTCTCTCGTTCGCTCACAGCAGTAACTTATCCCCATGTTCCACTCTGAAAGAGCAAAAGAGGAAGTGTAATCCACTATGGCTAGGCTCTCTGGGCATCATTACCTCGTTGCTGGCACCGTGAGACGGCCTCGCTTTGTAGTGCCGAGGACCGCAGCATTAGCAGAGTTCAGGGCTGAGACAGAAAGAGAGAAAAGTGAGAGCTCGGAGAGTTCAGGATACGGGTCGTCTCTGAATCCTCCAGCCCCGGCAGCCGCGCAGCCGTCTAATTGATGGCAATTGCACGGCAGTTTTGCTGTGGTTTTCTTAACACCGCCCTTTTGGCAGCCAAACAAAGTACTACTTGATAGGGTTTCAACCTCTCTCTGCTGCACGCATTGCAAAAACTAATAAGCAAAAATGGAGTTACAAGGTCCTGTCATATCTGAGAGCTTTTCAAGATATTGGAGAGAGCGCTTTAGTGAGTCTGTAGGGATGTGCTGGAGCTGTGCTAAAGGTGTTAGGGTGTGATATGAATCAACTCTCCAGTGGCCTACCCCATTGGCTCTCACCGAAATGGGAGGGCATCCAAAACCATCCTCCGCCCTACAAACACACACACACACACACACACACACACACACACACACACACACACACACACACACACACACATGCTAAGCAGACTGACCCGATCTCCCTGATGAGGATAGCACTAACTGGCAGCAGGGACCCCGTCCAAACCGGACATATGGAACGCATTTCTTTGTTATTATTAAAATAGAAAAAAATAATAATAACGCACTCAGCACGTTGCCAAAAGTAAGCTTGCGAGAAAAAAGACATGCACAGTGTATTGTTTAAACAGAGGAACACCATGTGAATATTCAAAACCGCTCGCTTGGAAATTGCACCCTGTCTCGTGATCAGAGGAAAAAAATATAATAAAAAACATGTTTTGTGTTTTGAGTTTAGTTTTGATTTTACACCTGGTAGTGGATAAAGCTACGGCGATACAGATCTGGAGAGATAATGAAAGGGGGTATATGGTACACAGACCGAGAAGTTCATCGGTCCTCGCTGTGTGCGTTTAAATGGGAGCGAGGTGGTGTGTGTGTGCATGAGTTAGGGGGAATAAATCCTACTGAGCGGAAACAGAGTGTTATGAGGACACGTCTCACATCTCTGAGCACAAAGACCAAGAAAAAGAATGAAGAGAGAGAGAGAGAGAGAGAGAGAGAGAGAGAGAGAGAGAGAGAGAGAGAGAGAGAGAGAGAGAGAGAGAGAGAGAGAGAGAGAGAGAGAGAGAGAGAGAGAGAGAGAGAGAGAGAGAGAGAGAGAGAGAGAGAGAGGAATATTGCCATGTCCTGAGTAGAGATGTACAAAACTTCTAAGAAAATTCATTTTCAGAATCAACTAGTTTGGTAAATTTGCAGATATAACATTTCACTGTCTGACAGCTAAAGGATAGCATAGAGCACACTGTTAGAAACCAAATACTTAAAATATTAAACCAAATGAAAATAAATATATATATATAAAACTTGTTTTCAAGTTACTGGACCATCAAGATTCATCTGTAGTCTTTTCTCCCACACACACCCAACTCTGGCCAATCAAAATCTCCAAAGCAAACAATGCGTAAGCGGGCATTATAAAAGGCTAAAGATGCTCGACCACGAATGCTCCAAGCACAGACAAAGCAAACACAGTTTCTTTCATGTGAAAGCAAACCTTCAACAAAACCAAACCAGCTCCAGGTTTCACATGTTCTTCATCAATATTCAATTACATCAGTAGCATCAATCTATATCATCAATCATCCGTCGCTTGGCACAAAGCGGCCTTCATCTCGCCTCTATCTGCACCCTTGGCCATTAAGGAGAAGAAAAACAGAAACCAACATTCTGTCTTTTCTCTTCTCCGACGCCTCTCCCTGTTGACTTTAGTCTCTTTTTAAGATGGCAAACACAAAGAGCAAGCGGAGGCAAGCTAATTAGCAACACTTAAAAAGGGATCTGGCTTCATTGTTTGCGGTCCCTCGCCCTCACCAGTTACCAGGGCAACTAGTTTGAGAGTGGCGCTGTGCATATTTCTTTTGCTTTTTTCCTCACCTTTAACCCAAACTCAAATTCCCTCCCTAACCACCTCCATCCTTTTCCTCCACTTCAACTATTACCTAAATCTCTCCTCACTCCCTCCTGCTCTCTCTGAATCACTAAATTCATTCTCCTGCCCTCTTTTTTCCTTTCTTTCCTCTGCTCCCTCTCTCCCTAGTGGTTTGTCAATCAGCTCTGAGGGAGTCATACCTCCAAATGCCCACACATTAGTATCCAGCTGAGAATCTTTCATAATCGCCATGGTGACTAGAAGAAGGTCAATGCTTGATGTGCTTCAAGCATTGCCTATGAACTGGCCGGGCCATGGAAATTACAGGCGTGGAATAAAAGATGGCTTTGTGGCACCACTTTAGACAGTGGGATGGGAGTGTTTGTTGGTGCGAGTCTATTGTATGTGTGAATCTGCGGACTAAGGATGACAGGCTAAATGAGGGCTTGTTAGTCAAGAGACAATATATGATGATAAACACAACTTTAGCACGGAAGTGAATTAGAACTCAAATAAATTGAACCAGTATTATGTTTGAAAACTTATTACAAAATATAATGAATATTAAATTCATATTCAATATTATAACAATTTATATGATTAATATATATTCTAACATTTGTTATTTAATTATGCTTTATTAAAAACATATTTTTCAAAAAGTGTTTATCAAAACCTAATTTCAGGTCTCATTGTGACCATGTGATTTTGTGAGTATGTAAATGTGATTTGTGTTATGTGCTACTGTGGTCTGGCTGTGCGTTTGGAACTGATCTGAGCACAGCTGTGCTGGCACTCCTTCTGAGATGCTCCAGCAGACGCTCTAGACAGACACAAGACGAAGTGGCCGTGCATCTCCACAACTGCTCTTAATGTGACTTCAACTGCCCTTCTGAGTTAAACCGAGTTAACACAAAGAGAAAATACCGCACCGGCATCCCCCTACACACGCACGTACGCGTATGTAAATGCAGACTAACGGCGGTACTCTTTAGCCTTCTCAAAGGTTTCCCTGGAAAAGCCATAAATAACTTTTATTAGCCTCCCATAAATATGACATTCCCACATTCCAGAATTAGGACTTGATGTGTGAAAAAATCATTAAATGAAGAATATGAAATATCTCAGAGCACATGTGAAATACATTACACTTCGTACAGCTCTTATAGAAATGTGCACGTGCAACCAATCCTAGACAGGACATTACGTGACAATCTCATTATGTTACTTACAGCTTTTGCAGTATTTATGTGAGAAAAGAACTGAAGTTATCAATTTATCTTGGCTGGTTTTAGCTGAGAAGCTCATTTCGAGTATTCTCAATTCTGAGACTTTTAAAAAAGAACACAAATTCTTCCTTTCTTAATCTTGCAAGAAGCTCAAATCCACACCACCTTTTTCATTGTACTACAGGAAACCAGCACGCTGGAAATCTTTTTGTATTGCTGCCGCATCTATTGAGGCGACCTAAAGATGCTAGGCAACTCCCCTCCCCTAAAACTCCCTCTCACCTCTACACCTCGGTCACCACAAGCGTTTGATGACCTGGCTTGACCTTTCTTCTTCGTCGCCCTCCATACAATGGGACGAACGACAATTAAAAGTGCGGAATGCTTTTAAGCGATGACACCCTTCAATGGGCTGACAATGTTCCATTTACTGGATGTTATTAAGCTGGCTTCTCGCATGGCCCCTATCACCTTGCATCCTTGTCTAGAAAGACTTACGATCCCTGTATTTAAACCCACCGGTCTCTCCCCTCTCTGTTCATTTCGGCAATGCCGATCGGCCGTGATTGGTCAAATGAGCTTCATTTCACACGAGGATGTGATACGGCTATTACTGTTCGCTGAGTGCCGAACAGAAGGCCATTCCCCAACCGTAATGAGACCGGAGAGAGGCCAAACACCCCGACTGTCAAGCCGTCCAAACCGCACTTCTACCTCTTCTCACCGCGCTTAGCATTTCACACGTAAACCCAATTAAAGCGTCTAGACTACCTCACAGGTACCCGGCCGTCACCATCAGTGGAGCTCAATATCGAAGATCTACGATATATGTCTTTATCCACTCCTCCCATCTGTGCCATAGACAGTTTAATTAAAGCTACCATTACGACCAATTTGCAGAGTCCATTATGAGCGCCTAATGGGGAACAGTGGCGGAGAAAACAAAGAGCACGGAGACGGCTAATTCTGCATCGCAATAACATAAAAACGGGGGGTGGTTATGATACAGTGACCACAGACAAACCATCAGCATCCTTTACAATAAAGACTAAAGAACAAAACAGAGTATAGACATAATATGGACTGGTTGGTTTTGAGCGGTCAAAGATGCTTCAAAAGTGATACAAAACTGGCAGAGTATATGTATTAAAATAGGGGAATCCCTGCAACAGATGCAACAAGTCAAAATAAAACAGAAAGTGAATGGAAAAGAAGAACAGGAAGCGAGAGAGACGGAGAAAAGCATCTGCTATCTCCTGTCTGTGGTCCCACATCTGATCAAAAGGTTTACAGCGATGTGGTGACCATATGCACCACTGTAGCTCCAAACCATAACCAATATTCATCTGTCAGTGTTCGTTCCTTTCTTAAGGATCAGTTCATCACAGGAGCACAGCGAGACGTTAGACTGCCTTTCTGTCTCGCTCTCTGGTGTGTTTCACATCTTCAATATCTTCCTCCTCTCACCACCAATCTTTCTCAACGTTCCACTATTTAGGGAAGTAGTTGCGTGCCCTCTCACTCCTCCCAAGGAGTGGGCATCAGGGCCTTCATCATTTCAGACTTCATTTAGTATAAGTCTAAAAGAAAGTCAACACTACAATTTCTGAATAAAAAGAGATAAAAGGATGAACCTGAATCTCCAAAATGTTAAAGAAGGGTCAACATGGTGCTTCAGCAGAGCTGGTGTGGACCCAAAGGTGCAACCTGCTACGCACTTTCTATCTAAATGGAAGCAAAACTACTGGCCTACTGTATCCCTAAAGAGAGCGAGAGGAGATAAGACCTCCAATTAAAGAAAGAGAGAAGCAATAGAGAGGTCTGACAGGGCCACCTCCCCCTGCCCGGGCAGCACTACACCGTACACTGGCTGTCGAGCGGGACCATTTGATGTGAAGAACACTCAGGGGATTGAAAAACAAAAAACCCTCGCTTGGATTCCTGGCTTTGTGCAACAAGAGGATGAAATTCTATGAGGACTCCACTAGTGTGCACTCTTGTTTTTTTCTCTTTACCGCTCCTGTCTTCCTTTTTTTTCTACAAAGCAAAGGGTTTTGCTGGTATTGGGGTTGTGAAGCAGACAAGGAACATTCCTCAGGGGGGCCCAGGCGCCCTTTCTTGACACATCTCAGCGTTACACTTTCTTTCTCCCCTCCCTCGGTTGTTCCCTCTCTCCTAACACTTCAGCTCCGCTCTCCCCCTGCCCTCCATCTTTCTTGACCCTCTCTCTCTCTCTCTCTCTCTCTCTCTCTCTCTCTCTCTGACTCCTCTACCGATATCTGTCTGTACCCACCCCAGAGGACTATTTTACTGCTCAAGATTAAATTGAAATCTATGATATCTGATTGCAACTTATTTTTCTTCACTTTCCCCAAAATGCCCGCTTGCAACTTGCCTTCAAACCACCAACTCATCTCTGTGCTCTCCCGCGTTCACCAGTCGCCCTTCCGCTCTCTCTCTCCTTCCCGTTTGCATTCTCCATCACTCTGCTGGGCTTCTGTTTGTTTGGTAAAGACTGTTGAGTCTTTGACGTCTGTAGATGCCTGTGATTTCTCCCAGGCTCCCGAGGGGCCCAGGGAGAGAGCGCTTTGTGTTCTGACAACACGGGCCTGCAAAGAGGAGCTGGGACTGTTTTTCTGCTCCAGTGCTTTCTTGGCAGGGTGTTTAACCAGTATCGCTGAACAGTGCCGCTTCCAGGTGAAAGATTTGGGCTCGGAGGAAGACACCAGACAGAGGAAAAACAGCCAACGAGAGATAATAAATAGAATAAACAGTGAAACACGAGCGTGTTAGCGTGGAATCGAATAATGGGAGGCATTTCCGGAGGCTTACTGTTGTTATTTGTTAACAATGTCAGAGAAGTGAAACAAAGTGTGACATCTATCAAACTATGCATACTTAGTTAGTTCTGAAGATCTATATTTTCACAGATCTAATTGCATTACCAGCGAAGCTCTTTATAGTATGTAGGCTATGACAAACTATGAAAGTGAAGGTATTTACATGTATTGATTTAGTCTTTTAAACCCTCCCTGCATCTCTTCATTCATAGTCTGGCTCTATAAAACAGCTGTCTGAGGTAAAGTGTCACAAGACTTTGAAACTCAATAAATGACTTTTTAGGAGCTCTGCAATAATAACACTTTACTGCATGCTTTGCCATTTCAGAGCCTTCCTCATTAAAGCCATTTGTATTCAAGGCCAAATTCTCCATTCATTTATAATCAAATGAGATAACCTAAACTAATGCATTCATCATATCCTATGAACAATTGTTATCTAAAAGAGAAAGAAAGCGAGACAGCAGATTTCTATGGCATTGCCACCCATATCAAAGGGTGCACTGCACTACTTTTTGGCAAAAAGCTGGAGAAAATGAGAATATTTGGGATATCTCTCTGTGGACGAATAGGTCAAACCCGTGAGGGAATGTCATTCACTGGGGCTGCATAAAACAAAGTCGTGATTTTCATTCAGCCCAAATGAGGGTGAACAGTACGATACAGCCGACCAGAAAACTATTCTATTCATTTTGTTGTTGATGTCAATTCCAAAGAGGCTGAATAGTGAATAAAATCATTTGTGTAAATTTGCCATTTGAGATAGTGACAAAAGTTCAAGCAGATGCCCTAGAGACAATCTTATTTTGTGTCATAAGAGGGACACAGATAACACCAGAGCAAGTTTATTAAACTACTACTGGAAGAAGAGCAGATGTGTGCAGCGTCTTGCATGAGGCTCAAGGCCATGAAGAAATAAAATATGCTTGCGTATAAACACTGGCACATGCATGCACATGCACACATTCTAAAGAGGCACAAAGTCTTAGAGATTCATTTTACATCACAGTATCAGTTCAGTATTGGATATTTATTTATTAATATTTATAACAGTGGATGATTGTTTCCTCTCAGAAAATTACATTTACTTGGATGTATTATTCGATTATTAGCCAAATCACAAAAATAATTATTGGCTCACACATGTACACAAACAAATACACACGCATTTGCATTTATTTGCAAACAACCACATGATAAATCCTTCATGACGTTTGCTTACAGCATTACTGCTGCTTTCCATTTGCCATTTTTTGTCTGTAAAAGTTGAAAACTTTTGTTGTACTATGCAGCTTTTTTTCCAAGAAAATGTTTGCCAGAGGTTTTTCTGGTCTGACTCTATGATATAGACAATGGCAGTGAACAAATGATAAACAAAAACGCAACATACGACTGACAGACTGAACCAACGGCTTCTGTTTTGACATGCTAAGAGGCCACAAATTTGTGTAACAAGCACTCTATAATCTTGTCATTGAGAAGCATGCAGCGGGCTTATCTTAGCTAAGCAGAGAGATGCATTTAGTTCTTAAGCTTTCAATGAAAGAACAGAGAACTTCAAGAGCCGCTCTTAAACAATTACAGCTAAATGGGAGTTTACAAATATATAACGTTACGTATGTAACGTTACTCTCATATGGGTGATAGTTAAGATGTCCGCATTCTAGTAGACATATAAATCAGGAATATAGTAGCTGTCAAATGTTTGGACGTAGCTTTACTGTTACTTTTACAAGGAGCTACTGCATGCCACCAAAGAGCAAAGAATTATGGGTCAGTGTGGCCAAAAAGTGAAAAAGGAAAATAGAGACAGACAGGAAGTGAAGGAAAGAGAAAGTGTGTGGCATCGAGACCACGCCGGTAGTATGTTTGACATTGCAAATTGGTTTTGAGGTGAAGGAACTGGCAATTTCTTTTTCTTATTAAAGGCTTTGGCATGCGTGACCATGTACAGGTGCACCAACAACACACCCCAGAACTGGAAAGAAATGCCCAGTTGTGCGCATAGAGAGACGTTACGCACACGCATCACAGTGGATCGCATACATTCACATTTATAAAAATCACTACAATTTCAAGCACTTACTTTAAATGACAGTTGGTATTTTAATTTTCTCTTCCTGTTCTGTATCCTGCTCTTGCATCATTTCTTGTTGGTTCATTTTGTTTTGTTGCGGCTATTCAAGAGGAACTAGTGACTAGCACAGGCTGACAAAAAAATGTTCTTCCGTTATGTATAAATATTGAACCCAAACTAAATGACATTGCTTATTATACTATAATATAAAATGTAGTTTTTGTACCCAAGAAATGTTAAAAAGAATTTATCAGAGTATATCAGTGGCATATATACTTCATTTCAGATAAAAGTTTTATCCAAAAACAATCAGTTACATTAAGATCAATATCTGCTCAGAAATGTTTCCAGCCACTCCTTCCGTTTCATTGATAACAAGGCCAGGCGTCCTATTACCCTCTGCGTCTGCAATGCATTTAGAGAAGAGTGTGAACAGAAAAAGTGAGAGTTTCGGCCAAGAGAGTCCGGGAAGTGAGGAAATTCCAGCTGACAAACTGGATATGGAAGACACTGACGCATAGTCCAGAAAGCAAAAACAGCGCAGGCCTCTGCATGCTGACGTGTCACAGCAGAAAACATTATTGTGACTCAGGCCGGGCTGAGACTGCTGCAAAGATTAAACCTAAAAGTGTGAGTTAGTATCAAGAAATCAGTTTGAACTGTGTTAGTGGTGAATGGAGTTTGGGAATGGGTCACAGAGTTGTGTTTAGCTGTTAGCTTGCACTGTAAAGCACTCTCTGAGCCCTTGTATCTTCAAATTCAAAACCAAAATGTGATGTTGACTTTAAACTGCAGATCACTTCATATATCTGATTGTTTGTATGTTGCGCAAGGCACGCGGATTGCACAAGAAACAACTAACAGCTAAACACACTTCCTGAAAGCCTGAGTTTCTCACACTACATCTTTTTCAGACAACAACCAAAGCAAACACACACACACCTGCTGCTGTTGAAGGTGCAGTAAATCCACTGGGCTGATCTCCCCATTGGTGTCACCGTTGGACCCCCCCTCTCTTCCTCCGCCGTCTGATTGGCTGCTTAGACTGCTGACTCCATTTTGATTGGAGGGTGTAGTTCGAATGGTCTCTGTTGCTGATTCTACCATCATCACGTGGCACCTGCAGGCAAACACGAAAACATTAAAAGACTGAATGTGTCGTTTTGTACCCATCGGAAAGTGTTTATTCGCCGTGTTAATACAGTGACACATCTGTTAACCTTGAAAACAACGCTGTAAACAAGTAGTCAGCCATACATCTATTTAGATACACCTAAAGAACCACCTGAGCCACTGAATAGCCAATGGCAGCCAAGGGCACATGGATAAAGAAGGTCTGCCTCAAGAGATCAAAACAATGCTGTGAAAAGGTTCAGTATGGGGGTGGCATACTTTATCCTTACTAAAGGTTACAATATACAGAAGTACATGAGCTCTGTTTAAAGAACACTTGTCTTAGAAAGTTTCAATGCATTCCTATGAGTTTACAATGAAACGTTCAATAAAACACGGTTTGGTTAAAAAAACACCAACCTCATGCTTTATTATTGCAACAATATAGACCAAGCATCCACCAACAGAGAAAAAATGCTTTTAGTGTCATGAAGAGCTAAAAAAAACGCATTGAACAAGTGAATGATTCACCTATCAACATTTGTATTTGCAAGACAGATTCATTTTAAGATCAACAACATGGATGGTTTGCACTGTGGGAATGTTATTATCAGCCCATGCGGTATGAGCTGTCCATCCCTGTGCTAGTCGCTCGGCACAACAACAGCTGAAAACCATCAAGATATGGAGATTTACCCACTTTAGAACATTTATAACAATGGACACTAAACGCTGCATGCCAGATGTACATTAGGACACTTTCGGAAACTTGAAGGCACATCTATGGGTAGAGTTGTGAACCCAACAAGTTCACATTCGGAATCACTTAAACGCACCTGGTTGAGGAGTTATATATATTTTGTCCGAAAGCTGTCAACTGAGCCAGTCACGCGAAACTTGCATGACTGAAGATTATGCAGGCTTGTCCTGTATCACGGGGGACATTGCACAAAGCAATGATGTGGGTAGTTTTATAGCCTATGGACCAGAAGGACATTTTGAAACATGTGTGGCTTATTTTTATATCAACTCATCTATATCCATCTACTGTTAATATGACATGCAGGGAGAACATCTATCAGCTCTGAAATTCAACTTAATATTCATATTGGTTTCTTCATAATGAAACTTAAAGGGATAGTTCAACCAAAAAGGAAAATTCTGTCGTCATTTACTCACCCTCTTGTCATTATAAACCTGTATGACTTTCACAAAAGAAGATATTTTGAAGAATGTTGGTAACCGAACAGCAGTACCCATTGACTTCTATTGTGCAGACACAAAAGTGAATGGGTACCGCCATTGTTCTGTAACCAACCAAATATCTTCTTTTGTGTTCTTCAGAAGAAAGAAAGTCATACGAGTTTGAAATGACAAGAGGGTGAGTAAATGTACATTTTTGGGTGGACTATTACGTTAATAAAACATTTTTTCACCCCCATTACGCTGCACTGTACAGAATCCCACAGGAAATGCATTCATATGCAGGATAGGCAGGACTTGTTGCCTGCGCCATTGAAATTGCGCTGGAAAAAAACAGCATCAAGAGACGTGCAGCTGCTCAGCGAGTGCATCACTGCCATATTAACCAGCCTGGGGTGTAAGCAAGCATGAAGCCTTGTCATATCCCGTAATGGGTGTATATTGCCACTATAATGGAAGGTCGTAAATAAAGCAGCCCAATAAATCTGTGCAGGGAACCTTTGATTACGACTGCGAGACAGAAGTTTGCAGCGTCTTGTAATTGTTTTTGGCAGCATCATCTGAGCCGCCTGTGTCAAAGCTTGCAGCATCTTGTTTGGACCCTCAAGCCCCTCTAGGTGAACTTTGACCTCTGAGAACATAAGATGCATTTTTCTTTTAAGGGGAAATGGTGGGGGGGAGGGGGAGTCTTTCGCAGATTGCAGAGATAAAAACATGGATGTGAGGGAAAAAATGGCACGTTTGCCTTTTAATTGGGACGGAAGAGAAATGAGAACAAACTTGCCTTCGCTTCGGGGACAAAAGGAAAAAAAATCGTCTTTCAACAGATAAAACAAAAATCCCAGGACCAGCGTCTTCACGGCACAGTAACGCAATGCATTGGCTATGCACTGATGTTTCTTTCTTTGTATGTTCTAATATCAGCAGATTTTCTTTGGCACTTACAAAAAAGGGTGGAGGGGTGGTGATTCATTCTCTATCCTGTTTCTGCAAGTACCGAGGCTGCAACAAGGGATCATGGGAACTTCTGTGACTGCCTGTTAGGAGCTGTTTATATTGCTGATGCTGAGAGTTGCTAAGGTAAGATAGCAAAAGTCCAATTCTGATCCAAAAGTGCACACCAGGAGCAAAAATGCAAGCTATTTTGTGTTTAATTAAGTTTTAGGCATCGCAATTTCTAATATACTCAATTTGAGGAAGTGATGCAAAAACAAATAAGGTCAGAAAAAGCGAAGCATTTTTGATCATTTATGACAAAGTCTCTTTTTTCTCACGCGTCTACCCTAGAGGCAGCTAAGGTTCCTAGCTCATGGTGGGAGAATGTGGCTGGCACGGGAACAGAGGATTCAGAGCGCTGGGTAGAAAAGAGAGAGTCTGAGCCCAGTAGGTCAAAGGGTAGCGGTCTCTTGGGTAAATCTCATACAGGTGGGCACTCACTTCACACCTTCTCAAAAAATAGAGAAATGCAGATCTCTCAAAATGTCAAAGGTGAAAGGTAAAATATATTTTCAGACCTCTCTTTTTTTATTGTTTGGGGAATATAATTTACTGAGACAGCAACACTGTAAACCGTAGACAAAGCATCAGGTGTTCTTAGCTAAATGAACTTGGCTAAATCAACAACAAAGCAGATCCCCATAACACTATTACATCCAGACCCCTATCTCTAATCCATTAACCATAACTCTTCGCAACTAAAATCCGGTAAGACACAAAACAAAGTAAACATACGCCGGCACAAGTGCGAATCTGTAAATGCTCACATGATGACAGGCGACTCGAGCACAGATTTTCTCGTGTACTGTCAACCGAACTGGAAGTGAATTTACCTCTGAACCCGACTAACAGCTTTTATGGGCTTTTATGGCCCAGTTGGCGGGCTGAGAGCTTTGAAAAGGATTGAGACTGTCGGATCCAGCCGCCGATCCCAGATCAGCACATCTGCAGGCGTATCCTGTGGATTGGACTCATCGTTTCGGTCCGACTCCAAAACACAAGCCTTACTAATGCCCTCTGAATTCGGTACTTCCAGCCTGGATCACTTCACCGGAGTAAAGATGGTAGACAGCCAGCGCTGCGTTCAGATGGTCCTCACATTGCCGGCTAATGGAATCAGTCTTTATTATTTCAGATGAAAATGGGTGGATTTCAAATCCTTCACATAAAAACTTATTACTGGCTTCTAAAACACTGAGAGCTCTATAACGGATAATTGACTGTGATACCTGAAATTTCATTTTACGCATGTTTTGCTTTTTCTTCCTTGTTTAGGCCTCATTGAAAGAAAATATGGCAAACATTAACCCGGACTAAAGAATTTTCTTTGCATTGAAAAGGACTGAATGGAGCCATGTTTAAAATAATGCGTTGATTCAAGTCGTACCATAATTCTTTTGGCAATGTCGACAGACTGGTTTAAATTTGCAACTTTAAGCTCTCCGGCACACACCAGAGCTCTATTTTACTACAAAAAATAAAACATTACAAAAAGGTTATACAAGATGACAACTTTGACAATATTTATAAAAATGGAATAAACAGCTTAATTCTGCCTATTCTCTCCTTTGTGGCTCATTTAACACTTCATGTAACTGACTCATTCTTTCATTTACTCTTCTTCATTATCCTTTTCCTCTATATACTGTTCAAGGCACACATTTTACATTATTGAGCATGGATGTTGGCTTTTGTGTCTTTCCTTGCACCTGTGGAACAGTTCCACGTTACGCTCACGCTAGCACGCACAGACACCCTTCTCAGGGTTTTTTTTTTCTATCCAGCAGCTTACCAGATTAATAACTCTTTATCATGTTAAGCCTCATACAGGTCTATTTATATAAGTCCCACAAAGGCTGTTTCTAGAGCCTTGCATCAGCTCGCAGGAATGCTCTTATTAATAAAACAAAGGAGGAGCCAACATGATTAGTGGAGACAGCCGCAGTTGTGCCAGCACATCTCATATCTTCTCCCTCAGGCTAACCCGAAACAGTATCAGCATCGAAGAGAAGTAAACACATTTACAGGAGCACGCTTCTCTGTTTGTCAACAAATCAGAGTGAGCAATGTAAAGTCCATTTAAAGGAACAGTTCATCCACAAAAATAAATTCTTAATTTATTCATCCTCGAGTTGTATAAAACTCTTTGTTCTGATAAACACATAGAAAGATATTTGGAAGAATGCTTATAACCAAACAGTTCTTGACCATCATTGACTACCATAGTAGGAAAAATGACAATGGTAGTCAAAAAGTGCCGCAGAACTTTTTACTCTCCTAAATTCTTTAAAATATCTTCTTTTGTGTTTAACAGAACAAAGAAATGTATAAAGCATTTTTTCCTACTATGGTAGTCAGTGGTGGCCAAGAACTGTTTGGTTACAAGCATTCTTCCAAATATCTTTCTCTGTTTTCCTCAAAACAAAGATATATAGACAGATTTGGACCAACTTGAGAGTGAGTAAATTATGACAGAATTTAAATTTTGGGGTCAACTGTCCCTTTAAGCACAAATCATAAGTATAACTTATACTTCAAAATATTTATTTTGGTCAACAAATGGATGAAAATAAAAATAATATAATAATAAAAAATACTACTGAAAAGTATCAAAAATGTGCTACATTCCCAATTTTAATATGATGTATTTAACATTGTTATCGTATAATTAAATAGATATTTATATTTTGGTATTTTTTTGGTTTGTGTGTGTTTTTAAGGCAGTTTATTACGTTTTGGAACACATTGAATTAATTTCTTCACAATAGCTTTTGTGTCCCTCTAGATTAAAAAAAAACTTTTTTTGGAACAGCAGTAAAAAACCCACATTCATTGTTTATTTATCTGCCTCTTCAGGAAGAACAGTTCTCCGCACACAAACATTCAGGAACGCCGTCTACGGGAAGGATAGGGTGTATTTGTGTTAGCTCCAAAAGCTAACCCATGGGGCAGAGGGCAGATATGTGTGTGTCCTAGCAGTTAGAACTAGGGCTGTCAAACGATTAATCGCGATTAATCGCATCCAGAATAAAAGTTTGTGTTTACATAATATATGTCTGTGTACTGTGCATATTCATTTTGTATTTATAAAAACAAACCCATACATGTATATATTTAAGAAAAATATAAAAATTAATAAACATTTAAATATAATTTCAATTATTGGTAAATATAAATAAATACATCTAAATATAAATAGGCCTACATGTATGTGTTTGTGTTCATAAATACTAAATGAATATGCACGGTAAACAGACATCTATTATGTAAACAAAAACTTTTATTCTGAATGCAATTAATCGCGATTAATCTTTTGACAGCCCTAGTTAGAACACATAGCCTGCGGCTCTTCCTCCTTATTTATCTTCCCTAGGCGTTTGGATGGTGGGCAGGTATGACTACATCAACTAAAAGGCTCGGGGGAATTCTGTCGCTGCCTGCCATAAAGATAGATAGCAGGAAGACTGAAGAGAGGGCGTGAGAGTGAGACGCGCCGAGCAGGGCACCCGAAGCAAGTCGCCACAAGAAAGAATCCGAACGCACGAGTGCTACTAATATGAGAAAGTTTGAATTGCTGGGCGTCTCTTGGCAGTTTTAACCTTCTGCTTCCCTCTGTACCCGGCACGGCCCACTTCAAAGGGATCAACCAGCCGCCCCTCCCGGGGGGCACGGTGCGCTGGAATATCCTGACGGTAAAGAAGAGATCCTCGTTTGAAGACTGCTTAGCCAAGCACTTATGTGTTCTCTTTTTATGAGCGAAGCCATTCTCTATTCCTCCCCATAGCCGTTTCTCTCTGTGGAAGTGGCACACTGCTCCACTTGGCATTATGACAGAATCCCTCAGCGTTGCCACCCACTTACATATTCACTCAGGCTGGGACTTTAAATTTAACATGAAATGGAATTTGCAACCAAATTTACCGTATTATAAAAATTGGATACAAATATTCTCAAACCTATAACAATTCTGTATAGAAAAACAGTGCTTGTAAATATGAGCTGTATTAAAAGAGAAGGGACTCTTATGATCGAAAAGGTATACTGTGTGCAATGACCGCAGGTGTAAGAGAAATGCTTGTGTGTGTTTTACAGCATCATTCAAGTAAGTGATTTACTGTACAGAGAACAGAGAACTGCTGCTTTATTGAAGACTAGACTGCCGTTCTAACTAAATCCTTCCCTCCAACTGCAAAAGCTTAGGACCACCAATGTCCAAAAATAACAGATTCATTTCACCATGGCACAAAAGAGAGTTACAGTAGAAAGATTGGGCTAATGACATAACTTTGATCTTGTGATAATGACATCAGTTTTCTTGGGTTTCAGAGCTGGTGTCCCAATTACTGTACATACTCAGGTTTTTATTAGAGATTTGCAGAACTACATCTTTTTTAACTAGTCGGTGGGTTTTCTGAAAGGAAAGACTAATGAGCTTGAGAAATGTTTGAGAAAAGATGGACTTTTAAAACATTCATTCAGTGCGTGTGGCTGTAGTTATTGCTTTAAAGGGCATATAAAGAAAGACCTTCAGCAAGGGTTTTACCATAAAAACGAACAGCTAAAACACAGCGTTAAGCATTGGCACTAAATATAGCTAAACTAAAAACGAAACTACTACTCAACCTCACTAACCGGTTGGTTTTTGGATTACTTTTCCCATTCGTTCCAAATTTTTGCAAATGACAATTAAGGAATTGCTTTCCTACCAATTCTCATAAAAACCAGAAGGGTATAAAGGACAATTGAATTGTCAAGGACATAGAAGTAACAAGTAAAAAAGATTCTCAAGAGAAAAGAAAAGGAGGCCAAATAAAACAGGGAATTTGTCTTGAACTAAAGGAGACAATTATGGAAAACGTGTGAGTGGGGGGTGGAGATTTTGTGAATTTTATGAAATCTAATGTACCATATGGCAATCTGATGTATCCATGCTGTCAGGCGCACCTGATGCAGTCGAAGGCAAAGTCCTGTTTGCAGAGCCCATAAAGATTAGCTTCAATCAGGTGGGTTTCGTTGCAATAGGTAAACAGCGCTAGCATTCCCGACCGATGAAATCGCTCCTGTGTGTGTGTGACCGGGGCAAACATTTACTCCCCCTGACAGCACCACCCCTTGCTTTTTTCTCTTCGGCCCAAAGTAAGTGATTTTCCAGCTTGCCTTTCACATTTAAAAGACTGGAGATTTCTATACGAGGTCTCCTCTCCATCAGACGCACAGATCATTGCAAATATTTGAAGTAGGTGCGGGGCCTTCACAGCCTGTTTGTGAGCACACACTCACACAGAGCCATCCATCCTTACATTCACATGCATGACAGACAGACAGAGGACATATCAGTGTGTCTGGGATGCTGTATTATACGTGCATGTCTATTTAGCAATGGAGGTCGGTAGTGGGGCTTGTGGGTCATGTTAATAGCCGGTGGTTATTATCCGGTGATCATCAAGACGAATAAACCTATTTCTCATGTCCTGTAACAGTTTAATATGAGGGCAAGGGCAGTCTCGAGATGCCTCAGGCTCTAATGCCCAAATTGTATTTAACATGCTTGAACAGAGGTGGATATTTATGGCTTTCAGGAGCCAACAATCTAACAATCACCAAAATGCACATGAACCCTAATGCAAGAACCTCTTTATGAACATGACCTTCATAAGCTAGATGAAGTTTGAAGGATGAGTTACTGGGATTAAGTAGAGAGAGGCCCGAGTAACACAGAGTCTTATTAGAGGGTCATCTGATCTGGATTCAATTGAATAAATGGAAACAGGCAAATATGGGCCTAAACAAATGGTTAATAAAAAATGTCCATTCATGAAATCAAGCATGCCACACCACTGACAGCATGGAACAGACAGAAGGAGAAAGTGGAACAGCAATTCTATAAGCATAATACATAAATGACAAAATAGTTTGGGTAATGAAAAGTGATTTAAGGAAAGGAACTAAGTTACTGCAAAGTCAAAATTGAAATACTAAAACAGCTATTATCCAGCCATACCTCATCTGAAGATAAAGACAGAAAAGTATATGAGATCATATGCACTCACTGACAAAAAAGTACATTCGTAAAAGTACCACAGTAGAATACAAACCTAAATCGAATCTAAATCATATAATACATTTGTATACAATTATAATGTTTTTGCTTATATGTTTATAAATATATATATAACTTTTTACATGTTTATAATGTTTTTAATATACACATTTTATAATTTTTATACGCTTATTATATACATTTAAATCATTAGATTTTTCTAATTGTAAAGTGTAAAGACTGATTAATCTGGCCTGAAAAGGAGAAAGTCTGACTGACTTGAGTCTTTTAATGAGGCAGTGAGGCCATTTCTTAAGACATTCATAGTGGACATGATATAATTTCATACATCTGCTTTCATGACAGCCACTCTGGACTTCAGAGTTAATTAATTGATTGGATCAGAGTGGGTATAATCAAATAAAATTTAATAACTCTATAATAAAAACAACACTTTAGAAGGAAGCACGAGGAAAAATGATAGCATGTCCATTTTTCAAATTAATTGAATTTGAGCACTTCTGAACTCGGTCCAACCTATCTCTCAAGTACTAACTGCACACCATCTTCACATTTCAACCCGGACCGCACACACAACCTTTTTCCTTCCACGATTTCTGGGATAAAGCCACGGCTGTTTAGAACTAAGAGCTATCAGCTGCTAGTAATTTCCATATGATGTTCCGCAGTAGTTGCACGGCCTAATAAAGTTCTCAGCAAAAGTAAAACCTAAAATATTAATTTCTTCTTCAGCACTGCTGATTGCATTAAAAAACGTCTGCTTTATTATTTAGCACGGAAAGGAAAATCTTTGTTAAAGTGACTCGAATGCAAATTGATATCACTAGAACGAACAGTGGAAAAGCACTACTAATCTGAATCATAATAATATCAATAGAATAATTCATAATGCAATATAAATAAATTAAAGCGGTAATTCGTTTGAAAATGGATGCCTTCAATTAATGCCCTCCTCCTCCCTAAAAAGACGGCACATGCACCAGTTTCATAGACAAGAACATTAATTGCCTATCTGTAGTCATTGTTATGAGGTGTCAGAACTAGTGTAGAATCAGGCAAGAAACTAAACATGTAGAGTTCACTTTCATATTACATACATTTTTCACCACATTTATTCAATATTCATGAATTATGCTTGCTTTCGCTAACTCGTCTTTAGACGTGAAGTGTTTTCTCTGGTATGAAAACACCAGCGCGAGCTTCAATTCAATTTGAGCGAGGTGATTTTAAAATCAGTGTGCGACACGTCTTCTGTTCACCTTGTTCGCTTTCCGTTCCTCTCTGTGGAACAAGAGTAGCTGCCTTTGTGTCATTATCAGCCTTATTACACGTCATTAAATGGTGGAAGAACATTCCAGAAGATATACACACACACTACACACTACACACTCTCTCTCTCCTCACGTGTGTCACACTTTTGGGTGAGTAAGTGCGCGTGTGTGTGCGCGCAGAAGTGACAAAAAAAGAACAATATAATTGGAGAAATGTACGCAGTAATAATAGGTATTCAGAAAATGATAATTCATATTAAACAGGGTGCATAAAGTCAGCCTCATTTGCATGTTTTAGATTATATGCATTTCAAAAGTAATTTCCGCAGGGCATATGAATGACATTAATTCCCGAGTGGGTTCTGCTATAGACCTCAAACTATCAAACACTCAAACATTTAAAAGATGAAAAAAAGAGTAGTGCCACATTCGCGAGGGGAGATTTCAAGGTTAAAATATTTGAATGCATGTTTTAAAGTTCTGCCTAGGTTGTTTAAAGTTGTTCCTAACCTAGTTTAAAGTTGAAAAAGCTGAATTTGGAACACAACTATGATGAGACTCAAATCTAAGAACGAGCACATATACTTGTAAAAATAAAAATGATGGATGAATGTTTCCGTTCATTACGTTTTACGAAATATTCTGCGTAATTATGTCATTAACTTGAATAATGCACTGAAATTGATTACATTTCCCAACTACATTATATATGCCACACTACTTTACTAATACTAACAAACTACAAAATTACACTTTTAGTAAAAAATTACATACTCTTAGAACCTGAAACTGCAAAGTGTATTGGGTATTCAAAGTGCCAATATTATTACTGCCTTTCAGACAGAACATAGAAGACAGAAAGGGAGAAAAGGAGAGAAAGACAGAGAGAGAGAGAATAAAGAAATTGGAGCACGACTTGAATGGGAAACCCTCCAAATCGGCAACATAGGAGGAAAACAGGCTCTGGATATAATTTTTCTTTTATAAGACAAATTTGGCTGAGTGCCACAATGTAGTTTGTGATGCACAAGAGACGTCTACAGCATGAACCAGGCACTCAAGCGAGAGGGCCTCAACGTGCCCATCTGCGTTAGTTTTGGCCAACTCACAGAGATTATGTATATAAATCTGTAACAAGAAACCACATGGTGGGAAGGAAAGATAACGTCTGCCTCTCTTTGTGAAGTTTGTGTTGCGTCTGTCTAAATATTATGCTACTAAATGTTTCTTCCTGCATGATTATCTCATTATGAATTAATGGACTGCACACTGCGAGATCAAACCGATGTGTTTGCGCAATGCCTAGTTTGCGCTAACTGTTTATCTGCCTCGCTGTAAGAAAAGAAAACAACACAAATCAGAGGACGCTTCGGCGTCGTGAGTCAGCATGTTGTCACAAAAGCTTTGGTGGTGAGCGGGGAAACAGCAACTTTGTGAACAGTGTGCAGACGAAACATAAAAGGGGGGTCGAGCGAGTTTCATCTTCATTTACAAGGCTCACGTTTACAGGTGCTGACAGGTCGCACTTGCCAACCTGGATAAGATTTAAAGGAAAGAAAAATGGATTTTATGGCATTATCTCGTATCTTTCTCCCGGTTGTGTGCACATACTGTAGAACCAGGTTTTTTGTCCTTCTCCAGAGAAGGATATGTGGACAAGTTCAATTACGCGGAGAGCGTAAGTACTGAGGGAACAAGTAAGAAAAAGAGAGAGAGAAAGGCAGAGTTAAAGTGAGGAAGACAGAGAGAATATCTAGGGGCAGAAAAACGGGCTAATTAGGACCTGGAATGTATTTGTTTTTTTCCCAATCTTTCAATTCTTTCTCTTTTTCCCTAGGGAGTTTGTAAAGAGTTCTATTTCTCTTCAACAAGGAAGGCGGAGGGGGGAATGAAAAGAGGATTATGTTTCTTAAGACAAAAATCATGACACACACACACACACACACAAAAGACAGTAAAGAGAAAAAAGAAAATTAAAGGCATTCGCAAGGCACGTATTAAAAGCCAAGTCTGCTTCGCGTGGAACTGAACCGTGTCAATAACGCACCGCATTGCCATTACATTGCAGCACATTCTCAATTCTGTTAAAAGTGGAACTTTCCTGTGGAAAAATGTCCATCTTCGCTAATCAATCCTTTGGCAATAACACCCTAATGAAGTGCACACTAAAAAGACTCATTCCGATCTTCTTACTTCTGACACCAAGCGCACTTGAAAGGCCATCTTTAGAGGCGGCTCATAATGATACCAGTGGATAGACTGGACGTGTAAGAGGCATATATTCATTCCTTTGGCTTTAATTGGAGAGCTCGCATGACTGACTAAGAAAAGCCGCTAGCCCGGTTCAGAGCCCCCAAAGCCCGAGCCCCAAGGCAGCCAGGCAGAGCTAACGCCCCCAGTCAGGAGGAGGTGAACGCCAGCACAAAGCCAACATCAAACTAGACACCCGGGCTAAAAGGTACGAGCGGGGAGGGGGCCTTTGGGGGGCAGGCGGAGAGAGAAAAAGGAAAGTCGATGCTTTTAAAAGACAATTAAACCACATTGATTTCTCCTCATTGTTTCAATGAAAAACATTCCAGAGCATCTGGGCCTTGACTGGTTTATTCAAATACAACCTGTGAAATCTTTGAATAAGCATCACTTCCCTGAACAATGGCACCCACCTGTTGCTTACATTTCGATGCGACTTTAGTAAAATAGTATGTCATTACTTTCCTGTAAAATAAACAATACCGCACTTGCTTGATTCTCGGCTTTCTAGACCCGTCTGCCAAGCCTTAAATGATGTAGCATTCATAAGTTCAAAAACAACTAAAAAAACACAGCTTGGAAGTATCAAGCCAGTCTAGGACGGGAAAGGGGGGGGGTGTACGGGGGCAACGCCATCTGCTATCTTTCACCAGAGACTTCTGACTCCAACTGCTCATTCTCCACAGCTTTGTCTGCGTTTTTTAATACCTTCGAAAATAAAGGAAAGGAAAAAAGCTGCATATTTGTCATTTCCGATTGTTTACCTTTTTCACGGCAAATTGATTTTTACATCTCCTTTTCCTGGAAGCGTCTAGGTGCTGGCCTGCCAACCCCTGTCTCCCTGTTTTATGGACCTAGTCCTCTAGAGAAGTTTTAAAGCTTTCAGTTCAGAAGTCATTTAAATGATACAATACCGCTTTTGTCCCAGGCACCTCTGTTTCTTTCTTTAACTCTCTCTCCCGCTCTTGCTCTCTCTTCAATTACCCAAATATCCAGAATCCTTCAGTTCACCACTGCATGTTTTATTTTGATCATTTCTTCACTTTATCTTTAATATATAAAACAAAAGAACCTATGTGACACACATTTACAGGTGACTGTGTTATTGGGTTGTTTAAGAATCCATCGTGAATCACACGTGGCAGAACAGTGAGGTGGTTCCTACGGTATCTGCACACAAAGCAGGGAAACCAGGAGTGGTCTATACAAAATGTTAGAAGACCAAATCCTAGTTTTATTTTTACAAGAATGATCAGTCAACTCACATATTTACAAAGCACTGTTTGTCTTAAGTCTGAGCAATTTTATTTAATGTAAACCTATTCACTAAGCTAACATTTTACACATTCTCTGTGGCCAAAAAATGGCATTGAAATAGTCATGCCAGATGCGGCGTGTTAAACGCGAGCATCTAGAATCCATATGGAAACTCAAAACCTGCGACTCTTCAAGCTGTGAAGACCTTTTTTGTGTGTGTTTGTGTGTGTGGATAAATCCTCCAAAAAATGAGGGGGAATTCTATTCCTTAAGATCTTAAAAACCTGTTGAGCTAGAAACATCACTCAACCCCCTAGAACTTCAGCGAGATTAAAAGGCTAAATGGACCGGCATGACTAAATGCGTCTCAGCGCAGGGACGTGCTCAAAGGCTCTCTAGGAATTAAAATCCTCATCAATGCTCCAGCAGAGACAAATCCTTATTTATTTTCTATAATAGGAACGCCTATTTTCCCAAAACAGCAGGAGGTGATAAACTCCTCGCTTTGTTCCCTTTGCCGTGATCAAACGCATCCACTGCCTAGCATGCATCTGGTTCTCACATATTTTACCTTACGAACAGACAAACTGGCCGTACGTGAAAGTGAATTGAAATTAGGACTAAACCCGAGCGAAAATGAGCAGTCGCAGTTTTGGTCAAAGCAGTCAAACGTCTACTGTGGCTTTTAGTGGTCTAATTATTCCCAGAGGACAGCACAAGGTGGTCTTGCACCTCAGTTGCATAAATTTCTCTGGCTAGTATTATTCCACGAACATCAGGAGCTTTTGCGTTTCGGAACTGACTTTACTTCAACCTGTTGCCAAATACTTACACTGTTTTGGGCAAAGCTGCCTCTAATTAAAATAATCCTTTCATGCTTGTCGGATGAATTACAGTTGTATTTGTTATAAATCGGTAACATTACAAATAAGCACTGAGAGCGAGCAATTAAAATGCAGTTAAGTGATTACGTGGGTCTGTTTGCATGGAAACAGAGATTGAACCTGGTGCCTGTAATAATTAGGCTAAATAAAATTAAAATCATATTCGCAGCTCTCATAGGTACAGCTGGGACCGGTGTCACGGGGGTCCGCTCATCACCGGTGATTGGATCAAATTGTTGGGCGATTTACAGCACCATTCCCCCTCGGTGTCAACCAATTAACATTTTCTTAACACCCCGCACCTCTTTGAAGTTAGGTGTCTCCATTGTAATGGGAGGTTTCCAAGGTCAATTTCTTTTATGGAAGCTCTCCGTCACATTTTTATCTCCTCAGCAACGGCGTTTAATTGTATTTTCACGTTTTAAATGTACTGTAAAGCCGTTCTCTATTGGCAATACGGGCCGGGGCGAATGAAAAAGTCACAATGTGTCTATTCACTCATTATAGAGACGAAAAGTTACAAACATGCAGGATGAAAGTAAAGCAGCACGCAATAAGTGATAAGATATAAAATGGAAAGAAACCCGCGATGGCTTTGTCGCTCGCACACACCCCGAGCTCCGTCTCCCCGTATTTTGCTGTGGCGGTGGGTGAGTACATCTGGCAACATCTGGAGGCATTTTGAGTCTGTTTACATTTCCAAAACACTGAAAAATACTGCAGGTGCCAGAAGAGTAATAAGCAACCAGGTCACAAAAAAGGATTGTTTAAACTCGAACAACTTTCTCTCCTCCTACCGGAGCTTGCCCTCTCTCCACTCATTTTTCATCAATTGCACACCACTCGCCTTTCAACGAAAAATAAGGTGCCGTAACTGAGCTCCAGTAATAACAGGAAAAATAGGCGAGAGAGAGAGAGAGAGAGAGAGAGAGAGAGAGAGAGAGAGAGAGAGAGAGAGAGAGAGGCATGCTTAAGCATGCCTCTCTCTCCCTCTCTCCTTTCTCTCTCAATCAAACTACATTTTTGCTGAAAATGATGTTATAAAGTTATAAAATAAATACAATTACAAAATGAATAACATGATTGATAGAGACAAGATAATACCTCATTGGGTTTCTTATTTCTATTTAGTCATGCCTAAACTTTAAACTAGACTGACTTCAAACACTCTTCGAGCAGATCAAAAAAAGCTTATCACATTGCTTCACTAAAGAAAACTGCCAACACTTACTGATACACACAAGCAAAGCATATAAATATTCACCAGCGTCTCCACATGGTCTCTTTTTAAACCTCTAATACACACACACACACACCAGCTGCGCTTAAGTTTTTCCTTCCCTTAAATGTAGAAAACAACTAGGAAAAACACTTGGATTTTGTTCAGCTTAATGAAAACAGACATAAAATAGCCCAGAACGTTGACATCATTTCAACCGCTTCCCCAAGGCGGGCAGAGAAGGGTCTGCTCGAGAATTTGACACAAAGGCACATGCTGTGTAGGATGCAATTACAGTGATTGAGTGTAATTTACCCATGTAAGATGAAACCGGCCGGGCAGATGGAGGAGAAGCAGCAGATCGTATTCCAGCCAGTCTGCACATGGCTGGGATGTGAAGCGCAGCTTCTCACCTTTGAACTGACTAACATTTACTCTGATGACATACTTTGTGAACAGACATTCCACATTATTATGGGTCCACATATGAATCTAAATGCATGTATGTGTGTTACATATAGTTCTAAACCTGAAAAACACTGTCACATGCACACGCTCACAGTGATTTGATTTCATCCCTGTACCCTTTCTAACAAAAGTGCTGGAAGCTCAATTAAAAAAATTACTTTCAAAATGTTGCACCACAGAAAAAGCTTGTAATCCTTTGTGCTTACCGACTTCTTTCCCATGGGAGTAGGACGAAAGGAACAAAAGTTAAGGCAACCTTTGAGACTGTCTCATGGCATCTCGTGGCCCTTACTGAGACTGACTTTTCACGGATTAACATCTACAGCGATTGTTACCTTTTGAACAAAGTAGCTGAAAGGGAAATAAAGGGAATTACAGTCTGAGATGAGCAGTCACATGGTGGTGCAGCCAGGAGAGACAACCCTGGGAAAAGTCCAGAAATGGGGCAAATCAGAATGTAGAAAATGTGAGGAATTTTGTCAGGGTTAGAGACCATCATTGGGCTGGACGCTGATCCCAAATGGGACGTGAGAATCTCAGAGTTCAAAAAATTTGATGAAAAATTATACACCTACATAAACATTATTACTATTATTGTTACTAATAAAATAACCATAATAATGTATTATTATTATATGAACAACTACTGTAAAATCACTACATTACATCTACAATCTCTAAGCTGCAGTCTGACATTTGTTTTCTTAAGCATTATTTATTTTCATGCATCATGACAGCTGCTTTAATTCAAATTTCAAAATGTTTTAATTTTTAAAAACTAGATAAAACAAAAGATTATTTTACACAGCCTTTAATATGCATGTTCTGTATGTTTATTTATTATTAATCCTAATTAAGAACAACCCGTGTTCGATTTTTGTTAATTATTTAAGAACTAACTGAGATATTTATCATACTGTATCTTTGTATTTTATATCACAGAGTGTTGACATGAACACAAAGACACATCTTCAGTTTAGGATGAAGTTGAAGAAAAGAAACACTCCCCAAAGAAATAAAAATTCATCAATAATAGACAGTAAGTCATGAATATTAAAAAGCACAAGAATGTATGTAATGCCAGTGTTTGGCAAATCGGTTTCATGTTGCGGTGGAACCAAAATGGGAAGTTTTCTTTTAAGAGTCAGAGGGCTCACATACTCCTACCTGATCTACTCAAGAACTCAACAACTCCAGAAGAAAAATGTGAGAAATTGCTAAAAGAGGGCAGGCCACTCCATTTGAGGGTCAACTTACTGTTCACACAGCTCCAGCTCGCAAATCAGAGCGGTTTTTCCACTACTTAATCTTAATGGTCGTGACTCGCCGTGCGAGAGGAACTGAGTCCATGGCCGACTGGCAACTCTATAAACATTTAACAGCCATTCACAGCCATTCAGAGTCGTGTGTGTGTCTGGCCCTCGGCTGCCCTGTTACCTGCCTGCCAGTGCGCTACCTTTTAAGCTCAGTTCCTGCCAGGAGGGCGATGTTTCAGTGTGTGACTGTCAGTGTGTGTTTGTGGATGTGTGGGTCACTTCCATTTCCACCTCTTTAGCAGAGGACCTTTGTTCGTTCACTGGTGTGTGTGTGTGTGTGTGTGTTCCTTTAGTCAAAATATATACAACATTTATTTGCTAGATGCTTGGACTAAATAGCGGTTTAGCTATTGTTTGGAAGACCTTACATAACAGTAAACGGGTCACGAATGTTGGCTTTAAATTAAATTAATTTAAATGAAACAACTGAAGTCAGTTATCTTAATTTTACTAAAGTAACCGTGTGAAATAGTTCCCTTTAAACACTGACATCCATCAGCATTGTGGGAATCCTAATGAAAGCTTTTGCTCAACACACAGTCTCGCAGCTGAGCACATAGGAGCCAGTTTGTGCAGACCTGTTCACACACTCTCACCCATCCTGGAACAATATCCAATCTGCCAAAGAGTGTAAAACCAAACATTAATTCATGTAGAGTATATACACAACTGAATAGCATGAATCTGGATCCGAAAGGATGATCTGCCTTGCCATGCATCAAATATAATGTACCAAAAAATCCACTGCCATGGGGACACAAATAAAAAATGCAGTTTAACAGCCAATAAGGTAGTAATTTTCCTTAATTCACCCCTGTTGAAGTAAAAAAAATCCTTTTAGACCCTGGGTACATGGATGTCGACACCTTTTTTTCACCCGTTCCTTTAAAAAGTGACAAGCAGCATTTAGATGGAGTGAAAAGTCAATATCTTCAGGGGATCCAAATGGATTACAAAATGTCATTTTCTAACAGCAGACACCATGAGGGGTGTGTGAACACACACACAGCCAAACATAATACACACCCACTAAGATACACACCAGATTCTGTGCATCCGATCACACAAACACACTTTACATCAGAGAAAACCTGTTGAAAGACCATTAACAAGACCGTTATCATTGTCTGTTCCTATCTCGCAATCTCCCAGAGTTCCAGCAGGCGTATGTCCAGGAAACTCATCCACCCAATAAATCGAGAAGGTCCATAGCATGGAAGTGTGTGAGCCTGTCTACATATCAACCTTCACACGGTATCAAATTCTAATCCCCGTCTCACGTTTCTTCACTTCTACTGAGGTATAGCATCTTCTAGGAAAACTTTCATTTTTAAGCTTTGTCAACAAGTTCGAACACTTACAAAGAACCTGCGACCGCCGAACAGGAATGCCTGCAGCTGGCCACTGCACACGTCTACACTTCAAATGAAGGAAAGACACGGTTTGGGACGGTACATTTCACATCAAAAATGTCTCGAGGGAGTTCTGTGTGGCAGCTACACCGGCTTTATGCTTGGCGAGGTCTCCGCTGACCTTGTTCCACGAACAACCCGCCTTATAACCACTTATGCAGTGCTGCAGGATATTGGATCATGTCAGCTGTGATTCAGATAACCTACTGCAAGTGACGTTAAGCTTTAATCAGAAATTGTTTACATGCTGTTCAATACAAGCGCACGCTGCGGGATGCACAATATTTTCTGCTTTCAGAGAAATATTACACGTTTGCGTTTAACAGGCAGAAGTCAATTAAATATGCAGCTTTTCTTTAAAAGGAAAAGGCGACGCAGAATTTACATCATCTAAAGGAATTCCAATTAACACCCTCCCACACATCAATTAACTGACGAACAAACTGCAAATCCGAGATGCAGCGTTTCCATCTCCAGCATCTGCTATGTAATGAAACAGAATTGTTTGTTTGACAGCACATCAACAACTGAACCGGACCAAATAAGTGTAAATAAAACCACAGGCCACGATTACGGCCTCGCCTGCATCCTGGCAGGCTGAATTTACCCACAAATTCCACTTCTCGCTTTTTCTGACAGCATTCATTTTTTTGCTGTCATTCCGGAGCGGCAGAAAGAGATGTCGGACATTAGAGAAGAGAACCTGACAGCCGCGGTCGGAGCGGTACTGTGTGTGTGTGTTTGGAGACTCCTCAGAAGAAAGCTAATTAATAGATAGCGTGCTCAGGCCTCTGTCACAGTTTTCCTGTCAGGTCTTGCATAAGGACAAAGAAAAAAGAAAAAGGAAATCAGAAAGAAAGAATGTGTGTGTGCTGGTGTACATTAGAGGCTTTGAATTTGAAAAATTGTCTGAGGTTACAGAATCGCTGACACAACACCCACCTGACTCAATAAGACATTACAAATTGTAAATGAAATTTAGACAAACTAAATACAAGCAACAAAAAAGATTTGTTTGCTAAATGGAAAGATAGACATTTATAGGCAAGTCTGCTGTGTTGGGCTATGTGTGACCGTACAGTAATGTCAGCAATGTCTCTATTAAAACTGACGGTGTCATGGATTGCTCTCTTCTGCCTATTTACATCGTACACTTGCTCAAACTGCCTTAGGCTGAACTTTTAACCCCTGTGGGTCTGAGCCCAGGGTGTGAGTCTCCGTGTGTATTTGTGAATGTTACTGATGGAAATATCAAAATAAAGTACAATATTACTGTGCAAAACTCACTGCCACCCCAAGCCTTCAGGATATTCTGTTCCCAGGACTGTCCTTCAAAACAGGTTTATGTTTTGTTTCACACATTTTACCAGCTATCAGGTGAATATCGCTGCTGTCCTTCTAAAACCTTGTATCTCCATATTTGAATAAATAATGATAATAAATAATAATTATTATTATTATTAGTCACCCTTTATGTTTGTCACTGGGTTTTGCAAATACAAACATTACATTTTCTGAAAAACAGTGAATCTCAACATCCAAGGTTTTAGAAGGACAGCGACGATATTTAAAGTCCAATAGCTTAAAAATAATGTAAGACCACACATGGTTTATTAAAATTTCTAACCCTAAATATAGGCAATAGTAATGGTGACAATCATCATAGTTTTTACGAACGTCTTTATTTTTATTAAGAATTTTATTACGATTGTAATTTCTGTTACTGTTATGCACCAGTACACCAAGGCAAATTCCTTTTACATGTAAACCCACAGTACGTGTCAATAAAGATTCAATCAGATTATAATGTAACACGTTCTGGGACACTCTTCAAATTGTTCGATACAGCAGCCAAGACACCCAGACTCTTATTTGCATAGCTGTGTCTTCCCCGCTCTCTGTGTGTTCGTTGGACGCCATCTATAGTGGAAGTCATCGCTTTTGCATTTTTCTCCGTTTTAATAAAGTGCGATAGTCATCGAGAGACAGAGCACTGATTTTACAAGCCCTAATACTGAAACGCTTTATCAGGCCTGGATCCGACTCTTGTCAAGTGAAACTGTGATAAAGTCTGTTTCTAACTACACCAATCGATGAAAGTAATTTATTTACCTCGGGTAGGCAATTTCAGTTCCGTCTTAAGCAGCCTTGAGCTCGTAGGAGAGAAAGAGAAAGACAGAGAGAGAAAGTTTGGCTTGGCAGGGCTTTGTACAGCGGCGACCAAGATTAATATTCCTCTCATGAAACGTTCTCGGACATGTGAGGCGACTCTATAAACTGTGCTGGGGTTAATGCACGCTACTAAATCTATATGAAATCTCAGGCACGGTTTTTAAAAGGGAGTGTGGGTCTATCATTCGCACCTCACCTGCCACTTTTTTGGAACCTCCCAAAGGCAGATGCCACATCAAAACTTTAAGTGCAGACATTGGCTGCGTCATTCTGGCTTTATCACACATCACATACGACTCGATCAGAGAGTCTATTTCTGTTTAAAAGCAGACATGCTGGGCTGAGATGCTTGGGTATGCTCTTTAACTTGATAAAATCAAATAAAAGGCACATGAATTACACACAGTGATCAATCCAAATGTGGCCACTTATGAGTCATATTCAGATGCTGATGAATATTCATTTGCTTTGAACAAATTGGTGTGGATGTAAACCCATCACCAGTATAGAGCAAAGGTGAACTATTTGGTAAATGAGAGTATTATTCAAATGAGAAGGTGTGTGAGAAGGACAAAATGGTTTGCAAAATTGCTTGGACATTTTGTGTATGTTCAATAGTGAGTTAAAGGGAAAGTTCACACTAAAAATGTGAATTCTGTTATTATTTACTTTTTACAAAATTAAGATAAATGCTGACCACAGCTAGCCTATTATATAAATTAGCTCATTTAGGAGTAAAAGAAGGTGGCACAAGACTTTGTAATGTCCATTGAAGCAGTACCCAGGTGGGGTTCATCCCTATCAGTGCTCAGTGGCAAATTACCCAGCATACCCACTGCAGAGGGATCAAACCGGCTGTCCCAGACGCTGAGATCACACACAATGGAGGACGGAGAAGGGAGGGGGTCACCAAATACGCAGCTGCCTCACTCACCCCAAATAGCATTGTTATTGGAGTTAGAGCCGAAGAAAAAGAATTGGGGAGGTAAAAAACAATAGTGAAAAGAAAGGGTTATGTTTGTCAAATCCACAAAACCACAGCAGCTGTAGCTGCAGAACGCCTGAGCTGAGCTTTCACGCCGTGTTCTCCTGTCAATCAAACATAAACGTAAACAGGGTTTAATAACAGGTCCTAAAACGAGGCTGGATTTATTGTCCACCTTGTAACTATCTGGCCGGAGCTGAAGCGTTTGCACTAACCTCCACAGGAAAATTAAGATAAAGTGTCAAGAAGTCAAGTAGTCTTTTTCAGAAATAAAAGGCCTAAATGGGGTCCGACACAATGTTGGCTAAAGAAATGCGAACTTCATGTACAGTAAATGACATCCAGCGCTGAGGAGTAAAAAAAAAAAAAAAGAGACGAATTTCATGTTTGTGTAATTTCTTTGAACGGATAGCCGTGTTTAATAGAAATGCAGAAACGTATGTCTTGGTTAAAGATTTCTTCACGCATGAGAGAAAAAAGAAAATAAGCTTGAGTGATGTGATAAATTAATGCGTTCGCCTGGATTATATGGTTTTTCAGAAAGTGACCGCGCTCTGCAATTCATATGCTCCGTAATGCATGTTAACTTCTTTAACTTGCTGCGTTTCGAGAATTTAAAAGGCTTCTGATCGGCATTTAAGAATGAATAATATCGAAAAAGAGGGCATTCACGTTTCCCAAACTGACCGCTCACGAAAGCTGTGGTTTACGGTGTCAGCGCCACCCCGTCATTGTTTTCAGTATGTAGTCAACACACTGGATGGTATCTGAGAAATAGTTCTGGCCCTGCTGAGGAGAGTTTGTACTGCCTACAGCATTAATTAACTCCTCATGCCTGTCAGAAGTAATAGAGAGCGACGCGTTTAGACACATCAACAGGGCGGCCGGTCGTAAAGCGAGAAAAGACGATTGAAAAACAACCGGGCTCTACGTGGTCCACTGCTGAACCAGCAACCAATGAGTCAGACCCCTTGTTAAAACAAGGAAGGGCTCAAATTTCACCTCTACTTCAAAAGCATAATGCAAAAATCAAAACCTGGTCCTGTTCCAGGAACCATATAAAGGTTGAGTGGATCTGGAATATAGTTTGGCAATTAAACGCGTGCATTCGAGCGGGTGGGGTGACTCGTAATATTAAAATAATTTGTGCACATGCTCCCCCAGACACAGCAAACCCTCACAATTCTTTAATCCCACCCACTTTAAAAGCCGTCAATCAAAATTGCCCTCTTTTTCACCTACGGCTACACCCTTCCTGACTGGCAGGCCAGCTTCACAGCTCCACTGTATCCAAAAACAAATCCGCCTGAAACCTGAAGCCGTGTGCCACTGAGGACGCAGACGACATGCAGACTCTGAAACTTTTCGGCTGCTTTGCTCACAGTCAGCGCTCGTATGTAAACCGTGCTTGGCCCCGGTCATCCAGAGGGGCCGTTTTAACAGTACGCAGACTCGAGGCTTCACTTAAAACTTTGTGAATAGACTCAGAAGCCACACTGTTTACAATCACTTCTCAGCATTTTAATGGGACGCAGCTCGAATTGAAATAAATGAGCACTTCACATGACGATTTCAGGCCTTCCTACTGTTTATCTACTGCGGCCTTCCTTTTGACCTTAGTGCCACTCGCATCAGTCACACATTTACAAAAATCTACCCGGCACAAATGGTAGGGGGGTGTGCAAAGAGCGCTCAATGTGTGGTCACTTTAAGAAAGCTAACGCTCAACAAAAGCAAAGCTATAATTTATACTCGCCCGCCGGACAAAGCCTGGAAAAGCTGGTGGAATGTTTGCTAGCTGCCTGGATACTCCTGGACTCTTATTGACACAGCAGCTGGGAAAATAACACTGGCTTGTGTACCAAGCCCACGGCCAAATATCCTCAAACCATTTTATCAAAGAGTCTGTTTATACCTCAAAAGAGATGTAAGGAAAACAGAAGACCAGACATGAAGCTAAACACTGAGAGATTGAAAGAGAGGAAGCGAGCAAAAGATAAATGCGAAAAGGAGGGAGAGATTTGATTTGCTCGCTTCTTTTTTCAGTTCCGCCCTGTCAGTCATGATAAAGAAGCTACACAAGTCTTGAGATTTCCAAAAAAAGATTTTTTAAATTAACAAATTGGTTCAAAAGTTGTCTTTTTGAGATATGGTTTAATGTTTGACTATTGTACGAAGTTGGACCATTTTTTTAAATTCACGCAACGCTTGAGGCCTGAGATGACTGATGTAAAGTCGTGAAACCCAAGACATCCATCTGAACATACATATAAAGAACATATGCTTTAAATGCAAAAAATTATTATTTAGTCACCAATAAAAATATCAAAACAAAATTCATATATTAACTAGTTTGTTGCTAGTCAACTATTCAATCCTCATGACTGACATGTCAAATTGTACCTAGGTCAAAGCATGCCCTAATACCTCAATCGTGTCTTTCTCAAAATGATAAAAAGGTGCAAAAGTTTCAGTTTTCCACAAAAAAAAACATCTGCATAAAACGTTAAGGGGTTTGAAAAACTTCCCTGGTACAAATTTCGAACCAATCCGGCGAGGCACGCGGAGGCCCATAATGGCTCTGACATGTCTGTGTGCTATGACCTCATCATTTAGCCCTCAGACAGTATGCAGAGCCAGGGCAAAGAGCGGTGAAATTCCACCAGAAGGTTTAATTCATTTGCGAGGCCCGCGACGCAGCGCGTTCATTCATACCCGCGCATCACGGCGGCTTCCTAAAACGTTCAGACCTTCACAATTGGTACTTGAGAGCGGCCGCGGCACGGCCGATGACACGCGTCGCCGGCCTGCTAACGTGACAGGTAGCGGGGTTTGTAATTGGAGTCGATCAGTAAGCCAAATGCCACTCGTCTCCTAGTGCCAAATCCCCGCCCCCGCCGGCCTGCCTATCGTCACCGCTCGGATGCCTGGCACTCTCTGGCTCCTGTGGAAAAAAAGCCCTCCACTTCATTAAGAAAGTAAACACAAGTGCTGTCTGAAGTGTCTAATTAGTCCCCTAATTACTCCCTGCTCGTTACTAATGCAAATTAGATTACGCTGCTTAACTTCATCGTGTCCACAACGCCGCTGTTAATTGAGGCCTTTTGAAATTAAATTACTCGCTAATTAGCATATCAAAACCATTAATTCTGTGCCAGAGAGAAAGAGAAAAAAACAACAACAAACGCCAAGTTTTGCTAATGAGTTTTGCTAATTGAATATGTACGTTCAATATTGAGTTTTTGCCAGCCGGCCCCCGATCAAGAAGCTACTTAGCCACTTGTGCGAGCGAGTTCAAATGGAAAGAAATCGCGCCTGGAAAGCCGTGTGCCGTTTAAAGAACCACTCAAACGTTTTGTCAATATTTCCTTCTTGCGCGCAGCCAAGAAAACAAATGCTGCTCTGATGAGATTTCCTTATTAATAGACATAATAGCAAATGAAAGCTTTCACTCAAAAATATAGCATGCATAATAAATATGTATTTGTTGAATTTAGTTTGAATACTTTCCCATGTAAGTTTTGTCTATTTAGAAATCAATGAGAATTGACAGCGTAAAGGTATTGATTTTTTGTGAACGCCTGGCTCATGACAGCATAAATCTAAGAAAGCCACTTTAAGCTGACTTTAATATGCAGAAGAGAAACTGTGAAATCACAGCTGATCAACTACCTGTTAAAAACACACAGCAAGTCTTTAAGAACTTGAAAAAAGTGTAATCGTATGAGAGAAACTCATCAGTTACATTGAATTGGAAAACTTCCTGGGACTTTCTCAATAATTTTCACGTACCTTCACAGGCAAGCGTCCATTCAGAATGAATAGCCCTTAAGAAAAAAGTTTGTGCCATTAATTCACATAATCTACACAGGCGAAGAAAGGCTTAAGAAATCTCAAGAGTAATTTCTGCTTTAAATGTAAATGACTCCGATTACATTTAACACTTCCCTTCTCACCCAAGCCCCCCCCCCACACACACACACTTCCACCCAATATCCGTTCAATATGGATTCCTGAAAGACTCCATTCACAGCGTTCAGTGTTCTCAAACTCTTATTTTAATACCATCTCCAACTTCTCATTTGAACGCAGATCTAATGTAAGAGGAGTGAAAAAACCTGAGCACTGAAATTGAGAGGTAGTCGCACAAAAAATGAAATAAGCGTGATAATTAGATGTAAAGATATTATAATTTCTTTACAAGGATGCATTGAAAATGCTGCTCTACAGCATTTGGCCTAATTGCCAGAATTACCATATTAACCAGTTACCATTTGAGTAAGTTGATTAAAAAATTGATTATTCGTCTATTTCTTTTAAGAGTTTCTTAATCAAAATCTAACATCCTTGAAAAATTAATTTGAAGCCCCTCTTATCAGTTAATTAAATCTGGTTGGAAGTCATTTTTCTGTGAAGCGTGATTAGACAGCGCTCTGTTCTCTTCTGTTCAGGCCGTATGACGATAGAAAACTTTTCAATGTCTCATCAAACATTCAGAAATAAGAAGAATAGGATTTCTTTGAAGGGCCATCTCTTTTTCCCATTTTTTTTAAACCTATGCCTTTCTGATAAATTACGCTTTACCCAAAAGATCTCTCACTCTCATTAACAGATTCTCATTACCAGGCAGAATACAAGGAAAAAAGAGAAAGACGAGCGAGTGTGTGTGTGTGTGTGTGTGTGTGTGAGACAGAAAAAGAAAATACTATTGTAGGATGGATGACCGTATGGAATTATTTCCTCATATAATCCCACAATGTGCGAGAACCGATATGTGTGTGTATGTTCGAGGTGTCGCTGAAAAAGGCCCCGCTGTCTCGGCTCGAGTTGAACCTTTAGCTAAATTAAATAAAGATGACAAACCAAAGATACAAATGTGCTTTTCAGTATGAAAAAAACGCACATCTGAAAAGGCTAAAAATCCTTTTACAAACCTCACACGGCAAAAAGAAATCATACCGAAATACAAAAGCACTCAGCTGTAAAAAAACGGACAGGAAAAAAGCAGGTCTTTTTATGACCCTTTTAGGTTTCTAAGCAAGTTTAACAGTAAAGAATCCTGCATTCCACAGACAGAGGATCTAAAGGGGACAATAAGTCATACTTGACAAAGTAAAGCTTAACGCATATTTCATTACAATAAAATACACTGTAATATCAATATCTTTGGAGCGTCTCTGTGGACAAAGTTGTCAGGAAGATAAGACAGTGCATGTCAGAGTCGGGGGAAAGGAGGCTTCGGCGGAGAGGCGCGCCGCTCTGAAAGTCAGCCAAACACACACCGTGCTAAAACGATTTCGCCAGACAACCTTGGGACGATGTGCTTAGAACGACACATTAATATGCCGAGATAAAACAGGTGATGAGACACTAATTCTATTTTTTATTGGAATAGTCACATATATTTCCTTTCAAATCCCTCCTTCTCTTTTCCCCTCTTTGCATTACAGTCATACTTCTTCAGTAAAATGGGGTGGTCAACTAATCAGAGCATTTATCAAATTCCACACATTTCTGGATTTATTTTGGGGGGTTTCAATAACATGAAGTTCAAAGCGATGTCGAGTTTCAAGAGCTCCACTTACAAAATGTATCTTATGGCAAAACTGACCACACGCAAAACTGACAATGGAGGCTGCCCTTCCTTGTTGCTAAGGTCTGTTCATCCATATCCAGTCCCACAGGTGTGAATGAGGCCGGGGGCTTTGCTTCCTACAGGGAGTGGGTCAATTAGCCTGATTAGGTGTTTATTGAATGATTGGGGAATGATGATTAGTCCACTGAGGGGTTCGGCTTACCGCCAGTCAATCAAAGACCCGCTCTGGTTTCTAATGCAGCCACCACGTGAGCTTTTCTCACTCTTCTCTATCATACACAAGCTCTCCGCGTTCCTCTCTCCCACCTGCAGTTGCTTTTCAAAGCAACACTAACCTGAAAATTGGTTGCATACACAATTAACCTGGCGGACGGTAATGCGTAAGCGTGAAAGAGGACTAAAAAAGAAGTGATTTAAGTTTAGATTTCAAAGTAAAACTAAACTATGAACATTTATAGGGAGCATGAAGCAGTTTGTATTTGCTTTAAGGTTGTTGTTTTTTTAGTGTCGATGTGGAACAATCCATGACTGTGTTTTTGAAATTAACCATGGTGTGCAGAAAACGATCGCAGAGGGGACGGCGGAGGTCCACGCTCGCAGATGTCTACAGCACACAGGAGATGTTGCGAGATTTCTGGAAAGTTTTCTCTGAACTGCTATTACAAACCTTCATCATAAAGCCTCATAAAGGAACTGATGTTGAGGTCACTCAATTGACAAACTCTCCCCTTCCTTCCCATCATATCCTACTCACTTTTACCTCAACTCCAAAACAAGCAGTGCATTCTGAAATTACTGACACACATTCATTCGCTTGACTATTTTACAAATCAAAAAATATAAAAAGATTTGTGTGTGTTAACAGGCTTTTCTATAGGTGTGTGTATGCGCTGCTATTGTAAACGTGTTTTGCTGAGAGCTGAGTGCTTTAGAGCGAATCACAAAATTCTGTTAGTCCTTGAAGAAATATTTGTGTTTTATCCATTAGGAACAGATTGTAAATACTTCAAAAGAAATCTGTGGGTGATGCGAAATGAAGAAAAAAGATGCGAGATATGATAGAGGAGAATAAGCTTGCCTGAATGAGGACAGCGGTCATAATGCCCTGTTTTTTCTTATCAAAAGGTTTTTGGAAACATTTTGCTCCAATTGTTCTTCTACCTACAAGAACCAAATTCATTTTTATAAACCGAACAACAATTATGGCAACCAAATACTTAACAAATTATCACACGAATAAAAAGTCCTTTCACAACCCAGTCAAAACACCAGCTGAATTGTCTGAATGTAATCAATTGCAAACTCTTTAAACAAATTTAATCAGATTTTAATACAAGGCATAGGTTTACATCTGAGGCTTCGGGTCTTTCATCTGCTCAACATTTTATCGGATAAAATTCACTGCGATTGAAAAGAAATGATGTAAAGATTAGGTATGCTGGTTTCAAAATTAAACACACAATCACAACACCTTTCTGCCCGGAGTTATCTGCGAGTTTTATCATTCAGATTCCTTTAATAAAATCTGGTCACAGGTCATGTCAGGAAAGGTAATTCAAATTGAAAGTGAAAAATTACCATAGAATGCCATGCCAACCCAATATCACAGCAACTTCATTTCCACCCATATGTGGAGGGAGAGGAACATGAATTTGGCCATCTTTCCTCGGTTAATTAAAGCGTTCAGTCCCCTTTCATCACGAGTTCAAGGATGCCAGGAGACTAATTAATTTGAAAAGGTAAGATTGTGTCTCTGCACAAATGCCTTCCAACACACAGATTTAGGAAACGTGGAATTATGAAAAGAGAGAAAGAAAGTAATCCAGAGATAGCCCTGGTGTCATTTTAGTGATCAAGGAGACAGAGCTGCAAGACCTGTGGCAGAGTTTGTCTTTTTACTGTGTGTGGGTGCGAATGACAGTCTGGCAAAAGGCCTATCAAAAAAACAAATCAACAGAAAATGACATTTTGTAGTTAAAGTTCATCTTTTTTAATTACATCACTAATTCTGCACCGACGGTACAGATTCTGCTAGAGTACAACAGCATGTTAAAAATATGCTAAATAAGTATAGTAACACATACACACATTTGTTTTCTCTCGTTATAAAACTTTTTTGGGTTGGCAAATGCTAAAAACAGACCAATGAGATTGTATCTCGACACCCTAACATACAGTATTTGTTGCATATAACACTTTCATGAAAATATTATACAGTATGCAACACTGAAATGTCCCTTCCTGTTCTGCGATTAAAAATAATTCATATTAATTCATATTTTGGTGCATAAACATTTTGTTAATAACGGAAATAACCCCAAAACAATGCATGCAATAATTCTTCACTCTTCACAAATTAAATGAGTGCATGCAAAATTTTACAACACACGTACATTTTCTTTATTTCGTTTGAATTCTTTTCTTTTCACTCTCACTGACCACAGCAGCTTTATAATGCCAGTGCCACACACAGAAAAAAGACAGGGGACAAAATTAAAAAGTGTTTTTGTCAAAGATAACAAAGCGCAAAACTTATTCACTCCTGTGATAAAGTTCTGAACAGGAATGGTAATCCTAGGTTTAAAGGTTGGGTTATTTCCCAGGGAAGAGAGGATATGGATGTAGAATCCCATTACAGGTGTCACCTGACTGGCAGTGACCGCGAGGGCAGATTTCATACCGGTACAGAGCTCCATCATGCCCTCAGCGTACCGACAAGAAAAGCTTAACCGGTATGAAGTCTGACCGGCAGCCTAACCCATGCACCCTCCTTCCCTCTGTGATCCCTCTGTTAGGACTGAGGAAAATACTCTCCCTGACTTCTCCCTCTAGGGCTTCAATGAATGGAGAGTGAGGGGTTGTCTGTGTGTGTGTGTGTGTGTGTGTAGGGGGGTTATTACACAATTATTCAGATAACAGCTGGGGATAATATAGTGGCAGATGTCTCCTGGTCAACAATGCTCACAGACCACAGCCGGAGAGCAAAAGGCAACTCTAACCAACGGTTAGCAGTGTTCATCACTCACTATAAAAATGATTTTTTTTATTTCATTTGATTTTTTTATGAAAACTCTACTATATAGCCTACATAATTATGAGAAGTTACACATTTACACCGTTTTATTAACACATTTTGTGTTTAAAAAATAAATTTAAAAAAAGAATAAATAAAATAAATAAATCTTGCAAGTTTTCCAGTTGCGCGTTCTTGCATTATTTGGCATGTGAGGGTGACGCGCACGTGTGTTGCGCGGCGCGTCCCCCGCACCAATACCACACACTTACCACAAGAGCAGAAAAAGGAACGAAAAGTCCTTACACAACTTCAGTATTTTAATAACATTTTCTTAAAATATATGAATGCACCAACGAAGAATCTGCGCGAATAGTGCACAAAATTCGCATCAGTCAAACACAGAGGCGAATCTGATTTTGTTTTACACATGACTAAAAGATAATTCTGTCAGATGCATCGCGTTCGTCCGTTTCAAATGCAAATAACTTAAGTAGGCATCCCCTTGTTACCCATTACTAATACCATAAAAGAAACCAACACTTCTCCATTCCTCTGCTACTTTACGGATTAGCGAATGAAAATTAGATACATTTATATGGTTATTACTTATATGGTCACACAGTGGGGAGGGGGATTTATCCGAGCGTACAGTGCGGTGCCAGCAACTCCCTCAGGAATGAACCGCTCGCACCTTCAGCAGCTGGGGGTGGATTAGAGTTTAAACCCGGACTAAGGTTTACCGCGGACGGCAACACTGACAGGAATTCTTCCCGCCGTTTCTGCTAAACAAAGCGAAGAGAGGAATAAAACATCAGAGGTTTTCTTCTCTACGTTGTGGATAATGTTTTGGCAGAAGTTTTTGTAATCTCCATCACTGTTTAGAGAGCTTAGAAAGAGAGTGGCGGCGCGCGGGATTTGACCGAAGCGTCTAGAAGAGTCGCGAGGAACAAACTTTATTAAGACGCGTTCACACGAGCTGTCACTTCGACATCGCGTCTCGTCTTTCGTGACAGAGTTTTAAAGTGCCCAAAGTTTGTTCCCATCTTTCCCAAAGCGCTTTGCTTGACGCGTCTGCTCTCCGCCGTTCTCTGACGGACATGATGGCCTGTCAAGAGTTTCGCCGCGCGTTTAAAATATACAGCGAGTCGCGTTATAAAGACCTTAGTCTTTATAAGGGGGGATGGAGAGGGAAAGGGGTGATGGCTCGAGAGGGAGACGGAGGACTTGAGAGAAAATCCATAACACAAATACAGCTGTCAGCTGGAATGCAAAGTTAGCAGAAGCAGCTTCGGTTGCTGAAAGGAGCGAGTTTACGACTTCAGGTGACTTCCACGCTCAGATTAAGCTTTAGTTATCGACACTACAGTTATGGCATTCCCAACGATGCAGAGATGTTCTTCATCTGGCCAACAGGTAGGCTACCTCAAGTCAGAAAAACTCAGTGCTGTGGGGGGAGAATTTGGTGAGTTCACCAGAGGCCATTTTATCTTTGTCTAACTTTTTCTTTACCTCTGACTCTCTTTAGCAGGCATCAAAGCGTGACGGCCCATATAGGCCTGCACAAAGAAGTCCACTTTCCACAAGCGTCTGCGGCTCGGAGTAGCAATAATCTCTCCTGAGGTGCTCGGCTAATGGATATAGAGAAGTAACGATCAACGCCTCACGCTCAAGTACTGTCATTTCCGTCCAGTGAACACCCTGCTTTTCCCTCTACCACACTTTCCCAGCTCATCGGAAATGGGCCATTCCTCTCCCTAAGCAAACGTTAGGGTCATTTTTTAAGACAGTCATCACCTCATAACAGCCTGGCACTCTCTCGAAACACTGTGTGAAGCCTCCCAACACAGGAAATCTTGTGCATGAAACAAAGAAATTGCCAAAAGGGTACCAGTGAGGAAAGAAGTTGCACTTGAGATTTCAAAGGCGAATTCAAAATTGCATTTAAAAAAGCTAAATGATAAATACCATTTAGACAAAAATGTCCAGTCGGGCAGCATCCTAAAGCAGAGACGGCACACAGCTTCCGCACCGCCTGGTCTCTCTCAAAGTTGAAATGGTTAATGCCAGTCCTGTACAATCCTATAGCTCATATAATCAGATCAACACTGTCATCTGGAAAACATCCCTCCTTTCCAACCAACCTCTCTCTCTCTCTCTCTTTTTGATTTACAGATGGGCAAGATGCTGAACTCGGTTGAAATTGCTTTAGTATAGACGAGCTCAGCTTTTTTTCTCTTCAGGGCCTAGAGTTTAAGGAGAAAATGACACCACTTTCCGGCTAGTAATAAAAACAGCCCTCACGGTCTAAAAACGTGCGTAATTTATTATTCACACACAGAAGAAACGCTCAGCCTCGCTGTTACACCAAATAACATCTTCAATTAAAACCACATGTTTAATCGCCAGTCATTCTGCCTGGTGGTTGCCGCTGGTCAACACTGGAGTCGATGCGTGCTAGGATGCAAACGAGCGTAAAAATTACAGCCTGACCTTTCACTTCAGGTCAGCTAAAATACGAAAGAGGGAACGTAGCCATGACATATTTCACACAAACACTGAGTACCAGAGTGACAAATCGGATACACGAGGGCAAAAAGTGTGATTGACAAAAAAATTATAATCCTTTACAGATGAATGTGTGTTCCTCTTCAAAACGCTTTGGTTAAAAAAATGCACTCATGTAAAAGCTAACATTATTTTTGGAGCGGTAGAAGAGCTTAATGGTGAAAATGCCATGTGAGGGTTGGAGGGACAGTGCTTCACAAGAACCAGAGTGCTTCATGTTAAAAACACCCATAATATTAAAAACTTAAATTTACCTCCATATCACTTGACTGAGGCTCAACTCAATTTAACAAAAGCATGCACGCACACACACACACACACAGACTAAATGCTTTTTGCACAGCACACCGATATTTGCATTAACACAAAACAATTCGAGGGGCTATTCAACAATCTAGAAATGTTCCTAAAATATGCATGAAATAGCAACATGTCTGAATATTAACTTAAGTCGCAAACAGCAAAACAAGCATGCAAATAAACACACATATACATACCCAGACAAATACCCACAGTGGCCTGAATACCAGCCTGCCAGGCAACACACACATTTATCAATGTATTTTACTTGAAAACCTTAAAACGTGAGGTTTGTATTTGTGTAAGTATTACGAGAGGCATGAAATCACTTATCTTGAAACAAGTGCTTCATCAATGATAACCTGAATATCACTGTGTGTTTTAATCAGACTGCCTTTGGTGTCTGCCATTAGAAAGAGTGCTAAAACTATCGACTGAGGTGTAGCTGTCGCCGCTTATACAGCTGCTTGACGGCCATGCAAAAAACTGAATTATCCTCTTTACAGACGTTTTCATGCCCTCCCAAAAAGAAATGCCTTACTCTTTGTCATAAATGATCACTGTTAGAACACAATATCGTTCTCTCCATTCATCTAACATATAAGCAGCTCAAATTAAATTGTCCTCATCACTTTATGCTTATGTTCACCTGCATTTACAGATGTAACATTTCAATTACCAGGCACTGTGTTTATCACAAGAGACAATATTATCAGAGAACAGACACTACAGGAACAAACAAACCGAGTTATTTTTCAAGTCACAATGTGACAGTAAAAAGATAATCAACAATTGTTTATTTTAGCTCAAGAAAATAATTTAAAAAAATAAAATAACTATTATTTTATTAATGTCAATACACAGATGATGTTTACTCTGATTGAAAATAAAGAGTGCTTAAATGCAGTTAGAGATACTGAGCAGAATCAAATTGAAAGATGTAAGACAAGTGCAATTAATAATGTCATAAACACTTTATGAAAAACATGAAATCATGTAACAAAAATTAGCAAAAATGTATAGGATTCCTTCCTCAGTGTTGTAATAAATTTTGGTTTTCTGGTTTTAATGGCAAGTTTACATTGTGTTAAATGCCAGCAGTGAATTAAAACAATTCACCTATACTTTCTAAGAGAATGCATGTTGGACAGTGTGCATGCAAACTAAATTAAACCAATTGTGTCAAAGACACAATTTTCCATTAATCAATTCTTAATAACACAAGACTTATACACACTGTCATATGATGATGATGTATATTTTTTTCTTTAGGAGGTAAATGTGGCGGGTGCGCCATCCTTCACACGTCTATACTAGACTGAAGTGGAGATTTATTCGTTCAAACCAAGTATTGAGAGAGTGCGAATTAATAGTCTTCCCGGTTCGTCACAGCCCTAGTTCCTTTTGCAAAATCACTAAGCATGCATTGGACTGGGGTGCAAAATTATTGCTGCTGCTGTTAGTTGGTTTTGTTTTAGCCAGGCTGCTCCGAGTGTTTGAGAGTGAAACAAAGGGCGCTGATTTGGTCACTAAAGTTACAAAAGACTGTGGCACTTTAAATTAAAAATATGCTTCAAAAATAAGAAACGCGTTTGGTGTGGAGTTTGATCAAGTATGTATTTAAAATTAAAATCTCTAAATAAAGCCATACAATAAGTTTTGCACAACTAAAGTTAGTCTGTAGTGCTCGTGCACGTCGAGGCGAAAACTGATCAATAAATTTGATCTTCGTTGAAATCATTACGTTAAATACGGTGTTAAAAACAATGCTATATTTTTAATATATTTCTTTTGGACATTTCAAGTTACAACAACTTTTTCGTCCACGTTTAAAACCATTTTACATAATTTACTAACATGGATTTACCTTGTTAATTGCTGCTTAGGGATATACATTATGATGGCTATTACTTTTTAATGTATTGTATTATATTAATTCCATTGTCCGAGTAACACACCAATACAACTTGTTCAAAAGAGTAGACTAAAATTGTCATGAGTAAACTTCTCGTTTCTTTTTTCTTTTAACCGTTTGCTTATTTTGATGTTTGTTTTAAATTTACATGTCATTTAATATCGCGCAAAATTACCCTAAACATTAAGACATGGGTTATCTGGAGAAGAGAAGAACACTACATGAATATTTGTTTGGGGCCTTAAATGAAGAAAAATACTTGTGAATTAAAGCAACCTTGCATTACACAGCCTACATATTTCGATGTTGTTTATTAACGTCACTTGTTTACATAAATGACGGGTCATGCGGATAATCTGATTTCTAAATTTTTAAGGTGGGGGTTAATGGTATTTTCAAATGTAACCAAATACACTTACACGGCTTTATTGAAATGTATTTGATTACGGGGAATGAACAAATGTAATTGATCTGTCAAAAAGTATTTTCTCCGTTTTTTCGGAGTTAAAAGCAAGTTCGATTTTTCGGCGATTATTTGCATGTGAATCTTTTGAACTCCAAGCTGGTTGAATTGATGGATCTGACACAATGAGGCCGATGCATTCTGTGCGCATTTACGTAGGCTATTATAAGTGCCACATGTTCACTAAACTACTGTTCAGTATTTTATTTTTGTATGAAGTTAAGTTTTATCCCCACCTAAATATATTTGATAAGAAACGAGTAGTTCTGTCATCTCATGTGAAGACAACTTTTCCTTATCGCAGAGAAAAATAAAGCGTTCATCTTCGGATAGCCTATAACATGTAAAGTAAAATAAAAGTTTCAATATCTAACTCACTGACACACTGGGGTCTTTGCTTTTTAAAATCACCGTATTTTAGTAATTCCGTTGTTTGTGCGATTTATTTTTGCTTGCTTTCGAGAAGTGTGTATAATAACATTCACGAATCATATCTTTATCATCCTAAAGACAAGATCACACTGATTCATACGAAGAACAAAGACTAGAGAAAAGGGAAAAAGTGCATATCAACCTGTTAGGATATACCGAAGAACTCTACTTTCACTCTACGGGCTGGACCATGTGGATCTTTCGCTTCCAGCTTTGGTGAAATGTCCCAGCGATCCCAAAAACCTTGAGACGAGCAACGCAAAAGAAGAAAAAAATCCTCTTCTATGAGTGATATCTTCGGACCATTACTTTCAACGACAACTGTCTTTATTAGTCTTCCTTTCCCTTTTTTATTGGCTTCCTCTCTCAAACTGATCACTCAGTTGGGTGATAAGTGGAAACAATAATCGTGCACTAGCTCAAAGGCTGCATGGTCACAGCGCTCCTGAAAGTTCATGAAGAGAAAGCACGCCGCTTCTAATGTCTCCTCGTGGCTTCAGATCTTCTTCCTGCCTCCGTTATTCACAACGTGAGTTTTCCTAAAGTCCCAATAATGCTTCTTGCTGGAGTTTTTGGCATCTTGTCTGTTCCTCGCTCATTCGCAGAGAAATCAGTGTTGAATTACTCGGCTTGTGTCTTGTGTTGGCGATGTGTTAGGGGACAATTTAGTCTACCGTAATGCGTCTAAAACAGGTGCGCGTGCACATCCTCGGCGCAGCCGCTTGTTGTAGCGCAATAACAAACCCCGCGCGCTCCCAGACGCTGATCTCTTCACCTCCGCGCGCATCGCGGCTTTACTTTGGCCATTGTGGCAGCCGAAGAGCAACAGATGTTAGTCAAAGGACAGACACACCATGGGAACCGTTACCTACTCCACATCTATTCTTCGGCAAATAACAAGTCTGTTCTTGCTGTTTGTCAGCATGGCTTTCATCGTTATTTGATTTTTGTTTTCAGTCAAACTTAATGAAAATGTTTTTCTAAACGTATTCGTTAATAAAAGGATCATTATAATTGTAATTATTATTACGTTGTTTTATGTAATAATAGGCTATACATGTATATAAAGTTTATATTTTATTATTATTAGCCTATTATTATTATGTAGTACACTGTGGGGAAGCTAAGAAAAGATTCATGAACACCTTAACTTTTAGTGCCTAGTCAAGGTGATCCTTTACCAAAAATCTGTTGCCTTATCAAACATTTTGAAATATGATTTATTTTATGGTCAGTGGAAACTTTCTCTCAGCAAAAATCCTCTTTTACTTGAACCATCAGAAAAAGGCAATCATTCACATCTCCGCCGGACAATAAGATACGACCCCCATTAGTCAAGACATATTCATTAGAAAAATCAATATGCCAAGATGTAGCCATGCTGGCCTAAAATGAAGGGATCAGGCTCATAAAACAATGCTGACTGCAATACTGTATCCTGCCATATGGACTCAGCAGTGCCAAGAATACAGTCTGATTTCATCGTAACACAGTATTTATAGCTTAAGATCTACTTTAAAGTGTTTTGTCAACTTTTAATTCTATTTTAAGGCTATATTTACTATTGCAATAGTCTTAAATGTCCTAATGGACAAACAAAGTGGTTAAGGTGCTTTTTTAATTTGTTTGTGTGTTTTTAATGTCTTCCAGATTGACATGCTCAAACACACACAAACACACTTTTACGAAACTTGTTTTGCCCCCAAACACGGTCGAGCATGACAGAGACCGTAGTCCAAAACAGATGCCATGACCCTGTGGTACGGAGGACAGAAGGAGATTCGGTCCGTTCACCGTCACGGGGTTAAGATTAAACGCTCTCGTGGTTTTGCCATCACTGGCTAATGAGGCACCTATGAAAGGATTACAATAAGAACCCCAAAATTGGCCGATTATCTTCCTTAACTAGCCCAAATACAGTACAGTTCACCTCACACAGAGACACATACCTGCAAACAAGATTAGAGATTATTACAACCACAAATCCACCAGTGATCCATGACAAATAAAAACATATTAATATCTGTACATATGTGGTGCTTTTCAAACATCACAATCAATAATATTAATAGTACACTGTGAATGCATTTACATCTGCAACATATCTCAGCTTCTAAACATAGCGACCTGTTTGAAGTTTCCAAACTTTTTATAGGTTTTACTTCTGTTCAAACAGATTCAGTAAGACATTTTGATAAGTCTTGTTATGACAAGACATCATATGACCACAAGGAGGGTGAATAATCTCTAGACCTGAGATCTGAATGTTTGTTACCCCATCAGCCCTAAAGCTGACATCAAAGCTGCGGATCTAGTCCAAAAGCATCACATCTGCACATTTTTACACACATACACACGAATGCACATATTTAAAGACATCTCATAGACTTGCATTGTTTTCATATAAGGCTAATGAGATTGCATATCCCCTAACCCTCAAATAAAGCAGTTAGCACCAGATTTGAAGTACAACATGATTTGGATGATTTAGGTTAGTGATGACCACCGAAAATGTAAATACAATTCATAGTTTGAAATATTTAAATATTTGGCTCTAACAAGAACATGCAAACGTACACACAAGCACACGTTCAAAAGCATTGGTTTCATTTTTAAAATAAATAGAAGAGAAAAATCACCAGGTGATAAGAACAAAGGCATTTTGTGTACAGTGGACTTTTTCTTGTATTACTGTTTTCTTTCTCCTCTCCAGCTGGTTTTAGGAATACTGCCAGAGCCCAGGGACATGGAAAACAACCCTTCTATTTATTGTTTGTTGTTTGTTTACTCATTCATCTGTTTGTTATTTTCGGTTTCTCTGTCTCTCACTCCCGCCAGGCAACGAAAAACTGGTGCTGATGCTATCTGTGTATGTGTGTGTTTGTTTGTTTACTTGTTTGTTCAAGCATAACATCCTTAGGGATTGTAAACAAGACTACCTAACAAAGGGAAAAATGAAATCTTCACGGTCTCCGCTGGACCAAAGCATGGACACTGCCAGTTACGAACAAGAAGAGCTATGCAGCACCTCAGACACATTGCAGCCTGAGACAAAGGTGAAAATCTTAGTCACTGTAATCTAATAACGTTCTCTTTTATGAATGAAACTCCTCAGCACTTTCATCCAGCACTTTCGATTAACATTTAAGAGCAGGCGTTGTGGTTAATCAGGGGTAATAATTATCAAAGTCGACAGGTAATTAAATTAAACATAATTGGCTACACGAATTGGCTGTTCTACAACATTTTTCCCTCATAATTAAAGAGAAATATGTCAGCATTCAGGAAGAGAATGACTGAGGTAAAAACAAAAAATAATGTTTAGTCACATTAGAGAAGTCCGTTTTATACAAGGCATATTAAAAGGATCAAAGTTAGTTTTAAAAGTCTCAATATTCAGGTTTATGTCATAACCCGCACAGTAAGTAAATTTGGACAAAAGGTAAGGGCTCAGACAGTGAAATAGTCTAACTCACACACCAGGGCCAATAACAACAACTAAATATAAAGAAAACGGTTTAAAAACGTTTACATTTAGCGGCCTCCACACTGCAACTATAACGTTAAAGTTAAAGAATTCTGTCGTCATTTACTCGAAATCCCTCGAAATCTGTATACATTTCTTTGTTCTGATAAACACAGAGAAAGATATTTGGAAGAATGCTTTTAACTAAACAGTTCTAACCATAGTAGGGTATAGTCAAAAGTGCCCCAGAACTAACTTTTTACTGTCCTACATTCTTCAAAATATCTTCTTTTTATTCATACTATGGTAGTCAATGGAGAACTTTGGTTACAAGCATTCTTCCAAACATCTTTCTCTGTGGTCATCAGGAATTTATACAGATTTTGGAACAACTTGAGAGTGAGTGAATGATGACAGAATTTTCGTTTTTGGGTGAACTGTTCCTATATACAGAAAACTATTGTTGGGATCACAGTGATTTTCTCCCTCTGTAAAACTTGAGGTAATTAATTAGGGCTGTCAAATGATTAATCGCGATTAATCGCATCCAGAATATAAGTTTGTGTTTACATAATACATGTCTGTGCTCTGTGCATATTAATTTTGTATTTATAAAAACAAACCCATACATTTATATATTTAAGAAAAATATAAAATATCATGTTAATAAACATTTAAATATAATTTCAATTATTGGTAAATATAAATAAATACATCTAAATATTTTCTTAAATATATATAGGCCTACATGTATGTGTTAGTGTTCATAAATACAAAATGAATATGCACAGTAAACAGACATCTATTATGTAAACACAAACTTTTATTCTGAATGAAATTAATTTCGATTAATCTTTTGACAGCCCTAGAATTAACATAACTTTATCATCTATTGGCATGGATGTTAGTATAGATATTGTTATAGTTATCTTAATAGTTGTAAAAATGGTGTGAAAAAAAGAGTGCTCAACATATCACTTCACCTCACGTGCACGCACGCACGCACGCACGCACGCACGCACGCACGCACGCACACACACACACACACACACACACATAAAGACCAACTCACATGACACAGGTCATAGCCTGAGGATGCACTGTAGACCGGTGTGTGTGTGTTTGAGACTGCACATGCATTTACGTGAAACGGGATTTGTGTGGTAACAAGCTAAAATGCTCTTTTTAACAGCCACATGGGAGCAATACAGTAAAAAAAAATGAAACCCAGTAAAATAAAATTATTACTGTTAATGTTTACAAACAAACCCTAAGGTCAAAAACAGCAGACAAAATTTATATAAAAAAAGATTACTCTTGAGATTGCACAGAAAGACGGGGAAAAAGTCAAAAGAGCTATTTAGCGCAATATTTCCTTTGAACGACTATATTGAAACAGTTCCTCGGAATAAGAGATAAAATTATGACAGCTGCAAGCCACTGTTTATGCCACAAGACAGTGGCTGTGTACACAAATTACGCAGTTTGATTGGTGAGGAAGATCAGAGACACAACAGCACGTTTTCATTAAATCGTCATAAACGTGTTTACAGGCCCAGCTGGTTTTGGTTAGAGGGTGTTAAATAACACAGCGCGGTATTGTTTACTCCTCCGCCACCGTGTTCTGTCTCTCTTTCCCTCTCAAGTCTTTTCCCTCTCACTCGTCTTTTTGTCAACACTGCATCCATCCTCACATAAACCACATGGCCGAGCTGTCTTCAGGGAGCGGTAACCGATCCTAACAGCCCGTGTCATGCGAGGAACTCCGTCCTGAATAAGGCTGTCCAAAAACGAAGAAAAACCACACAGATCAGTTGGAAAAAAGGAAAAAAACATCCAGGATGAGGCCGACGTTTAACGGGCTGTTTTAAGGTGCCGCCTTTTCCAAAGAGAGAATAGGGTTCGGATCTAGCCTGGGGCCACTTATGAGGAGCTGACCGACAGGCCTGCTCGCGCAGCTGTAGCCCAGCCACAGAGGCTCGGCGAACGGGCTGAAGTGTCACCTGCCTCCCCCGGAGGATAGTGAGGGTGGTGGGAGGGGACGAGGAGTTTGCGAAGTTTTCATTCACGGAGCGGGCTCAGAGGTGGGGCCGGTGGCGGAACATGAGGAGAGCGGCCTATTGTGCGAAAGGAGGAGGCAAAAGATCTCTTGTTGAGGCACACACACACACACACACACACACACACACCCTCCTCTCTTCCTCGGGTGCGATCTTGTATCAAAGCAAACAAATGACACACTGTCTTCTTTTTTTGTAACCTCCCTCCCCCTTTCTTTTTTGATCTCGCATTCACTAAAATGACACTCCATATCTCAATCGACTGACATTATCAATCTGCAGTATGCCCAAATCTTCCGGCCAAACTTGCAGTTCCCAGAGGAAATCCACCGGCATTGTCCTTTGTTTGCTAAGAGATCCCACAGGAATCAGCCGTGACTTTTTCCTTGCAAGGGGAGAGCTGTCATACAGGCAGCCTGGCATGCAGGATGCTGGGTTAGGATAGGAACACTGTCAGCCCGCTCAAACTCGCGCCTCCGCCAGCGGGCCGTGGCATTTTCACTCTCAATGCTGGATTCTGCTTCAATATAAAATATATCAGAGGTCTGACGTCCTGCCGGTGTGAAAGAGACATCTGGATCTGATATGAGAGACCACAAGGGGAGCATTTATTGTTGGTTTGTACCTAAAGATAGTGTTGACATATTCTTTATTTTATCATTTTTCACAGGAGGAAAAGAAATCAGTTTCCATCTTCAACTGCACAATAGTAAATCGGTTAAATTTAGAGGAAAACCTTTGAATTTATTAGTATGGATTAGTATAGTATAGTCTTATTAGAAGAATTACATTTATTTTTGTATATTTTAACTATTGCATCTGTTTTACATTTGCTGTGGTTATATATACTGTGACTAAACAGTGTTGTTTTTTCACAATGCAAAAACTAAAGCTAAAGATTCTGGCCCTTTAACTGATAACCACAAAACATCCTGACTTTACTATTGACGGTTTCAAAGCAACAACATAAACAAATGTTACTGCACATGAGCGCTTTTGTTGCCCAAACTTAACTTCCGGTACACATCTGCAATAGAGTCCCTGCAGATTATTTCTGATAACAAGCAAAAGAAATAAGAAGTAAATGACATTAGCTAGCAAGTTAAAAGTATGTCTAGTCTTATTTTGGGTTACCAGTAGAAGAACTGTTACTTGACTAAACTTATATTTTGACAAAGTTATACACAACTCATTCAACAAATTGTTTATATATTCAAATAATATAAAATAAAATTCAACAAATTGTTTATTTAATACAATTATTATATTCATATAAATTAATAGTTATATTATTAGCCACTAGCCAGACTGATCAACAAACACAGATCAGAAGGTAACTTCAGGCCAAGTGCACGCGTCCGATGAAACCGTCTGGGAATATTTTCAGAGTGTGACTGGTGATCATTTTTATTTCTGTAATTCAAAAATGAATCCTGGTTTAAAATTTAATCTCTTTTTCTCTCCCTCCACACAGAATTCATGACCTCTGCAATTCAGCTCGTCCTTGAGACCCATAATGAATATTCAGCAGATTAGACGAAATACATGAAAGTTAACATTAGCCATATATTTAAAAATCCCATATTCAGATAATCCCCATATTTGTCAAAATCAAACACAAGAGAATGTGAGAGGACAAATTACATAATGAAAGGATGGGGGGACGTCTTGCGGGCAGGGAATTAGATAAAGTAAGCCACATTTTTTTAAATGTTAAGGAGGGGAAATGTCCTTGAAGACAGTTATTGAAAAGTGGACATCTTGCCGTGATCTCTGATAGAGATGTGTGGCGTGGTGGAAATTACTGAGTGTCATCTTTACATTGAGATGTATCATGAGCGCGTAAAGTCCCCTATTTGAATTTTTGATGAAATATTATTTTTAGATTTGAGTTTGATGTAGTGTCAAGCAAGAAGACAACCCCACCCTCTCTCTCTCTCTCTCTCTCTCTCTCTCTCTCTCTCTCTCTCTCTCTCTCTCTCTCACACACACACACACACACACACGTTTAAATATGAGTGAAATAAGTAAAAGCATGTCAATCTGTGTGTGTGATGTTACATTGTCTGGCTTTTCTTACCACTTACGCCAGTACTAACAACCCTCCAAAAATGCGGAAACGTGCATTATGTTCTCCCCACCACTGCTTTCATTTCTTCCTGCTTCTCCCTCTCTATCTCTCTCCCCCTTTTTCTCCTTTACGACAGGATCATTACCGTGCGCTCTAGGATGAAAGCTCGGGATCTGGCCGACCCGCTCCCTCTGACTGACGCATATTCATTTAAAAATGAGCCACTTATTACCCGTCCAAACTTTTTACAGCCCCACAGCGCACAGTAGAAGACAGCTTTATTCCCACTGAGGCCGAGTGTGGGCCAGAAAGCCCTGCAGACTTTGATGGTTATATATGTGCACAGGCCGTCGCCTTGGCAGCCGCTCTCAGAAAGCCCGCCATGATTTGTAATGTTACCTTTACAGCTTTAAACTCCATCAAGAAACTCCGAGACCTTTTTTATTGGGCTAATCCAGGGTTCCAGCGTATCATTTACAAATACATTTATATAGACAACTCCGCACATGCTTTTATCCTGGATAGTGCATCAAGGTAAGACTGGTAATAATGTTCTTTCAGTACTGAAAAAATTTAAGATGAAACGATTACGGTCAATTTTAGTTTCAAATGTGGCAACTGCATAATCGCACAAATTTGGACAATCTGGTTACACACCACAACCCTGTGGCATCTACTGGAGCTGCAAAACTTTAAGTAATAACATACGACAAGCATCTGAGCCATGACATCAGGGATGAGAAATCTCCAAGTTTTCAGACTAACAGGAATGTAGGGGCACTTTCATTAGAAATAGTAGATTTAGAAAATTATTGGGAAAAAATATTTGAACAAATAAAATTTTAGCTTAAAACTTTTCAATGCCATAATTGATTTTTTAAGTTTCTTCACATTCCATGTGACAAGAATGAGAATGAAAGATGAAAATTCAAGAAAAAATATACAGAGGGGTCCAAAAGTGTATGGCCACTAAAATGTGTCTTTTTAGCCTTTTCTTATTTTTTACAACAATTGGTAACACTTTACAACAAGGTGCCATTTGATATCAAGTATTTGATGCATTAGCTAACATGAACTAACAATGAACAATACGTCTACAGCATTTATTCATATTAGTTCATGTTAACTTCAGCATTTACTAAAACATTTTTCAAATCAAACATTGTTTGTTAACATTAGTGTTAACTGTATTGACATTAACTAACATTAACAAGGATTAGTTAACTACACAAAACTTAAATTGTTCATTGTTAGCTAATATTAGCTGCGGCATTTACTACTGTTGACAAATAGCAACTTACTGTAAAGTGTTAGCAAACAATTTTATCTTTACCATATAGTTTTATGAGTCAAAAGTTGAACTGAATAGGAACTTTTTTATTATTTTATTAATATTTGCTGTCTCCATTTTGCTTTAATGACATTATGCACTTAAGCTGGCATGAACTTGCATAAACACGAAGAGATTTGGGCAAAACCTGATGATTCATGTTATCACAACACGATTTAAAAATGTTCCCAAGAGAATCTTATGTACAAATGTGCTTATTTTATAACTTGAAACAGTAAAGCATAAATATTTCGTATTTATTTTCTAAATTTTTTTTCTTTATATTATTCTTATGGCCTGTTTATTTCCATATATAGTGTCATTTACATTTTGAATTCCAGATTCAGATTGTGGTTTCATACACATTTGTACTGCCACTGTACACCAACGCATTATTAAATTTTGAAGAAGAACAAATATCTAACTCAAAAGAAATGTATCAATCTTGTGCTATTTGCGGTCTACCTCAATATTTTTTTCTATTTAGGAGCTTTCATAGCATGAGTTCAGGCAATTATTGAATATCACCTTGTCACTTTTACTCACACTTGCTGGCAACTCCACAATGCAAAAAAATCCACTCTCTCACATTCATAAATCCTATAAGCAGCCGTGGGCATGCAGAACCAACAACAGGCACCTCCACTTAAATATTTGCTGTCTCTCCAGTGAAGCCACTGCTCCAGACACACACACACACACACACACACACACACACACACACACACACGCATGCTTTCATCCCAACACACACACACACACACACACACACACACACACACACACACACACACACACACACACACACACACACACACACGTGTGATACCACTCTACAATCTCTAAGTCCACTTCAGAGTCTCCTTCAGAGGCTAGATTTGAAGGAGCTCACAAGGGAGTCTCTGGTGAGAGAGAGGGGGAAATGAGGACATGCTGAAAAAGAAAGTCCTCTGGGTGTGTATGCATGCGTGTCTTTGTGTACGTGATGATATAAAGTCCTGTGATTGGCTCGAACGTCCGGCAAGCTGGCAGATTGATGTAAAGCCCTTCTAGGTGCCGTACATCTGTGCTGACAAATGTGGGCCAATCAGGCTGATGTAAACCTATTTGATTTGATTGAAACGCCGATTGATTGAGATGAGGACATGTAATGCCATCAGCCGCGTGTTACAGGGGAAAGAAAACAGGCGCAAAGGAGAGGGATTTGATTGATTAGATGATAGATTGATTAAGTGATGTAGATTCTAAGTTAAAAGAGCCATCGCGCTGGCCCTTTATATGTGTTAACCCTGATCTCACACTAACCGGTCTGTGCGCTGCTCAGCGGGGTCCATTACCTCTAGTGTGAATAATTCATGCTGTGGACACCGAGGCATTGTGGGTAAACACATGTACTCATGTTTAGTCGGATGGAGAGGTCTACAGGAGGCAGAGCTATTACCACACTTTCAAGACTGTACAGAAGCATGTATGAACTCAAGAGATGATTTAAAGGGATTCTGTGATGATTTACTCACCCTCTTGTCATTTCAAACTTGACTTTCTTTCTTCTGCAGAACAAAAAAAGAAGATATCTTGAAGAATGGTGGTAACCAAACAATGGCAGTGCCACTGATTCACTTCTATTGTACGGACACAAAACCAATGCAAGTCAATGGGTACCATTATTGTTTGGTTACCAACCTTCTTCAAAATATCAACTTTTGTGTCCTGCAGAAGAAAGAAAAGTCATACAGGTTTGAAATGACAAGAGGGTGAGGAAATGATGACAGAATGTTTGTGTGAACTATCCCTTTAAGGTATAGTCCTTATAATATATATATATATATTTGCCAAAAAAGTTTCTTATTTAAGTGTTTGTCTAATGGTACTTTTGTTTGTTTAGTTATTATTTTTAATAAACTGAGCAAAATTTAAAACTGAACTTGATGCTAGTAGTTTGTCAAAGTAGTTTTGACATTTTTATGTTTTTAGAAATAAGTATGCATGCTTGTCATAGCATTTTGACTTTAAAAATTCTGACGTAAAAATCCACTTGGCTCAAAGATTTGAGGGGATATGTGCACAAAACTTATATATTACTTCAAGCGATCTGACCTGGTTTTCCTTCATTGCATGACTCGTATTGAAAATGAAATTCCGGGCATGGGAATTTTCACCCACACTGCATATAAACTCTAAGAAAGAAAAAATAAAAGAAAGCTTATTATGTGTTATTATTTTATAGTGTGCAGATTCTCTGGCGTCTGGAGACCGATCTGTAGCATATGTTTTGTGTGAGAATGCTGGACACTTTTTTTTAAAGAGGAAGCATATCCAGAAATGAAAATCTTGTGTGCGTGTGTGTATCTATATATTACATTACAAGCAAAAATGATCAAATTTATATGTGTGTTTTCATGTAATGAAAGTGAATGGTAACCACTGCTGTCATATGCATCACTATTATGGCTCAAATTCAGATTTTTTCGTCCTTTGGTGCTGGAACACTCCAGTCCCCATTCAGTTTCATTATAAAAAAGGGAACAGATCAGACATTCATTAAACGTTAAACAGAAGAAAGAAAATGACATGGGTTTGGACCTACATGAGAGTCAGTACATTAATATTACGGTGAGCTATCCCTTTAACGCGTGTTTGTGTTCGGTTGCCGGGTGCCCGCGCCGTCGAGAGGGGGACTCGGCAACCGTCGCCGCCGCCTACGCCTCATCACAGATGCTTCTGTTTTTACCTTTCCTCCTCTCGCCAAATATTGCGTGCATTAGCGATGCATGGAGCGAGAGAGAGAGAGAGAGAGAGAGAGAGAGAGAGAGAGAGAGAGAGAGAGAGAGAGAAAGAAGCAGGGAGGGCCGAGCACACCAAATGGCAATTAAACCTCGATGACCCCCGTCGCCTCCGCTGTCACACTGTCGACCGTAAAGAGAGGAGCGGGATACAAACAAGTGTACGCCGGTGGATATGATATGATGTGTTTCTCCAACAGCACCTCTTGTCAGATATAAAACCTACAACTCTTCTAGGGCAAATTCCTCTACTATCTACAAGCATGACATCAGACAGTCCCAGACAGCCCTTCAAAAGTGCCACTTTACCTGTGTGTACTGACAACAGAGGGTATCCAGGGAAGCAGGGCATGTCGGAACACAGAGGGGCCGTAACAACATTGCAGACTCATGCTTAAATACTCCAACAAGCACTTAGTTTGACAGACCGCTGACAGAAGCATACACGACTCGGGCTTAACGGAGTGACAGCCTGAACTAAGGTGTGCTCCTCTCCCTGCAGTCAGACGATATTTACCATAGGAGAAAAACCACATCGAGTTAGATTCGTGATGCGAGATTAGGCTATTTGTGCATTATGTTTATTGGAATTTATTGTGCTGCTATGACATCCTGGACGAAAGCATTCGGTTACTAAACGTGGAGGAATTAACCGCTGCATTTAGAGGCTTTAAATAGCATGCAGCGAAGGGAGGGAAAAACATGGGCGAGGACTTGTACCGTGCTTGCGTGTCTCAATGAAAGTACAGGACAAAGAGGTGCATCCAAATTAGTCGTAAAAGTTCACAATATGTTGAAATGCACGTGCATGTATCCAAGCGCATCGATACATTATAAAAAGACCTTCAAAATTCTGTACCCATGCCAAAAAATAGGGGATTAATGAATGATCCATGACCTCATTGGCCTCCGGAGAGTTTTTCAAAGTGACTAAATGCTCCGCGGCACAATGACTGCGCCGGCACACTGAATGCTTCAGCCATTTATTAAATTATTCCCTCCAATCTGTTTGATGATTTTCATTATTCACACTCAACTGAAATATTAAGGCCTTGAAAAGCCCTTCACTCCACTTTAAAATGCGGGGAAGAAATGTCTGAAAAGACGCGTTTAAAAAACAGCCAGAGGATTAGGAATGCTCAGGTCAGGCTTTCCAAAATCGTGCCTCACTAATGTGTGTTAACTTCATACAGTGGCAAAACAAATTTAATATGTGGTGGACAAAACAATGGCCTCCAGCTTTAATGCGTGCATTGATCGAGTGCATCATTCTTTTCTAAAATGCTAATGAAGTAATTACATTGTGGATGTGGATGAGTTACGTTTTTGAATAGTCAACTGTGTCTAGTGATATAGAGATGTGAAGTGTCCATTAGCTGGTCTTAAGATGCCGGCACATCAAATAAAAACACTATTTACAACGCAGTCACAATGCACGAAGAAAACTGATAGCACGTGCCGTATAAATTTGAACTAAGCAGCCAGGTGTCTTGGGGCAACGCGCCAATTCAGATCCCCGTTCTGCCAACTTCTTGTTGACAACGCTAATGCCGATCATTTAAATGTGACATATTTTCAACAAGAGCAAATTGAATTTGTGGAACACTCAAACAAACGTGCCTTCAGGGGTTGTGAGTGTGCTATTGTGCCTTCCCTCAAGGCAAAAAGAAAATGAAGCTCCGTGACCTCTCGCTTTCTCTCTTTCTTTCGCTCTCCCACGAGGAACGGCAGCATGGATCGTCCCCGCTGTTGAGCTGATTCTGTTTAGCAATCACTCTGTCTTCCTCCATTGTTTTTGCATTTCCCATCCTAACAGAGGCTTGGAAAATTTCCCCCTCAAGGCTCAGTAAAACAGAATCCCCCAAGGCCTCTTTCAGTACAGAAACAAGTTCAGCTGACCCACAGACAAATATACAAACAGAATGCCGGCGCATCGGCCAGAACGCAGATTAATAAAAAGAACTGTTTTTGGAAGAGGAATATTATCATAACCCTGTACTGTATAGCAAAATAAACTCAATTCACCCAGCCATGTTTAGCACTAAATAAGGGACAGATTTAAAGTAATATTACTCATGTTAAGGGACTTTTACCGTGCTTAAATATGTACTGAGCAAACCGTCCTGATATTTGATGGATGTTTATGTATTTTTAAATCACCACTGTAAACATTTTAGGAATGTTGTAGGAATGCATTTTCACCCACAACTTGCTTTTTCGGAACCTATGTATTAGCAAGTGGTTAAAGTAGTTGCTTGCATTACAAATAAATAGCATTATTTATTAACCTGTTTTTCCAAAGTGTTTGTATATTTATATTTATTCTGTGGTATGAATTTTTCATTTTCATACCATGTATATTACATTGGAGCTGTGATGCTCTAAAAAAGAAAGAAAAAATATAATATAATAATAATAATAACAAAGATTACATAATTTATATAAAATTATATGATATATTAAAATATTTCATATATAATAATATATGGTCAATACAACTATTAATGCTATTTCAAGTTTTGTAAACCCATATGTTAAACCATAATATAAGTCTATCCACTGACAATCTTCCACTCTGGTGAGCTGTTAAAGCTGCGAGCGGATCATTGAGTCAATGAGCTGAACTCCCAATCATTCAGATTCATGGTTTTGTGAACAAATCAACTGATTCGTTGAAAAGAAACTAAACAAACAAAAGAGTCTAAGGGTCAATATTAAGATATGAAGATTTCGATCAGTTCCTCACCCAAAGCTATTGTATGGTTAAAGAAAACTTAGAAAGTAACAAAGATTCATATGGGTTGTTTAGGATACTTTTACATTTCAGCCCCAGTCCTCGTTCACTTTAATAATGTACAGTTAAAGAGTCGACAAGACATACTTCAAAAATGATCTTTCAGGCTCTAGAAAAGCAAACCGGTTTGGAATCAATGAATAATGAACTGTCAGTTATGGGTGAACTATTGCTTTAAGGCCTACGCTTGGTTTTGAACTGAGGGGATTTAGAGTTGCCTCGGAATAGTCAGATGGGAATGGGGAGGGAGGTGGGGGGGGGGGGGGCGTCCTGTGAGAGCCTAATCAGGCCCTCATGCAGAGTCTTTGTGGCTGGTTAGAGCCCAGCTTCCTGTTCTGAGAGGCTAAAGGTGCCTCTCGCTATTGATGCAGGGCATTCAGACAAAGAGGGCACATCGGAAGAATGCCGAAAATTCAAAGGCAGAGTGGTAGATCTCCGCTGGTATCAGCTATTCAAAAGAACGGTGAAGGAAGAAGCCACAAGGAAGCCTCTCAAGATAAATTTAGAAAGAATCGCTGTTTTGTCAATTAAGGAGGGGTGTAAGAGGGACTTCACATTTTCCTTTTACATTACAGTTAAACAGATAGTTCACCCAAAAAAGAAAATTCGGTCACAGTTTACTTTCCAAACCTGTAAAAATGTCTTTGTTCTGCTGAACACAAAGGAAGATATTTGGAAGAATGTCAGTAACCAAACAGATCTCCTTGGACTCCCATAGTATTTATTTTCCCTACTATGGCAGTAAATGGGGGATGAGGTCTGTTTGGTTACTGACATTTTTACAAATATTTTCCTTTGTGTTTAGCAGAACAAAGTAATGTGTACAGGTTCGGAACAACCTGAGAGTGAGTAAATGATGACCGAATTTTCATTTTTGGGTATGACTTTAAATATGACTTCATTACACCATGAAAATACATTTAGGTTAGATTAAGTCGATCCACATATTTCACCCCATAAGCGCTACTGTCAGCCTGACAAGCGATGATCCTTAAAAACAAAAGTAAACACGATACTTCATACTGAGATGCGCTCAAACGGACAAGCTCCCCAACTCCCAGCCGCCGCACCTTCGCTCAAAAAATGTCCAGATGATGCGCGCCTCGCCGTTCCAAAGTACCTTTTGTTGCTCTGTGCGCCGATGCCCTCAGAAGTCAAAGTCGATTTCTTTCTTCTCTCAGACAGATACAATCTTGACTAGCCTATTCAGAGGCCACTGGCTGCTCCACCACGGCTGGCCTATTATGACGCTATAATATAACCTCTGGCAACATCATCACTGTAGTATCACAAAGGTAATAGGGAGAATTGAATGAAGAGATGGTCCTTTATGCTTTCTCACTCAGACATAATTCTCTTCTCTTTGCCATTTTGACACCATCATGCTTTTGCCCCTTCCTTTCTCTCTTTTCTTTCACCGTCAAAGTACAATACGTTCTTTTTTGTATCGGCTAAAATTTGTCTTACAAACACACACATACATAGATACAGAACATACATACATACATACATACACATTGAGTATTTTCTTTTTTTAACTTCCAAGGTCACACAGGACAACGAATGCCACCGGTGTGTGTGCTTGAATTGTGAACGCCACTGGCGGCCATTGCCTTGGTTTCCAAGGCAACACTCTAACCATTAATTTTCAATTAAAGCAGACAAAGAGCTGACAGCACGGGCTCTATGGAAGATGTCAAGAATCTGTATTAATATACGACAAGTGAACATAATTGTCCGTCCATTTTTTTTTAAACTCATCTATGCTATCATTGAATGTGAATGCTGTTGATAATTCGTGCTCTGTGTTTTTCCTTTCACTGCATAAGCATATGATGTTTATTCCATTAATAACATTTTTTAAGTCCACCATAATATTCTTTTCTTTAGGTTTCTTGAATTTTTTATTGATTTTGCAATTTTTTCCTCACTACTGCCTGCGAGCTATATGCAGTCTAATGTTTGAAAAGTAGACAGGTGGGAAGAAGCAGATCTGACTGTGAAAAAGCTTTAGCAAACGGAATATGACAGCCACGGCAGGATTCTCCAAATCAAACAATATTTTCATCAGACATGTTGTGCACGACACACATGCTTTCATCGAAATACTGGGCTGCTTTACAATCACAGTCAAAATGACTGAAAGTATAGCTTTGTAACCAAGCCCTCATGTTTAAGGCACCCACGGCCTTATCAACTGTTTGTTTGTTTCAAAGCACCTCTCGCTGGGCAGAAAAAAGCCCAAAATGTTATCAAACTTTCACCTGTTCTACTCAATTAGGGCTGTGTGAAACAGGAGCCCTTTTAAGGAGCTGTTATCAGACGTGCCGGCATGTGGGCAAAGCGGGCAGAGAGGAAGTTGTGGCGCCCGGGGTTTATTTTCAAAATCCCCACCTCTGCATTTGTGCAGTACTGCAGATAACAGCCAGAGAGGCAGGCATCTCATAACTAATGACAAATACATACCGAAGGGTCAGGCTGGTGAGTGACCAAACAGAGACTTGCTCAGGATTAGTGATGTCACTGAAAAGTCATGACAGCAGTGAATAATGTTAGGGACTTTCTCTGCTTCTTTCTGGAGAAGGTTTTGAGAAAACACTGATAAGCAAAGATGTGTGGAACACAATAGGGCCACCTACTGTCACCAGATTTTTCACAGGAGAGAGAAAACACTTTAGCTCTGACTAAATAGCGCACAGGAAATATAACATGCAAGTTGATGTTGGAACATTTCAAAGCTAACAGCTCAATATTGTAAAAGCAAAAACACACACGCGCGCACAGAAAAGTATGTCTAGTCAGTATTATTTTGGGTCACCAGTATAAGAACCATTACTTAATGCAACAAAGTTACACAACCTATTCAACTAATTGTTTATTTAATCAAGTTAATATACAATAAAATTCTATATAAATATAAAATATGAAAATAAATAAAATATAGATAGTTATATTACAAGCCACTAGCCAGACCGATCAACAAACACAGACCGGAAGTTAACTTCGGGCCAGGCGTGTGCGTCTGATGAAACCTATAGATTTCGCTATAGATTTTGCTTTAGAATCTGCTTTAAACAAAGTATATTTAGGCCAAATTAAGCAGTGATGTCAGGCATGAAATAAGTTCTCAAACAGTGCAATTGTTTCATAGCAAACACAGCCAAAAGACTTAGAGACTTCAAGATGTGGCCTAAAAATGTTCCAGGAATAAAAGGGATGGAATGACATCTACACAGAGCTCCCTGTGCTGTTGCTACCTCATTAAATCAAACAGTTCCCGAATTGTTCCATAAGCGACTCCAGCAGTCCCTGTCTTACTATATTACATCTTATAATTAAGGTAATTACTTTCAAAGAAATCATAATAGGATTCTTCTTTTTTTAGCGCTTGCAAGGCACGGTAAATACAATTAAATATGTGTCGCCCCTTAAACGACAAACTGACCCACATTTCTCAGCTGTTTGCAGCCGCACGGAGTGACTCTGTTGAAAGGAACAATAATGGGGAGAGAGAGAAAGAGAGAGAGTGAGAAAAGACCATAATGGCCAGGACTAACTGCTTCATTATTTATCAAAAACATGGAAAATGAAGCGCAAGGGTTTGGTGATTAAAGTCTGAGCTGAAACCTCTCCGAACAGTTTGCTTAATATTTAATCACCTATTAGCTCCTCTTCTTCTTGCTAATTAATTTTATGTAACAATCATTTTCAATTCACATATTTAATTTCCCGCCAATGTACCTTTCCATTTAATGTGTTTTGAGTGGTAATCTGAAAGCCGAGGAAATACAGATGTGCTGATGAAATTAGCAGATGGTGAAGTACCTTCGTTTGTTATTAATATTAAGAAAAATTAACATCTATTTTCTGCTCTCTTCATTTTCTTTTTCTCTTTTTTTCTTCCATTCTATTCTATTCTATTCTATTCTGTTTTTTCATGAAATGAACACTTCTAGACAACTCAGCTGTTTTTACACATGTTTAAAATATACCAGTCTACTGGTATGATTCATTCGGAATGCAAAATGACGTCCAATGATGATTTGCAACTTAACTGAGCTGTCCAACATTTAAACATTGCAATAATAATCTTTTTACAGTAATAATACAGTTATAATAATCGTTAATTACAAAATCAATGTTTTTCATCAAAGTTTTATTTAAAATACTTGGCTCAAAATCTTAGGGTCGGCTTAATTCTCCTGTTTCACCGTATTGCCAGGTCTTGCCCAAACACACTGACAAACCTCACTTCACTCGAATTCTCCCTCTCACTCTCCCCATCCTTCTCTCAGTCATCAGGGACTCTGCCCATCCTCTGATTTGCATGCAGGACCTGGACGTGGCTGGAAAGTGCCGTCAGGCCACAAAGGCACCTTGGCAGATAATGAGTGGCGTATTCCAGGTACAGCCCCGAGTATCGCTCCTCATCAGGGGAATTTTCAATTAAGGGATGCAGATTAATAAAGCATAATTGTGAGGCTCAATCTATCCGTGGAGAGAGGGGGAGGAGGACGACACGAACGCGCTCCGCCAGCAGGAGCCCTGCAGACAAAACTCCACCATCCTTCTTTGCAGTCAATGAAACTGTGCGCCAAACGTTTAGTGATAATGTACAGAACCAGCACCTGCGGTTATGTAAGATAATGGCGAGTTGTGGAGCCAGCGTGAAATCTTGCTGTGTTTATCTTTCGTGTTATGAATGAGCATGTACGCTCTGTTTGAGCAGTAAAGAGTAAACAATGTTAGTTTACAGTGTTCAAAGGTGTTTCTTCTACTAAAAAAAATAATAATAATGATGCAGTTTCTGTGCATTTCAGTACATGTACATACAGCACAATGCTATTTCTATCACATCTCAGGTCACACATTGTGCTGAATGACACTGTGTAGTAAAAATAATGGAATTTAATATATATATATTTGAGAAAATAATTGTTTAAAAATGTTATTTTATTGTATTTTATTCCTTGATGACCAAAATTTCTTACTTTTAAACTTAATTAGAAGAGACATTATGCTGTTTGTTGTTTGTGAAATTAATTTGTAAATATATATATATATACAATTTTAAAATAATTTGTTTTTACAAAGATGAATATACTATAGGCTATTTAAAAAAAAGAGAAAGCACAATATTTTAAGAATCTGTCAAAAACTAAAAATGTTATTGTCATTTATTAGGCAAATAACAAACTAAAAGAACTAAATAGTTTGAATTCACACTTTATACCCATATTTGAATCATCACATTCAACTTCTCTCAGAAGTCAGAAACTAACTAAGCGCAACATTCAACTATTCATTCTATTTTTTCTATAAGGACTGCAAGTAAATAACTGTAATTGGGCATCTGAAAAAAAATATAAAGTGCTTTCCTATATTTCTGCCTTTCATGTAAAACAGTAAATTAGAAAATTCATGGATAACAACAACAACTATATTTAAATTTGTAAATGTATGGATGACAACTATATTTAAATATAATACTGTGACTAAAGAGCTATAGAAATACTAGTAGATTAACCATTACAGAAACATCAAAAATGATTTTGGTAATCACCAATATTGTTTATATGTGCAGGATCAGGCAGCTTTTATTTTGTGTGTTTGGGTCTATGTAGGTGTGGATTAAAGCTAGATTCTTTTCACTTTGAAAGCCGCCTTTACACCTACAAACAAAAACGCCAACTGACAACTCTTTATCTGACTTGATCTGCTATCACACACTGTACATCCAGCGCTAGGTAAACATCTAACACCTTTAGCAAATCTACTTGTGCACTTAGTCAGAAGTTTAACAAGAGGACAAGTTGTTTTCCTTGTTGGTTAGTTCAGAAAACATTCCATTCCCCTCCACTCCCTTGGCCTGTCACCGAACAATGTTTGCTCTAAAGCTGTGATTTATCTTAACACTGCAACACACACTGCACACAGAGTGAGCCTGTGAGTTTGCACACAGAAACACACACCCACACATTTACTTGTAAACACATTCATACATGTACGTGCGCATCTGCACACACACACACACACACACACACGGCAAGTACAAACTTCTAAAACCTGTGTGTGCGGCTCTTATTTAAATCTTTTTTTAGCCAAAGATGACTAATCTCTAATGTGACAAGCTGACAGAATGAAAGTCTGAAACAGGTTGTGTGTTATTTTTAGGGATTATTTTAAAAGAACAAATATGAGGTGGATACATATGAACAGACGCTATGACAAATCCTACAAATGCATTGAGCAATAACAACATCCATTTGTAAAGACTTTAAAAACCGCCTCAGTGGGCTCGTAAACGTTCGCGGGCCTGTCGCATTGGGCCATCTCTGATGCTGTTTTACAAAGATCTGCTTTTTGCATGGGGATGACACAATGCGTTCACCCCTGCGTGAGAGGTACAAGTCCGCGGCATGTTTCTCTTACAGTGATTTATGAGTGTGTGTGTGTGTGCGCTGTTGCCCCGCGTGTGAAAAGAGGCACTTAAGATACAGGCAGGGGAGTTGTGTAAGAAAAAGCATCAAGCGTCTTTTTTGCCCTCGAGACATGGGGCAGCAGAGCCCAGAGGAGACAGCGCTGGAGAGTGATTGACAGGTGCGCAGACTGCTCGGGTTGGGGCTGGTTTAGTTCACTACCGTACAGACGAGAGCGCGCACCTCTGGGAATGCAACGCCAGTCTGAGTCTTCTTATCTAAAACCAGTTTGCCGTCTTTGCTGTAAAGATTGGTTCAGGGTCTGTAAAAAGTCTGTTCTTATGTTTCCTCTTTGCATTGAGTCTACGGTAATGACGCCCGTCCATTTACTCATTTACTGTTAGGTCCTGCAGCTATAGGGTACTGTTGTGTTTATACACTATAAACAGTCTATTTAGGTCTTTGTTCCAATAGACACATACCAACAACTCATTAGATGACAGAAAGAAAAAGAAAAATAGAGTTATGTTCCGGGTTTAGCGTGCCTTATAGACTTACATTGTATGCGTATTTTTGTTTGTTTTTACAAACTGAGACATGAGGAAAAATTACTTTGTGACATGCCTTGGATTCTTTTGAAAGGTTATCTTGTATCGAACCTTGGACATTTCTTGAAGAAAATTCTGTGTCAATCAGTAAACCAATACAAACACATTACTATGAAGATCTTTATATATTAACTTTAGTCAATGCATTAAGTAGAACTAACAGTGAACTGAAATTCATTATATTACAATATATTGTTAAAGTGAAAAGAAATAAATAAATTATGTTGATTGAAAATTCACATTGCATTACCTAATGGTAACATATAGACGGTTTCAAAGCAACAACATAAACAAACGTTACTGCACATGCTCGCTTTTGTGGCCCAAACTTAACTTCTGGTACACATCCACAAAAAATAGAGTCCCTGCAGATTATTTCTGATAACAAGCAAAAGAAATTAGCTAGCAAGTTAAAAGTATGTCTAGTCAGTATTATTTTGGGTTACCAGTAGAAGAACTGTTACTTGACTAAACTTAAATGCAACAAAGTTACACGACCCATTCAACAAATTGTTTATTTAAAATGATTATTATACAATCAAATATGAATATTAATAGATATCTTGTTTATATAAACTAATAAACAAACATATTCACACAGATCAGTTCCGACCAGCAAACACTATATTTGTGTTTTATCAGAACAACAGTTGAAGAATCACATGCTGATGTGGTTTTGACTTCACACTCCTTTGAACAGAATTACTGCAGAACACAGTTATGCAGATTCAGCCATCCAAACCACAAAAACAAGTGTTTCTACATGTGTGTAACAAATCAGTTCATCTCTGATGAAGCCTCACAAACATTCCTATCGCTCTCCTGAGTTTGCTGTAAACAGTAAAGTGTTGACTGGCGGAAATTTCATCCACAGGCCTTTAATGCTCATGATTCATTTGCAATGAGTACAGTGAGCATCTTTAGTGTCATCGTGGGATAGCATTCGCAAACACACAATTACACACATTGCATGTCCTGTCTTGACTAAGACATGTAAAAATACAAACAGTTTCTCACTACACCATTCTCTCCCACCGATGTTTAGATAAAACACTTCATTTTGGCGGTTAAAAAAGTAAAAGTGGCTTTTGTTTTATCACGACCATCAGGGGAAAATGATTTCGCCAGAAGAATGACATCACATACCATGCACGAACACGCAGCCTGACAAAATGATACAAACACAGCATGCAACATTAAGCTAAAGTCATCAATCTGATCATGTGTGATGAAGCCAAAGCAGATTGTTATCTCCAACAGCTGCAACAAAGCAAAGCTGCTCATATTGATTGAAAGTACAGCACAGAAACAATTATTCATGTCTAGATATCTGCCAATTGCATGTGATGGTTTTTGTTTTTAGATTTCTTTGGATAAAAGCGTCTAATGAGTACATGCTAAATGACTCGGTGAATGTTCTTGTAATGTAAATGTGGCAGATTTTTTTGCTGCGAGCTACAGAAATATATCATAAAGTAATATTTTTCCCTGTAAAATTACAGGATAAAAGGATATTTAAGAAATTATTTTTCTAGTAAATTTACCAGTTCTTTTTTACCTTTTACGTGGAAAATCTGTAAAAGATTACAGAAAAATTGTGTAAAATAACGTTTTTTTTAACAGTGTAGCTTATTACTCAATTACAATTGAAAATAAGAATTAGAAATATTTTGCACATATTACTTGTGATGCTATGAGAGTAGAAATGACACATAATGAATAAAGACAACAACTGGTGGCTCGAAAAGAACACTTATAATCAATCTATTCTCTAAAATTCTCTATGGAGACAATATTGGAATAGCAGGCAAATGCACTTGGCATTGTAAACAGACGGGGCGGAAGATCATAACAGGAGGGGGGAGTATATAATCAATCTATGTCTACACTGAGCTCTCAATTATATATTCACAAGCATTCTCCATCATTGTTAGTGTTTAATTGATTTATAATATAGAAACAAATTACCTTTGCATGACTGAAAATTACACCTAAATGTACCGTAGCAGTTTTGCATTTGATGATTAAATATTCCCTGCAGATTCAGGGATGTTTACTGCAGCTGCTGATGAACTTGTATAGCATTATTATGTTAGCAATAACTGGCTAATTTCCTCGTGTAAACATTTGTTAAAAGAAACAGGCAAAAATGGATGTGACACCTGAATTGCAACAATAAACACTCCTGAGAGAGGTCATTAGAGTACGAGAGAGACAGATGGAGAGGTAAAAAAGCATTTTATAATAGTTAATTCTGATCTCCCGTCACGCCGTGGCTCTCTTACGCCTGTCTCCTGCACGCTGAGGAAAACATTACATCTCAATTGACTCCAGGGAAGTTTTATACTGCCTGTATTTTAATCTGTCACATGCACTCAAAAGCCTGCTTTTTGTCTCTTGTGGTTCTGATAGATGTTATCATATTTTAAAAAGCGTATTATTATAACTTCACTTATTAAGAACTCAGCAGCCAGGAACAATACACCTGCTTTCTTTTTCCAGAGATCACGAACAAAAGATGAATAAATATATCAAAAAAAGAAAGAAAAGAAAAAGAAAGAAAAGGCAAATCCTCAGAACAAAATAAAGCAGTGAGCAGATAAAGGAAAGAAGGATATAAAGCCAGGTGTCTCTTTCTCTTTGAGAAGCGGCAATAGATAACAATAATAAGTAAGTTGGTCTCAAATGTCTTTGTCTGAGGCAATGCAGCTTCTCTACTTTGAGGCTTAACCAAAGAAATGAAACCAGACACCTTTCAAATACACTGCACGCCGGCATCTCTTTTTTTGCTGCAGTTTGTTTTATTTTTCATTGGAGATGACCGTGCATCAAGAGCTATGCATGAAAGGTTCAGATTGGGGAAGGGGGGATTTGGAAATAGTTTGTGGTTTTCAGACAAATAAGCACATTGTGGGATAAACCCAATAACCAGGCAAAGTTATCTGGCAACAGTTATCTATATAATCTCATCTACTTTATATAGTCTTGACCCCAATTCACTGTGGTTTTAAAATATTAGAGAACATACAGTACATACAGTACAGCATTTGGAGCAGGATTCATGCTTTACAATAAGGCCTTAAGGGATGAACCCTCTAAAAATGGGCATAGCTCTTAAACAAAAACATAGTTTTTGAAGAATATATGCATGCTTTTTTGCATTAACAAGCCATTAATGGAAAGGTTTTCTCAAAAAGGAAAATTCTCTCATATACCAACACATTCTCATGGCAAAAACGTAACTATTTTACGATGTGGCTAATATTGGCTAATTTGTATTAATTCATATGATCTCATTCGTGAACTTTTGTATGATTTGCTTTCGGGTCAGTGACCTTAGGGTTAGGGGTGTTTCAGAATTGCTTTTTTCTAGTAATAGCAAGTTTTTGTATGATTCACAATGTATGAATTCATACAAATAAGCCACCTAGTAAAATCCTGTGAGATCAGGTTGAATATACCCTTTTATGATGGATGTAAGTGCTTTTTGGAGCTAACTACTGTATAAATGTAAAGAAAATATATTTTTATATAAAAAACATTTGTGTTTGACTAAAGAAAAAAGTTATATAAGGTGCATCTGGAATGGCATGAGGGCAAGTAAATTATGAGAGAATTTTCATTTTGGGGGGAACTATACCTTTATTATTACACGGCTTGTTGGAATGCTTGATTCTGATTGGCCAGTCGCGACATTTGCAGGTTCGTTATTCTCAGATAACAACTGCTCAAAACTAATAACACACGCTAACCCGGATGCTGCAAATAATTTTAACAGGTACAGTTTAATATTACACAAAAATAAATCTAAATATGTCTTTTAATACATATATTACATTATATTTACAAATGATTAAACCAAATTGCCTGTTCGTGACATTTGAACGTCGTTTCTTCCCTTAAAACCAAAAGTAAACAGCTTTTCCTCCTGGAAGGTCTGCATTAGGTAAAAATGTGCTAATAAAATATTTCAAATTCACATTTCATGCCGTGTAATAAGAAGGATAATGTACAAGCAGCCAGTTGTTATCACAAAATCACACTGTCGGGGCTTATTTCTGCAAAACCAATCTGCCTGTACATTATCCCTTCAATAATAAATAGTTAAAAGTAAACAGACTTATAAGTTTCATTTAAACCATGCAAATGTTTATTTGAGCATTGAAATGCTAAAGTGAGTCAGATTTCAGTTCAATCACTAATTCAAATCAATAGCACACAGCGATTCGGGAATTTTTGGGAATCAACACGAGCAGTCCCTTAAAAAAACTGCTTGTATTTTAATATTTTGTCTCTTTAATAAGTTTGTAACACCCAGCCTTTCTCTCTTGTCACATATGATATGAAACAAGACTGGCAGCTCCCAACTATCTACAAAATAAACCTGTTTTGCTCTTGCAAAACAATGTAAGTCATTATCAGAGTGACAAAAAATAAAGTGAACATTAATCAGCAGACTTAACAAGGCTGTCAAATTAGTGGTAAATGAACAAACAACAGCTCTCATGACAACAGCAGCAGTCATTACTATCAGCCACTGAGAATCCCTGAATATAATCCAGCATAAAGCCCCAGTCCTGCACAAAAAACACCCGCCACATCTGACAGCGTGCAGAACTGAGTTTATTTGCTCCAGCAAAGAGGCATTACAAGGGGAAGCCCTGCTCTGAATGAGAGCATCTATGTCAATTACTCTCCCTGATCCCCGCTCACTATTTACATGCTCACTTGAAAGCTGCAGCAACCTAATGGGATCGCTTTCACAGCGCCATGATAAGCCATATTTTCTGTGTCACCTCAAATTGAGGCGCAGCTCTGTTGCGGGGAGGAAGATTAAGGAAGCCGAAGAGAAAAACAAATCTTCCCAACGGGGAATTTGAATATGAAACAAAATGGGTTTGCATTGGCAGGAGCTGACAGGTATTAAGGGCCCCATGGCAAGCATTGTTAGAGGAACATGCGCTACAAGAGGGTTATAGACTAATAAACAGCAGCGTGAATACAACAAGCAGCTATCCATGGAAAACACAACAAAGCCCGAGAGAAAAAAGGGAAGATATGTTTAAACTGTCAACACTGTCATGGAAAATGGCCCTCAAATTAAGCGTGCGCGCGTGCGGCGGCGAGGAAAAAGCTGGAAATTGCCTTTTATCACCTCCCTAAACAATGAGCGGCCTGACAGCGCTTAGCTAGATAACTTTACCATCGAATATCCCTTTATTTACAATTATATTTCTTCCTCTGTTCTCTCTCTCTCTCTAATACTCATTTAACTCCTGCAACTTTCCATGGCTTGATGGCTGGACGCTTTCAAGTGTTTAATATCACGTAAAATAACCACAGCCCATCTTCCCCCCGCTCCCTCGCTGTGTGGTTTAGCGCTACAAAGCCACACGTCAGTGCTGGGACTTCTCAGGCGATTACGGCAGCGTTATCTCCAGCGCTGTTTATTATTGCCATTATTATTTTCTGCATTAAACATTTGACTAGAGAGGAAAATAGGACAAAGGGGAATAAAACACTTCTGCCGTCATTCCTCCCATTTGACTTGTTAAATAAAGCGCCTATTTACTCCGCTGACAAAACATGATTATTTACAAACACGAGCTATTACAAAAGCGGTGCTGTTAACCCTCCGCTAACCTCCTGTGTAATGGAAGGGTTGAAGAGGCACAGAAATCCTCATAGAAAAAAATCTAAAAAGGCCTTTTTTCTTTTTGCAGCAGCAGCAGCTACAGCTGCATCACCGATAACGTGAAAATTGTCAGGTAATTGCTATAAAACAGTGTACACAACTTAGAAGTTAACTTCTTAAGTCAGTCCCAAATAACAAAAAAAATCCAACCTGGCAACGCACGCCATTCGCTTATCTATGAGCGAGGACTACTTAAAGTCAAATCAAGCAAAACACAACTTCCCAAGTGAGCAACTGCATTATGTAGAACACTGCGATGAGAGCTCAAATCCCCCTATCTACATACCGAATAAGACTTCCTGTGGCTAGAGAAGTGGGATTGCATTAATAGGGTCTGTCCTCTGAGATTGTGTTTAAGGCTTCACCGTATGATATCACTATCTGCAGCTAAGTGGGCAGGTAGATGCTAAAAGCTTAAACAGACAAAAGGAACTTTTGCTTCAAGGCAAACTGAGTTATTATACTTAATAGTGTTTATGTGTGAGTATGTGTGTGCGATGCAGTTACTTTAAGTGAAAGTGCACAGTAAGTTAATACTTAAAACTAATGAAAATGCTTAATAAAGATTTTGCTGCGTCCCAATTCGCATACTATCCATCCTAAATAATATTCGAAAATAGAATTAGCTCGGCCCAAATCATAGTATGCTGAAATGAGTATTCCCACCCGGATGGTTTCTTGTTTCCAGTGAAAATTCAAAGTCTGAATCCATGGAAACTTAATGGCTGATATTACCCACAACTCGCAGCAAGAAGGTGGAGTTTAGTGACGCGCTACATTAATACAATTAAATAAATGATGCTTGGCTAAATAAATAAGTAAGTATGCAGTAAACATTACATATGAAATAATGAATGAATAAATACTGAAATGCAAAGAAGAGCTGTATTTTGATGTTCATGACAGTTAAGGCTCACTTCCTTTTTGTGTTAGTATGTTCCAGTGCGTGCATACTGATTTGCTACGCACTAAAATGTGTATACTTTTCCATAACGTAACAATTGAAAAACATATTGTAAAGAACCTGAATGTTTTTCTTTTTCTTTCATGAGAAGCCCTCATGTTCCCAAAACAATGAAACATTGTGGTTCGTACTGTACAATTTATTTCTGCATTTGGCAGATGCAGATATTTTGAGAATGGTTTGTGTCCATACAATGGAAGTCAATAGGATCCAGTGTTGTTCGATTTTCAACATTCTTCAACATATCTTCTGTTGTGTTCTGCAGAAGAAAGTCGTACAGGTTTGAAATGACATGAGGTGAGAAAATGATAAAATAATTTCAATTTATGGGTGAGCTATTCTTTTAAATAAACATACGCACAAACACATTTCTTACACCAGATGATATAGTTCATGTAGTTCAATAAATGTATTAAAATAGTGCATTAATATGTAACAACACCAAACATTTTAGACAATTTTGTAACTATCAGTTTCATAATCTTGTTACTTTGTGCTATATAGAAGACATCTGACAGCACAGATAAATACATGCACGCACACACGCATGCACGCATGCAAACACACACACACACACACACACACACGCACGCATGCAAACACAGCTAATAAGTGCATGTTAAGTAGCTCCACTGCCTCTTTCCATCTACACGTGTATGCAAATATTCTATTCATCCTTACTTTGCATATTCAGCCCAAAGCCCCCTGTCCTGCTGTTGGTCAGGATTCTATTAGAGACCCCTGTTTAATATTAATGCCACACCCTTTTAAACGACCCCACCCCTTTCTATTCATGACCATGAGCACTCCATTGAGACATTCTGTCTGAGGGTCTCACGAATGACAGTATGCCGCAGTTGCTCCAAATTGTTTTGATGGCCCTTCCCTCTGGGAGTCTTTAAACGGGGTTCCTTAAAGGCCTGGCGGGCATGGCGAGCTGTCTCATGTGAAGGGGGGGGGGGGGTCACTGTATGATTTTGTACATGGTGAGCACAACACACCCTCCAGGGCCCCCTCTTGACATCGAAGGAGGGGTTTGGGGGGGTCGTCACTCAGGGTTGACGGGTAGCTGACAGCCACAGCCTAGACCCCTTGGCAGTGCACTAGCATATCTGTACACACTTCAGCATGTTATAACGTCTTGTTTTGACAGATAAAATATAGGAATAGTCATTTGGCATTTGGGGGGAAACCTTTGGATAGATTATCTTTGGTTTTGACAGCATTGAAATTATTTGTTTACTCGCGAGTCGGCACATGTTACAGTGTTTGTAAAAGTGTATTTGTAAAACAGATGTTTCATTCTGGCCTTTTGTCCTCCAGAGCCGCTGGAGTGGAGAAATCGCATATGGGAGAGATGTTTACTCGTCTCGGAGTGTGTCGGAGCTGTGTGGTGTACATACATATTTGACACAGTTTACCAAATTATACCACATTATACACTTTATGTCTTGCGATGTTTGATATTTCTGTCAGTGATTTAAAATCTACAGTAGCAGCACATATTTGGCTTGTAAACCTAGTAGGGCGGGTTGTCAACAGAAGAATAAAGTGATTTAACTTCTACAAAGACAAATTATAAAACTAGATAGCTGACTGTAAATATACATCTCAAGATGATTTATTTTAAAGTGCTTTGTATCTTTGTACAGATTTTACAGAATTTTTCTGTTTTTTTTAACAGATTTTCCAAGTTAAATGTAAAAAACGTTTATAAGATTTTTCATGTATCTTTGATATACAAAAAAAACCAGATAAAGACCGCAAATTTACAAGAAAAACTGGCAAAACTTCATTTTAGAGCAAAAAACTGTTATTTTACAGTTTATTTCTGCCGCCCTAGCTGCCAGAAAAAATAATCTGTTTTTAAACAAGATTTTGTTTTACAGTGTAATTTTTAAATACAGTCAAAAACTATAAAATGACAGCAAATTTACAAGAAAAATAGGGGAAACAATTTATTATATATATATATATATATATATATATATGCTTATATCCTGTAATTGTACAGGGGAAAAAATATTTTACAGTACATTTCTGTCTAACAATTTTCTTTCTTTTTTTTTACAGTTTTTTTTACAGTTTAGTGAAAAATAAAAATGAAATCAAATTATTGTCTTTATGTTTCACCTTTTACAGTTTTTGCACCTATTTGTTTTACCATACATCTAGTTATAAGTTACCGTCAATTATTCCTGGACCCTGACTGCAATTCTGTTCACTTTAATTGTGGACATAGTCATGGGTTTATACAGATAGGATTGGCAACTCTAGTGATCTGACTCAGCTGTACTAAACCCAACTGATCCAGAGTCAGAGGAAGTGGGTCATTTCCTGCAGTGAGGAAACAGTCTGATGAGTAACACACTGACCTGAGTCTCACCTCAACCCCACACACACACACACACACACACACACACACACACACACACACACACACCACAGAAAGTGACTGTTAGAGACAAATAGTGAAATCAACACAAGACACAACTGTTGAAATTAGAATATTTATACTGATATATGGCACACAAGTTTACAGCACATTGTTCATCTTAAAGGGACAGTTCACAAAAAAAATCTATCATTTACTCACCCTCAAGTTGTCCCAAATCTGTATACATTTATTTTTTCTCATGAACACAGAGGAAGATATTTGGACGAATGCTTGTAACCTAACAGTTCTTGGTCATGCTTACTGTGATGCTTACTGTAAATAGTATTTGAAATGTTGTATTAATGGTGCAACATTTTGGACCACGGTTGAACTTGCATTCAGCACTGTCCACTTGCGATGGGATCACCTGAGGCCGATCTTAATACCAGGTATAAATAGCTTTACAGGAAAAAGGTTTCTGTGAATTATTTCCCGCTCTGATAACATCAGCAGATGATTGTGATGTAAAACTGTCATGCGTCTGCCGTAAATATGTTAGCATCACCACCGGAGACAGACACTGAGCTTGTTTTTGGCATCGCAGTGCAATAAACGTGTTTTGAAAGCCCTGTTTACTGAATTTATGAACCATAAAACACACAGTTAATTGGTACTGATCTGAGTGGACATATTTTAAGAGTCTGTAATTCTGTGAGTGCTGCTGTACAGTACATACAGTAAGCAGAGAGACCTACATGGTTGTATGTGCTAGAACGGTGCTAAATGGAGACATTTATTTCATCACAGTGCATTAACAACTGTTACAGTTGTGTTTTATTGAACGGTGTGAGAGAGTTTGTGTATTGTGTTGTATTGGATATAAATATACTGTATAGCCGCAAGAGCCGTCACTCCAAGATGGGAAACAAGTCCTGACACGGTAAATAGATAACAGCATGTCCTAGAATCTTCTCAAGCTTTCTACTTTAAATCTGAAACTCATATATACAAAGCACATCTTTTGTTTACATTTTTCTCTCATATATTGTACCAAGCGAAAATTAGCTCACATACTGTACAGTACGCACACGCACGCGCACACACACAAACACAAACATATTTTTGACATCATTGTCAGGGTAATGTCCCTCGGTGAGGCAGCCAATTAATGTAAGGTTAATATGTTAATTATTATTAATGAAAACTTATCAAAAGTGCTTGCTAGTCAAAATGGCACGTCGGCATATTTGGATCACGTTACGTTGTAAAAATAAATTCAGTAAAACCTCTCAGAAACACACATATGTGGACCTCATGTGAGAGACGTTTTAAACAGAGTAAAATCAATAACGGCGGTAAACCATAAACGCTGTGCGTGTGTGATATATGACTGAGAGAAACTATGCTAATCTGTTAACAGAAAATGCGCCATATGGAGCTAAACTACCAACATCATTAAGCAAAATTGAGCTTTCTCTCTTTTCACAGTTGATTTCATTTTCCACAAACACTGATAAATGACACATGTTGCTGACTGACAATTCAAACGGAAAAAAAAAGAACCAAGTGGGCGGCCGTGCAGTCACATCTAAGAGACTCTGCGTACGTTCAGAGATAAAACATCACTTACAGCCCTAAAGCTCCGTCACATCTGAAGAGAAGGCTGAGTTTCAAATGGAGACCTAACAAACAAGCCCTGGGCTACTGTCCTCACAAAAGGAAGATAGTGTAGCATCTAACAGCATGAACAAAAAAAAGTCGAGATAATTCTTCTCAATGTTGTCTGGTTGACATCACCTCAACGCCCACAGGTCTGCTCTTAGCCACTGGCCAGTAATGGACACCCGATGAGTAATATTTCACAAAGAAAAGGGTGAGGAGAGGAGAACTCTGATCTTTATACCCAAGATCACCTTTGTCTTTTCAAAACAACTAAACAAGCTTTCTAAATCGAACACACAACATTTTTCATTAGACTTTAATGGCTAACTTAAACGTTAGATATTGTCATGCCAAGACAAAATCTGTAAGCATGGAACTTCAGATACCTTGTGCACACTGCAAATTTAGGAATCACAACTTAATATGATTTAAGGTTGAGGAAATAATGAACATTTTTCATATTTGTGACCCTGGACCACAAAACCAGTCATAAGTAGCACAGGTATGTTTGAAGCAATAGCCAAATAGCCAGGTATGCGTCAAAATTATAGATTTTTCTTTAGGATATTAAGTAAAGATCATGTTCCATAAAGATTTTTGTAAATTTCCTACTGTAAATATATCAAAACTTTATTTTTGTGAGTGCAAAATCGCAAATGTCCGTAAACACGTCTACGAATTTGGTATCTATGAAAAGCTTTGAATTTCAGCTTTCAGGTTCATTTATTCTCCACAACGTCATTACAGCGGTAAACCTGAAAGCATTAAAACAAACCTGTTTCTTTTTATTAACGGCCTGCTACTGCGCCTCTAATGGACAACTTTCAATAATTTGATTTTTTGCACCCTTAGAGTCCAGATTTTCAAATAGTTGTTTCTCGACCAAATATTGTCCTATCCTAACAAACCATACATCAATGGGAAGTTTATATATTCAGCTTTCAGATTCAGATCTGAATTAAAAACAATTCCTTAAGTATTTTTCTTAAATATTACCATTGATTGACACATTTCAATCCAAACCCAGAAGTCTAAAGATTTCTCCCCAAAGTAAAACAGTCAAACAAAAAATGTTTTGAAGCCTTTCCATAATTCATTTGACTCAAAGTCTTTGGTCAAACTAAAACTTATTGAAACAAACTCTCTAGTCTGCACAATTTCGAATTCTTATATCATTGCAGATAACATGAAGACATTTCTCCTGCTGTGGCTGGTATGGCACCCAACAGACAATAAAGCCCCACAGACAGCCACTATTGTCTCTCAGCAATTATAGCGACGGAAACAATAGTATCTGCAAGTGTGTGAGCATGCATATGTGTGTACGGAACGCAGACCTCTATTTAAGCCTTATCACAAATGGGGAAAAGGGGTTACAAAGACTTCTTATTTACCAAAAGAAAACAAAACCGCAGGAAATGATGAAAGCTTTCACGTGGGAGAGAAACAGCTCACAAATTTGTGCTCAAACATCCAACTTTTCCCAGGTTCTGCAACACAGAAACACGTTTCATTGAGGCACACCAATGAATATGTTAAAAGGATGTTTGCTTATCAGACCCGAGTTGTGCAAACTTTTAGAAGGCGGAGCGCGTTTATCTGCAAGCGCACGGTTTGAACAGGCAACACTAATGTTGCTATTGAACCAACAACATTCCTATAAAACTAACATCTCTTCATTTTCTTCTCAATCTGTCAAAGGGAAGTCTTTCACGCAAAAACGAGGAGGAAAATAACTTCCTTTCTTCTCCCCAAACAGCCCACGAGTCTGTCGCAGATGAAACGCAGCCGGGGCGGCGTTTCATGTTTTGTTTGGTTTACGCTGTTGCAAACTCTCACGCAAACTTGTGTTACCTGCATGCTAGCTTTGAGTTTGACGGAGTGTGGAGAGAGTTCCTGTAGGGAGAGTTGGAATCACAGGCCCGGTGTACCTTTGTGTCTTAAAGCTGTCAGACGGGAGCAGAAGCCGTCTCTAATCTAGCGTTCCTTGTGTTCTCTCTTTCACTATCACAGGTTGGGGTGAGAGCTTAGTGAAGTCACACCTGAGCTCGGAAGGACCTGGATGAAAGAGTTGCAGCCATGGAGTAATCTGGCCAGCCTGAACGAGACCGAGTTTCACCATCGTAGTGATTTCACATAGTGTTGTAACCAGATGCAAGCCCATAAAACGGTAAGAGATCAAAGCTGAAGTTTATCAGCAGTGACTGATATTGTGTCATGTGAGTTCTAGATCTGTGATGGGTAGTCATGCCCACTCACTGGACAAATGCTATAAATTAAACATTAAATATAGATGGTTTCAGCGACAACAACATAAACAAACGTTATACGGCCCAAATGTAATTACCGCTAAACCTTCACAAACAGCCTAACCGATAACAGTTGAGCAGTTTTATTTTATTTTAATACAATTAACATACAATAAAATATGAATATATATTAAATATAAAATAAATTGTTATATTATAACCAAACACAGTTCGGAAGTTAACTTGGGGCCAGGCGCTATAATCAATTGTTTGTGATAAACTTCCACGATCCAAAGAATTCCTATAAGATTAAACTAATTTGTGCACTTTTTGTGTCAAATATTACACTTCAAGAAATGTTGGGTTATTTTTAACTCAGTGTTGGGTCAGAAAGTGACAAATCCAACAGTTCAGCCTAAAATGCTGGGCTCTATGGTTGGGTCAAGTATAAACATTTTCTGGGTTAATTTAACCCAACGGTTGGGTTTGTCCCTTTTTGACCCAACGCTGGGTCGGAAATAACTCAACATTTTTTATGCATGTTTCACACAAAAATTAATTCTATTATGAAAGTAAAATAGAGCATTTTAGGTTTGCAGCACCAAAATAAAGAGTAATATGTATGAGAGAATATGCAAGTTGCTTAAAAGCAAGTATTGGTTTTGGCGGAATGATTCCATAAAGAACCTTAAACATACGAAGAAACTTTCAGTTTCACGAAAGGTTCTTTGTAGTGGCAAAAGGTTTCTTGGATAATTAAAAGTAAGAAAGAAATGGTTCTTAAAAATGTAAATTGTTCTTTTATGGCACCGCAGTGCCTTTTGATGCACCTTTTTATGAGTGAAATTTCAGGTTACGAGAAGGTCCGTCGCTGGTTAACGTTATGAACGGCAAGGAAAGCGTTTATTACCATAGCAGCAGATCACCAAAGCTCAACCCAGAAAGCCTCCATCACCACACCATCAGATCACTAATGAGGTGATGATACAGATACATTACAGAAGCAGAGGAATTCATAGATGCGGGTGTAGGGGTGTGTGACACACCCTCACACAGACTGCATACTGTATGCTAACACTGACCTGGATGTATTTCTCCTCAACAAGCAGTCTCGTGTGTACGGCGCCGGAGAGGAGAGGCTGTATGGTGATTTTCTGAATGATTGCTTACTGTTTCTCCCCTCAGAAGTCTGGTTCAGGTTCAACAGAAAGCTTAAATGACAATGAAAATTTGGTTAAAAAAATTAGGCCACCATTTACTTATTTTCATTTCTTTTAAGATCAGTTTGCTGGGGAAGATTTCCGAATGACAGTGTGAGAAACAGAGTCTGTAAACTTCAACTGAAATAAGAAGTTGACAGACAGTACAGACCCTCTTAAGACCCATTCCTACTGTCTTCTCAATGGCCCCCGCCCCCTGCGCCTTACAGCCTCGGCTCTGATCTGTTGTTTTCTCTTTGTCCTGGTTGCATGCTTCAACTCAATTGCTTCAAATTTCATAGTAGGTCCACCTAGTCTGACTCCTCTCAAGTTTCCGCAGCAAATTCTTTACCTTTCTCTCTCTCTTCTTTTGTGGTTTTAGAGGAGGCAAGATGCCTCCAGGATTGTAAAGTATTATTGATACACTGAATGGCACTGGGTCTCATAAGTGGGTGACTGTGAGAGAGAAATTCCGTTGTCAGAAAGGTGATGCTCAGATTGGCCTTGTGTTTGAGCTGCAGGTTTGAAACTCGAAACTTTGCTTGGTAGCATTTATACAACCATAAAACTACACAGAACAATTGTTTAAATGAAAAAGAGAGTTTGTCTTTGTATCTCGATGATTCTATAAAATAACCCTTAAAGTACTTTTAAAGAACAAAGTATGATCGTTTTTTTGATGGTCCATTGCAAAGTGATTACATTATTTCAATAAGAGCATTTTTCAAATTAACTATGCAGAATAATATATGTATATAATACATTAAAATACAAAAATGGTTATTTAAATAATAATATATAATAATAATATTTTTAAAATGTCACTTTTTACAACAAAAGAAAAGAATAAGAGCCAAAATTTTGTACAGTGTCGAGGACCTACGCAAATCAAGACAAAATATTTATTGGTTTGTGCAGAAAATACATCTTTTGATTTACTCCAACACATCCATAAACTTTGCATGTGTCATTCACTGACCAAGGACAAGCCCTCACATCAGAATAATACTTGCTTCACATAAAATCAATTATATTGCTCTTGCTATTTTTTTGCCGCCCAAACCGTTATTTTACGGCAGAGCATAAAGACACAGCTATGAATGGCGACATGCTTTTTTCCTTTTTCGCTTTATGCGCCCGTACTTCCTTTCTTTGGTTTTTAATTTTGTTTGGACGAGGACACAAAGTTGTATGAAGGCAGCAGGGGGGGTGGAGGTGATGCTTGTGGTGAAGATTTCAGACTGTAGTTCTGAATCACGAACACACAAGGCTTCTCGGTTCAACAAACGAAAAAAATCAATCTCTTCGGCCCGCATGTCTGAGACTGCAATTATAAGAAAGCGGCAGCGGCTAACAATGTCCACCTTGGAGCGCACGAAATACACAAAAGGACGAAATAAGGGGAGAACTGCGAAAGACAACATGTATTGTGCGGCCACAAATGGAGCCCCCTCTTCTGAAATAACAAGCAGTTGTTGGTCATTAAAGGCCAAATGTGCTTGCTGTTGATCTCATAACTGCAACAATAACTAAAGGTTCGACAGCATTGGGCGACTAATATACTGTCATTATTAAGAAAAAGCCTTTAGCAAATACCTGGCCTTCACCAATTACAAAATGATTGGAAAGCCAAAGCTTTGAAGGAAATTCACACGGATAAAAAGCTCATAAAAGAGTTTATAAAATACCTGACATAATGCAGGTTATGTCTCCATGTCCGTGTGCTGCCTGCGACTGGGAAAAAACACAGCTGCAATAAACACACTCTCAGTTACCTTTGCAAATAGAGGTCAAAGCTCTTTCTCAAGAGCTGGAGAAGATAAAGTGTACCTGGGAGATACTCCCAATGACAGCTGTGTTATTTGTGCAGCCACTGAGGAAAAACAGACCTCCTGAACGGAGCAGAGAGGAAATCGCTTTTCATCTGCTGCGCTTTCAAATGAGACGTGCGTCCGAACTCGTGCACGCCATCTTGCACCGCCCCAACTACAAAAAAAAATGGAGTAATTATTTCTTATTTAGAGCGCCGTCCCTCAGGGGTGGAAATACCTCGGCGTGTGCTTTTGATGAGACCCTAGCAAATGTGAAACTCTAGTCGAGTGCTTTGTCTCCGAGGAGGAGAGGAGAGGCCAGTTTAATTTTCTGCGCTTCATTAGTTAGCTAGACCTCTGGAAGCCCCCCCACGGGGCCGGCCTGCCTGCCTGCCACCACGCTCGCCGCCGCTCGCGCACACACCCATCCACCTGTCTCTAAGGGTGTTCGCTGCATTGCTGATTAGCCCCGGCGACACACGCATACGCACACACACGTGCACGCAGACGCACAGTTCAGGTGTGGCTGGAGGCTGCACGCATGCTTCGGCTCAATTGCTTTTTATCAGATTTCATCAGGGAGCCATTACCTGTGTCTTTTTACCTTTTAGGCTTCGGTTACCCTGCTATCTGTTCTTGCGCCGCCGGGCAGACGCATGCATGTTTAACCATATACGCTGCCAGTGCGAGGAGGTTAACTGTATAATGTTAACCTCCCGTGGCTAGCTCCAATTTGGCGGAAACTAAAACGCTGGAGCCTTTAACACAGTTTTTACTTCATTTAGCTTGTAGCCGCTTCCAGAGTAAACATCAGATTTTACACGCCATTATGACCAAGACAGTCTTTCAAATTAATTTACAAGCTAATTATACATCAGTTTTATTTGTTTATTTAAGATATTAATGAATATTTCCATAAATGATGTTTGCTAATTGTGAAATAAAGGAAATTGTGAGGCCTAATTTACTACATTTTTTTAAGAATCAACTTACAATGACAGAATATAGTGATTTTCAGTGTGACTAACAGAAAAATTATTTTATCCGAAAGTTTTTTTCTCTCTCAAAGCTTCAGAAGTAACAATAAATCATACTTTTATGGTAACTTTTTCATAAACACGTCACCGTGGATAGCAAGAGATGTGTAACTAATCGATTCTTCAAAAAATAGCTTAGACTGTAAAGCAACAATGTGATCAATAAGTCATTGCAACATGTTTTTATATTACTTTAACTTAACTTCAAAACTATTTCAACAATTTCAACAAAGCCACAGCAATTCCTTATCAGTCACAATTTAAAATGAATTGAAATGACTTGTACAGCAAATTGGATAATATTTACATTTAAATTTAAGCCGGCACATTTTCTACAGCATAGAGGTACTGTATGGTATCTCAGGATGAGAAAGTAAATCATTTTCAGTTTTTGGTAAAGAATTCCTTTAATTAGTTTGGTTTCATTCTGTAAATCTTTCAGTATGGCCGTTCCCTAATAAATTTTCCAATGAAATTTGCGTCAGTGAGAAATGTCATCACAGGCACTTAACCGCTCTCCATCCCAAACCTCAAACTAATATTCAGAATGGTTTCTCAGTACTTAACATAGAGAACTAGACTTAATATAGCTAACGCAATTCATCCTCCGCTACAACCCTCAGAGAAATCAAAAGTGCTACTTCAGGCACTGAGGAACTTGGGATAACTACCGCAGAATTATATAACATTTCCTCAAACGCCTAATAAGAGTCTGGGACTGCGGCTGATGTGTATTTAGGCTGGCACGGAGCTGGATGATGGCCGATAGTACAGTGTCAGGCATGGGCGCCATTTCTGTAATGGGGTTTTCATTTATTGCTTTGAGGATAATCCACTTTAAACAGAAACCACTACCTACAGCCATTAAGTCTAATCCCGTGGACTCAGTTTAATTGGCTGGTTTCTGAACACACTGCAGGTTTGATGGCCGCACCGTGGTGGCAGAGGAAGGTATATACTGTATATGGGAGAAAATGACAATTATGAAAATGATAAAAAATCATAATAACTAAAAGTTGATGCAGATCACTGACCCTCAGAAAATCAGCTTCAATATTGGGTCTCATACTCATAAATATTCATTTTAAAGCAAGAAAAGAGAGCAATTCAAGTTGAAGAAATAGTATAAAAAACAACAAATATTAAATACAAGTTAAAGACACAATATGTCAATTTGTGAGTCCTGTCAGATTGTTTTCTATCAGGAGTTCAACATAACAACTCATCATTCCTACTCCTTCACAGCATCACCAAGCTACGCCTTTGTTACTGTATTGCAACTACTAGCAGAGAAACTTACATACTGTGCCTTTAATATAAATGATAAAATATTTATGATCTATTATTTTCATTGGTCTTGTAGTCTTTTCTAGTATTTCTAGTCTTGTAATGATCTCTATTGTGAGTTTTTAGATGGAAAAGGGAAACCGTCAGGTTAAGGTAGTGCATGGCCAAACGTTTAACATGTTTCAGCTTTTTCCAAGCGTACAGTATTTAAGCACAAACATTAATTTCCGCAGAAATAACACAGTTGAATGTGTAATATGATACACTGTAATTCTTCATGTACATTATTTCATTTGACACTATATCCTTCACACCTGCCGACCACCATCTCAAACACACATACAAAGATTGCACAGTGCATCCACAAAGCGAGCATTTATCTCAGCTGAATGCTGGGGCATGGGAAGGCTCACAGCAATTAACACTCGCGCACACACATACAGATCATCTCGACCCCTCTCTCTCACTGCGAAAACACACTAACAATTTCACACAAACCCATGCATTCACTCTCACAAAGAATCTCACGCGCAACTCTGCCGCCGCACGCACACACACTCTGACTGCATGTGTATGTGTGTCAAACACAGAGGTGTTTATGAGCGAGTTGTTTGGGACGGAAGTGGCTCTGTACCCTGACCCAGACTCCAGGCCTCAGGGGAAGGTCAGATCCTCTCGACCCTTGCGTTCCACAGGCCCTGCGTGCTGCAGTGTTGAGTGCCTGTGATATGCCACACACACACAAACACACACATGCATACAAACACTCTCTGTCTGTCCAATAGGCCCAAACATACAGCACCATTAAAAAGCAAGTTAGTGACATGGCAAAGATTGAATTTTGCTCACACTGTACTTACAGTAGGGTAGGGCTGGGCGGTATGGCGGAATATGCTTTCTCTCTCTTACCTGCAATGCTCGCGCAGGGGTGCAGGGATCTGCGCGTGCATATAAAAAAAAGCTCATTCTCTCAATCATATCTGATTATACAATGCAATCTCACATCGCAATCGTAATAATTTGTATGAATTATTCGTCCGATTCGTATGCCAGTGACGTTAGGTGTAAGGGACGGGGTTAGAGGTGGGCCTTCAGTATTGCTTAATCGTAGGTTTTTGAACGACTCACAACGTATGAATTCATACAAATTAGCCACCTAGTAAAAATACTTACGACTTCTCATGAGATCAGGTTGGATTATCAGAACTGTATCTGTTATCTTTAGGGCAATTTCATAACTTGCCTACATTTTAACTATGGGGAGCATTTAATTGAATTGTAATAAATAAATTAATTAAATCAATCTAAGAAAAATTAGGTATAAGATATATAATTATAATGGGAGATTGTTACTGTAAAATGTATCGTTACCGTGAGATAAAATTACTTGTTTTGGTGAAATAGATTTTTGGTCACTCCACCCCCTCCTACAGTAGGGTAGGGACATGAACAAGACATATTTAGAAACCAAAATATTCTGATAATTAAATAGCTTAAAGCTCTCCAAATATTTTAGTATATTTAGTTTATACCTGGCTTAACTATTGTGCTTAATACATTGCACGTGTCGGGTTGTGTGTGACTACGTGAGAGTAGGTGCGTCGCCACCCTCCAAACATATGTTACCTTTGGCAATGCATTCCGAGACTGTGCCAAAAATCACCCCTGGAAACATACCTCACAGCACTATTGAAATGAGACATCACATTTTATAAACTCATCCACCACACAACAGCATGTACATATACAAAGGTTCTGTGTTTGTCTCTACTACTTTCTCACTCGTTTACCCCCCAACACACACACACACACACACACACACACACACACACCGAACCCTTTCCCCCTGACACTCTTCTTATTTCAGACTAAACAATTGTGACTTGGCTGGGAAACAGCTTTGGATCCAGATGCGACTATTCTGGCTTTCTCCCTTCTCTCTCTCTCTCTCTCTCTCTCTCTCTCCCTCTCTCTCTCTCTCTCTCTCTCTCTCTTTAACTGTAGATTGCTTTAATTGGAGTGGCAGGCACAGACACTCTCTCAACAGACGCAATGCACCGGGGAGCTCCCACTCCTGGCAACAGTCTTCCATTAGCGCTCCAAATAAAAGAAAGTTGAGAGCTGTTTTCAGGTGTTTATCACTAACCCAGGCTTCAGGCAGCTGCTGACTCCTCTCTCCCCCCTTCAGCTTTTGCCTGCTGCAATGCACAGAGTTTCTAAGAGTTTCTCGACCTTTCGCACGTCTGTTTCTTTCCTGTTTGGTTCCTTCTGAAGTTCCTTTCAAATGCATAGGCTCCTTTGTTTTTTATACTGACTTGGTATATGTATTATACTAATACTGTTAATTTGTAATGGTGTGAAATAAAATAATAAAGTAATTATAAAATGCAAAGTGCATGCGATGGTATAAGTTCACACAGTTAGGATAATATTATTAGAGATTAAGATATAATAATAATACAATCTTGCTTAATAATCTTATTGTATAATGTTATGTATATTTAAAACTTGACTTGCATTGTCAAAGGGTACCGCCATTGTTCGGTTACCAACATTCTTCAAAATATCTTCTTTTGTGTTCTGCAGAAGAAAGAAAGTCATACAGGTTTGACAAGTGGGTGAATAAATGATGACAGAATTTTCATTTTTGAGTGAAGTATCCCTTTAACACCAGGGTCTGGAAAGTCTGAAAGATTAAAGTATCTGTCAAATGTATAACTGTTAATGTCAATGATGTGTCCTAAATAATACTGTATATATATATTATTTTATAAAAGCAACAAGGTCATGCTATCTTGATGGATTCAGTGGCAACAACATAAACAAACAAACATACTTAACTACCTGTAGACCTCTGCAAAGAATCAATAACTTTGGAGTAGTTTTAATTTAATTTTATTTAATACAATTAATATACAATAAAATATGAATAATATATAATACATTTGAAATAAATTGTTAAACTGAACACAGACCGGAAGTTAACTTCAGGTCAGTGCGTGAGTGAGATGAAACCGTCTGCAGCTTCTGTTTCACCCCTTGTGAGGCATAAACAAAAAAAACTTGAATCACCTGTGGAGCCCAAAGGCAGCTTTCTGGTACACGCAAATTCCTCTGCCACCTCAAAGCATGCATGACATTCGCCAGCCCATAAATTCATTAGAATGAGAGCTCTCGCAGTCTGCACAGACAAACACTGTTTCCTCAGTCAAAGTCATGAAAACCTCAAAACCAGGCCACCTCTCAGTTCCTCTCATCGTTTCATTTAGTCACCTCAGCTCAAAGGGCCACACGTGTGTGTGTGTGCTGTGGAAAAAGAGGGTTTGTGGCCAGACCTCAGGGTTTGAGTTTTAGTGTTGTCCCAGGAGTGTACCACACTGTTACGACTCAATTAACTTCTCTTGCACTGATTTTACCCGGCTTCCCCTCAAATTCATCCTGAAGTAAATCAAAAAAAAAAAGGAAATTGGAAAAACAAGATCTGGGGCACAAATTTACTTTTGTGTAATCGGCATGATACCCAGTGTAGTGAATTCGTCTATAGTATAATGTGCAATAGTCTGGATTTTTTTTGCTCTGGCCATACTGAGAACAATCAGCTGGACGTGAGTCACCGGACTGACCTTCTCAATCCAGGACCTCCAGTTTCCCCCTCTTTATCTTATATATTTTCAGAGGAGGGCTAAAAGGGGGCCAGAGCTTCCAGGAAGCGAGCGGGGAATGTGTTCCAATCCCCTAGCGCTCAAAACTCTCTCCACTTTCAGCACATTTTTAAACAGCACCTCTCCGACCTGATTCCAAAATAAAAGAAAACATGGAAAGAAAAACAAGAAAGCAGCACAAAAAGGCGGAAATGTTATTTAAAAGGTACCAGACCACATCATTTTCCACTGATATTATATACTCCCGGCCGTATCCAAAATATATACGGGCCAGAGGCCAAGAATGTAAAAATAAAATACATAGACTCAACATCTGGACAGAGGCTGAACAAAACTACTATTTAATCACAGCTGAATAACTTATTCTTCCATTTACTTCTGGCTCTTTTCTCTGTTTTCTCGAACGCGTTTATGCTCACGGGGGTCTGCTACTTCTGATCTGGGCGCAGTTCACGTTTCGAACCCGTTTCCTGCGACGCTGACAAAATGTTCATTTTTATTATAATTACCCACATTGTTTAACACACACAAGGACTGTGTATTTCCAGAGCTGTTTTACAGAGTACCTGATCTTTTGATGGTCCAATATCTACTTTTAAGGTTTCTGTTGGCTAAATAAAACGGTAGACTTTGGCAGCGCAGTAAGCTGTAATAGTTGTTTTAGTTGTGGGTTCCTGTCTTGCTTTGAGAACTCCCTGGACGCTCTCCAGGTCCTTGCCCCATTCCAAACGGAAATATTTACTCCCTTAATGAACTGGCCGGGAGAACATAGGCAGTCGGTGATTATAGGAGTAAAAGGTATGAGCAAGGTGTCTGTAACAGAGTAGTTTGGCACTTTGGAGAAAACCAGTGGGGATCAACACGGGGTTTCACGCACGTCCTTTTTGAACAACGAAATTTTAGCCAGCAAAATATTGCTCATTTAAACTCTTTATATAAAAATCTTGCTAAAGTCTGTATAGATTACATTTTCATACGTCATTATTTGCAGTATTTCTTGAATATCACCCTGCAGACATCTGTGAGCTCTAGACGGCAGCTTCTGCCCTGCTGAAAAGACAAACTATATATGTCAAATTCTCCTATAAACAATGGAATGTATTACATAGATGCGGTGTTATGGTCAAGAGTCTCAGAGAGAGAGAGATAGAAAGCGAGTGGAGGTATGTATATGTTTGAGGATAGGGAGGATTAAATAGTTTATGATTGTCTGTTTGGATCTCTCTTGTGTGGCAGACGTGGTGTGGGCATCTGTTCGTACAATCTACATTAAACGCACCACAGGTCGAGCCCAGTTATTCGAAGAAGGAAGAGCTGATAGACACTCTTCACACAAACACATGCTGTCGAGGCCCTCGGATGGAGTCAACCCACCTGCCTGTGAAAAGATTACACTTACACGGACGGCTTATGAAGACTAACAACTTTTACCTTTAAGTTGTTTACCTAAGACAATTATATATGTTTGCCAAAGTAGAATACCAAAAGAAAAATATTTACATAAAATAAAAATGTATACAATTTAAATAAAATAAAATGAAATATCTATAAATAAAATAGCAAAATTAAATATTATAAACCCATCACATGGGGTACCGTGACCTAAGACGCTTAAATATGTTTGCCAAGGTAGAATACAAAAAGAAAACTACTAAAGAAAAATAAAAAAAATTTATAAAAATGAAAAAAAATTAAAAATGTATCAAATTAAATAAAGTAAATATGCATTGAAATTAAATAAAAATGTATTCAAGTTAAATACAATTTAAATTTAAATAGAATAAAGTGAAATAAAAAAGAAATGTATACATTCAAAAATAAAATGGGCAAATGAAAGATTATAAACCCATCCCATGGGTTACCATGTCCTAAAACACTTAAATATGTTTGCCAAGGTAGAATACAAAAAGAAAACTACTAAATAAAAATGAATTAAATAAAAACTGCGTAAAATAAAAATGTATAAAAGTTCAATAAAATGTACATTTAAATAGAATTAAATTTTTTTTGTATACATTCAAAAATAAAATGGGCAAATGAAAGATTATAAACGCATCCCATAAATGGTGTTCCCTTGAGAAGAGGCGCACTAACATCCCTGTAAACTTACGTTTGACTAACAATTCATGACCTGCCATTTTTCCTAACACTTGTTAAATTCCCTTATACCTTCCTACAACAGCTTTTGATGTCAACCCAGCCCTCTCTCGGGAAGTCTTTACCGTTCAAATCACAATCGTTCTTTAATCACGTCTTCAAATCCACAGCGCGTGAAGAAGCGTGTGTTTAAGCCCCGGTGAGCGAAGCATCATTTGTGTACACATCTCCCTGTATCAGATAACCTGGAAGAGCTACGTGCTAACTCAATTCTGCTCTGACAGGGCGGATCAGAGGCGCAGATCCCCTGACAGCCGTTTACATGCTTCGTGGCCTTCACTATGCAACTTATCACGGCGGCACATTAAAGACCCCTGTAGGAGTCTCTTACGATAAACATCTGAATATCAATACAGCCCAGCGAGGATGCTGACACGCACACACACTCCGCTACACCTGACAGCGGCTGACATATGACACGCTGATATTCTAACTAATAAACTCAGAAACATGTAGGTAACCTCCGCTTTGCATTGTATTATAAGGCATACGGGACACCTGGAAACACCAATTCAATTTTCCAGACGGATTTATTTTTAAATATAAAATAGGCATGATTAGAAGATATTTGTAATGTATGAAGGAAGCCACTTTCATGGATTCCTAACAGTCCTATATGAAATGCCTCCCTTAAAAATGTTGTTCAATCGAAAATGAATTTCAAGTTGTTCCAAACCTTTACACCTATCTTTATTCATAACACAAAGCAAGATATTTGAAAGAATATGGGAAACCAAATACAGTATACACAAGCAGGCTCCGATCTCAAGATCTCACGCACTTCAGTTTCATACTGCACACTGTGCAAAGGTCAATATAAACGCAGGAACACAGTAATACAGGCTGTAAAACGCTCCAGTAAACACCACAAACAAACAGAAAGCTTTAATGAGAATAGGAAAATGTGTTTCAAGCCTGCATTGTTATTAAAACTCCCAAGTTTATGGCAAAAACTTCTGTAAAAGCTTTGTAATAAGCCATAAACCTCGGTCTGACCGCTCAACGACAAAATCTGACACCGCCAACAAGACGTGGGACTTAGATTTCAGTGGCATTTCACGCTTTTCCATTGTCTAATCGAACTGAAACGCCACATGAAACCTCTCATCTGTGCGCCTAAAATTTCCTCTGTGTTGTGTCTGTTAAACCCATGCGTCTGCAAACAGATTGTTTGTCCATGCGGATATATTTGTTTATGCGAGCTTTTGTTTGTGAGGTTATTCCACCCCGTGTTTTCCCCTTGTTCCATCAACAGATCGATGTGGCCCTTACGCACCCACCCAGCGCTGTTTATTTATAGACTCGTGTTTGTTTTCCATGTAAACACTTGTTTTCGTGTCCTCTTATAAGCTACTGATGTTATTGCTTTGGTGGATATTTAACTGAAATTAGAAAGAAAGAAAGATAGACTTGCATCCTTGTGTTTAATTCATTAAGCAGGATGTGCAACATGTACCACAACTCATCCTGAAAAGAAGAAGAACTGTGAAAATACGGCTCTTGAGTTCAGTGAGTCTCTTGAACATAACTCTAGAGCACTAAATCTGCTGCTTACAGCGTGCGCAGGGAGGAGATGAAGGATGTCTTCCTCGCTGCTTACCTCACGCTCCACGCGTGAACAAAACGCTCTTTGTGCGTGTTTGGGACAGTCGACTGTATTGTGCCGTGACTGCACAGACGCATAGGTCAGCTGGCCATTTGAACACAAATATCCACAATGCTTCAGTTGATTAATTGATTTACTGTCCGGGGTTAATCGCGATCCATCCCGCTATCAGAGAGCGTGAAAGGGGACGAGAAAGAAAGAAGGCGGAGTGTGGGATTTGAACGAGTGAGCTGAAAGGGTCGAGCTGCTTTATAGCCACGCAGCAACCCAACAGCTTGCCGGGAACGTTGGGCTCGGTTCGATGGGTCTGGTGACACCAGCAACCCCCCTCACCATACTGAGAGAAACAACAAACTGTAATTAGAAAAGAAAGACATTTCAATTCCCATCAAGCTGACCGCAAACATGTGCAGCTTTGTGAGGGGAACAAACGCATAGTGGAGAAATCTGAAAGCCTTGACAAGCTGCCGAGGTCAGATGACATGGGCGAAAGTGAGAAAAACACACCAAATGTATTTCTCATTTTATAGATATTGTTAAAAAAAAGTTGGTTCAACTTAATAAAAATAAGTAACCTGGCTGCCTTAAAATGTGAAAATATTAGTTCGAAAACGTAATTCACTCAAACTTTTTTTAAGTTAACCCAAACATTGTTTTGACAGTGTGGTAGAACAAGTGTTCATCTGTATGTAGCTGTGTAGTGTAACTAATAAGGTCTTATAGACCACTTCGGAAAACGTAAGGAACGCTGATCCAAAATAACTTCCTGTTTGAGTTTTTTTTTTTACGTTTAAACAAAATAAAACCAACAGAATATTTATAACTGAATCAAAATGTTGTCTTTTGTCAAAAAGACAAAACACAAAAGAAATTGATATAAATATAACACATTTTTATTCAATTTTTAAACTATTGTTCTGGTTTTTGTGAGGGGGAAAGGATTTAGAAACTTTTATTTAAAAACAATTATTTCAGGGCATGATGGTTAAGAATTAATAATTCATCACTTTTTTCATTCTTTTCCCCCATGATTCGTTAAAGTGTGTTTGCAGTGTCATTCCTCTGAGCTGAAATAATAAAAGTGTAAGATTTGAATTGGACCTCTATAAATCTATATGCGCTTTCTCAGCATCCTGAACTTTGCCAAATGCAATACTGAGGATTAAACAAATAGGTCATCAAAAGCAAATATTCTGTCAATATTTTATCACTCTTATGTCATTCTAACCTGAATGCTTACATTTTTTTACCATGGAACACAAAATTTGACAAACGGGTTCGTTGACGTCAGAGTTTGGTTCGTTCGGATGATGTGAACGCTGTCTTCTGAACTCAGATGCGCACCCGCAAACCTCACAAAAATGGTGGTCTGGGGTAAACGCCGCCTGGTCTGTGGTAAATAATAACGCCTTCTGGTTTTGTTGAGCGTACGCACATACTATCTCTTTCCTTTAATGTCATAAAAACTGGCTGATGTCTTCCTTGTTCTATGAAGTCCCTCTTTCAGAATACGTAACAAGTTCTGATTGTGTAGCTAGTGCACGTTGTCCGGCATTTTTTGGGTGTATTCCTGTGGGTGGAGGTTATTCAAAAACTCGGAATAGTGACATCATGTACCTGGGAAGTAGAGGGCTGTAGTCCAACACCAGCCGTTTTCTGTAGTCCTTGAAAAGCGAATTCTGTTAAACATCTTGCTTGGCATTGAACTTTGAGCTTTTTAATTTTGCAGGTATTATTTATGCTCTGACAGCAACATTCCACACGAACTAAAGTTTAAAAAACTGGATTATGGAGAACGGCACCTTTAATATGCATTTGTAATATTATAAATGCAACATAATTGTTATATTATAAAATATTATACAAAAACAGACAGCCAGGCGCCTGCATCCGATGAAACGTCTGTTGCTACTGCATTGAATTGTCATAAGCATGGACAAGATTATCCGTAATGATGACTTAATTTCAATTTATTATTATCAAAAGGCTAAATAATATTTAAAGGTGGGGTTAGTATTTTTTCAGAAACGCTTTAGAGTCGGCAGAGTACCAAAACAAACTTGTAGCCAATCAGCAGTAAGGGGCGTGTCCACTCATGTTGACGGAGGGAAGAGAGCAAGCGGGCATTAGAAAGACTGTAGAAAAAGTGATGGCTTATTTATTACATAAAAGTAAAGGGTTTTTTGATTTTAAGTATAGAAGGATAAAAGTCAGGTAGGAGCTAGCGTGTTAATATTATAAAGACTTTCCGGCGGAGACGTTTAGGTAGGAGCGGTACTATGGCGAAGGCTTTTAGTGGAGCTACGCTAGCACCCAAATACAAATGATAAAGCTAAGCACTTCATGCCTGCAATGCACAACAAATTCAAGGGCGATTTCAAACGACAACCGTTTTCAGAAATCAGTAACAAACAAGCAACATAGCTTACATCTATGATATATTTTTGTATTTCTTTAGCCCTGAGTTTAACTCTCAACTGTTGTTAAAAATATCAATTTTTGCGTTACACACGAAAAAAATAATAGCATACAGGTTAGAACAACACAAAGGGTCAAAAATAGTAATAAACCATTCCTAGCTTCACAGACTAAGAGAGCCAGAGAGAGAGAAAAAGAAAGAAAAGAACAAGACAAAGAAAGGTGACGAGGGCAGAAAGACTGGGAAGCGATGGACAGGATCAAGCCACAAAAAAAGAAACGAGGAATAATGAATAGTAGAGATGCAAATGTGTGTTTGTTAATGAGTGGTGTGGCGTGATAATGACCAACCATCTGAGCAGAAAAGGAGCCGGTCTTATCTTGCACCATTCAAGCACGCCTGGCCTCACCTGCTGTCTGTAGGGCTGCCACATGTCACCCGCACACAAATACACACACACGCGTCACAAAACAAAGGCCTGCGCTGCTTCCCGTTGCTCCTTCACAAACAGCCTAAATGAAATCTTTTAAATATGCAACAGCTATTGCCAATTAAACCTGCGCCTGCCTTTAAAGAGATTATTGAGGCTGAATAGTTGGACAGAATGATCATCTTGACGCACACACACTTCACGACACCCCTTCATGGCATCCGTCTACCCAGAAGTCTTTGCGGTATTGTGTTCTTTTGAGAATAATTGCTTAGTAGGAAAAATGACAATGGTAGTCAAAAGTGGCTCAGAACTGTTTGCTTTTCTGCCTTCTTCAAAATATCTTCTTTGTGTTCATCAGAACAAAGAAATTTAAATTTTTGTTTCTTTAACTAGACACAGAAATTCACAAATGTAGTGTAACGTAATAAACAGACTTGTGAGGGAATTTTAGGTGGTAAAAAAATAACAATAATAAGAAAGAAATTGCCAAAATATGTTGTGCTTTAGATCTACTGTAATGAAATAAAGATTTCACCACAAAGTCACACAAAGGGAGGAGTCGATTTACAGACTGTTTATTTTTGGTATGGCCACACACACACACACACGCACTTTCCCTCAATCTCCTGTCTGAACACACATACACGGACAAACAAACACAATCTGTGTAAAGACCGGGCACAGCCTTCAGTCTTCCAGAGACCAGAACCTTATCAGCAGACACAACAGACCCAACATAGGAAACAGGCCAGGGAGAAAAGACAGACCTCCTCCCTTACACACACACACACACACACACACATTTGGTGGTTGAGGAATGTTTTTTGCTCTGACTGTGTGGTTGAACTCTGCTCTCTGGGGGCAGAGTGAGTTTACGCTGTTGCTGCGTCTGAGTCACTTCCACATCAGATCTACTGCTTCAAGTCCTACAGTCACTGATAAGAGTTGCTGTTTTCTTGAAGAGCAGCTATGGTTCTTCCCAGAGGAACGTTTCATTGCCCAGAGGTTGCTCTTTCATAGCTCTAGAGATTCAGTGGAGTGCTCATTTGTGTTTCATTTAAGGTACAACGTTGTCTCAGATGTCTCCCCTCAGGAGAAATCAGAATAGACACAAATGTAACAGCTGTTGACATACAGTACGGAACTGTAGAAATGTTGCAGATTGAGTAATTGAAATCTGTTGAAATGCAGTTTCTTGGCAACTCTGAGCATCGGGGAGATCTTTCCGGAAAGTCTACAGATATATCTCTACAGAAATATTTTACAAACAAATGTGTTTGTTCTCTATTCCAAGATAAACATTTCAACAATTTGTGATTTTACTTTTACCAAAAACTAAACATACAGTATGTTTGAACTAATGTATAGAAATGCCTACCCAGTTTCTCTATATTTCTAGGACAAATTGGCTCTATTTTTTGTTGACCTGTTGGAGAGAATAGCAAAGTTATGATGACAAAAACAGTTTTTTTAAAGCCAAGGTGTGCATTTTAAAAGCACAAAGGAGATCAAGCTGGAGGTTGAAAAAATAAAACAATACATTCATGATCAATACTCTTAAGATGATTTTAATAACATAAAGACCAGATCCTAAACAATTTGGCGAGCCATCATTGAACATTAAGAGCTTGACACAGCGTCGTGATTTTGAAAAAAAGGCCAAAGGGTGCAAGTGGTGCCTTGTTTGCATTCAACCCTCTCTCTCTCCATGTTTTTTTAACATTCATATTCATTAAGGGGCAGTCATGGCCCTGGGAGACTTCTCTCATGAAGAACTCATGCCCAAGACAGGGTGGGATACCTCTTATAACCGAAAGACCTTAGTCCACAGAGAGCACAAAGGGCCTTTCCACCCCCCACTGGAAGGCTGATTTTCAGTATAACATACATATGCTACGAAAGTTGTGAATAGCATTTCTATCATAGATGGTTTTTAATCTACAAAATGGTTTTTAGAAATATTTTTTTTAATGGTATCATCTGGAAACTGGCTAAAACACAACACTCTTTGTTCGTCAAGGCCTAGATGAATCCTACATATGGTAATATGAAGGCACTCTAAGCTACACAAGCTTTTTCTTTTCATTACATGATGTCTAGTAAACAGCTTTAACTGCATTATATAGAATTGAATGCATATTTATGTCTATGTGAACCAGATACGCTCTTTTGTGGTCTTATATTTATCGGCATCCAAGGTTGACTGGTAAAATAAATCGATGAATAAACAAATATTCAGAAATATAAAAGAAATACTAACTCTAACGCATTTACACGTCTGAATTATGGACCACGTCTAATGGTTTCACTAAGATAAGGAGACTACAGAATTGATTTAATGTCCGCGTCCAGCTTGTGTTTTGACCTTGTCACCTGACAGAAAACAAATAAAAGCATTGGCATTTTATCTCTTCGGATAGTGCATTGGGTTTACTCACGCTGGTCAATATTGTGTCAGTATAAGAGTTCGCTTTCTCGCCGTAATCTTTTGAAAACCATACACAAATATTTAAAAATGTCTCAATGCCATATATTCCTTTATTGAAAGGCATTTTTCCCCTATTCGTAAAACATTGCACTGATCTTTCTCGAAAACTCTTTGGCTTCTGACCTCTTTTTAAAAAATATCATTTTTTACTTACCCGCTGGTGCACGGTGGAACAAAAATATGTTGTTAGGCTTTTTTAAAGACTAGAACTACACAGACAAAGATCAAAGAAATGTAGCAGAATCTTTTCTTCATATGCATTAGGTCTTGTACTTAATTCTTTTGTCAAGGTAAATGTGTTTTCTGTGTTAGGTAAAGACTGCAGACCTCTCGTTTAAGCCAATTAGAGGGTCGCAAAAGGCTAGCACCTTGAGAACTTAAAGGTGGCAAAGAAATCAATGAAAGTTAAACCTTAAGTTCAGATATAAACAGCTGGATAAGTTGAGATCAATAGAGCTGGATCCCGGAGCAACTGGTCAATATTTCATCACTACAGGCGTTCAAGAAGCACAGGACAGAGATGAGACGTCGCTAGCAGGAACAGAAGGATCTAGCATGACTAGAAGATGTTAATGACCGTGGTACAGCGACCCGAAACCGATAAAGTGATAACGGCCGACGCTGATTCAATAGCTGTGGAACGTAATGAAAAACTTCTACTTTGTTGGTATTGATTTTCTTTGCTTTTCTTTGATTTCTTCCGGAGGCTAATTCACTTGTTGCCAAGTCTAACACAGACATCACAAGTCAGCCTGGTAAGGAACAGCAATACCTCTGCTCCGCTTCCTGAAGGCGAGACATTTATTACTGTATTCTATTTTTTCACACTTTTCATTTTATTGATCTCTTCCATTCATTTCATCTCCTTCGTCTCTCGCTCACCCGCCAAACTCGCAGAAAGCTGAAGTGTGTTTTTCCAAGAAGGCTGCGTGAAGTATTTACATGAAGGCAGTTAGGCACACTGTTCCAGCGCTGAGCGTGGGAGGATGTTTATCGGAATTGTTGAAGCTTCTGCTGTGTTATGGTACAAGGTGGCAGGGATTGTTCTGGGGTCAGTGTTTAACATCTGTGAATGCATATGGGAGCATCCTTTGATGGAATAAGGGAATATAATACACTCTCATATTTTGAATGGTAATACAATTTTACATGTACACATCTGGCGTATGCTTTTATTCAAAGTTATACAGTATATTTTTAATATACTGTAGTTATATGTGTTTAATATTTTAACACATATAACCATGTGTATTCTCTGGGAACTGAACCCACAACCATTGCAAAGCTAACACAACGCTTTACCAATTGAGCTACAAAACACACATTTTTTATTATCTTTCTAAAAATGTTTATTTTCAACCCAACGTTGGTTCAAAAAAGGCACGAACCCAACAGTCGGGTTGATATTCAACCTTTGCAGGTTTTGTCCCTTTTTGACCCACTGCTGGGTTGAAAATAACCAGCATTTTTTACAGTGTAGAGAGCCATAGTGAGGCAACAAACACACACACAGTACATTCATTACACTCATTCACCACAAACCAATCAAACCCTTTCAAATAAACAGAATTCTTTGGATGTCTGTTGTGCCTGATCTCCAGAGCAGCTTGACCACCAGCTATTCTCTCATTCCATCCTCTCTGCACTCACCAGCACCTCAATTCACAGCAGCCAGGCCTTTGAACACACAGTAATTAATATCTGGCACTAACATTCTCCAACTATGTCAGAAAAATTCTCTTCCGTCCATGTTCCGCTGTCTTTGTCATGTCTGCACCATTCTTTAATAAGAACGCTCTTACAGCGGGGTGAGATCATCTGAGCGGCTGCCCATTGGAGTGAGTGAGGGGCTTTTGAACAGCATATGGTGGTTAGATCAGGGAGGCAATTACATTTTCAACAGTTCATTGTGTCTCTAGAAGAAGGAGGACAGGAATAGAACAGCTTTACTTGCAGTTCAGAAGGACACAGTGCCGTAGAGCAGAGCCAAATGAGCCGGGCATCAAAACAGTACTGGGTTCAAAGGGCTTAATATCTGACCTAGAGTAAGCAAAGTCTACACTGTAAAAAAACTGTAATTTTACAGCATGTTTCTGTTACTTTTTACAGATTTTCCACGTAAAATGTAAAAAACCTGTATTTTCGAAAAAAGACCACAAATTTACAGCTGCGCCCTGTAATTTAACAGTGAAAAAAATATATTTTACGGCATATTTCAGTCGCTCCAGCTAACAGAAAATTTCTTTTATTACAATGTACATAAATGTTTTTGACTATAGATTGAATTGTTTGACATATATGAGTGCTATTGTACAAACACTGACTTTAAAAATGCTCCTTTATCCACCATCCATACAATCCAGTTCCAACTACCCCGAAACACAAGCAGAGTGACAGCTCTTACACTAAACATAAACACATTCGCGACGTTGTTTGGCGTTTCTAATCAAGATGACAGAAACTGGCAAGGGGTGGGTTGGGGGCGGGGTCCTCTGAGGGACTGATTTTGGGAGGTGTCTGGTCCAGCCCGAGTCCGCGGTTAAACCCAGCCTCATGCTAACTGAGCGCTTTCCACGTGGATGACTAACCGAAGGGCCGCTTTCCAGACGGTAACATGTGGAGAGCATTAGGCTCACTGTCTCAGAGGTCTGCACCGCTCCCCAGCCCTCACCTACTGCACGACCAGACCTGCCAGACGGCACCCGCACCACCGGGATAGTTTTCACAGCTGGGTCAAATTGAGTGGAAAAGAAGGAGGGGAAAAGAACAGGGAATGAATAGAGACAAACAGTAGAACAGTGTACGATTACAGGACGGAGAGGTGCGTTCGGCAGACAATGTACCCTGCACACACACACACACACACACATACATTAAAGTACAGTAATCCCTCCTGTTCAGTCTCAGATCAGTACGGTTTTGAGCCGTCTAGATGATGAGCGTTACAGTAGCGGTTGCACTTGAGGTGAGAGAAAGGGTTTATGAAAAGAGCTTTGAGCATGAAGCCCAAGAGCAGATGAACACTATGTGTCTGTTGTTTGCTCAGCCTTGGAGAAATAGTGAATGCAATACACACGCATTAAGAAATGTGTGTTGCATGATGTCTGCGTTAAAAAGCCTAGATTTGTAGATTAAAACATGAAAGTTAAACTCACGACCATGATAATTGTGTTGTGGGTGGTTGCCAAGATGTTCCGAGTCTCTTTAGTGCTAAGGCTAAGTTGCTTACTGTAGGTGGTTGCTTACGACTTTCAATGTAAACGCAACATACTTCTTTGCTTGCTTTATTATACATCTAACAAATATATATGAGGTGAAAATCACAGTGCATCACATTACTCACAGTATTACAACATCCAAATATCTCAAATAAAAGAGCGAAGCATGTAAATTTTAGCATCCGTCAGGCTTAAATTGGCGTTTAAATGTTCCTCCTCAGTAGGAGGGTCCTCTTGTTTTAGTCCCCCGAGTAACAGGCATACAGAGTCACTAGAATATATGGTATGGCCTTGAATCATATAGCCTCGACTCTGCATGGAAGGTCCTCTTTGTCACCCAAACTCCCTTCCAATGTCACAAAACAATTAATAAACTCATACATTTTTAACTCTAAACTCAATTAGAAGAGAAATGGTAAAATATGGCCGAGGCAGAAGCGTTAGTTGCCGTGGCAGGAATGACATTTGCGCTAATGAAGCTGGGTCGTAGCACGAGCCACATCAATCATCCACACACGTAAGAAGGGGTACGAGTCAGAGCCAGAGGGGCGAACGGAGCGGAGGTAGCTATGCGGGAAGGACAAGTCAAACACGCTAGCATCTTGTTCTGTTTGGAGCAGTGTGGTGGGGTGTGTACGAGAAGCAAGGGAAAAGAAGTGTTTCTTTTAGAGGTCACGACCTCCAAGGGCCCTGACATGTTTGACCAATGAACTTCCATGATTTTTTGGAATTCAAGTTTATTTATATAGACAGTTTCAGAGTAACAACATAAACAAGAGTTACTGCACATACACGCTTTTGTGACCAAAACGTAACTTCTGGTACACATTCACAAATTATAGAGTCCCAGCGGATTATTTCTGATAACAAGCAAAAGAAATAACAAGTGAATGACATTAGCTAGCAAGTTTAAAGTAATGCAATTATTATTTAATAAAATATCAATATAAATTAAATAAAAAATAAGCTCTATCATAGCCACTAGCCAGACCGATCAACAAACACAGACCAGAAGTTAACTTAGGGCCAGGCGCGTGCGTCCGATTGAAAACACATTGTAGAACAAACAGTACAGACAGAAAATATATGAAAATAGGGAAAAATAATTCTTGGAAAACAAGAGTTATGAAATAATGTTATTAGAGAATAAATGTCCTTTTCATGAATTGTCCAGTTCTCCTTAAAGAAATCAATTTATTGTATAGCTAGGGCTGTCATGATATCAGATTTTATCTACACAATTATTGTGGCCAAAAGTGATGATAATGATATTATTGTGATAAAAATCTATTTTGTTTTTAAATAAACAAAATTATATTGTGTTTTCTCTTTTTGTAACCATTGCGGCTCATAAGGAATTATGTAAATATGTAAAAACAAATATCCACTTTATTATCATATGCGTAGCATTAACCTTATATTGATAATCATGTTTCTTTATAATAAATATAAATCATTTATATTTTATATATTAAACTATAAATTACTGTTATTGTCAAAAACCGGTATATTGTGACACTCCTATTTATAACTAATGAACTACAGCTCATAATAATACATGATCTGACTACTGGAAACACTGACTTTTTATGATTTCAATACTTTCCATGACATTCTGGGCTTGGATTTCACAATTGCCTAAATTTGTCCAGGTTTGTCACCCTATAGGTTCCAGCTCCACAGCTGTTATTGCCTCTAAGCAGCGTGGTTGACATCTAACTCGCCTCTATTGCTACATACGTACACTCCGTTCCAAACACGCTTCTGGTCGTTGAAAATAATTGCTTATTGCCCGCCTTGAAAAATACCTAGAGATTAGCATCGCTTCAAAGCTGTGGACACACATGACCTTCTCCAGATTTTCCCGATGCCACTTAATCGCCACACAGGAAGCATGCCGCAACTATTTATGGAATAACTAGCGTGCTGGTGTGGCGTGGTGTCCGAGGCCGGTGAGCTCTAGGTGGTAGGGCTTGTAATTTAGTGCAGCAGTTAAAATCTGACACCTCTCTTTGGCTATCACCAGATATGCACATAAGCCTAATTAAATGATCACTTTCATTCGCCGGTCATCTTTTTTTGTTCGCTCTTTCCTGGCGTGGGGGTGGCTGACAGAGCCGGATAGGTGCTGATGGGGGATGGGGGCTCGTTAATTACCACATAAGAAGCATTAATGACTCGCCTCACCTCCATCTCTATGAGGAAAGGTCACACGAACAGTATTCTCCATTAATCTCTCCAAATGTGGACACATACTGACCGTAACGCAGCACACGGCGCTATCAAACAGCCGCCGTAAAGGTGCTCAAAATTCTAAACATTTGCTCTCTTTCACCTTAGAAGGGATTAACGTGGACCGGCTTTGACGACAGGGAGTTAGCAGCACTATTACAAATTATTTTGGGGGAGAATCTGTGGATACAGAGCTAGCGTGAAAAAATGGCCATTTATGGCAGAGAAAAAGAAAACACTAATTCGGTTTATGAGATGTTCTGCATATCCCAGCAGATGTTCTGCATATCCCAGCAAGCGCAAAATGTTATAACAACATTTCACAATGCCACATTATGATTGTGCTCAAACCACGCCATATGAAAACACAAATCTGCTACGTTAAAACTCCCACATGTGTCATACTATGAACGTAGAGGAAAACATTATCGCAACCTTTGCACGAAAATTATAATGTAATCCTACATTTAAAACCCTAAGTAGCAATTTCACATTTAACCCTTCCTAAACCAAAAGCTCACATGTATAACTAAATTGCACATAAGTAGATGTAAAACACATTAAAGGTGTTGTTCACCAAAAATGAACACTTCTATTGTACGGACACAAAACCAAGGCAAGTCAATGGGTACCGCCATTGTTCGCTTACCAACTAACATTCTTCAAAATATCTTCTTTTGTGTTCTGCAGAAGAAAGAAAGTCATACAGGTTTGAAATGACATGGGAGTGAGAAAATGCTGACTTATCATTTTTGGGTGAACTATCACTTTAAAGTGAGGTAAAAGCATTACATACCAAGGCTAGGGTCATAATACATTTGATCTAAGTTTCAGGAGACCTCTACATTTTCTTTATGAGCATAATAGCAGCATAACGCCACAAATCAAAGTGATGTCATTACCTATGCACATATATCTCTGTGTTTAACCTCTTCTGTCTTCCCTTACATCTGTGATTGTCCTGATAAGATTCATGCCCTATGTCTTCCGTGACCTATTAGTATGCTAAGAGCTCACTACATATGTCTAAACTCAACCATTAGCATAGACATATATATGTATCCCATTGAATATTCAAGAGGAGCCGGGGATGAATATCTGATCTCGGTGTTGCTCATTAAGTCCTATTTGAAAGCCGGGATGATGGTACAGACTTCTGTGAGATTTGTTTACTGATGAATTATATAAATATGAAGTAATATGGGCTTTTAATGAGAATGCAATGGGAATGAAATTAATTTTAATACTTGATGTTCCCAAATCTAATAAGGAAACAAGAATCCCTATGTGGCACAGCAGTGAAGAAGCCCATTAATCTAAACAGACAGCTTGGGGAAAGAAAGACAGGCCTATTTGTACACTGCGGTTAACTATTATGCTCACTTAACTAGTTGTAAAGTGGTTCTTTAATTATTTAGTTCTTGTCGCTTGAAGAATTCAATAGATGCTATATGGAAAGTGACTCTTTATAAGAAAAAAAAAACAGAAATGCAATCTCGATAAAATCTCAGATGTTTTCCTTGATTCTCCTTAAAAATAAACTCTTGTAATCAGACATTTAAAAAGTATAGCAGAACAATATTGGTTCATGTAAAAAAAGAGGAGTTTTAGGCAATTTAGTATAAATAAATTGTTTACAAAAAATAATGTATGAAAGATAATTGAAGAGAAATCAATCAATCTGTCTCCTGGGGTACAAAATGAAAGAGCAACCGTACATTCTGAGCAATAAAATCCTCTGGATCTGTAGCTCAAACTAAGAGAAAAAAAGGCACAAAAGAAAGGAGAAAGCCATGACTGAAACATTCAATGTCCTTCCCATCTCCCATTCATACTGCATTTACAGTGATAATTGTAAATCTTGGACATTCATTTATCTCTTAATGACAAGATCACAATTCCCATCGACCAGAAATCGGACATTTCTGAACATTTTACAGTTCCGCCTTTTCACCATGTTCCGGCGTTATTTAGATACCTAATTCCTGATGCATATTAATGAGAAGCCACAGACAAAATAATGAGAAGGAATGAAAGGAGGATATTACGGGGTGGAATGACGCATCTCAATATGAATTGGAATAAAGTGCGATAAGTAGGTGGAGGTACAGACTCGAAAAAGACAGATTATTAGAATACATTATTGTTCCAACAAAAGAAACTTTTGTCATATAGGGACTTTCAAAAGAAGCCTGTGGTCCAGGTATGGTAGCTTACTTAAGTAGTTTTCTTTAAAGAGAGATGGAATTAAAGGGCATATATGCAAGAAAGATCAAGACCGTTTTCCGGGGTCAGTTATTATGCATTTCACAAGATTTTATAGCGTTGTGCGTCCTTGTACACATGCAGCCTTATTTCCCACCATTACTCTCTGTATCGCCTCCTTTGCGCTTGAAATAAATGCCAGATTTAACAAGATACAATTACTGCCGTCTACCAAACTGTTTTTAATTAGAAGCTTATTCACAGCGTCTAATAGAGTGCAGTTTATCCAATAAAGCTACCACATGAGGCTTCTGTGCGCACGCTGTGCCAAACACAAGCGCTTGTTGTTGTTTTGTTGTTTTGCACTGGTCGTTTGCCCCTGCATGGCCTGCTTTAAAAAAACTGCCGTTGTAGGGTCGCCCGGTGCAAACTCATTATCTCAGACCCCTGCAATAAAGAAACACTGACCTCAAAGGGAAAAGAACCTTGGTTTTATTTGCCAGAATATGACATTTGAATTCCAAGAAATTAACTAATAAGGGAGTCAGAATGCAAATAATAGCCTGAAAATAACGAATGCGATGCAAATACTAAGTCTTGGAGGAGGAAAGAGAGAGAGAGAGAGAGAGAGAGAGAGAGAGAGAGAGAGAGAGCGAGAGAGAGAGAGAGAGAGAGAGAGAGAGAGAGAGAGAGAGAGAGAGAGAGAGAGAGAGAGAGAGTTGTATTTTACATGAACACTGTAAAAATCCCTTAAAAAAAGACAATTTTACGTGAAATACTGTAAAAATACCGCAAATATTTTCCCCTGTAAAATTACATGTTTCTCTTGTAAATTTGGACATCTCAATCCAAATATTGTTTTTTAAAATATACTGAAATAAAAATTACTTTATTTGTGGCAATCATTACATAATAATGAAAAAAAACACTTTCCATTGGGACAGATATTATATTTACATTTCACAGCTGTCCTTCTGAAACCTTGTATCTCCTTATTTCATGTTTTTTATTTTTGTCACAAATCATTATTATTAGTCACCCTTTATGTTTGTTACTGGTTTGTGCAAATATTTAACCAATAAAAGTATTAAAAAGTGCTTGTCAACTCTGACTATGTAAACAGCAAAAAAATTGACTATATAAAATGTATATTGTGCCAACATTTCATTCTTATTAACTTAACAAGAGTATTCGAAATATTATTTTAACATTTTGGAAGGTTTACACACCGTGAGGAAGGTGCAGAACTAATGAGGAAAAGAAAAAAGACCAAACTGACTCTCCAGGTACACCCAACTGAGAAGTCATCCAATTTATACAGAAAGTCCCCCAAACAACAAATATTTTTAGATGTTCTACGACTTGTGTATGATGCAAATGTTTGATGGTAAACAGGGTGAAAGTTCTATGACACATTTTGAAGCCTAATAAATCTATCCAAACGAATCCGTTTAAAAAGCCACAACTTCGTTACTAATTATTGCCATACAACCAGCGTATGACGTCTTTCAGGCAGCTATTTATTTGTGGAGTGCAGATCTCTGTCAAATGATGAGACTCATAGAGAGAGGAACAGTAACCTCTCAATGACCGCCTGAGCTTTTCTCTGCTTCTCTCCCATCCATTACTGCTGAATGACAGACTAAAAAGTACCTCTAGGAATGACTTTCCACTGAAACAATGGCCAAGACGTCTGTTTAATTTGCAGTTGAAGGGCATTAAGATAATAAATTCATTTAGTAAATCTCACCAACAAAAGCCTGGCCATCTCTGCTTGGCTGGTTTGAGAGAAAGTGGGTGCTTCGGTTTAGATGAGGCACATTTTTTCACTTCATTATTAGGTTTTAACTTAGTTACTATTTAAATGATTTCATGGGCTTCAAGGTGTTTTCCTTCTTGTTTTTTGTACTCTGGCTGTTCATTAATGGTGATCCCTGAGTGTCTTATTATAGACATTGGAAACAATGGAGAGAAGTGTATTATTCAGGACGGATGCGGTGAAGAAATCCAGTGTCCAGTGCAGTTGCCTTTCAATTTTCATTTACACATACAGAGAGCAAAAGCCTGTAAAAATATAATAATAATAATAATACAAAATTTCAGTTTCCAGTTGTAATGTCTCTATTGTTAATACAGTTCAAAGTGTTGTACCATTTTATTTTGATTGTACACTTTAGATATTTGACAGATTATAAGCAACTACTACTCCTAACACTACCCAATCCTAATCTTAACCTAACCTAACAGTCTACTAATACTCTAAAGAAAACAAATAAAGATTTTTGTATTTGCAACTGTATGTTGTGTGTTGTTAGATATCAAAGTGCACTTTGCATTATTAACATACAGCAGACAATGTTGTAAAACTGACGGAGACAGCTGGAGTCAGGTTTATCAAATGTACAGAGCAAAAAAAGATACAAAACAACAGAACCAACACAGCTCAGGGTCACAAGCCTATTCATTTCACATCACTTGCCCCGCTAAAGTGAACTGAGGAAGATGATACAATGCCGGGACAACAAAGACGGGACATCTATATATGACACCTAACCAATTCTGACGTCCAAACCCTGGGAAAAAAATGAAAGGAAAACCGATAACGCATCTTTAAATATTGTGATTTGACTTTGAACAAAGTGACTTTTGAAGTGAAAGGAGCCATTTCCCCCATTTTCGTTCGTCCCCCCTATATTTTAATGCTCCCCCGCTCTATCATGCAAATCCCCATTCAAATTATTCGAGTATTAGAGCCCTCAGCACTAATGTCACAGAGACAAAATGAGATGGGGGACTTAAGCACCTAACGAACAATGAAATTTCAAAGCCCTGGGACAGGACAATTAAGCAGCAGGCTTAGCCAATGATGAAAATTTATTGCTATCTAATACATATTTCTATTTTCTGAACACTAACCAATTTGAATGTGATTAAGGAGGGGAGGGGGCTGTGTTCATTAAAGAACAGCAGCTACAGAGGTCTATATTGGAGTGTCTTTTGATGTTAAATTACAAATATGCACATGAAATCTTATTTATTGTCTTTTTTGGCCTCGCATTGTTTCTCCGGGTGCCTCTTAAATGGCTTTTAACCCCGTTCGCGCCGATTCAATGGGAAAGTGTTAATGAGAGATTTTGAAGAGAAGACGCTTTTGGAGGTCTGGGATTGGCAATGTTATCATTTTATTCTAGTTTTTCTTTCATCTAAATGAAATTGGTCCTTTATTGTTCGTCCGCTGGCCTTTCTGCTGTTATCAGAACCCCAGGCTTTGACATGAGCAGGGCCCTCAGAAGGGCAGGAGAACCAGGGGTGTCTGGGAACGACCTTTGTGTTCGACTCAAGTCAGATATTCAGCCCCTTCATCCTTCCACTCCACTCCAGACCTTCATGTGTGTGTTTTGACATAAATATGATCAAATGTCACTTAAAGATCAGAGAACAATGACAGCGGCTCAAAATGGACCCAGTTAAGGGCACGCTATAGGGGGTCTGACAATAGCGTCTTTCTGAAGAAAAGTACTAATGTTAATTGTACACTTCTGATAATAGACACTCACTAACCATTCAGCAGTGATGGACGAATCAGCTGTCAGAATCAGCACCAGCGTGGACGGCAGAGATCCACTCCGAGATGTTTTCGGCCACGAGGAGGCGAAGAGGGGAAAATGAGAAATTTGGTATGGAATGCAGGAATTCTGGGAACGAAGGAACAACAAGGTCTTTGTTATTTACCCAGCCGGTAAAAAAAGAGCCTAATTTTCAGTGTTATGGAGAAGAGAGATGTGCGCACACATCTCCCTCCCTCACTGCAGAGGGTATGTGCCGATTAATTCCCTTTAATAAATGCAGTCTCAGGCACAGTTTAACAGGGATAAAGGACATTTTCATTAACTTTCTTTATATTTAATGTTCAATTAGTCCAGGGTATAACTGGACAGTAATAAGATGGAAATATGGGCAGGAATTAATGCTCCTGTAGGAATAGAACCCTTGATTGGTTTTCACCCCATGGTGCTGCTGAACCCTTCGTCCACACAGGACACGATTGCCTGAATTAAATGCACCAGGATGTTTACCGATGCATGCATGTATTTACACATTTACATTTCATACATAAAATGAAATTATGTACATATAATATAATTCAGTGATGCTGATTGAGGTTGTGGAATTTGTCTATATATAAAATATCTTTATTTCTCCAGATGAAAGTCATACAGGTTTGAAATGACAAGAGGATGAGTAAAATGATGACAGAATTTTCATTTTGGGGTGAACTATCAGTTTAATACATTTTCTGTGTTGCTTTGTTACGTATAGCATCACACATACAGTACTCAGATTACAGTACATTAGAATAAAAATATCAGATGTGTTGCACTGCAGGGACATACAGCTGCCAGAAACAATTTGTGTAACCCTTTGGAAAAATCTGCATTGAGTACTAAAATATGTCCTGATCCTAACCCATGTCAGGTTTTAACTACGTCAAACACAATGTGACTAAACTAATGCCACATAAACAGTTTAGTGTCAGTCATTTTTATTCAAGACATCATTCACAGTGCCGGCTGGAAAAAGTGAATGAATCCATGTAATTCCAAAAGATTCACAAATTGTTTCTGGCAACTGTATGTCCCTGTGGTGCAACACAATTTGTTCTGTTATCTGTTGTCACGCCTGCAATTCTTTACGGGCTGCGTGTCTGTAAGCTTTAACGTTACGCTTTACACTGCGTTCTAGAAACCCCTTAAAGATATCAATTTCACAGAGATTGTACACAGAACAGCAACGGATGAGACATGCTTTCATGCTAAACAGAAAAACATCAGAAATCATCTGTCTGTTGAATATTTCTGCAGTTTTATTGATTCTGATGTGCAGTTAGTGGAAATTTAAATAAGAAGAAGAATTAGATCCTTCGAACGCACATAAACACATGCTTTCAGGTGAAACACAAGAAGTTTTTGTGAACGGCACATTCTGCCACCTCTCCTCTGAGAGCACAGCCAGGCACGCAAAGCCATATCCTCTCGGATGTCTTCACAGCCCGGCCGCCAGAGTTTAAGAGTCATGAAAGCAGAAGGAAAAGGCTGGCTTAGGGAACATATGAGGAAAGACCTACCAGACAGAGAGAAACAGGGAGAAATGGAGTGGGGGTAAATGGAGGGAGGGCACCAAAAACAACTGGAAAGAAATGTGGGCCAAAGGAAGCACGACCCTGAGCGTTCACTTAAGTTTCTGGCTTGTGGAAAAGCATTGAGAGTGTGACTTTCTGAATCCCTCCCTGTGTCTGGCGAAGGGAGGAGGGGGTGGACGGGGAATCCCAACGCAGCCACTGAGAGGACCTGTTCTCTGAGAGAGGAAGCGAGAGGGAGAAAGCTGGTCGACGTCCAAAGACAATGACCTCATCGGTGTGTGCCATCACAAGTAGAGGGCATGGCCACTTCAGACACACACACCCACACTGAAACCCAAAAGCCATGTGTTTACACCCACTCAAGGTCATGGCGGGGCATGCAAAGTCCAGCTAAAACTAGTAAAGTGAGAGCTATTTAGTTTTTAATGAGGGGGCAGCAATGCCACATGTGAGACACACAAAAACAATAAACACACGAACAAATAAATCATACAAATATTTTTTCCACAAGTTAAACTTGCTTAAACTGTTTAGGAATCACAAAAACTTTTAAAGGGGGCATCGCTTTTCCGAAAGGACGAAATCGTGACCTCCTAAAATGGCCTTAGGGAGCACTGTAAATCTCCACCGTTGTCATGCGTCGCTATTCCAACAAAGCGCGAGTGTTCCCCTGGTTTCATCCGACACACACAGGCATTCAGCAGTAAACCTGACCGGAGCCATAAATATCTCTAATTGAAGAGGCATGCATAGGCAATGGTGTGGGGACTGTGAAAAAAACGAGGATTTACCTCTTTAAAGACACCTCATCCTCACTCCGGATGAGTGATGTCGCTATTTAGCGCGTAATTTCGCCCAGCCAGACGAGTGGCCATCTTTAATGTGATTATTAAGGGAAATGAGTGCATCAGATCAGATAGGGCCGGCGTTTTAATTTGCCTCCTATTTTGTCTGTTAGCGAGGCGCGAGGCTCCCTCGGGGAGCCAGACGGTGATAAAGAACTTCAGAGTAAATAAGCAATTCCTTTCCTTGAGCGGAGCAGATAAATAACAAACGCATAATGCGCCTCCTTCTATACAGAGCTTTGAGAAGGCCTGACAACTGAAAACTGCCACCGGTAAAATGCATCAAACTATCTATAATCATAAATCACTTCCAAGAAACCTAGATTTTTTGAGCTTAACAATAAAAGCAGTCATGTTACATTTGAATAGCATAACGTGTTAAAAAGTCACAAAGGTGTGTAATGCGAGTCCATAATATTGTGAAAAAACATGCAACACAGAAAATATTTGTTTTTTAATTCACTATTTATATACATTTAAGTAAAATTATTATTTTTGTTTCATTCTGTGAACTACTGATTTCTACCAAATTCCAAATGAAAATATTGTTTTTATTTGCAGAAAATTGAAAAGATGCTAACTGGTCAACATAAAAAGATGCAATGTTTGCAGATCTTAAAGACTGTTACGAAAACATAATTTTTGCATTTTCTTACTCGTCCACGTTGCTCTTGGGTGACTTTATATTATTCCTGTGGTTTGTTTCTGTTGCAATTCAACAGACTGGAATTGCTTCAAAACATGCAGAAATGTTGAATAAAGGCAAAACTGGAGTGGTATCTTATTTTTCCACGACTATATACTTTACTTAGGAAATAAAGAAATCTTGATTCAAAACAATTTTGTGTAGTCTCATTTAATTGGTTGAGTTAATCTGTATTTATGATTATGATCATGACAGACTTGTTAGGGGAATAATATCAAAATAATTAAAAACAAATAATTTGTGAGAACATCTAATTCGGCAAAGTTCCAAGCCACAATTTAATAATTAACTCCTAAACTTTGTGGCTTAAGATTTTGGTCATGTACAACGCTAAGCGATTATGGGGCTAATTTGTGTGAAATGCCCACTGAAGTCTGAGAAACCCACGATGATATTATCAGTTTTACAAATTAACTAACAATAACAGATAACCTTGGAATCTTCCTACACTCGCAGGGCAGTAATCGGCCTCCAGTCGTGCCCAGTATTGTCTATGGATGAGAGTGTACTGCAGAGATTTCACTGCAATTAAAATGCATACAATGCCATTTAGAGCAGAACAAGATGTTTTTGTTTAACTCCCCCCCCCAGCTTTTACAGAGATGGGCAGGCTCGGGTAGAGGAGAGGAGGGTTGGACTGCAGAAAAGTGGAATGGATTTCTTGATTAAAAATGGCCTTTTCCCCCTTCTCTTCGCTCGCAGGCACAAGGAACGTAGACGCGCAGAAAACATGCCGTGAATCCATATGCCTTAATATAAAGTGTTGCATCATTGTTAATTCTGTTCATTAGTCTCTTCCTAGATGGAGGATTTAATTTGTGGTTGTCTTTCAGAGAGCTGGTGAACCAAATTGAATTTGCAGGCACCTCTCCACATAGACGTCTGTGTTGTCAACCTCTCCTCAATTCATTTTTTGAGTCGTTCAATAAATCAACTGAGATTACAAACGGAGTTAAAGATAGGTAATTAAATAGGGACCCTTCAGTTGCTCCCTCGTGCTCTCTCTCTCTCTCTCTCTCTCTCTCTCTCTCTCTCTCTCTCTCTCTCTCTCTCTCTCTCTCTCTCTCTCTCTCTCTCTCTCTCTCTCATAAATGCAAGCGTGTGTGGATACAGAGTATTTTTATTCACTACTGCAAGATAAAGATGAGTTTACGAAAAGCACATAAGCACTGTTTTGGTCAAACTGTACACCCTTAAAAATAAGGGTGTTTGAAAGGTTCTTCACAGTGATGCCATAGAAGAACCTTTTTTGGTTCCACAAAGAACCATTCAGCCTAAGGTTCTTGAAAGAACCATCTCTTTCTTACTTTTTATAATCTGAAGAACCTTTTTTATCACAAAGAACCTTTTGTGAAACAGAAAGGTTCTTCAGATGTTAAAGGTTCTTTATAGAACCAAAAGGTTCTTCTATGGCATCAAAGAACCTTTTGAAGCACCTTTATTTTTTAGAGTGTAGAATGGCAAATGCAAAGGGATAGTTCAAAATCTGTCATCATTTATTCACTCTCTTGTCATTTTAAACCTGTTTGACTTCCGTAGAACACAAGAGAAGATATTTTGAAGAATGTTGGTAAGCGAACAACGGCGGGACCTATTCACTTCTCTTGTATGGACACAAAACCAATGCAAGACGATGGGTACCACCCTTGTTCGGTTACCAACATTCTTCAAAATATCTTCTTTTGTGTTCTACAGACAAAAGAAACTCATACAGGTGTTTTCATTTTTGGATGAACTATCCCTTGAAAATGTACAATATGACACAAATAAAATGACCCATTTTCATCCATAGTAAAATAATATAAATCTAATTAAACTAGTTAATAATAAGTTTTTCACCAACCAACAGGCTCTAATATGCCTACTAAAGTACATCTGAGTACGTTCTGCCAAATGAACAAATGCGACGTAACGTAAAATATAAACAAATGCCTTTAAAGAAGAAATATGTCATATCATTGCCTCCAACCTTAGCTGTCAGTCTGCCATATCACAGAGCCCAACCTCACTCCCATCATAATTAAACCAATAGTCGGTTTCAATTAGCGCTCACTTTTTTCCTCCACATGCCTTTATAGAAAAATTAATTAGTCAATTAGCCAATTAACATCTGAACAGGGCTTTGTGTTAACAAGCCTTTTACAAGCAGTGGTAACCCTTCAGTAATGACACTGAAGCCTGCTGGCATCCAGGGACTCCTATAGGGAACACGAGCTCCCCGCCGCTCGCGTACTGACAGCTTGGCTCTCCATCTGGCCCACATTACGGAAAGCGCTAGCATTAGAAAAGAACGCTCGAACCAAAACAATGACAAAATAATCGCTGTTTGTTTTCCATGCGCTGCATATTTACGTACATCTTCCAGCCAATGACTGGCTCACATGTACAGCTGCAATACTTGGGCCGGTGCTTTCCTGCCACTAGTATAAATAAAGCTGATAGATTCAAGTAATGGCTCCCGGTTCAAATAAACAGACACAGGCTCTTGTGATTTGTCTTTCCCTCGGCTGTAAATCATATTTGTGTATGCGATACATTTCCTCAGCGCAAGATATTCGGCTGCCGTGCCTGCGTGCGCGACGAGAGGGTTTTGGAAGGCGTTTGTGCATGAATGTCGTCAACTAAGTAAACGATACACAGCTTGTGTCTCTAAGACAAACACAACAGTTTTTGGGGAAGAAGGGAAGGGTGTGGAGCAGAGAGCAGCAAAAGAGGTCCATCAATTGTCAGAAAGTGCATCTTTCATTTGAGGATCGAGTAGAATTTACAAAATCTCTGTGGTCGTCCCCTGATAGCTAGTAGCAGCTTGTACTTTATTTGGAAGAAAAAAGCCAAGGGCTTCTTGAGAATGTTTATTTTCTCATCCCGTTCCTCTAAACAATCCCTTAAAAGGAAGAGCAGCTGTTTATAGGTTGTTTGTAGACCAAACATTGTTTTTCTGTCTTACATTTTTTCCGTGGTAACTTACACCGAATCCAAATAAGCAGAGGCAAGTGCTTTTAATGAACAAGTGTCAATGTCATTAAGACTGACACATAAAACATATTCACACACAAAGTGATTTTAGAATAAAACTTTACCAAAAAAGAGAATTTTGAGTAATGAAAAGCCATAAGAAAATGATATTGTTGGGAGGTTGTATAGCTCAGATGTCACTTAGTTTTCAGTTACACAAGTTTCAACTTTTGTCTCTTAAAAATCCTTAAAGAAAAACATGATATGTAAGGGATAATGTACAGGCAGCCGGATGTTATCCCCGACATTGTGATCAGGACCCGACCTGAAGAGGACTGAAGGGGCTTATTTCACGATAACAGCCGGCTGCTTGGACATTATCCTACTTATTACATGGCTACTTGCCACATGAGACATAAAAATAGACATAAAAATTGTATGCGCTTTTTAATTTTATATTTTTACCGAATGCAAACCTTACGTGAAGAAAAGCCGTTTACTTTCGGTTTTAAGGTAAGAAACAAAATTCAAATGTTACAAACTGACAATTTAGTTTAATTATTTGTAAATATAATGTCATATATGTTATTAAAAAACACACATATATACATTTTTGTGTAATATTAAACTGTACCTGTCAAAATGATTTGGAGCATCCAGGTTACCGTGTGTTATTAGTTTTGAGCCATTGTTATTTGGGAATAACAAACCTGCAAATGTTGAGACTGGCCAATCAGAATCAAGCATTCCAACAAGCCGTGTAATAAAAGTGCATAACATACGTACAGTATTTTAAGCTAATGTAATTTGCATATTTTTGAGAGAGTTTGGAAAATCTGAAGCCCCTCCCCTAACCCTAAAGTCAATGGAATAAACGCAAATCATACTATAAACGTACAAATAAGATCGTACAAATTTGCCACCTCGTGTGATTGTGTTTAAACAGAACACTATTTGTCTCGACTAGTTTGCTCTCTATTTTTTCTCATTGCTGTCTAAGAGAGAAACTGAGATATTGAAGAGATCAATTTGTATTTGTAATTCTTATGTAAACTATTTTCTAGGAAAAGAACAAAAAACAAATAAAAGTCTGATAAGGCATGTAAAGCGCCTCACAGTATTTTAGCCGGAGGAGGTCAGAGCAACAGCACTCCACTTTTAAACATCATATCACCTCACATGGCTCTATATTAAATCTTTGTGCCTCTCTATTTCTTAAGCTCAATTCTCGAGGCTCTTTAAAGCAAAACACATATCTGCTTTCTCTCCTCCGTAGCTCAGCAATTTAGAAATTCTATGTAAACATGCTCCATGTTTTCACCTTACATGGGCATGCAGTGCACAGCATGTTGGTGTGTTATGCATGTGGGGTAAATAGATTCGCACAATTACCCTCATTATTAACCTATTCTGACAGACACATGTGTCCGTAAGAGAGCCGCACTGAACAGCTTCTCCTTTCCACTCTGTTAAATGTTAGTACTTGCACCTTTAAGATAAAAGGCCACGTATAAACAACACTCTGGGAAAGGTTTTAACGGTTCAGATATGACAGCGCGAGCATTATACAGACTGTTTCATGTAACTGGCATCTTCAGGAAACAGATCTTTGTGAGTAAAGTGAGTGTGAAGAGGATTTGGTCTGAGGAGATATCTGAAAGGAAAATCTAACTGTTTTATTGCTCAGAGGTTGCATTTGCATAACTCAGGAGATGTAATGGAGTTCTGTTTTGTTTCATCATTATTTATTCTTGTCTCAGACACTTTCTAGATTTTGTAGGAAAGCTTAAAAAAATTAAATTAAAAAAAATATTTCCAAACTAAAAGAATCAAGTCTCAATTTGCTCTCAATTGAATTGAATTGCTCTCTATGAGAAACAATTGAGATTTTAAAGACAAAACAAAAGCTCTTTTTTGGGGAGAGAAGAGCACTCACTAATTTTTACTTTAAAAGTAATAAATATCAAATACAGTTTTAATGTTAACATGTATGCACTTTACAATACTTTTGAAACTCCATAACACAAAACCTCACTGCGAGTAGTAATTTTAAACCATTAAATTAAAACATATATCTTCTATATGAACTCGATAATCAAAGCCAAAGGAACACTCATGTCCGGCCTGTAATTTGAAGTGATAGTACGACCTAATAAGCCAGCGTAATATTTAACACTTCCACTTTTTTAACAGCGCAGGGAAATCTTCCAAGTCTTTTTTAATTAATTTCCATCATTCTCTCTCCGTGACACTAAAGGCACTATGGACACAGATTAGTGTGGATGTCCATGAAAAATTAACAGGTTTATCTTTTAACTCGGACAACCCCCGGCCTTGTGATATATACTACTTTTTGCGCTTTCATTTTCTTTCCGTCTCTTTACTTACTGGAGCAGAGGGAGGAAGCGTAGTAAAATGGAGCTGTGATTAGGTTGATATATTCCAGATAATAATAACACAGCGGCTATTACACACTGGCGTTAGGAGAGAGAGTTTCCCGTTCCTCGGTGAGGAGCTTCCAGAGGAAGGAGTGTGTAGTGTCAGAGCTAAAAGTCTAGAGAAGAAGTGTCCTGTATAAGAGAATGTGAAAGGGAAGCTGGCAGGTGGCCGATCTTATCCTGTGGATCACCTCGCTTTAAGATGTTAAGGTCAGAACATCACTTTGGCGTTAAGTTGTAAATCTGTTATTTACAAAAAATGATGACATTTTGTTCATTCTCACTTAAAGGTGCAGTCGCACTAGAAATTTAGGTGAGCAGAAATTCAACCTCATGCAAAAAAATTAAGTTTCTCTCTACTAACATGATGATCATAAAAGCTATGTATCATAACTATACAAGAATGAGCAAAATGCTGTTTAAAACATTTACGATAATCATTTTGCAGATGCTATTCAAGGAATATATCTATTTTATAAGACATTGTTCATTATGAATTTAATCTTGCTGTTGTTGATCTAACAAAGCTACAGGTGTCAAAAATTGTTTAATATGTAAATCCAAAAGCTAATAATACCATGTATTTTTTTCTATACTGTTTTTCTTATGTTTCCACTGCCTGTACTAATATGTTTTAATATTTACAAAATTATAATATAGAAATAAATCTGAATTGGATTTACAGCATGTAAACACCCCACTACTCAAATTCAAGTGTATTTAACACATGCACATATGCAAACCAATAGTGAAAAATATCAATTTTACATTTGATGAATTTATGCCAACGTGGGTTGAAAACCCAGATGCAATTCATATCATATACATTTCTAATAGTGTAAATCCAATCTTGTCTTTTAGGTAAAAAATCAAGTTGACATGTCATTTGTCACTTTACTACAACCTTCTCGCAAACCTACATAAGATAATAGCCTCTCTATTAGTACTGAAACCATAAAGAAATCTCAAGTGTGTTTCTATAAGAAATCCCATTCACACGCAGGGCCTAGCATATATTTTTCAATAGGATCCATGTAAAGGGTCAGACGTGCTGCGGGGGCACAGGAGAGGTCAGAAGTGGAGAGCTGTGTACTCCATGAGATCATACAGACCCCTTCAGGGTAGATGACTCAGCTGGTGGGGCAGGAAGCTAAATAACCTGCAGCGCCCGGGTCAGTCACACTGCCTGAGGGAAGAGGCCACCTGCTGGCAGGGTACAAAATGGCCCTGACCCAGGCAGGCGCACAAGTTCAAGTCAAGTGTCTCTGTGTGTGAGCCTCAACCAGAAAATAGGAAAATACAGAGAGAAAGACAACTCCGAGCTCTGTATGAGGCCCTGGAAAAAATCATGAACTCGGGGGCCCACCTATTACTTCCATTAATCTGTTTTTGAAAATCTAGCCTCATATAGGAAGGGTAGAGGGAGCTGTTTCCTCACATGAGCTACTGTAATATATACTTTAATATGATTCATCAAAGTTCCTCAAGCCGTGCTTTCTTCGTCCCACCGCCGAAGAGCTTCGAATTACACCGGGAGCAATTTTCCGAACGAGCGCAAGTTTAAAATATCCTGCATTTTTTAAATTGAATAATTGATCATTTCTCTCCGCAGAGTTCTGGAGAATGCCTTACATACAGACACAGAGCCCGAAAGCTCTGCCCAAAGCTCACATGATCTTTTCTAAACTACATTTTAAGGCCTAACAGGCACACGTCTGAAGCATGCAACCTTCTCAGATACCCTGTTTTTGCAACAAGTCAGTATCAAATATATCCTTCATGGAGAAGAGAATCCCACAATGCACTGCAACAAGCTCGGTAAAAACTATTTAATATATATGAGGTGAGGTGTAAACATGTCAAATATAAATAAATCAGTGCTAAAATATTAAAATAATGACATTAAAATAAATGATTCACTTCACAAATAACCATGATGTTACTATAGTAAAACTGCAGTAGTACCTTTTTTATTACAAATATGATACAGTATATGGTTACTATAGAAAAATCATAGCTATTTCTATAAGGGCAATGACATGCTAACTTCAAACATCCCACACAGAGCTCTTATTTCTTTGAAAAAAAGTTGCAAATTTGTCAAATAAATTAGGATGTCTCCGCAGCTGACTATATAAACAGCAGGCAGTAAGGGAGCACGTTGGTTATTGTAAAAGAACTACAGTAACATGGGCTTCTGAGACATTGTCCTGAATGGTTGACATTCAATCGGACGGACTAGATGTGCATTGAGACTTCCATTGTTTTGTCTCTCTCTATCTGTGTTTCTTTCTCTCTTTCTCATTTGATGGTTTCAGCAGATTCTAACATCAGAAGAAGACTGACAGTTGACATTCTCCTTTCTTTTACAATCCTTTCCCAAACCTTTCTCTTTCCGCGGAGCAGCAGACACAACCGTCAGGGGAAAAGGAAGCAGGAGGGAAAATGGAAAGATGGAAGTGTCAGGAAGAGTGACATGGCATACGGGCTTCTCTCATACACATGAGATCTCTGATTTCTGGGCGAAAAGCAAATGCACAGGTAGAGTACTGACAGATGAGACAACACTGTTATTGTACTAACAATGACAGCCGTTATCACAGCTAAACATCTGTGTTGTCGTCTTCACAGCGTTTTGCTGTTTATTTCCGCTACTGTTTATTTCGACTTTATCATGGTCAGACTCGACACAGGACCCCTCTTTATCACCTGCTGGGCCTGTCTGTGAGGATAGAGATGCAGAAACGTTTCTGTCTTGTGCTTTTCTTGCCTCTTTTCTTCAATCACTCTTACTTTTCAGAATTCTATTTTTATGTGCACAAGTACAGCATTTCAATGGTTGGAAATGCTGCAAGTGTAATTGAATTTGTCCATGTGGAAAAACAATACATACAAGAAAAATACTTAATGCCTGGTATTTTGTATACATGTCAGATCGCATGAATGTTAAAGCTAAATCGGGGCCATTTGCGTATTGTGTGTGAGAGATGGAAGAAGGAATTCAAACAGCTCTCAAAACCCACATCTATCCACAGTTATTTTGGGTAAAGAGGGATGTGGGCTTAGATTTATTTTGCAGTTATAAAAGCAAAGGAAAATTTGCAAATGGACATTTATATTTGCTCTGCTGTGCTTTTTTGTGTGTAAAAAATCCATATTCAATTAAATGATTTGGTTCACCCAAATGTTCTGTCATTATTTACTCAAATGTCATCTAATGTCATTCCAAACCCAAATTGTTTTTTGGGGAATCCAAAAAGAAGCTTTTAGGAATCTTTTATTCAGCTTTTTTATACAACAACTTCATAGTGATGCTGTCAAACTCACAAAAAAGAAAAGTATCATAAAGCACTGTAAAACTAGTTTTGGTTTGCAATGCCAAGTTTCTGAGAGCTTTGTGTGTGAAACAAACCAAAATGTCATTGGCACTGTCAAGTCAAAATTATGAAGTTCCTCACACAAAGCTATAGCTTTGGGATACTTGAGAAAAGCACACAGGTATGTGTGACCACAAGTATAGACTATTTTTTGGCTTCATTTTTCTCTTTTTGTGTTGCACAGAATCATACAAAAATGGCTTGAAAAGAGAAGGTCTTTTTTAATAGCACCTTTCCACAAGTCAAGGTCGATAGATTGACGTTTAAAGGAGACAATACAAAATAAGCACAAAACTACAATTGATCGAAAATACATATTGTACAAGTTTTTAGGCTGTGACTTGAAAGTGGGAAGTGTCTTAAAATGAATGTGTGAAGCAACAGTTAACCAGTTAAGAAGAACCATGCAGAAGTAAAGTAATATGAGCACTGCGCTTCTGCAACAACCAGACCGAGAGGACTGGAGATGTGCAATATCGTGCAGGTGACAGAGCTTTTAACAACTGCAGGGCTATAACATCCAAAGGAAAAGAAGTGTCAAACAAAACACCCAGATTGCATAGAGGATGAGGGTTTAACAAGAAGCCCATCTATTTCAAAGTACGATTCAATTCCTTTGACTGCATGCAGTGGAGCAAATCAGCAATATTTCAGCTTTACTGTTGTTTAATTTAAGAAAATTCATGGTTTGATTTCAGTAGTGCATAGCATATCAGAAATGGTGGTTAGATAAATATCATTAGCATAACAGTGAAGTGTAGCCCATACCTGCATATGATGTCACCATGTGTAATGGACCAAGAACTGAGCCCTGAGGAACACCTTGTGTCAGTGGAACAGTAGCACTTGCATAGACTTGATAAAGTACTTTCCATCATTGAGGAAAGAGATAAAATAGGAAAGAGTGAGAAAAAAAGTATCAAATAGTATCAGATAGTTTAATTTAAAGAGAATTAAGATGTTTGTACACCCATAATCCATAGACAGAAGGATATCATTGATCAGAGGTGACTACAAAAGAAGTAGGCAAATAATGACAAAACTGTCATTTCATTAGCTATGACTGATGTGTAATGTAAAATATGAACTGTACCAGTTTAAAACAAAGAAAGAATTATTGAGAAATACTGAACCAATAAATTACTCCAAACAGAGATAAAGCTTGACTTATGATACTTGTGCATCAATAAAACTGCATGAAGTCATGCGTAGTAGATTCACTGACATTCTTAGTCAACATAAAGTCTCAGTCTTAACAATAAATTAACAAAAGTAAGCAGTATGCATGCAGCTGTTTGCTTATAGTTGCCATCTTATCAAAAATACATACATAAACTGTGCCTCGTGTGTGTAAAATATGACATTTAAAAAAAAGCTGAGATGCAAGTCTGAGGTAACCATGAAAAACTGTGAAGCTCTCAAGACACACAAACAATCATATCAAACTGATAATTTACTAAAATGACAGTGAAGCCAGTCACCATTTGTATAAGCATTTACATTAAAAGTCAAAAGTTCTTTTTATATTTGTATAAACAGATTAAATGTAGAAACTGTGTGCCTTTTTTATTCTGCCTTCTGTTCTGTGAATTTAACAGAGCTGATTTTACTAAAACCATGACGCATTTCAAAGATGAATAATATCATATTCAAGTCAGCAAAGACTTAAGCGCAACAATTGTCTGGATGGCCAGGCGCTATAGAAATGCTAAAGTTCTAATTACCTCTTTTGCTGATAAGTGCTGTAAATCATTGCTGTAAGAGTAGGGGTAATAATAGCAATAATGAAAGTCTAGTTCATCTGAAGTATCAGATAATGCCAGCAGGGTCTTAATGCGAGCATGGTCTTATATTCTCAAGATGTGATTTCAGGATGTGTTGGAAAAAGCAGAAAATGCATTAACCAAAAGGGTGCCACACATCCAAAGCTGTGTTTTATGTAATATGTGAAGCGTGCTGCGGGTGTGAACAGAATGGGATTACGAAAATGACATTACCCGTGTCGCCTTGACAGACTCACGCAGGATACAATCGAACCGTAAGCCAACTGTCATGCCCTTGATAAACTCAATACTTTCAACACAGAACCGACTCAAAGAGGGGACAATAACTGCTAAACAGCTAACGTCCACATTTCATATCCCCAGTGCTCTGATAAACGATAAAGCTGTTGATGAAATCATTTTCTGTGCTCCAGATACACATGGACACCTTTGACACAACCCAAAGAAACCATTTGTGAACTATGAGCTACACTTTAGAAATTGGTGAATAAAAAAATCTGACAGTTTAAAAATAAAAAATAGAGATAAGTTTAAAACTCAAAAAGTACAAAACTATTTATTCACTGGAAAATTGCTGTCACTAGTTTTCATTTTTTCCAACACCACCATCCTTAAATTAAATGACAATGTATGATTTGCTCTCACTCTCACGCACACACACCCACGTTTATCACAGCACGATGTCTTACGGACTTTTGCGGACAGAGACATTGTTGGCATTATAGGGGTTACACGAGGCCAAAAGCAGCTCCTTTCTTTCCAGTTAACTTCTTCGATTGATCTATTACACCGTGGCCATAAACCAGACAGATAAGAAGCTCTCTAGCTTTTTGGTAGATTGCACAGTGCTCTTGTTCTGAGGTTAGTAATAACTTTCGAGCGCGGGACACGGCAAATGGACATTGGCACGACAGAAGAAGAAAAAGAGATTTATCTATCTAATGGATAAAAGCTCGGACAGAGGAGCGTCATACTGGAGTGAGAGCCGTGAGGGGGGGGGAGGGGTCAGGGGGCTTTATTCCTGGGGAAATGAGAGATCTGGATTCCGTCGACACCTAGATGGATGAGAGCGTACTTAGGAATTGATGACCTTCTTTCTATCTGTCACATATGTTTGTAGAAAAAGGCCTGGACCCCGATTCGGGTCCTTGCTGCGCAGGTGTATTATTTATTTTACTGAGGGCAAGTGGAGGAGACCAGAGAACTGTATTGTATCTGTCAAAAATATGGAGAAATAAAGGAACAGTTGAGCCGAAAATGAATTGTTTCTAAGGGAAAATATCAATTTCAATTATTTAAATGTAAATCCTCCTCTTCTTTATTGTGTCTAACAGGGTTAACATCATGGCATTATGAATTCACTTTAATTGTATAAAACAGAGATGCTCGGACATGCCGCCTCACCATCAGCTACCCTGTTTTCCGTTTTAAGCGTGATGACCAATTGTTCATTTTTAGGTGAACTGTCCCTTTAAGCCTCTCTTTCGCCTTCTCTGTCAGGCATCTCACTGCCATCAAAGTCAAACACTCCAAAAGGCCTAAATTACGCATGCTGCGCAGACCCTCTCCCCGGCCTGTGATATGTTTAAGCCAATCCCATAATAAAAGATGCAGCCATACATATTCATGATAGGAATCTGGTAATTAGTGAACTCCCCCCCACAACACATACACACACGCGCACATTAAACACACACATACACCACTCAAGCTCATGCATATTTATTGCCGTGGCCCGGCAAACAAAGACACTGGCAGTTCGGGGCATTCTCCATTAACACAGGCAGCAGCGTGTGATTGTGGTGATAGCAGGGCTGCCACTCATAGAAGCCGCGTTCGGGGCCCACGCGTCCCCCCCGAGCGGGGAGGAGGGGAGGCGGGAGAGGATCTCCTCGCTGGTGACTGCCTTTCCTCTTTGAGTCCCCTAATTTCCACTTTGCTGAAATGCAACCCGGCATCATTATTGCATCAGGATTGAAAGGCGGCTATTGAAAGCCTCTCTGCGATGTCAGGAGCTCTATGCCAGCGGGACACTCCCAAAGGGACGGGCACTGGAGTACACGCATAAATACGTTCACGCACATACGCCAAAGCGCGCACAGTACAGAGAAAACAAACACTTGTATATTTTCGTGTGCACCTTTATGTCAAGTGTACGTTCAGATGCGGTCCAATGTATGTATGAAATACGACTGTTAATTGATTCAAAATTAAGTCAATTAGACGATCATCGTGATATATCAATATTTGTGCCCCATATATTTAAACAAAGATCATTCAAAGACAAGTCTTTCATTTCATTTAATAGACATTACAATAAGTGGCCTTAAAATTGAATAGACGGTCTCATCGGACACACACGCTAATAATTTATATTATTATTTGATTGTATATTTATTGTATTAAAATAACATAAAACTACTCAACAGTTATTGATTCGTTGCAGATGTCTACCGGAAGTTACGTTTGGGTCACATAACGTTTGTTTATGTTGTTGCCGCTGAAACCATCAATATTGTATTTAGATTTTTTTAGAATAGAAACATTTCAATTTGGGCGATATAAGCTTAAACTGGCCTAAAGGTAGATCGCATTATGAATTATATTATGAAATGAAAATTAAATTACACTTCCAGTTTAAACTCATAATAAACACATGCACGAGTCCCTCTGTTTTAAAGTTCGATATTGAAGCACATGTTGATGCACAGCCACGGCTTGTAACACTTTTCTCATTTGAAATACCTTAAAATTACCGAAAATTCAGCCGTGGAAATATGTAATAATCTGGACATGAGAGCTATTAGACAGTCAATCTGCTTGAAGCTCACTCATGTGTTCAGACTGGCCCGTGGCTCGAGGTGACATCATAATCAGAGGGCTCATAGATCTTCTGCTGTTCTCAATAGGTCTCGCTCAGTCAGAAAAGCCGACACGTACAAACGCGCAAACAAAAGTGTGATCAAGCTTCTCTTCTCAGGCGTCGGTTCTGACAGGGGTATACAAACTCACATGCGCTGAAGGCAAATCACAGCAGACCATTCATTTGAAAAAGAAAAGAATGAAAAATAAACACAAGTTATTACTTTTTTAGGCACATTTAAAATCATCTATTAGAAGTAATAAAAGGAGTTAATTTATGACCCCGGGGTCAACTTTCTTAACGTCAAACTGGATAATACACAGTATCTGCATGTGATCATTACAGTGCAGCTTTTCAGAAGCAAGGTCACCACTGCCTCCGCAGGTGCGGATGCGCTGTATGCAGGGTGGCCCCGTGGGCCCCTTATTGTAACCGCCTTTGATCGACCGGTTTTGTCATTTGAATGGCCCGTTTGTGAATGTGCGTGCGCATTTGCGAGCTTTCCTATTTACCAAAGCCGCACTTTTCATCTTTGACCGAGAGACCGTGTGTCAAGCAGAAACGCTAAAAACGACAAAATGCTCTTTGCCTCTAAAGACGGCTGTGGTCACCAGGAGACACGTATACTTGCATAGCGTCTTCTGAGAGACTGAGATGTGGGAGAGAGAGAGGGCAGAGTAGATAAAAAGCAGGGGATACACATGCTCAATTGAATTATAGCTGGGCTCTGCTAGATGGATTGCTCCCCTGAGCATCTTCATGCTTTCAATGTGCTGCATAAATCCACACCTGTGCATTCCTTTATGGACACTGTGCTTACAAATAATGATATGCTCAAATCTAAGGAGGTTTTGCTTAAACATTTTTCCAAATGCCATCTGATTTTCCTCACTGTTATCTTGCAGGTGGTGAAATAGGATCCAAAGAGTTTAGTCAATATCAAGTATATCTACATCAGTTTTCAAATTAGTTTACACATGCTGCAGACACTACAATGTACAGAATTGTAACTCTGCCTGTTAAAATCTATCTGAAGTTTTTATTTTTATAACCTTAATATGTTTAATATTGACAGAGTAATGACATGTCAAACATTGAAATCAACACGATATTAATGCTTGAAATCAAACTTGATGCCCATTCTCAGAATTGGATAATAAGCCTGGTTTTCACAAACATGTTTAAAATAATAACAAACAAGCTACTTAAAATACAATTTAAGCATTTAGATTGAAATTGAAAAATGTTGTTGCTTGATTTAACCATTTTTTATTTATTGGGCAACTTATAGCAACTTTTGAAAAGTGAGTTTGGCCTGGAATGAACTTCCGGTCTGGTTATCGGTCTGCTAGTGACTAACAAAATAACAATTTATATTTAATTTATATTCCTATTAGTTCCCATTAAAAATGTTATTTTAATTTATTTGTATTAAATTAAATTAAATTGAATTAAATTAAAACAGTTATTGATTCTTTGTGGTCTGGTGGAAGTTATGTTTGGGCCACATAACCTTTGTTTATGTTGTTGCCGCTGAAACAGTCTAAAAAAAGCATGAATTTTCCTCAAAATTACACATAAAATGTCACACACTCAGTCTCAATATACACTAGCTGTGTTTCATCTCGAAGGCTGTGTCCTCTGGAGATCGCATTTGCTGGTAATGGAAGCTGTCTGTTTTGTCAGAAAAGCAATCATTACATTTCAAAGAAAGAAAGAAATTATGCCTCATGTGGAATAATTGTTCATTTTAAAATGGTTGCTTCTACACAGTGACACACTTTTTGCCACGTCATGTAATGACATCACGACATCATTTCGCTACTTTCAGCAACAAATCATCCTGCCTTTAGCAATTTTCCCTGAAAACTACTTGGCAACAGCTGCTATAAACATCTAAACAGATCTGACTGAACTATGCCAAAGACATCAGATATTTGCTGCCTGTCTGAGCAGTGAACAGAATGAATCAGCATCAGAAACCGCTAGGTAAGAAATGCCAAAACAAAAACTATAATTACAAGCCATGCTGACACTTTGCCGATTTGTGTTCTCGGAATTAAACATGTTATTAGCCCAATATAAGTCGCTACAAATATTTCTGTGTTTGAAAAAGCCCAGCAAGGAACATAAAATATAATTACATCTTGTAGAAATGATTTTATAAGCGTGACAGCCGCAGCACAGAGTCGAGACGTTTTTCAAACATGTTGTTTCTTGCGTTTCTCCATCTCTGTGTTTGTAATGTTTAAACAGTCTTCATGGTGAAACAAACACGATATTTCAAATGCCTGTGTAATAGAAGGGCATCTTTAAGAGACGGCATGTTTCATTTCCAGCTTAAAAACAGTAGGAATAATTAACCGACTTCTCCTGCCCCGTCGTCTGCCTGACCGTAACGTAACCAAACCCCTTCTAAATTAAAATGGGATTACTGTACAGAGGTGGCATGATCCTCTAATTGCATGGAGAAGTGTGTATCAAATTAATATTTCCTCCAATGTGATGAAGGAAATTGAGAAAGAGGGGGTGAATCATCTCTAAATGAATCATGGGGGTTGCCTTATTGAATCAAAGAACGTTGTGGCATTTCGGCACTGCGTGACACATCAGCATTTCATCTGTGTGTATGTCTTTCATTCTCTGGATGTCACAGGCTTCTGATGCTTGACTAGGTGCCACTTCGAGATGTTTGCATGGAAAGATGAAGAGGGCAGGCCCCTGAGGCGCTACGTGTCTCCCGTCCTGATGTTAGACGTGAAACTGCTCAGAGCACAGAGACCGGACAGAGCGGGCTTTGAGCTTTAGCGGGATAAGGTTTCTGAAAGGTAGGGAAGAAGGAAGTGTCAGTCTTTGGAACGACTTTGATGTTCTTTCTACTCAAAACTCTACCATATACTGCTCAAAGTGAAGGGTGTGGACAAATAGGGAAATGGGACGACAACTTCCACACACACATTTTATAAAAGACGGCATGGTCACAAAACATGGGCGCCAGTCCAGTTTTAATGGGACGGCCCGTGATTAACTGGTGCTGTGGTCAAAGCCACTTTAACTAAGTATATTACACGTCTCCATTTAAATGTGTAATTTAACTTACTTCAAATGGATCATTGTGGTCTTTTCATAAAGGTGAGCACGAAAGAGATTAAACTTTAAGTCATTATGTCTCCATAAAAGAGGATTCTTCCCTGCTCGGAATGAGGTAATATTTTATTCCCGATGACTTCTGCAAGGAGAAGCCGGACCCGGCGATTGGTTTTCATTCACATGGCGAGAAGCGAAAAAGGGTCCAATGCATAAAGACAATAGAGGCACATAGTAGAGTCAAAGGCTCCGTACCATAGAGAATGAGAAAAACCTTCCCAAAAAAAATAGGTCACTGGGACCAATTTCGTGTTTCTGTGTGGTAAAGACAAATGGATTTGCTCCTCTGAGTTTTTTGGACAGAGAAAAATGATGAATAAAATTAATTGAACCGTCTGGCTCTCCTTTCTTTTCCGTTCTGTTTTACGCCCATCGTTTCCTTGACATTTTCCGTCAGACGCTTTTGTTCAATTTTCCAGTTTTGGTTTCTGCAGTCTAAACATTTGGAGTCTTAATGGGGATAACTTAACATGTTTGGTTTCACTAAAGAAAATTGGTTTGAAGTGCATCAAGAAGGGACAAGTCTGGTTTAGATGAACCGGCAAGGAATACAGAAAACCGAGCCATCGGTGAGAGAAAATACATCGAGATCTCTCTGCACCATTTCTGCACTGGTTATGGCAGGACGTCAAATGCAGTCACAGTTTGGTTACGCTCACAAACACGCATTATGCCACTCGACGATGCTGGCGTTTATCTGATACTCTTCATTTTTGTCTGATTCGCAATGCGTTGTGCTCTCCAGACGTTTGTTTATCGTTGTTGTAAGCTAGACTGCTTGTTGAAACAAAGCTGTATCAAATACAGACGAGACTTAAGCGAATACAAGCATATCGCCAGTTGGATGAATTGAGGTTTGATCATAGGGCCAGAGTGGCTTTCTTTGGGCTTGGAAAGATGCATTAGGTTGCATGTTACAGAAGACAAAGTAGACATGTAAGACAATCCAGAAATCCACCTTTTCTCTTCAAAGTCAAGTTAAAAAATCATCATTTTTAGGTGAACTGTTCCTTTAACGTCACCCGCCAATCACCCATCTAAACAGTGCTTCACTTTCACATATTTTTCTATTCTTCAACCGAGCCCCCATTTTTCTGTTAATGTCAGTCAAGGAACTATTAAAGCAATGACGGCTCCAAAGAAAAATGAAAGGCTGCCTACGACGACATGTTTGACCTTATATTGTGTGAGAGAGTTCTGCCATGAGTCTCATTATATCCGTGATTACAGTCAATCCCCTTAACTCTGCCTATAGAGGCTACAGTAATTACTCTCACACAGCGTGCAACTCCGAGAAATTACCTTCATAAATACTTTTCCCCACCTCTGCCTTTTAGCTTCCAGCCTCCCTTAATTTGCTGACAAGTACTTTCATAGTACAGCGATAGATGTGAAGTCTTGCGTCTTTTTCTTTTAACCTCGTTCAGAACAATTGAAAGATAAAGAACAATTCTGAAACACTGAGAGGTGAAGTTAGGAAAACAAGATGCTGGTGTTTGATTTCAGTGATGATGCTACACGGTCACTTTGTTGTGTGTGAGGTTCAAATCCAGATGACATTGTGCTTCTACAACCATCTCTTTCTTACCTTTTAAAGAACCTTTTCACCACAAAGATCCCTTTGTGAAACAAAAAGGTTCTTTGGATGTTAAAGGTTCTTTAAAGAACCATTTCAACAAAAAAGGTTCTTCTATGGCATCGTGAAGCACCTTTATTTTAAAGAGTGTATATAAAAAGTGATCAAGGAGTATCATATTAAGGGTAAAAAGCATTTAAATTCCATTATAAAAGATTTGCAGATATTATATGTAGTGGGATCCAATGCATCAAATAAATGATTATACATTGTTCTTATTTAAAGAGATAGTTCACCCCCCAAAAAAATCTCTCATTATGTCATTTTAAACCTGTATATGACACATAACACATAAGATATTTAGAGAAATGTCTCAGTGGTTTTGTGTTCACACAATGGAAGTCAATGGGGGGGGCAGTGTTGTTTGGTTACCAACATTCTTCAAAATATCTTCTTTTGAAAGAAAGTCATACAGGTTTGGAATGACATGAGGAAATGATGACAGAATTTTCACTTTTGGGTGAACTGTCCCTTTAATGAACCATTTAAACACAATCATTGAATAAAGACATTCCAACAGTTTTTCCAAGATTCTTAGTGGAAAAGTCCCATCACATTAAAAGAGAACACTACTGCAAAATGCTACTTTTAGTCAGTTACTCCCCAACACTGGTGAGAAGTACTGGAGTGTAAAGTCGGGTGTAAAGTCCCGTGGGTTATACCTGTAGTTGGTCGCACTAGTAATAAGCTTCCTTTAATGACTGCACTCCGCTTAAACTCTATAATTGAATGAAGACACAGTCTCCCTTCGCCCCGAGCCAGAGCACTGAGAAATTCATTTGTAAATACATTTCGGATGCTGAATGCATTTTTTAGTCGTTTTAATGCCTCCTTTTACTAATTTACCATGCCTCATGCAAAGCGCTCGTATAAAAAAAATGAAGAAAACTGATTATGCGATATTTTGTAAGTAGAAAAAATGAATAATTAAATGAATTACTGAACACGCATGAGAGAAAACAGCAACTTCGCACTAATTTCCAAACCAGAATGGCTGTCTATGCAAAATCAAAAATAAGACTGAAACAGTCCCTGACCTTCACATTTACTTTAAGGGGCAACCTAAGGCAAGACGAGAAAAACAGACATTAGTACATTTCAGTCAAAAGGTTTCAGGAATGTAAATAAAAACTGAGCAATGAAAAGACAAGGTAACGCAGGCTCTGTTGAGACAGCCAGACAAAGAATTTCTATGCAAATATAATTAAGCTGTAGCCAGAGATATGATAATTAGCTGTTTATTGCAAACCACGGCGCAATGTCTCGCTACAAAGACTAAATGTAAACAGCACTCTCAAGTCCATGTTGAAAGGGCTGAGATTAAAAAGGAAACATGGAGCGACAGTCTACGAGATGCAAGTGGCTCAATTTATCAAGGCCCTATTGTTAGGAGACTAATTAATTTGTTTGCGTGATTGCTTTTCTGCGCTCGCACGGCTAAAAACAAGGCCGATAACCTCGGTCACCTTAGAAAGAGCCTTGAAATCCCAACGCGGGGAAAGTTTTCATTAAACCACCATACTCGGTTCTTCCCCATTTCTTTTTTTGTTATAGGTTATCATTCAACCAGCCTTCCAAAAGATTTCATTGTGTTAGCGGCCTTATCAGACAGTGACAAAAGCTTGAAGCTGACATCATGCTGGCCACAGGAAAAGTCCTGGATGAGATCTGAATCACCACATCGCAGAATCCTAAACCTCAGTCTCACGCGGTGACTTTTGTTAAACAAGAAATCACCAGTTTCACAGATACAGAGAGAAGAGAGGCAGCAAAAAGAGACAGATGACCATTACTCTCACCTGTGCATAAGCAGGACTCGGAGGAAACGCATCGTAGGTTTGACCACGACAACTACCTTTAAAGAATTTAAAGTTGCAATTCATTTCCATAAAAAAAAAGCGGTTACAGAGAAATCTGTGTTCATAACTATTATCTTATTCTTCCCCAAATTAGAAAATAAGCACATGAAGATCGTCATTTCCAGCACTGGGAAAAGGAATATATTCAACCTACACACTAAAACATTTAAAACAGTTAAGAGACCATTCCAAATATTCATTTCATCAGCATTTCTAGGTGTAAATTGTCATTCCATCCTGTGTGTGTTGAATTTTAACAAAATCCAACCTCAGGAGTGACAAAGTCATCCAACAGCAATGTGAAAGACTGACAGCATGACAAGACACATCAAAACTGTGATAAACTGTGATTTTCACATAACCTAAATAATAATATTTGACTTTTTCTGAATACATGTACAAATATTGCTTAAAAGTGAATATGAACTTGTTTTCTTTGCAGTATTTGAAGTCTGAAAAAATACAGAACATCTTTTCTGTTATTTTGACCTGTTTAAAAAACAACCAATATTTTTATTTGAAATTTGGTAGAAATATTGTTAGTAGTTCAAAAATAATAATTTACCTAAACACATATAAACAGTAAATTTAGAAAAAAAACTGATAATGTTCTTTGAAATGGTCTCTTATGTTTTACGTGGCTATATTTTGCAATGTTATATTATTTTTACAATAAAAACAAATTATCATCAAAAGTTTGTGATACATAGTAAACACTGTAAATTATATATAATAAATACAAAAGCATTTTGGGACACTTACTCACTTAACTGTTCATATTTTTCCACCTTTTAGAATAATAAAAAATATATATTAAATAAAACAAAGGGAATTTGTGAATTATGTTGTACTTAAAAAAATAAAAAAATAAAACATGTTATATTTTATTGTCTTCAGTGTAGTCACGTTTCAAATATTTAAACAATATTAAAGACATTTTTATCTATTCTGTGCTCTTATTGGCTGTTCTTTCTGAATTATTCAGTCAAAGTTATCCATTTAAAAAACATTTATTAAATAAATGTTAGTTTTGTCATGCAAAAACATGTATGTTTGAAAAATTATATTTTTGTCAGATATTTAAGCAAACACCTCACCTAAGCAATTTCACTCAAGTGTCCCAAAACATTTGACCGCTAGTGTATATATATATATATATATATATAGTTTTGCTAAAATCGTGTGATAGCCTAGCAATTTCCCCCAAAAAAACAAGGATTTTGCATTACATTTCATCATTTTCAACAACAGCTCTCATGATGTAATAATAGCTGTATAATTTCCAGATGTTACTGCAAAGATCTGATAAATTAATTTGTCTTAAACCTGTTTAATATTGTCACTGAGACCATGTTAAATGAATTCTGAATGGAATCACAACATTTGAACAATTGACTGCCAAAGGACAGCTTGTTTGAGACACCTACCTACATGTTTTGCCAAAATGCCAATCAGGAAAATTAAACACTGTACATTATTTTAACAGTGTTAAATAACAACGGCACTATGAATCAGTATGAGAAACGGTCAAACAGTCCACCGAAACAGCAATATATTTACGCTATGATCTTATGCAGTTTTGTTATCTCTGACTGATGTCTTATTTGGAAGAGGACATTGAAAAGCACAAAGTTTAATGTGAAAAGCCCACCCCGGCTTGACAGATAATACGGACTAATGCATCGCCTCTGCTTTGTTTGTGCAACAGGTACACAGTTTCCACCCGTCTACATTGTGGCATTTCAGAAAGAAGTAAATTAGTGTTGTCCCCCATGAAGGTAATTACAGCCAGTCCCTAGTTAGCATTTTGATGATATTGATTGAAAATGTAAGGAGGTGAGGGATCCTTTCACAGACGACAACAAAGATATAAATCATAATTTGAGTTATTAATATCCGCCGCGCTATTAGTTTGGTGATTTATGGACCTTTACAAAGAGGCTGATTAGTGGGGCGAGGTTGGGTAATCTTCTGAGAGGGTCCTTATTAACACATTATTTTTCCATGAGAATATCAATGAATGCTGCCTTGTCATTATTGACAGAAGCGAGTTTAGCGATGCGGCACTCCGTTCCCTTTGTGCACGCTTCTCCCGGCCCAGCGTGCAGACGCTCCGGCATATTCAATCTTCCGTTGCCTCCCGAGCTTTCTGACACTCGTGCTCAGGGATACGGTCTTTGTTTCTACAGTCTATCTGCCTTTTCTTCTATTTTATTAATGTGGATTAATGAGTTAAACTGTGTGTCTCGGGCCAGCGTTCCTGAGCTGATTTCCTCACAGATTCCTAACCTTGTATGTTCAGAAGTGGTGGGGGAGAGGCCGATTGTTGTGTTTGTTTTTACCCCTGGTGTGTTGCTCATGGCGGGGGGGGGAGTCTGGGCATCTGGAGGTGAGATGAGTCACCGGGTCGCTCCCCCACCCGTTCCTCCCTCTTCCTGCCCCCCGACGCGTTCAGGCGCTCCTCGAACAACAACTGTCCACCAGGCACAGCCTAATCCTTTGCAGGTGACCCGGTCGAGGGCCCGCGCAGGCAGAACCGGGGCGGTGAGGGCGAGGGGGACGGAGAGAACGACACGCCCCACTGCATCCTTAAAAACAGCCCCCACCCCAGTTCACTGTACTCAACTATTAACTCATTCAGATCCTGATGCCAAAAGCCTGATTCTTAGTGTCTTAAAGAAACAGGACAACCAAAAATAGGAAAAACGGTATAAATGACAGAGTTATGTTGTTTTAAAACCTGACTTTCTTTCGTATATCGTAAAAAGAATATATGATCCAATCTTTCTCCGTAAGTAAAACAGGTCAAACTCCAAATACCTTAAAAATGTGTCCATATGACATATGTGCACTATATTACTTGTGTACTATATATTCCAAGTCGTGTGAATGAATATTTTTACAAAGTAGAAGTACAGCTGTGTTTAATGTCACTAAAGGGTGGGTTTTTCAATTGTTATGGCTTAAAGAATACTGCATGTGATGATAGAACATGTATTCGAGCCCTCCATCAGGTACAACAAATCAAAAATATTCATCTTTACCTCGCTCAAGTAACATGAACATGTGCATTCATAAATGCAGAAATATTCAACAGGGGTTTTTGGACCTACAGTAATACTATAGAAGATCTCATAATGTAACTTGCATTCAAAGCAAAACTGGGAATTATAGTGTACATAATTTTAAGAGCAAGTGTTGCAATTTATTTTTATTGCATGAATTTTATAATACAATTTACTAATATAAGTCTCATGTACTAGTAAATTTATGCAAAATGTGCATGTGCTACACTATCATTTAAACAAATAAATAAGGAAGGACTCTTAACCTGGCTTAGCATATTTTAACACACAATATGATTCAAAAAATATTAATAAAACTAGTTTTACAGTAAAACCCTGTGACAGTAAAGTCCCATGTTGAGGGCACACTGAATGAACTCAACGCAAAATGTGATTCATCCATGCATCTGCCAAGGTCAGCGTGCCCATCAGATAGTGATAACTTTCAGTCTAATGGAAAACAACCAACTATCTCTCAGTTGGTCGGAGAAACATAATGCTTTGGGAATCAGTTGGCCACCAGCCACAAACAACAGGGGGGAGCTGTCAGATAGCCACGGCCAAAGTGCAAGGTGGACTGGAGGTGCTGTAATTGAAAGTTGGCATGCTCCAAGAAGCATGACACAAAATCAAGTGGCTCGAACTTTATTGTTCCATTGGATGGATGCCGCAAAAGCAGAAACACAAGAGAGCGGGTGGAGGGAAACGGCGGCCCCGCTTCTCCACCCGGTGGGCAGCTAGGCAGGCTAAGCGCTAGTTGCCTAAATGGCGAGAGGTCTGGGGAGCAGAGTGTTAAATCCTTCCTGACATGGCTAATGCTTAAATCTTATTCCTCCTTTTTACAACAACACAGGATCAACAAAGCCCCAGCCAAAATCCTTTGAGGCAGTGACACAGAAAATTCCCATCCTGGAGCTTCCAGGGGAACAACAAACAGAGGTGGTAAATACAGCTGCATATTTTTGGCCCGATAACGTGCCACATCCTATCCTAAACCCACCGCCTCTTCCTAACCAGAACCCCTTTGTCGCCCCCCAACCCATGAAATCCACTTCTCTCCCCTAAGACCGGGATCAACGCTCTCCATGCCTGAGCAGGTCACAGCAACGCCTTTGACTTTCACAGTCTCGTCTCATGACCCTCCCTCCCCGCCTCCTCCCGCGGAGCTCATGCTCTCCTGTGTGGCCCAGGGTCACGTACCTCCAGAAACCCGACTGAGGCGCTTGATCTCCGCCACTGTGCTTCATATAAAAGTGGGTGGTGCGGGGGCCGCAGTCGTGCGCCCTGGACACATATGGTTCACATACGTAACTATGGTTGCCAGGTGGAAACGAAAAGCAAAAGGAGGGCAAAATAAGGGTGTCGTGCGCCTTTTTCAGGAGAAGGAGAGAGGAGCTGGGGAAAATACAGGGAGGAGGGGAAAAGCCTGCTGTTTGATGTAATTCAGGAAGTTAGTTCAGTAACTTAAGCCCTCCATCTTGAAAAAGAGCAAGTGAAGGAGGCCCTTGTCTGGTGGACGCAAGTTTTCCACATCTGTCTTCCGCATTGTGCCTCTCTCTATAAACAACCCCCAACCCTGTTATGACTGCACAAGGATTTTTGGGAACGTTTTAACACTGATTGCATTTAAGCGTTAAATCATCCATATTAAAGTTACCAGAGTGAGAAAACAAATTACTTGACATCATTCTCCCGCTTGCGACGATCCGCATGTGTGTTTACGCAGCGCAATTGATTTCCAGGCCTGCGACGGGGATGGCCGTTTTTTCTTGCTATATTGTTTTCCTTCACGTATATGTGGGCTCTCCTGTTCTCCAAAACATTTAATAGGTCGCTGCCTCTGTAAACAATCCCACTCCCGCTGTCTGATATTATGTTTGCCTCTTGACAGTAACCTGGCATCTAACTGCGAGTTTCTTGCTTTCCGTGTGAAGTCCAAAACAAACAGGGATGAACATTACCAACAACAAAGTTCCTTTTCAATATTCGCTTGGCTGCTGTCAAAGCAACCCGCAGGCTCCTCCTCTCCCCTCCTCGGGCCAACTCTGGTTTTCCCTCTGTGTACTGTCAATTCTTTTATTGTGCAAATGACCAGAAGCCAACCCCGGTATGATCTGGACTCAAAAGAATGTGCAGGCTGTCAAGGAAAAAAGAGAGAAGAGAGTGAGTGAGATGGTGGAACCTGGAGATGAATGTTTGATTGACTCAATTCTTTAACTCTTAAGTAAATGGATCCATGCAACATTAGCATAAGACTTTAATAAAGCTGCTGTTTATGTACTCTTAAGTGCTTACAGGTTGAACAGGGAGATGCATCTGTAGCTGGTGGGCTGTTTGTGTAGAGGCGATGTTGCACCTGTTACTGGTGAACAGAGAGATGACAGTACACGCTCAATCCCTGACAAAAAATGTAAAATATTATGTCATTGTACAGTGAAAGCCAATGGGACATGCCTGTAATGTTTTGCAGATGTGTGCAATAAATATTTTGAGGGGAAAGCAATTTGCGATGTTTGGAATTTGCATAGGAAAGTTTGAAAGCACATTGGATAAAAGTGTCGTAAGAACATTTTTGGATGAGTTCGAGTAGATTTCGTTGATAATTATACATACTGAAAATGTATTCAAGGAATCTGTCAGCTTGTTGGATATATGAAAATCTGATTAACACATATGAGCCTGACTTCCAGACAGAGTGCATGCTAAAGAATCACATTACTCAGTGAACTGTACATCACATATGGCCAGGCATGCACTGTTATTCTACGCCATTCCATTACATATTGAAATCTCTCATTTAATTCAATTAAAACTTTCAAACATTCTAATTGGAAACAACTGGCTGGAAAAATAGTATTACATAAACACAACCATTTCAACAGATTACATCTAATATTAGCCATCTGGCCCATATTAGGGCCACAATAATAATAACAATACAACGGTACGCGGAGAGAAAATCGGGGAACTATTTGGGTTCAATGTCGACTCCCATTTTAAATTAAGAAAATAAACATCCTTGTGTTTACAAGTGCACACCTCAGCTGCTTTGTGATTCTAAGCTAATATGGCTGAAAATATTTTCCTCTGAGTATCCGGATAGAGAACATATGTTGAGGGACCATTCCAAAGGTGAAATGGATTATGGGAGATCTTGGCTTTAAGAGTGGAACAAAACTAATTTTGTATTTAAACTAATTTAATTTTGCATTTTTATTGCTGCTTGCGAGCAGCTTATTAGTCATTTTTAAAGGTTTTCTTAAAAGCTATGAAATCTAAATCTGTGGAACTGCGATCTTTAGTTTTTGCCTCTGTTTCACCATCTCAGTTACATTAAATTGCAGGTTACTTTATACACTTAGCTAAATGACTTCAAACTGAAATTTCTTGCAAAATTTTACCCGATATCTCAACTTCAATATATCATCATTTTAAAGGTGCAGTGTGTAATTTTTAGCATTATCTATTGACAGAAATGCAATATACTATACACAACTACACCTTCAGAGGTGTATAAAGACCTTACATAATTAAGTGTTATGTTTTTATTACCTTATAGAAGGAGTTATTTCTATCTACATACACCGCGGGTCACCTTACACGGAATTCATCATGTTGTTTCCACAGTATCCCTAAACGGACAAACTGCTCTACAGAGCACATTTCGTGAGTATGTTTTCTCTATCGGCAAAGAAGCGAAAACGTGACGACATCTTTGTCCTGTGTCAGCCACCGTAGTGCCTTGAAAGGGAGGGGTGAGCGGTGGAGTGAGCCGTTGGTTGCAATTCACAACCCCTAGATGCTGCTAAAATCTCCACATCGCTCCTTTCAATTTACAGATGCCAATTGGGGTAAGACAGAGAAGCAGTTTTGTTTCTTTTAAAGGCTACATATAGCAGATTTAAAGAGCATGGGTCATTAAAAATGACCAAAAACTTCTAAATGTGTCATTCTACAATTACAACTCAAATAACTGTTTGTATGCAACCGTAACATTCAGAGCGGTTTAACGCCAGAATAACCCTGAATGCTGATTGATTACAGTGTTGAATGCTGGGTAAAACAGATATGCCCATTGCTAAAAGCAATTAACTTCAGTGTTTGGAGGCAAGCACGTCCTCTGGCCTGTTGGGCGGAACTGAAGGAAACCAGTTGGAAAGTTGAGTAACACGTGACTTTAAATGTCAAACTCAAGGTAGCATTGAGCGTACAGAGAGAAGTGCGTAGAGATTGCTACTGCAACTGCATGCATCATTAGGGAAAACATGAGCCGATTAAGAATAGAGATGACCCAAACAAATTAAAAAAGGTTATGTGAACATAGGACACAATTAAACTGACATACATGGAGGCCGATGTCAGGCTTACATATATTTTTTGTTTATAAAAAATAATTAATTTTTATATATAAATAATATTGAGATATTTATAAAAAAATGCAATCATTGTCAAAATACACCCACAGTGATATAACCTGTATTTAGAGTCTATCTGACTCAACTGCAGTCAGAATCAATACATAATAACAGTATGGACAGGGCTGCCTTGTAAAACATGACAAGGACAGACAGTTCAAATCTTTCATCTCTGTCTACTGTCTGTTCACTCAGCGATCTGTAGCCATGGTTTCACACCCGTGCTTCACCGGCAACCACAAACACGACCAACCCCACCTCACTCCTAGACCCCCCTACTGAGTCCATGTCAATCATTGCTTGATCTGAGTTAATCCAGGTAAGACCAGGGCTTTGAATCTGACAGAATACTGGTGCTGTGAATCAACCTGTCAATTACCCAGAAAAGCATTCTGATTCACTTCAATGTGGAGAGAGAAGCATGCATGCTTGTATATAAGAAGTAAATATAGGCCTATTTGAGATGCAAAAATGTTAGGCAACAGACAAGAATGTGATCCACACACTGAGAAAAGAAAAGTTGAATAATATTCAGACACTATGAATAATATTCAGAGCAAATGTAACATGATTCATTTTTTCTTTGGGTTTATTGAAATAGACTTGTTCTTGGTTTACATGAGACATTCTGTAAAGCATTTCAAGAGCATAATTTCGAGTCAGAAAATGAAGATGACCTTTATCGTTGTATAGCACTGGATTCTCAAGTAAGCATTTTTGATTAGAATAAAAGAGAACTAAAAATTGGGCTTTAAAGGAAGCTTAAATTTTTGTATTAATTATTGAATTCTTATAAAAGCAAGTTTAGAGTGATGTCTCAAGTAAACTCATTGAGAGCCGTGTAAGTCTATCCAAGTATCCTTCAAATAAGAAAAAGTATTTTTGAAGTTTTAAGTGAATGGTGTGTGACCTTGCAATATCCATTCCAAGCAATGTGCTTGAGCTAAAATGATCGAATCAAAAGCATATTAAAACATTTCTGTAAATTAAATAATGTTGTGCGATCAAAACTTGAACGTGCCTTTGTGCCTTACTTTCATGGAAGCTTCTTTAAAAACTGTTTATCGTCATCACAAATCAACATACAATATAACTGCGTCTGAAATTGCCTACTTCCATCCTATATAGTAGGCGAGAATAAATATGAATAGTATGTCCAAAAGAAAACAGTAGGCGAGTAATACCCAGATGGCCTAAGATTTGTGAGTTTGAAAGTACGCCAGCTAAAAATAAACACTGTCCGGTAAACAAGAACACTGATAATTGCAACAAAAAAAAAAGAGCAAAACACGCCATGTCCAAAAGATCATTCAAAATCTAATCCGAAGCTAATGCCGTTAAAAAACTATGGAGATTGCGGTTCTCCGACAACAAAGCCCTCACCCCTCGGGCAGCCTATGTAAGATTACAAAATTCTAAGGAATGACAGTGGCCATACAGTATCTATACATCAGATAGTGACAGCAAGCCGGCTGTCCAAAGGGATGTGGTGTACCCTTTCCCAATAGCCTCGGGGAGAACTCTGCAAGTGGGAACAAGCGGAGGGGGCTACGCGCATCTCGCAGGAAGCCGGCGGCAGATTTATACGCCGTTGATCAAGTTGCCAGTGAGTTACAGCCGGAGACCCCTCCCTGTCCGCAGGCCCGCCGCTATATCAACTCTTGCCCGACAGGCAGAGTGTCTTATTCTCAAATCAGACATCCATTACCGAATAATAGGGTTGAATGGAAGGGTTGAGTTTCCCTATGGGGGATTAGCCACCCATAATTTACTATCCATAACTTGAATGTGAGGTAATTCATACCCCTTACCCCGACGGTGCCCTTGTCAATCAATTGCGGGAAGCGATGGGGGGAAACAAATAATGATAAATGAGATTGTGTTATTCTTTTAGGAGTGCGGGAGACTGGGCCTGGGGAAGGAGGAGGGTGGCGTGTGTTTTTTGCGAGCACTGGTCTGATTGCAGGTCAGAGATATGCATGGACATGTGTAACAATATAAAACATGATTTAGAGGTGGCCTCGTGGTTGAAGTTCTGGGTTCACCGTCGTAGGTTTGAACCTCACAGTGCATCATGGGATTTAGTGTAAAATTATACAGTAAGCAAATACTAAAAATAATGTTAGTCATAATGTAAACGCACTTTGTAATTCTGAGGTCATAATACATTTTAATGTCATAGCATTTGACATGTGTTTGTTTTCTCCTTATGAGTGAAAGTATGTTGTGCTTTTTACCATGCCCTCATACTTGGAGAAGTTCCATTAGGTAGGTCAGAAATATAGTGTCTATAGAGGGTGAAGGAAATGTGTTAGTTACCTGTGGACAGAAAAACATTATATCATTAGGGTGGATAGAAAATGTGTCCTTATTAATTCAAAATGAGGAGATGGCTATGTAGGTGACCACATCAACGTCAACCCCAAACTGCGGGGACAGACAAAGTTGGGAGAAACTGCCTTGGAGCTACACAGTCCCTCTTTGACACTGGGTGGAAAACGGCCCTGATTAAAATATATTGAGAATAACTAATGTTTCACGCCTGGATTGTTTTCACAGTCAAGGACAAAGCACGGCAGCACAAGCTTAACTGCTTCATAAATCTGCTTTAGAACGGATGACAGACGCCATTCCACATACGTGTGTTTTTGTGTTCGAATTAGGGCAAATAATTGATCTGATCAGATAACACTTGCCAGAGCTATTCTGTGCTGTTCAGCACAGAGAAATTCAACGAAAAGCTGTTTTTTTTCCAACGTTAAATAATTCAAATAAGCCACACACTTTGGGGAGATGAGAGGATCACTCAAGCCGGGGTTGGAAGAAGTTTAAACAGGAAGTGGTGAAAGATTCTTACTCATCGCTGAGAGTAATAAGACCGGCTTGGTGATAATAGTGATGATGGAATGATCAAAAGAAAGAAGTTGCAGTCTTTATTCTATGAGACAAATCAAAATCTAGAAACTTCATTTTTGAAGAATATATTTGAAATTATAGTAGACGATGTTCCCTGTTACATCTCTCACATTAATTAAACCATATTAGACTTTTGCCAGTTTATCGTGATAATTGATTTGCACAATATTGTTACAGTGTACAATTTAAAATACCATGAATAATATTAGATACCATATTAGCAAAATGCTTGACATATTAAATGTTTTAAATATCACTTTTATCAATGAGTCAATTCAGAATGCTCTACCCTGCTGAAAAAAAAAAAAAAAAAACAGAAACACACAGCCATTTTTATGGTTTCCTTTAATACACCATTATGAACCATTAGCTTTTAACATTAAAACCATTTCAAAATTCCTTCGTGTAGTTTAGGAATTATTCCAATAGGATCTGCCAGACAACACCCCACCAATAGAACCCATATTATCGTTTCCAGTAAAACAAATACAATTCCCATTATAACTTTCTAAATCCATTACATTTTCTATTGTGTTTTAGGCATAGTTCTAATGTTTTTTCAGCAGGGTAATGCAATCTTTGCTTATGGAGAGCAAGTGTAAACAAAATAAAAAGCATGCTATTATCTTTTTTTTAATTCAATAAATAAATGAGAAGCTAAATGGCAGAAGATGCCTGAAAAAGTGATTCTGTCATCATTTACTCAACATCTTTATTCACCTGCATGACTTTTTTTCAGCAGAACACAAAAAAGATATTCTCAAGAATGTTGGTAACAGAACAACGGCAGTACCCATTCACATCTATTGTATGGACACAAAACCAATGTAAGTCAATGCGCACTGCCGTTGTTCTGTTACCAACATTCTTCAAGATATCTACTGTTGTGTTCCGCATTATTGTGATGTGAAAAACTGATACCATTATTCCAAAACCATTTAATCTATGACCAGTCATCAAGATAATATACTTTGTATTGATATATTGATATTAATATATTACAGAATACAGTATATATCTTTTCTATACTTTAACTGAACACTTTTAATCACTGTTAATATATTGTTGGCTTGTGCACTGGCTAATGTAAAATTCACACAACACTGACTACAGCAATTTGTAATGGAAATAGAACAATTATAAGTTTATTGCTGGGTTTATCAAAGGCCCTGTAATGTGTGGCTGTCAAAAGCACATGATCAAATAAAGGCTCTATCAATTAATATTATCACACAATCAACATCTCTGGAGTTGCTGTACGGCTTTACCATTAATGACAACATGTGACACATCAGACACTACATGAGTCCAACTGTTTGTTCAAATGCATGACTTACATCCAGACATGTCAGAATCAAAATTAGTCCAAACACTGGAGCAATTAAAATGCAAATGTAAAAGATGATAGATTTTATAGTCAGACACACCAGCGGGCCAGCGGCACAACTGTGAGGACAACCTCCAACCTTTATATTTCTATCAATGCAATATATCATTCATATGTTTTGGTGCGATCATTTTATTATAATTCACGCCAAGCAAATGAAAACGTTGTTTTCAAGAGCATCAGGCAATTATGATTCTTTACTTTTTTCATTTTAAGGGTCAAAATGTGGTTATATCGGCTGGTCTGTGTATTGGGTAAGTGGGTCACTGGTTCTCCGGCTCAGAGGCTCAAAGGAACCTGATGACCTTGTCTCCATTATTAGCCCTCAGTTTTGCCAACATGAACCTGGAGACAACCACATGTCTTCAGATGACCAAGAATTGTTATTAAACTGCTTGCCAGGGGACCACCATTCAATCCCAGCTTTTGAAACGCATTTCGAGGAGATTAGAAAGGACACTCACATATTAACACAATCTAGAAATAGGACAAAGGCAAAAAAAAGATACAAAGCTCCATGCAGGTACTGCACAATGAAAACAGTGGCTACTGTTGATAGCCCTTGCAAGGTTATCCTATGTTGTAAAGGACACAGGGTGTTTAACATGTCATACTCTGGAACACTTAACAGGACAATTAGAAAGCATGGCTCCTGTCCCCACACTGATTTACTGATGTGTGCTGGATTAAATGCCAACATCTCTTCACTAATGTTTCTCTCTATGAGCGGTGTAATGTGCAAAATCAGCTTTAGAAAGAGGTGAAAATGATTCCTTAAGGCTATATATAGGTTTGACGCATGGATGGGTTATCCACAGACCTGTGGGCTATTAATTTTTGCTCTTGGAATATGACCTAATCCATGACATCATAACTACTACATTAATAAGAAAAAGCGACAATGGCAAACATTTTCGTTAATTTGTGTGTGTGTGTGGGGTGGATGGGTTGTAGAGTAAAGTTAAAGTGCATTTAAGGAAATCATTTATAGATTCAGCTATATAGTTTCAAGGTTTATAGTATGCCTTGTGCAAAAGTTAAATTCAGTAACAGTTCTTCTACTGGTAACCCAAAATAATATACTGACTAGACATACTTTAACTTGCTAGCTAATGTCATTTACTTGTTATTTCTTTTGCTTGTTATCAGAAATCATCTGCAGGGACTCTATTCTTTGTGGATGTGTACCGGAAGTTACGTTTGGGCCACGAAAGCGTGCATGCGCAGTAACATTTGTTTATGTTGTTGCTTTGAAACCATCTATGGTATAAATACTTTGAAATATAAAAGCTAAACACACAGAATTAAAATGTTCATTATTTACTCACCCTCATGTCATTCCAAACCTGTGTTTCTTTTGTGTTCCACAGAAGAAAACGTCATGAATGACATGATCTTTAATTCTCTTTAAGTATCTATACATTTTGGACACTTTACGCATTCAATGCTCACAGCTGTTTAAAAGACGATGGACAATAATATCTATACACTCTGTACAAGGGTGCAAACTGGTACCTAATGTATACATATCTATACTTAAATGGTACATATTGGTACCTTTTTAAAGTGTACCATCCCAGTGACAGCTTTTGTACCTTTTGTACAAATCAGTTGAAAATATCACACTCACACTTATGAGTATGAGCGATCTAATCAAAGCAAATATCAAAGTGTCAATCTGGTGCCTGGCATAGAAAATAAATTGGCATAAAGAAAGTGAAGGACATTAAGGCTCGGCATTAGTGCAAGTTAAGTCTGTCATTATACAATAGTGGTAATGGGGAACAACAGTAAATGTCACAGTCAGTCAGATCCCATCATACCCTCAGGTTATAAGAGCTAAACCTGGTGCTAAACTGACAGGCCTCCTGTCTGAATCTGCATTGCTAAAGCTGTTCGGATGAGTCACTCTATACAGTAATACTCGCTCAACCTGCAGTCACTGTGCCACATGTGAGCGGGTAAAGAGGAACATTCTGTTCAAGAAAATGCGTGCTTTCTTTTAAGGGTGAATTTTATGCCAGTTCAGTGTGCGATCCGACCTTGTGACCATTCTGCTCTCACAGATGGTCGCATGTTGCAAAACCGAAGCAAACAAAAACGTGAGTTGCTTTTTATCTTTTTGAAGAACTCAACATCTATTCAGAAACTTTCTCAGAAGTTTGTTACCAAAGTGGGTCTAGGAAAGCAAACTTCAGTGAGGACACAGTGTAATATAAGGCTACGATGAACTATTTTCCATATTTACATCCTCTAGATTGTTCGCTCCTACAAATAGCGTCTTGGTCTCTTTCTGAATCCCCCCCCTACATCTCAGAAGTATCAGCAGACCGCTGGGTACCCTCCGGGCTAATTTCCCCCAGGTTTGCTGGCACGATTGTCATGGTAACACATCAAAAACTTTTGGGAAAGTGAAGCCAGTTTTACTCTCAATTAAAGTATAAACATTTGGGTCGAGCGTAACCACTTAGAAAAGTAGTGGTAGACGTACTCCTATTAGTAGAGATGGAACTTATTATTTCTTTTTTTATAATATTCAAATAATATGTAAATACTAGTTATATAGAATATATAGAATTTGGTTCATTGTACTTGAAGAATGAATAAATACTAAATATTTGAATGTTTAACTATTCATTTCACACTGAGGTGAACTGCTAGAATTTACAGGTTCCACAAAAAAATACTGAACATGTGTAATGTTTGATGTATGAGAAACAGCTTCGTAATGAATTCATCATTGTGTAGTTTTGAGAGTGCAGCACAAAACATGTCGCGTATACACGCACACCAAAAAAAACCCGTGAGTCTCGGCACCTTCTATCGCTTTGCTTTCATCCGTGCCAGTTCCCACAATATAAACACGCCATTGTGTTGTGTTGTTCCAGTACATGAGCATTCGGGCTCAGAGATCAGTTTGTCAAAATTCCCTGTAGTTAAATGAAAATAAAGATCTCTCTCCCATTCTTTGTCTCGCTCTCTCTCCTCGTGCGCTCCTCGGCTCTTGTCAGCTGCCAGCGCCTGACGTCTCCTTTCATGTTGCATGCCCGGCAAGGGCTTTGAACATTCGTTTGATTCTTTTAAGATAATAGCTGGTTAGCTGTCAGTGAGAGGATGATCAGTTAAAACCTTAATCACTGCCTGTCGACTTGCATGACAGTTTTTTCTCCTGCCCCTTCCTTCTGCCTCTAAAATTAATCCCGGGAGCAAAGCAACAGCAAACAAGCACGCAGTTGTTGGTGGGAAGGGTATGCATGGGAGAGGCGGGGTGGATGTTATTTTTTGCCTCGAGTCGATCTAAGAGCTCTGTGTTGGTTTTGTAAGTGCAAACCTCATTGGCAGTTGTGGCTGATGTGGTGGGATCATGATGGATCTGCTAGTCCCCCTCTATCCATGTAACCTGTCACCTTCTCCTTACACCTGCCAACCTGAGAACAGAAAAAACAGCACTGATCTCTTTTACCTGTCAGTATTTTACACTCATATGACATGGTCTGCCAGGTGGAGGAGATCTCCTCTAAGGCCGTATGGAGAGGCCCTTGATCAGCTGGGCTGGAAAGCACAGCACTGTCAACCAATGACATTCCAAAGAACGGGATCTTTACACAGATGGGTATGACACAGGAAGTAGACCTGAGAAAAAAGTTTAAGACAGAATTCGCTGAATAGTTGCATGAAAGTTTCAGAACACATTTTTGATTTAGTAAATTATGTTTTGTCATTTTTGAAACCCATATTTTTTAAGAAAAGTATAGTAAATAAGTTTACAGAAGCATTAGAAAATAAAGGCCCAATGACAAATGCATTCTGTCATCATTTTCTCACCCTCATGTCATTTCAAACCTGTATGACTTTCTTCTGCAAAACACAAATGAAGATCTTTTGAAGAATGTTGGTAGAAGAAACATTCTTGAAGAAACAAAGTCATACAGGTTTGAAATGACATGAATCATGAACTCTGACCTTCAGTGAATCAGGTACTACAACAATGCGGACACCTCATGTAAATATAGACAAGCTTGTGCAATCTACTCTTCACCCTGTTTTACATTGCTCATTTCTATATATGTGTATTTTGTTGACAATGTCTTTGACAGGTACTATTATTATGGCTTTAAATAGGTTTCTGAGGGGTCCACAGGTGTGTGTGAAAGGCTCTACTGTTTGCATGCTGTATGACAGCATCTTATAATCTCTTTATTTCGGCACAGACAGCACCTTGACCTTTGAATCAGCACAGCAAAACATTGCCAAGAGAAACACAGCAAACAAAACCATTCACAACTGTGAGGTCACCAGAAGACACAAACATGTACCGAGCTGAACACAAGAGGCAGGTGAAAGGCCACCATCAATAACAGAGAGCACAATGGCCAAAAAGTATGACAACAACGACAGAGGGAAGTGAAGGAGAAGAGAGAACAACGAATGGATCGGAGACCGAATTCCGTCTGTATTTGTCACTTGACCCTTGGTGTCCCCCGAGTGACCGGGTCTTAATAATGGCTGCCAGCTTCTCTCGGATTAAACGGTTCTCTTGAAGTCACTCCCTCGGTACAATCACCCCAGATATGTCGAGAAAGAGGTTGTGTTGTTACACAAAAGGATTTAAATACATAATATGAGACAATGCAACAAGTCGGGAGAGGAATGCAAGCACAGGCGAACTGCAATATAAGCTGCCAGATCAACTGAAGGCTTCATCCGAGGATCTATGGAGGGATCCTGAAAGTCGTCAAAGGCGGCTCAGTTAGCAGACGACGGGCGCATGCCGCATGTGTCTTCTCCTTATTCACTCTTTCATCACACTCAGACTTAGAAGTGACAGTGCTTTGCCCGACAAAGGGATTTGTAATATCACCCAGAGAATATGCTTCAGTCCTTATTATTTCACATTATTCCTGCTAATGAATCTTAAAACAAGATACAGTGCCCAAATCGCTCCTGTTGCAGCGCCACAAAGTGCATCTCCCCAAAGCGCCGCAAAAACCCGTAGAAACGAAGCACAACTGAACACGCAAAGGAAATAAATGGATATGTAACAAACACTGCAGAGGTTGTCAGCCGTTGTTTGCAGGTTCTAGGGTCGGAAGACTGCAAAAATAAAGGAGGAACGAAAACAGGATAAATTGGGGTTTACGGCACAAAAGCTCACTAATCCTTGCATTTGGATATTTGAAACAGAAGCTCCGGAGAGAAAGCATCAAAGACCGCTCTAAATTAGCCTGTGAAAAAAACCCAGAGCAGAAGCCTGCCGATTTCCACCAGTGTGAAAAGACAAGGGAACTGCCATCTCCTAGGGGCCCAGATTAGAAACATATACTCATTATTCTCTCTCAGTGGGTGTCTAAACCCCAAAAATCCTGCTTCCAGGGAGAGCACTGAGACATGTTAACCCCGCCGCTACTCTCCCTTTGTAGCTGCGCATCGTTAGCCGCTCCGCAGTCGCATCTCGACGGGAAAAACTGAAGAACGTCGGCAATTACAAACTCGGAGTATGTGCTTGTTCCAATCCGCCGGTGGAACCGTCTTAAACACATTATAGAGGAAAGTTAAAGAACAAGACGAGGGTGCGTGCGTACATAGTGAGTTTTCTTTTTTGCGTTAAAAGTAACACCTGAGTTGACCTCCGCTTTCAGAACACCACTTAAGTTCCTGTAGATGAATATGAGCAAACTAAGGCCCCGCTTACACTGCAGGTCTTGATGCCCAATTCCCATTTTGTGACTAAGATTTTTTGCCGACCTGCTTACGTTATACCTCAAAAGTGACCCATATCCAATATCTGAATTTACACTATTCGTAATGGCCGGACAAGAGAGTAAAAAAAGCCACGGTCGGTTCTCTTTAGGGTTTTATGGTTGCTGACATCCAACTTGTTGCATTACTGCCACCTTCTGTTGCGCGGTTGCTGTCCACCTGACGTCATTCGGCACTGTCACTTATTCAATGATGTATGATTCACATTTACAGGGGAGTAACCAATCTGTCTGTTTACATGGCAGATTCGATTCATATTACATTTATTTCCACATACCTGTATGAATGAGGCCTGAAACAAATCTGAAAATTTCGGAATCCATGCAGAATTGGGTCACTTAATTGCATATGTGAGATGTGAAAATGGGTGAATGGACTAAACATATTTTATTTTTACATTTTTAACCTTCTTGAGATTCCAGTTCCTCTGACCCTGTGAGGATACAAGAGTGAGCGGCCGTGTCGAGTGCTGTATTCAGAGGAACCTGAATGGAGGTGCTGGTTCCTTGAAGTGGGATAAGAGAAACGGGGTTCTCAATAACCCCTTTACTATAGCACGTTGACCTTTAAGGGGGTTTGTGGCGGAAGGGTGGGGTGTGGTGAATGCAGGGATCAGGTCCCTCTGTTCTTGAGAAACTATCTGTGGTGCCCATTAGGACTGGAGTGTGCTTGTGGCGTGAATCGATTCACAGCATTCATGGGTTCATATCAGTATCATGTTGGCGTATATGAAGTAAATGACATTTTCCATGTATCTCTTGACATAAACAATATAAACATTTTAGACATTTTCTGAAATGATTTGTGTATTTGGCTGTTTGAACTCTAAACTGAGCTGGGACATTCAAACACGCTGTTAATAATTTACTCGAGCGATAATTCTAAACAATAATGCTGCAAATCCTTTTACCGTTGACTCAAAGAAGTGTCGTCTAATATTGTTCCTCCCAGGATTAATCACGCTTCATAGACAGGAACAGTAAATATTTAAGATTCTGCTATTTTGCTCGGATTGAATTTGTGTTTATCTCATTAGAGGCTCATCTGGAACGACGAGAGAGCCATGCCATGTGATTTCAGAAGTTCAGTAAATAATCCATCCCCTTGCCTTTGAAGTCTAATGACCTAGAATGGCTAAAGCTGTTTAGTAGCTGAGGAAAGTAATGAGAGTTTGATTCAGCCATGTGACGGCAAGAGAGAAAGTTTATCGTATGCAACTGTTACAGACATTTTATTATATACTGTACATTAGTTTATCTATACATCTATATCTTTTGTAATGTTTGCTTTTAATGCTCTCTTAGGTTAGATTCCAGGTTTAAAGTTGAAGGTTTGATGGTTTAAAGGTATTTATTAGACAAAAATTTGCAAAAATCTGTCAGAAAAGAAAGCAAATATTGACTACATTTTTTATTGTAGTTTTTTATTTGTTGATTCTCGAGTCATTCTTTATAAACTTAGCCTCATAGTTTATACCCCAAGTACAACTAAACAACATGAATACAACATTTAAAACATCCCCAACAATATATTTAAATAGCAAATATATATTCGGGACTGTATCTGGGTAGTTAAAGTAAAACCGTAAATAAACCGTACATGTGTCCTATGGTGTGACAGCAAAAATTTAGAAAAAGAAGTCAAATCTCTTTTCTTCTATTCTATTTTATGGTATATCTATAAATAATAATAATAATATAAAATTATATATATTTAACACTTTGTTTTCTACATTTTTGCTGTCACACAATACACTATAAAAAATAAATCAAGTAACCTGGCTGATTAAGTTTAATTATTTCAATTTAAAAACATTAGTTAACATAAGTTTGCATGAAATTCATTAGTTAACTAATATTTGTTTAAGTTGGATGAACTCAAAATTTTAAGGCATTTTATTTAGAGTGCAGGACATGCGTTTGTAAAGAGCCTCCAATGCTTATCTTGTTTTTAGGATACAGAGCCTATACATCAAGCGTTATGAATCTATAGTTATGTCAGGGGGTTTGTAGACGCTAATGACCCTTTCCTACCTTTCAGCACCGAACAAAGACCAATGACCTTATTACGTTTCCCCCTCACAGACCACAGAATTAAGGGTCAACAAGTGGGCAGATGTCAGAAGGTCAGCGGGGGAAGGACGAAACGCATTGTTGCCTGGAAAAAAGCCCAGTTTAAGAATAGACGTCACATACATCTTAAACCCACAACACAGATGCCTCCGACAGCACTACTCCAACCCCCTCGAGCTGCACCTCCCAATACTTCTCACTCTTCATTTCCCCTCCGCCTCCCTGAGTCTTCGTGCTCGGTCCAGGCGGCGTGCGGCACGCTGTCATGGCTCGGTAACAAGCTGATCAGAGCAGGCCGGGCTACCTCGTACAGACAGTAGCAATTATCGCAATCAACAGCTCGGTCCAATTATAACTTCCTGCTCATTATGCCCAAGGGGCCCCGTGGTCCAACTTACAAGAAAATTAAGCGCCCGCCTCGCTTTGCATAACTTAATTTGAAATGACAGGGTGTGACATCAAGGGCTTCTGACCCTGCCAGCAACCGGCCCCATGTGTGGCAACAATTTACACTGCCAAATTGCTCCCAGGCTGCCCTTGGCCGAACAAGCAAGGATGAACCCCCGCCAAACACGAGCCTCCCCCCCTAACAAAAATGCTAGTGGAGGAATCCAATGGCTCTGTCATAACGCACCGCACACCTAGACAGAAAAGTACAAGATAGAAAAGGTGGAAAAGAACTAGATTTTTACTAAGAGGCACTAAAAATGTCTCCCTAAATGAAGAGTGTGCAGACACAACCAAGCATGTACACAAAGTCAGATGATATCTATCGAAACCAGTATATTCTTTTACTTTTTCACAACTTATTGTAATTTGATTTAGCTTGAACTGCTTAAAACAAAGTTGGAAAAAACTGTAATTTGTTTATATTTCAGTCTCAAAGATGCTATTTGTAACTGTTGCCTCTCTATCGCCATCTCTGTTTAAAACATAAAATTGCAGGTTAATTACAGTACTTATTTTTATGTGGAATGACATCAAATTTCCCACGAATTGTACCCAACAACTTAACTTATAAATCATAATTATAAGCTTATCACTGCGATTTGGGTAAGGAAATGATTTTAAACACTCATTTGTTCATTTTTACATTCATTTAACAGATGTTTATCCAAAGTGACATACAAATGGGAGAGCATTTAACATTTTGTCTAACATCCGAGAAACAAGAACTTAATAACTGGTTCTTGTTTACATTTAACCAAGGTATGGAATGGATTGCAGCTGAAAAAACGTAAATCTTACAGAATTTAGATTTTTATAAACTACTATTCTACTAAAACGTGACTTTTTTCTAACTTACATTGTTATTATTCTAGACTTTTTTCTTAAACCTGTTTATCCATATAAATTGTAATACTCTATCTTTCTCTAATTTTGTCTCTAAGTGTCTGCAAAAAAACAAATAATTTTACCAAATTGTTCACGTCTCTAGACATGATGGAAAGCACAGGAATCCATCAGGTTGTGTGCTGCACGAGAGTAACTCCACCCCTCCATCTAAGCATTTATTTTAACTAAGAAGAATTCAATTACTTTTTTATTTTTATTTAAGCTAACATATGTTTATTATTGTTTCAAATATTCGATATGTTCCTTATAAATAAGTTTTTATGACATTTAAAATAATGACATAATCTCAATACCGTGATATTGTGAAACCGTGGTATATTTGCTTAAGACTTACATCAAAATCCCATACAGGCCCATGCCTAATCCTGAGAGAGAACTCAGGCCTCAATAAATCCATGTATCTCACAGCATTCAACAACAAAACTGCTGCACCAAAACCACATCACTCCTGTGAATGGAAAAAGTTCATTTAACATTCAGATTTAACATTATCTCCAACGTCCAGGTAAAGAAACAGCACTGGAAAAAGTCCTTTCAATCTATAAAAAATTCAGCTAAAAAAGTAAAGTGTTTTGTGTGCTTGTATTCACTCGTGCTGAATGGAGACACATTGCTGACGGTAACTGTTTCCTGATTAGAACAAAGTAAAAGAGAAAAAAGTGATATCTCACGACTCCTGCCGGCTCTCTCATGTGGCTCCTCACTGTTGGGTTTCTTAATTATTATTTTTTCCCTCCATTACAGAAAAAAAGAGTGAAAATAGGACGTTTTTGTGAGTATCTTGGTGCAGCATGTTTCATTAATGTGAGGCTGATAAATTGTAGTTGGCGTAATTAAAGTTAACTGATGAGGACATACGTAGAAATGTTTTGTTAGCAGGCTAAGAGAGAGATGAAGGCAGTGAGTAATTGCTTTGGATTAATTATTTGGATATGGGGTACTTGTGAGTCCACAGCTCCTGAGGGGGTTCTGGGATAGCTGAGGGCGTGATGGGGGGGTCTGTATGGGAACGTGTCCTGAGCTCCTGTCTCACTGCAGACCAGATAACAGGACAGACCCTCAGTGGTGGACAGACCCCCAGGCCAATCTATTAAAAAAAACATGATCATCTATAAGCTATAGCAGACAGAGAGAAAAACACATTACTTGATTAGAGAGGTTAATCAAGTTGACGAAAAAACTTGGTTTGAGAAAAACCAAAGTTTAAAGATATTGAAGCTATTTAAAAACCAAAAAGGACTCAATTGGTCTCTTGGTCCTGTTGCTGGAGGAAAGAAAACTTGATTTGTAAGTCATTTAATGAACGTCTACCTATAACTTAAAGGCATAATAAATTGATCTACAGGTCCAGGTCCACATAAAATGAAACAAGGCTATGCAGAATTACATTCAAACTAAAAATGTATACCGATATATCGGCCAGTCTCGGTCGATAAAAGCCATTTTTCACACTATTGGCTATCGGTCGATAGTTTAAAAACAGCTGACGGTCAGGGCCGATATATCCTATCAATCAAAAGAGGACACGAAAATGCAATGTAGGAAATGTTAAGAAACATCATCAGTTTGATGTTCAATATTAATAGTCCTTATATGAATAAATAACATTCAGAAAGTTATGAAAAATGTGTTTAATCTTCAGAATTCAGTTAATGCGAGTTAATATCACCACCAAACTATCAGTATTGGTATCGGAAGATATCACTCGGAATAATCTGCAAACGGTATCGATGCATCTCGAATTCAAACTCTTATTAAAACTTTTTGTTGTTGGCTTAAAGTTTGCCGCTTTCTGCTCAGGCACACTGCCGTTTGCTAATGAGTCTCATCTGCTTGTGCGCGAGCCGCAGCTAAACAATAAAAGATAGAAAAACAGCCCTCTATACGTCCTTACCGCTTGAATTACTCTGCCCAAGCATTCAACCGTGGCCTACCTTTCACCCGCACTAAAAAGAAAGAAAGAACAGAGAGAAAAACAGAATGAAAAGAGACTCTCGGAGCAGGTAGGACCATCTGTGCCGAATATCCAACCCAGATGTCGGAGAATCAGCCACCGGCCAGGATCACCTTACATAAGTAGTTTGCCATGTGAAGAAATAATTTAGCCATATTAATTGACGGTAAACTTTCCCAAGAATCCAGAGCTGCTGCCTCACAGGTGGGTCTTTTCACTCACAGCGACCAAGTGGGTACGCGGACTGTGATCAAAGGCGAGATTGACATAAATAAAGACCCTACAGGAATGCATTGTGCAAACAAAATATGGAACAGGGCCTCCAAACATTCCCCGGGAGTGCGTGGAGAGAGAGAGATGGGGGCCTGAGATCAGGGGGGCAAGAGGGGGTATTAGGTACTAAAAAACATTCTTGCATTTTCCCTTTTGCCAACATAGTGTAGGGTTTTTTTTGCTCGGGGGTTATAATTGTTTGACAGAGGTGGAGAGAGATATGGAGAGAGATGGTTCTGCTTCAGACAGCGAATGACAAGTGCACTTTGAAGTGAGCCGATAAATGTGCATGCGTATACGGCGTGCGTATTAGGTTCCCCCTTTTGTTGTGGTGTACTTTTCATTTCTAAACACGACATGCCGCGTTTGAATGAGCCCTGACATCCAATCCGAAACGGCCCAGGATTTGATAGGGAAGATGTGACCCCCGTGTGCCTCCTTTAGGTTTACTCTAGGCGATACACAATGCAAAAGTGCCGTGATACACAACGCTGGCTGTAGCCACTGTTTGCCTCCATGTAAGGCATGAAGTCTATTAAAGAAAACAAAGTGCCATGCCTTGCGTATACAATACCATAAGAGGACTTTAAGTGTGATGGGGTGAGGTCACAATGACAAGCTGCTTTTAGATTTTCCAAAACACAGTGAAAATTAAAAGAAGACAATAAACAAGAAATAAAGTACAACACCAAGCTTGAACAACGTCACCTCTTAACAAGTTCAGGGTACCGCTGAGAAATCATCCTCAGGTGCTTAAAGATATTCTCACAATGTTGTAAAAGTTTATGTTTAGAAAAGCGAAACATACGAATCTGACACAGAATAAAGATCATTTTATGTACATTCCCAGCATTTTTTCAGAACTGCACATCTAAACGAGAAAGTTAGAATAGCGACAAAGTGTGGCACCGAAACTCCAAGAAAGAACAATATAGTGACTGACAACATTAAAATTTCCCAAGACGATCGAGATCAGACGGTCATTGCCGAGAGACTCCAAAGCGAGCTCTGTTCTAAGTGTGAGGTACGTGCCCTTATGTTCAGCTCCCCCGGTAATATATCTCACCCTAGTGTCTATTAAGAGAGGTGCATCTCAACCCTCAGGAAAGGGTGACAGACCCCTCAGGTGAGTGAGGATGAGGTGGATCTGCCTGGTGGCAACCCTGGGGGTTTACCATGAAGCGCCTGCATTTTCAAACCACAAAGAAACACCCCGGTTATCCCTTGAGGTACGGCGGAGCATGTTTGAAAGAGTAAGAAACGAAAAGAGAGAGAGAGGCACCTGAAGAGATGTTAGTGAAACTTGTGCATCGGAAGCTTTTATCTCACTTTGGTTCTCTTAATATTGTAAACATATAAAAGCAAGTCAACTCTCAGATGTCTGATGCATTCCCATTAGAGTTCTCCCTCTTAGAAAACGTTACGCTCCAAACACCCTTTTGGTTTACAGTGGTCCGTGAAAAACATTTTTAAGAGAGAATAAAAAGCAAGGGTGGAGGGAAAGAAAAACAAGACAGGTAAAATCGAATTAGGGAGGCAGAAATGCAACAGCGGAGTTTACTCTGAAACAATAAACAGTGTGCTGCTTCAGCGTCCACAGATTGGAGGGGATATTGCGAGGCAGGGTAAGTTGATATTTTGTTTGTTTGCGCAGAGAGTTTTCTCAGAGGCCCCTCTGAAACTGAGAAATTCCTAAGCAGATGAATGGCAGATTAGGGGCCTCACCGTGTGTCTAATCAAAGCCACACACACACACACAAAGACCTGCCTGACCATCTCCCGAAAAACCAGTTTACCTCTTTAATTTACATATTAGCTACTAACAAAACTGCAATACATCACTTTTACACAATATTGATTTACAACTGTAAGCTTATGATCATCATTTATAATTTAAGCTATATTATTTCACTGGAAATGTCAGTTTGATGTCATTTGATTTCAACACAGATACAGTAGTGGCCAATTGACATCTTTGCTCTTTATTTATATATTTTAGGGCTGTCAAACGATGAATCACATCTAATAAAAGTTTGTGTTCACATAATATATGTCTGTGTACTGTACATATTCATTTTGTATTTATAAACACATACACATACATGAATATATTTAAAGAGCGGATATCATTAAAAAAAACTTTTCATGCAGTGTGCAATGTTGATGTGTGTGTATGTAAGCGTTCTTCCAAGTTGTAAAGCCGAAAGTGCACGAATAACATTGGCTTGGAAAAAAGGAGTCGACTCTGATTCACTTGACTGAGTCGTCGGACGTTCCGATTTTATTTCTGTGACTGATTTGAGTCACTCGATGCAAAGCCCGCCTACGTTTTGCTTGGACCGCCCGCAAAAACCTGAACATGCGCTAGACCAATCACAGCAGACTAGACCATCTGACCAATCAAATCAGAGTAAGCTGACAGAAAGACGGGGATTAGAGAGATGAATCGCCGAACGAATCATTTGAGAGTCACTCAAGAATTAAGGTGATAATAACAGCTTATTATTAGAAAATGTAAGTGTTTTTACACCTTGAATGTATGCAAATGTGTTGTTGGGCACTCCATAAACCAAGTAGGACCTTAAAAAGTGCAAAATATTTAAGAAAAATATGAAAATGTATAAATATTTAAATATATTTTCAATTATTGGTAAGTATAAATAAATATAAATATTTTCTAAATATGTATGTATGTGCCACCAACTCCTGGTAACAATTAAGAGAAATACAATCAGTCTCATTGTTACTCACTCCAAGAACTATAAGAACATTCCTACTCATCTTCTGTTGTCTATTCTCACTGTGTTTCAATAAATACACCTGTTCGGCCTTTCCTGTCTGTGTCTGGAGTCTATATACCATTACAGTTGCAATGTGTTTGGAGTTTAAATTCAAAAGCTTAGCTTTAAGAATTTAAAGAGGCTTAGCAAAAAACATACATACAACACATGTGCACAGTTTATAAAGACATATAAAAAGCATGACTTGAAAATCTTACCACAAAAGATGATCAACAAATATAAATATCCAATATAATGAGTAAATGATGACAGAATTCTTTGAGGGTGAACTATCCCTTTAATGTTTTGTGTTTTGTCTATTTTATACACCTCATGATTTGATCTAACATGAGGGGGCATTAAAAGCAAATGTTATACTAATATACCCCGAACATCACTTTTGTCCACTACTGTAAGTACAGTACAGTAAGCTGCAGCTATATATTTCAAACACAGATGGCGACGTAGAGGCAAAAGTTACAGATTGCCACTTTAAACATTTTGATTAGGGAGAAAGTTATGACATTGACCAGTCACCTAGCATCACAACAACAGACTAGTTGACTAGTTAGGAGAACTACTTTATTAGCTTTAATGTTTTTGTAGCAGTGCCCTTAAAAATGAATATAAAGATGAACTTCTCTGAGATGGTGTGACAGCATGCAGCTAAAGTAAGTGTTTGAAGGGCTGAGAAACCGAGTTTCTAAATTTGTTCTCGCACACCTTCTGTAACAAATCCAACACCTTACAGCTTTCCAAACATTATCTTTTTGTCAATGTATACAGTAAGTTTTGACGTCTTGCTTTCTTCAGCATCTCGTGCAATGCACACTGTGCTTTTGATGCGTCATCACCATCACCATACATCAGCATCACAAACAGTTTTAACTTTTAAACACGTCTCGAAATTGTCCCATTGTTCTGTATTCTTCATCCTGTTGCTCTCTAACCCAAGAACATAATATAAGAAAGAATACAACAGAAGCCTGAGATTACACAGAACTCAAAGATGAAATAAACTGGCTGGTCACTGAGCCAGACTGCAGCCCAGAACAAAGCTCACACCAATCATCCCGACATGTGCTGTCCACCTTCACAGCATCTTTAATTCATGATGCCCCAGCTCCAATGATTGATTTTAATTGATGACATGCTACATAATGTGGCATTAGTGAGCTTTAATAAGGAACATGACTTAATACATTCCCTGTCGTGCAACGCACATATTAATAGCTTTGAAATATGACATTTTCTCCTTGGCTCTTTTTGGACACTTGGAAATAACTTTAGGAAACATTAGGTCTCTCAGATACTTGTTAGTCACTACAGACAAGGTCAGAATGGCAAGCGTATGGGATGTGAACAATGTTGTCTTGACAGAAATGACAGAAATCTGAAATTTGTTATGATTTATTAGGTAAACCAGTTGCATTTTGAATAACTATTCCCCGTTTCAATTCACACATCATTTTCAGTGTTTTGTGGGAAAAAACAATGAATAGAAAACTGTATTTTGTTATGACTTGCAATATGTGAGTTTTGCCTCTATATGGCCATCTGTGTCTGAAACAGAAACACAGGCTACGTGATGTTAAACTGACATGTCCCACAAATTTGACTCAACTCAAATGTGACCCTGGACAACAAAAGTGTCTTAAAGGTAATTTTTTCGAAATTGAGATTTTTTTACATCATATGAAAGCTGAATAAATAATCTTTCAATTAATGTATGGTTTGTTAGGATAGATATAACTATTCAAATCTGAGGGTGCAAAAAATCAAAACATTAAGAAAATCGCCTTTAAAGTTGTTCATCAAAGGCAGAGGAACAGGTTTGTTTCCGGCCATTTCTTTTAGCGATTTTGCTGAATCCACTCACAACAAAAGTTTTGATTAGAAATGTACAAAATATCTTCATGGAACATTATCTTTATTTAATATCCTAACGATTTTTGGCATAAAACAATGTATTTTTGGCTATTGCTACAAATGTTCTCGTGCTACTTAAGGTTTACAAATTATAATTCATTATATTAGGCTTACAGTTGTAAATCAGGGTAAAGTAAGGACTAAGGAGACCGTTTTGAACAAAAAGTTACAGATTGTAGCTTGTGCAATATGGTGCCCGCAAGGGTTTGATTCCCATGAACCACGCCGGCTGATAAATGTACCTCAAATGCAGCGCCAGTCACTTTAGATAACAGCATCAGCCAGCACATAAACGTGATGGAAATGTAACACTGGATGCAGGGACTCTGTATGTGTGTTTGTATATGTTAAATGCAGATAGCTCCTCTCAAACACACTCCCGGACAGCATGTTGTTGGCGCTCGCCGTAAGTGGCCAGAGGGCTGCAGACAGCAGCGCTCTAACCTAAACACTCCTGAGTGAGGCTTTTACATGTCCAAAGTAAAAACAAACCCCTGTCAGGGGCCTTTGAGGGTTTAAAAAAACACATACGTACTCATGTGAACACTTTAAAAGGTACTTTTACGAGAGATTACAAGTGGATGAGTCACAGGATGCTGGACCGTCTCGACACCAGTGGCCCTTGTTGGTACCTCATCACCCGGATCAGAGCGAGGGAGAGAGTCAGAAGCGAGATGCCATCGCGTTAGCGCATATTTGCAAAGCACAGAGAATAACCATAAAAGGACACATTTCCCCCAAAAGCTGCTTACTATAAACACATCACTCTAAGTGTAGACTCATGCTCGGGGGCAACTTACTCTCTCACATAAAATTTTCCTATTTGTGATCATTTAAATTAATGCATCTGGTGGACACTTATCCAAAGTGACCGACAGGTATTTCCTGGGAATCGAACCCAGGACCTAGCACCATGCTCTATTCATGCTCATATATCATGCTCTGTTTTTGGATGCATTAGAGGTCCGATGACAGGTGCTGGAAGAAAGAACAGTTGTTTTTCTAACTCGAAGGAGGAAAATAACACAGAGGATACAGAAAGGAAATAATGTCTAAATGTCCTTTGTTGTTTGGCTAGCTCTGTGGTTTATTGCTTTACTAAAGCCGGCAGTCCCATTTACTTGCACTGGTTTTGTGTCCATACAATAGAAGTGAATGGGTGCCGCCGTTGTTCGGTGACCAACATTTTTCAAAGTATCCTTTTTGTGTGTGTTCTGCAGAATAAAGAAAGTCAAACAGGTTTGAAAAGACGAGAATGAGTAAATAATGACAGAATTTTCATTTTTGGGTGAACTATCCTTTTAACAGGCCTAGAAAGTTACTACTACAACTGCGTCTGCATCCCAAAACTTTCCGAATCGTCTTCAAAATTGAATTGTTGAAATGTTCTTAAACATTTCTATGCAAGTTCACTCCCTTGCTGTTCAAAGTGCAGACAATTCACCCCACTCACCATATGAAACTTCCTGACCTCCAAATGAAATACCACCAAGCTGCACGAAACAGACGCATACAGAGGAAAAAAAGGAGCAGGGAAAAATAAATACCCAAAGGTCAGGGCTAAAATTGATGAGTGGGCCTCAATGGAGGAAAATGCAGCTTTGTACCTCCACCCAAACTAAACCCAACAGCAACAGACCCCAAAACCCAAACGTTCACCATCCTACGCAAAGGTGATCAGACTCAGAACAAAGAGCCTGCAAACCAGGGCCTCCAGGACCCACCTGCGTCCCAGGTTGTTTTAATCACATCTGTAACTACCATAGTAGGATGTGTTAATGACAAACATGTGCGGTGTAAAATGTTGGGCAATCAGGGGGTTTCTCTCTCCCTCGGTCGGGAGGCCTATTACACCGGACCCCCAAAGGCTCAGGCACGGCCTTTGATAGCTTCCCTGACGTGGAGATCTTTGGCTGACCTTCACGAGGGCCAATAAAGGAAATTCCACATAAGGATTTGCAGTTTGGGAGCAAAATAGCCAAACACCGTAAAAATGACCAATAACGCGGCAGAAATGCTTTATGCTTTCCTTACTGTATATGTTGCTTTTATTGCAATGTGGGAAAAGCTGCCGCGCTTGATGTTTTCAGTCAGTCGGGGCGAAATGACATTCACCTTGTTCGGGCACACTAAATGTCGGCAGGTAATTGCTTTTACGGTTTGATTTTTAAGACGGTGTGACAAACACAAATGCCATAACCATGCGAAGGGAATCAACGCAAGCAAGGAGCAAAGCGTGAAAAGATCTTCGGCAAAGCTCTGTCAAATGAATAGAGTAAACCAGCGTAAATTAAGAGATGCATCAAGGTGCGGGCTGGAGAACAAGGCTGATATGCGTAATCTCCTCAATGAAATTGACTTTTAAATACAATATTCAATTTGCGCGTGTCTTGTTTCGGATAATAATAACAAAATAATACGCCCGGGACATAAAAGCAAACATCAAAATGGCAAGAGCCCGACTTAAATTGCAAAACGCAATTCCGTGAAGCTTTTCCAAGGCACAAATGCTCTATTTGACGGCCTTCACTAACAAGGGCATATTGAATTAGTTGTGCTCTGGTCTTTCAGGTTTCATAATAATAAGGCAAAGCTTTGACTCTCCACAATACGAGAGCTTTGAAACATACAAGTATATAAAGCGCACAAAAACAAGCAGAGGCCTTCATGAGATGTCATCAGCATATCCAATTCAGTTCTCGGCATGCATGTTTTGGTTAGGTTTGAATAGAATTTATCATAGCGTACTGTCGGTTATGTATATGAGTCACGGTATGAATGTAATTGCAACGAGCGAAACGGCAGCCTGTTGTTAAAATAACAACATTTTAATTACGATTTTTCCAAACAAACTGGATATTTGTAATAAATGTGTTCTGGGTCTGATGGGACGTCTAGCATTATTGTTACTCTGAGACATTAAGCTCTCTATTGAGTGAGAAGGAAATCACGGGCGTTTACACCGCCGGGGCAAAAAATCAATGCGTCTCTCCGCCAGGCATCATTAAAGCTAATAGATTACCTCCTTTGTGATGACTGACCTGTTGCTACGCCATTCCCAATAAAACACAGGTGCAGCGCTCGGAGGCCGGCCTGCGCCGCAATCAGTGTGTTTACACCAACTTGTCGGGCGCATTCTCCGAACGACAGCTCGGGCACGGAGGAGAAAAACAGCCGGAGATAGAGCAGAGACCCAAAATCACTCTTATTTCTCCCATCAAACACCGACAGAGAATTATACAAAAGGTTGAGACAGCCTAGTCAAACAAATGCAGGACAAATGTAAGGGGAGGAAGCGCAGTCATAAAATCCAGGAAGGTAGTGACAGATATTAAAACAGCCCGGCGATCCTGGAAGGTAATACGGCGAGATTAGTGTGAGAGGAAAGCGAGGCCGGAGGAAGAGGTTGCAGAGCCAGGCTGCAACAAAACAGGCCTGTGTTCCAACAGAAACCGAACCCTACGTTTGCTTTTCCATGCAGACAGATAGCGATCTCTCTCTCCTGTCTGTCTCTGTCACGCTTTTTCGTTCCCACTCCATCTCCATCTCAGCCTCACTCTTTCAGTCACACACAGACATTAAACAAAGATATGTAACGCTCGTCCTCGCCAACAAATAATAGCGAAATTTATTGCCCCTGCGTCCGTTTCTTTTTCTTTATAGCTCTCCGGACCGATAAACCAGTGACGACTGGAGCACAACTCATACGGCTTGTTTAAAGGTCGGATACTTATGGGTCACTATCTGTTGCTCTGGAAGTCTAACTTTTCCGCCATCATTCTTATGCTCACTTAGACAAGCGGGACGTTTAATGTCGGATTCGAGCATGCCTCCGCGCTTGAGCGATGAGGAAAGGTTGCGCAAGTCATATTTCTGTGGAGATTTATGGAAGGAACCTCGCCACTTCACGTCTCCGAGCTATTGAAATGAACAAACTGTTCCCTGAAGTCGCGATCGCTTACGAGAGGAATCGCTCTGACGCTCATGGCGACAGCGACAAATCAGTCCAACGTTTGAGGCGCAGGAAGGGGAAAAAGTAATAAGAGAACAACATCGTCATCATCCAAACAAAACGACCGGTGTCGAGCGGCACTGATTTGCAGCAAATGCACTGTTTCTGTCACCCTTTATCTCTTCTGTTGTCTGACACGTTGCAATAAAATCCCACGTCTCTCCGAGGCTATCAACACACGTACGTATACCTGAATACATTGATCAAAATCACTCATGCTTAATTTGAATATAATGGAGAGGCTCTCTTGGATGAGGAAGGCTTAATTATAGCTCTCTTCTCCGAACCGTTCGTACGTTGACAGGCTTAATGCGAGGCTACTCTCGCAAGCAATCTTTCCTGTCCAGGTTCTTGCCACCAATCATCCGCACACTACAATTTGACTGCCTTAATATACGGCCCCTCGCATCCGACGGAATATGAAGAACGACTCCCTCCTCAGCCGCGCGTCCACCTTTCTTTGTGTTCCTCTGATGAAACTTCACATTGTTCCCGACGTCAAGTGACATCACGGCAGGGCTACAGAAATTGGTTGACGGGGTTGGCGGTTGTTTGATCACATTGACAAATGAACGGTTTGTAATGCGAGGACAATATCAGATGGCTGTAATAAGACGCCGTCGATGTGAATTGATAAATGACAAGCGTCCCGGAGATGATATTAGCTTGTCAAGAAAACGTGTGGTGATGTAAACGTATGACAAAACAATGTTTAAGACTGGGAAAGAGTTGATCTGTGTGATTAGATATCTAAGTTTGAGTTTAGCTGGGTCTATTTCTTCTCCCCAAAACTTTTTTCCCCTCGATTTTGACTTAAAAAAAGATCTCAATAACATTTAAATGACATTCTAGACCTCTACCAAACATTTAAAACATTAAAAAATATATTTTGAAGAATGTTTGTTAACAAAAACTGCTGATCCCCATTCACTTCTATTGTATGGACGCAAAACCAATGCAAGTCAATGGAGACCTACGGGGGTTTTTTACCAACATTTTTCAAAATATCTTCTCTTGTGTTCTGCTGAAGAAAGAAACTCAAACAGGTTTAAAATGACAAGGAGGATGAGTAAATGATGACAGAATTTTCATTTTGGGGTGAACTATCCCTTTAACATCTTCACAGTGTATATAAATGCAACCTAAAATGTCACTTCAGTTGAAAAATGCAAATCCTATTCAATAAACAGAGACTTTTCTGTATATTTCACAATGAGAAACGTCTTCTAACAATCTTCATCATTCACCTCATCAGTTCTCGCATAGATATACACATGCTGTTCTTCCTGCCAGTGAGATGATAACTGTTTGTCTTCAGACGTGTTTGCGCTCATGTTGTTTCTTCATTCTACCGACCGTGAACCGCCACACCAACATTGTCTATTTCTGTCATTTACTTTTCTCAAGAAAGCCTAAACATTCTTACAGGATTTTTAGCCGAGCCTTCACAAAAGGTTGGAAGTGATAGCGAAGATAAAAAAAATGCATTACCGTAAATTCATTACGGGGGCCCGGCAGTATTTATAAACACAGCGAGATGTTGTTTAAAATATCTGACTTAACAGATTACAGATATAAACTTTTTACAGGGGAAACGAGTGGCGAAATATGCTGTGTTTACACGGCTGGAGGAAAGGTACACACGCGTCTCCTCGGAGCCCTGAGTGGCACGGTAAAAAGTGAAATAAACATTGGATAAAATAAACAAAAGGGGGTTGTGTACGGTCGGCTGACAAAGAGCCTTTACCTTCTGGGATGGGAAAGAAGGGGAGGAAGGAAGGTGTGCAGGACAGAATAAGATGGGACTTAAACACATAACCTGCCGTCTCCTGCCCTCAGGTGCTGGTGGGAGAACCAGTTCAGGATGAGTTTCAAAGCTGTTCCGAGTCGATCGAGATCGAGAGAGAGAGAGAACAGTATAATGTTACAACACTAATAAGAAATGCCTGAAGGGCACTAAAGGGCCTTTTGGCCCTGGAACTAAAGGATGCATACAAAAGCACTTCTTCAGGGAAAAGGGAGGGAGGAACATGAATCACATTCAATTAAGAAGAGGTTATAGTTAGAGAGAGAGAGAGAGAGAGAGAGAGAGAGAGAGAGAGAGAGAGAGAGAGAGAGAGAGAAAGCTCTGTGTGTATGTGTTTGTGTGGCTTGTTTGTTGTTTCTGGTCTCTAGAGGAGAGCACCGTGAAGCCGTGGCTTTGGGCAGAAGGACTTCCTGATCACTACTTCCTCACATAATGGCTGCCTTTATCCCGACAATGACAGTCCATGCCAAGACCACCTGTGGAGCAGCAGCATGCGGCCACAAATCTAATGTCAGCCAATTATAACAGCCCCTAATCAAACGCAACCAGTTGTAATCACTATAAACCTAAAGAGAGATTTCATGCCAACCATGCAACACTGCTTGCAAAGGTGCCTTTGTCAAAGAAAAACAAGAATATTAACTATATTTTTGCATGCAGAATTTAAAGGGATAGTTCACCCAAAATGAAAATTCTGTCATCATTTATTCACCCTCTTGTCATTCCAAACCTGTATGACTTACTTTCATCTGTTTTCTTCTGTTAAACACAAAAGAAGATATTTCGAAGAATGTTGGTAACCAAACAACACTTGTATGTCCACAAAACCAAAATATCTTCATTTGTGTTCCACAGATGAAAAAGTCATATACAGGTTTTAAATGACATGAGGGTGAAACAATGACAGAATTTAAAGGACATATTATACATATATTATATTTGGAAGACCATAATTCATCTTTACTAGACAGCATAAATGTAGTATAGCAGCCCTCATTAGAAGTCATGGCTTCAACAAACTGAAAAATGAGTGAGACCTACTGATCACAGAGCTTAAACATCAGCGAAAGACAGCGAGATGATGTGCGGGCTGGAAGAGAATAGGAAGGACCCAGCTTTTCACTGTTTAATGTCTCCCTGACATTTCTGCTGCGAGCAAACCAGGTCCCCAATCTGGTATTTTTTCTTTTCCTCCTGCCAGCCCAATGGGAACATACTGAACAGGAGAGAAAAAGAGACAACAGCAGGAGAAGATCTGTTCTGTCTATAACTCAAGCAAGGTTAGATGACCCAGACAAAGTCAGGGGTCAGGGTTCAGCAGGGGGGCAGAGAAACATGTAGCTGTAGCTGTGGTTGGATTAGATTTCACTGCAGCCTGGATTCTTTCTTTCATACTTTGAAGGTTACAGTCGGCTGTTTGTGAAGTGCTCCAGAGAGCTCCTTCATATGTGTACGGCGTGCTTCGCAGATACGGACGAACGTCCTAAAATATGACAGAAACTGAACAAAGGACTGGAGGACGAAAGCAATTTTAAAATATTTACAGTGTTCTAGGTGTACAAAACAACTGGGTCAAAATCACAATTTCACTCAAAAATCAACAAAAGTCAGACACTAACTAGGAAATGAATTGACTCTTTTGTAACAAGCCTCAAATTGTGTTCTTCAGTTCCAAGTGTACAGAAGTAAAGCATTAAACTCGCATTTTAGCAAATTCCAGCGATATGGATGCGACAATTTCAGTCAAAACTTGAAATATGTATTTTCAGAGAATGTATTTTATTACCAATATATCAGAAAAATGTAGTCTAAGCACAAGTTTTCTATCTTAAAATAGAGAAATATTTGTGTGTTATGGATGTGAATTGTCAACCTTACCACAAAAAAAAGATTTTACCAAAGGTTTTTACTATACTGATAGCACAGATGTCAACATTTGGTGGGTCAAATAGCCATGTGAGGTTTCAACGTTTTTTTTACTTTTAGTGCATGATTTTCCATAGTCATTTTTAATGTCACATCCATAACAGTACATATTCTTTATAAGTGCGCACTTTAAAAAAAAAAGGTAACTATTTTATGTTCTATAAAGCCATCCCTTCTCCATTTGTTGGGTATTATTGCTTTGGTTTGTGCATTTCAATTCACAGAAATCCAACAAAGTATGTTGTCTCTCAAAAATGTGTCCTTTTTTGTCACATCCATAACACGTGTTTATTTCCCTTTTTTAAAATATGAAAAGAGCATAGACTGATATTGACTCTATCAACAAGTGTTTAGTACATTGTTAACAATTACATTCTCTGAGCATTTATATGTCACATCCATAACGCAAAATGTCACATGCATAACGCTGGAATTAATTTGTAGGACTTCTGTGAATTAAAATGCGCAAACCAGAAGCAGTATTACCCAACAAATTGAAATGCTGATCCCTCTTTACAAAACATAAAACTTACTTACTTTAATTTTCATGTGTGAGGAATATGGACTGTTATGGATGTGACAATTCATCAATTTACCAGACTATGAAAAATTATGCCCTTTAAAACACAAATGCTTTAAAAACTTAAAGAAAGACATCACACGTGTATTTAAACCAGCAAATATCGATGAGTATGGTGAAAACCTTTGATAAAAACCTTAATCTTAAGGTTGACATTTGCATGGAATCGCCCAGTTTTGACCGTTTTTAGGATACAGCCCAAAGTAAACAGCGGACATTTTAAATCTGGCTGCTTTACTTTATTTTCAGAGCATCTGTCAACCTTGCTCGAGCTGTTTACATATCTGTCACAAGCTGTACCTGGTGCTGCCATGGGTTTACGCACACACACTTTATTCCATCTTTTTCTTTTTCATATACAGTCGCCTTAAATAACTGGACACTTAAGCCACACTCTGAAAATAAATGAATGTCTCTGCATTACATAATGAAATATCAAACCAAGTGGCACTTTATTAAAAAAAGATTAAAGAAATACAGTGAAAGCGCTCCTCTCGAGCAAAAATATATTTGTTAGGTTTCAAAGGATAAAATAGATACATAGTTTATAATTAGGATGAAAGCCACTGGATGCGTCAAACGTAGTGGAAGGTTTCTTTAGTTAATATGATGAACCCCACCTGTGGCTATTCTGAGACACCTGCGAGAACTTGAGTGAAACTGATATTCCTCCATTAAAAATGACCTCGAGGCCAGTTGCTTAAAACGAACTGCGACTCGCAAAAAAAGTCTCGGTTTGAAGTTGCTTCTATGAAAAGGTCTAGCGTCGCAACAGATGCCACTTGGGTGCATTTTTTGTTTCCAAACATTTCTAAGTGCGACTTAAACGTTCAAATACTTTAAGGGCTGTGCGCGCACACATACACGCAGCCCGCTTCTCTTTCCTTTTAGTCCTTTTCAGGACTGCAAACATTTGAAATAACTCGATCAGCTCTAAAACAAATAGAGGTGGAATTGCTACCCCATGTCACATCTGTGTTCTGTTACTGGTGACAGGAAAACGGAGGGGAAAGGGCGACTGCTTTTGAAAGCCTGCCACTTTACAGCGAAGTTTTCAAAAACACCATTGACCAGGCACGCAATTACAGCCAATATGCAATGTCACCAATGACATTTTCCCCATAAATAAAAACATTTTGCTTGGGTTCCTCTCGTATGTTGCCCAGGACCTGGCTCTTAGGAACACTAAATGAACAGCAATGTAGGACACTGGTTTTATCCGGTTTTAACACCACAGTGATCGAATCATCAGACCGCTAGGTAAGAGTGGCAGGGTCGTGCACAAGCCTCGGTGTGTGTGCGTGAATAAACCGTGCACTTTGAAACTCTGAATCATTGGACAGATGTCGTGTGGGGTTACACACCCGGCTGGGACTATAAGGATGAGTGAGGCTTGACCCGCCTGACCCGTCCTCTCTGCTGGACCACTGGAGAGCTTCTGGACAGCGATGCTCAGAGGGCCTTTATTTCAGAATGAAAGAAAAACCTTTCTGTTTGCGCATATGGAGATACAGTTTTTTAGTTGTTTTTACATTACGCTGGATTATGACACAGCACCCGGCAGTTTTGCTTGATATGATGAATGGGAACTGTAACGCTTTAATCTTCTGACATCCGCGCTGCGAGTCCAACTGACAAGGGAATGTAAACATTTAGATAAAACCGTTCTCTTAAAATCCAGCCCACAACTCTGAAAACCTAAACAAATAAGAGTTCTTACACAAACATTAAAGCCATGCCTGCGAATGCTTCACCTGTGCAAAAAGAACGACTCCAACATAGAAGAGCAAGAGCATCACCGGCGCTGCTAAGAAACTTACATACAGCACCATCTAGTGACTCAACTGTGAACATGTGAATACATCCACATCATATTAATGTCCTTGTTTTTTGGGGCTTGCAATTGAATTAGAGTCATGGTGCTGTTTTATTTTATTTTTGCCTAGATCTGCAAATGCAAACTTTTAACAACTCCTGTCTCTTGCTTCATTCGGAAGTGCTGTCAAAACACAACACTTGTTTGTCGTCTCTCCGTATGAGCATCACCTGCTCCGTACAGACATCTGGCTATTGTTCACCACGGCTGCTTCGCTAACCCCAAACTGTTGACATCCGGTATATAGTTCACTATTTGGGAAAAAACAGGCTGTTAGGACACAACGTACGTTTCCAAATCTTCCAGCAACACACTCAACATGTGCTGCTTTTCCTCCCCGCTGTAATTTTGCGAGCAATGCTGTTTGATTTATATTTTGAAGGTGTAAGAAAGCTCTGAGTGGGGGAAAGAAAAGGTGGGGCACAGCTAACACCATTCTAACCTCTTCCCCCTTTTCTCTAGAACCCTTAAGGAGAGACTTGCTAGGCTATAGCCACCTGCAAATTACAACTTAGTACTTGAAGAGTTAAGAATGTGTTTCTTTCAGGCTATTGTTGGAGCGCGCGGGTCAGGGGGTGGGGCGAACAGATTCTGGTAAGAGCCTTTAATCCACAGGCTGTCAGGCCCAAACCCTGCTTGACGCCCTATTGAAGTGTAACAGAACAAAACATTGGGCCCCTCGCTAAGCTCCTGCCTGGGCCCCATTCACAGCGACAGGAGAGCAAATTCTTTAGCTGCAAAGAGCCTCGTTCTTAAAGGGGAACACACAAACTTCAAAACAATGCAACACAGAGGAAGAACACAGAAATGGCCAATCACTGTCGAGGGTGCATTTGTTAGGAAAGGATGTAATTTGGGGGAAAAAATCTCAAATCTCCATTTTACAAGTACAACTTTTTTCTACATTTAAAAAAATGAAACATTGAAACAACTGAAATGATGCGATAAAAACTATAAAATGTACTACAAAAGAAAACATTTTTTTAATGGAATAAAAACATTTTGTTAAAAATGTGATTCATTATTTAATACTATTTGACAATTATGTAAACAATTTTCATTATTCAAGTATCTTTTAATCTTTTTTTAATAAAACATTAAAACATTTTAGCTGAAGGGTCCAAAGCTCAATTTTAAACTAGAGAATGCAGGAGACCTTGCACTAAAAATATTTCCACAAGTATGCTGTTTAACTTTTAAAAACAGTCGTGAATGCAAAACATTTTAGTACATTTGGCCCGACTCGGACAATGGGGAATAGAAATGGAAATAGCAAGTGTACAAAAACTTGTCATATTTTGTGTTACACTGTGATTAGTGAGGATTATTTTACCCTTTTATGAAAAAAGCAATAATTTCATGAAAATGAATTTAATACTTTTCAACCCCACTGGATTTTTTTGAAGGTTAACTAAGTTGAAGTGTTCAAATGAAACTCAAACATGCCTTGTTCCTTAAAGTCCTTTTATTCATCTGTCTGACTATAGAAACAAATATATTTAAACAAACAAAAATATTCGCAATGTTTAAATAACTGCATAAAAACTACACGTTTTTCCGCTGATTTGATTTGAATTTTACTTAATATTATAGACCAGAACAACCAGATTTAAAGTAAATGTGGCCTCTATATGTAGGCTATATTAAGCGAAATTTGCATTGATCGCACAGGTCCACTGACCAACCGCAGCTCTAATAGTCCAGGTTAAATAAAATGATGCATATTCATGATACATGTATTCAAATGCACAGACATGCCCGACAAACCCAACCCCCTCCACAAGAAACCAAACCCCCCTACCGCATATTAGCCCTTTAATTACAAAACTGTGCTGCAGTATTAAAGGTTTGTTTAGATAAAGCAGAGCATCTGGTGAGATTAGTACTACATTATTCTTAAGGAGTAGAATAAAATATTAAAACAGAAGAAATAGTGACGTTAGCTTACATATATAGGCTACATTTGGTGATTTTGAAGTAAGAAATCGAACTGTTCCTCCAAACACTTCAAGGGATTTGATAAAGAATTACGCAATTTATTGAATGAATGTAAAAGATTAAATTCTATACATACGATATTACTTGTTACGTATACATCTACAAATGTAGGAGTTTTAAAAATAATTTCGCCCACCATAACACTAAAAACATGAGTTCAGAATGACTGATAATAAAAAGGGCTAACGTTATATAGCCTACAAAATGATATCATGTTGTCGCACAAATAACTGACGAAAACGATAAATACAAATTCTTACATTTAAACAGATTTTCCACGTTTTAAATATAGCAATTAATAAAATATTTAATAAGTCTCATTGTGCTTTTTTTTATCTTTATTTAGCCTTTTTTTAATCGAACCAAAGGAGCAGCTTTATGTAAATACGATGATTCTACAGTCTCGTTTTATAATGACTACGTTATGCAAGATAAAATACGCAAAATAACTAACCATCATCCAATTCAAACCAAACTTGAAAATTATAGTACGGTGATATTTGCGTTCACAAGAGTATGAATCTGCAATGGAAAAGCGGAGCACTTCATCTACTGAAGACAAATATCTCAAATCTCATCAAATATCTTGCATTTATCAAAGTGATATTCCAACATGATTTTACAATATTTTGACACGACGATCTTTAAAAACGATCACCTCGTTCTAAATGCAATGCTTTTCAGCTCAGTTTTCTGTATGCTTGTACAATAGCGGCCTCTTGTGGTCAGATTGCTGAAACGTTAAAGGGATAGTTTCTCCAAAAATTCTGTCATCATTTCTCAGTAACCAAACAGATCTCAACCCGTATTTACTGCCATATTAGGGAAAATAAATACTATGAGAGTCAATGGGGGATGAGATCTGTATGGTTACTGACATTCATCAAAATATCTTCCTTTGTGTTTAGCAGAACAAAGAAATGTATACAGATTTGGAACAACCTGAATTGACTGAACATGACTGAATTATCATTTTTGGGTGAACTATCCCTTTAAAGTGAATATTATACGCAAATGGATGGACTTTCCATTGGTTAACAAGAACTTTTTTTATAAGTATCATTCTCACTAAGAATAAATAGATCTATCTGGACTTAAAATAAGAATACTGAATGTTAGAATGCAGTTGTCAAAGTTACTCTGGTATAGGAACTTTTTAAGAAGAGAATACGCCCATTATTAATGAAAACTTCTACAAACTTTTTTTACAAAGATTTATTTTCAGTTAAAGAAAGGGATGCATTGATTTAGGGCACTTTCCCAACAGCGCTCCCTATAGGTTTGTAATGGAAGTGCAGGTCTTCTTGCAATTGATATAGAAATGCATGTCAAACTAATGTATAATTTAAAAAGGGCCGTAAAGTACATGTTTACATTAACAAGATACCAGCTCTGATCAGCCAACCAGCTTAGGACTGGCATATCAACATGCAAATATAATGTCATAATGATATTTAATATAAGCTCAGCAAAATCCCAAACCAGGTTAATACAGCTAATGCATTAAAGGAATAGTTCACTTTAGAATTAAAATTGTTTGTCAAATTTAAATTCTAAAGTGAACTATTCCTTTAAAAGCATAAACCTAGACTGGAATACGTTTTATAAACAACCATCAGATGGCGCCCATTCCTAACCAATTAATATACATTACCGGTTTGGGCTTTCCACTTGCATTTATGAACCAGCTTGAGGTATCACCCTGCTTTTTAATCAGCAAACAGACAAACTATACATTAGACATTAAAACCACTACTAAATGTAATATCTACTCTGCACTGTATGCAAAGATTTAGCAGATATTCAGTCCCTGAACTCCCCCCAACACCTCATTCAGAAATCATCCAGTTCTCACTTACAGATGTTTTCAGGTCACTTTTGGCTTTTGACTCTGAGACATTCAGGATGACTGACAGCTTCAAAAACCCCAGTCAGCGAGTTACAATGAACTAAAGCCAAACCAGCCATGCTTCCATACAGACCTGCCTGCCACTAACGTCACTGTATTAATACATTTTCATATGGGATCACAACTTTTACATTGTTTAATGCAACACATTGTTCATCATGTTACATTATTTCCTAAATTATTCCAATTAGCACTACAATGCATTTTTCATGAATATGACGTCATAGCAGACAGACGTCACAATTAGTCCGCCGCCGCCATATTAGACAGAGCAAGACTCTCATGTTAACGTAACGTAAAGTAAATGGGGAGCTGCGGTTCTTCCTGACAAACAGTACTATGTTTACATTTCTCGTCCCATTTCATTGGTTTACGGTCTACTCAGAGTATTATGTATAAAGTAAATTATGTAGGAGATAGGAATCTCAGACCAGATTTACAATCACACCATGCCAAATAAAACAAAGTTCATAGCCTACCTGTTGTAAACGTTGAATCACAAAGCTTTAGAAAACAACGCCATTGGGGGTGTTAATCCAAAAGTGTGCACGTAGGGCCTATTTATGTTTTATATTATAGAAGGTCTCACATCAACGCAAACACACCTATATAGCGCCACCCAGCATATGGGAGTGGGTGGTGTCACGATTTTGATCTCTTAAAGTGTGTACAGTCCTTGCCAAAAGCGATGTCCAACTTTGAACATACGACTTTGCTATATTACATAATAACAGATGAAAGTCAGTGTTTGCTTTAGTTTCTGCTTGCTTTTTATTGTATTTATTTTGTAGCTATAGTCAAATAACATTTGCACAGTTATATAAAAATTTCTTTGAAATTATACTTCGATATAAAACAATTACTATGACATGCTTCATTGGGGCAAGAAATAAAGTTTAAAGTTGCTCTATCCATTTTATTGACAAAACCAAGACAGGCCGCTTTGGATAGGGTGTTGGTCATGTTTGTGGTGGTTTGGTGTTTGAGAGATGGAAAATGGTTTATTTGTTTGGATTTGGACGTGTGACTCTCCAGCTTTTCAAATTGTTGGGATTTTCATTTAGAATGATACAAATGTAGGCCTACTTTGTTTCAGACCAAATCTTCAGACTCCCCAGACCACAGGCGATCTGTCAACACTGTATTTGGTTTCTAAAATGGACGTAATATTATAATGAACGCAGTACTTCATTTATAACCTTCAGAATGTAAAGGTCATTTTAGAGTTTAGCCTTATTCAGGAAAAGTATGATTTACACTTGCCAACACAACAGCATACGAAATAGTAATTTTTAGAAAACAGGCCTTTGTGAGCAAAAACATTTCAAAACAAAATTTAAACAACACAAATAGCCACATTAAAAAGTTTAATATCAAGACATTCAGCATACAAAACAACCCAAAGTTTAAACCAATGACATTATCAGTGCAGATCAAAATTATACAAACGTTTTTCTCATTCTTACATGGCGCAAATTAAATAACGTCAGTATAAATACAGTATCTCATCTGTTAATAAATACATTCAAAACAAAGATAACTTAAAGTAAATAAATTCTCTGTAAATAAGTTAAAATTCAAAACATTTCTTAATTTTGGTCATAAATGCATACTAAAGATTCAAAACCTAAAAGAGCCAAACCCCTAAAAAATGCTACACCTGAAAGCTATCACAATAGCGCTTTCTTATTCTTTTTGCTATGATAATGCAAAACATCCACCACAATATGATAGAAAATGCTGTAGCACATTTACAGTGGAGCATCATACTCATAATTTTTTAAAACACATGAAAATTACAGATATCTAATTTCAGAGTGAAATGGTAAACATGGTTGGGAAATAACTGCTACTGTCATGTCTTTGTAAATATAGACAATTGCATGAGAGATATAGATGCAAAATTAAAGCTAAAATACAGTGTTATGCAAAAGATTGGGAACCTCTTGCAGAATCTGTGAAAATGTGAGTTATTTTGAGTAACAAAATAATAGAAATCATACTAAATGCATGTTTTTATTTAGAACTGTCCTGAGTAAGATATTTTACATACAAAATGTTTACATATAGTCCACACAAGACAAAAAAAATAGCTGAAATGATTAAAATAACCCTTGGTTCTTAATACTGCGTGTGGTTACCTGGATGATCTACGACTTTTGTTTTGTGCTGGAATAGTTGTTCACGAGTCCCTTGTTTGTTCTGAACAGTTAAACTGAGCACTGTTCCTCAGAAAAATCCTCCAGGTCCTGCAGATTCTTCAGTTTTCCGGCATCTTTTGAATATTTAAACCCTTTCAGCAGTGACTTTATGGGTTTGAGATCCATCTTTTCACACTTAGGACAACTGAGGGACTCAAACACAACTATTATAAAAAGTTTTAAACATTCACTGATGCTCCAGAAGGAAACATGACGCATTAAGAGCCAGGGGGTGAAAACCTAAATGAATAATTTATATTTCAACAAAATAAGAAAAATGTGTTCAATCTTCATCCTGTTCAAAAGGTTTTCATCCCCTGGCTCTTAATGCAAAAAAACTGAAGAATCTGCAGGACTTGGAATTGTTTTCTGAGGAACAGTGCTCAGTTTAACTGTTCAGAACAAACAAGGGACTCGTGAACAACCATCACAACACTACACGTTGTAGATCATCCAGGTAACCACACACAGTTTTAAAAACCAATGGTGCCCAAACTCTTGCACAGGGTTATTTTAATCATTTCAGCTATATTTTGTCTTGTGGGCTATATGTAAACATTTTTTATGTAAAATATCTTACCCACGACAGTTCTAAATAAGAAAAAAAACATGCAGTTTGTATGGTTTCTCTTATTTTGTTCAAATAACATTCGCATACCACTGTATATCACACAGTGTCACGCCGAAATACCTCCGGTAATTAAGTAGAGATTGATCTCAATATTACCATGTGGGAAATTACATTAAAAAACATTAATTGAAAGGCGTGAACTAAGCCAAGTACCCTTGAAAGTTTAAATGCAATGTCATTCAGACCCAACTACTCAAAGCTGCCAAGTGATTTTGTGCCACTTCATGTCAAAGCTGTTTAAGAAACGAAATATCAAAACAGAAAATAATTGGCTGAAATTATAGACTTTGGAATTATAGGACTATGCATGAATGTGGAGTTTAGTATTTGATGTCTGTTTAACATCAGGTAGATCAATATCCAGCTTAAATATATAATTAGTAACATTCCATTTAAACTGAACAATAATATTCAGAATCAGAAACCATTAAAACATGGTTAAAGTGATTTTCTTTCTAAAAAACCATTTAGACTTCAATGTAAGGTCTGACCTGTGAAACTAGAGTCCAATTTTGCCATCTATCTATCTATCTATCTATCTATCTATCTATCTATCTATCGCCTCAAATTGTTGTAATACTGCTGTTAATCTTCATGAATAATTTAGTCTGTAAAAATCTTATTGTTAAATGCGTTTTAACAAAACAGAAACTTCTTTGGTACTGGCACTCTGACATACAAACTAATCTGAGGCTGAAACTATTACAAATTCATACTGCAAATTAAGAGTGAAAGCTTGGATAGTAAACAAACTTTTTTGTGTTTTCCGGTCATCCAAAAACTGGACAACGTGCTTCAAACGGAGATTTGTGTGGGTAAAGGTCTACAAGTTCACAACAGTCAAAGTTTACATCCTTTGGCCGTCTGCGCTTCTATCTGAGGTACTCTTCTTCTGAAAAGCTGTCTAGACTCTCCTCATCATCACTACCCTCCAGTTCAGGTAGATCTCCCCAAAGCAACAGGTTTTGCCCTATGAAAGACAAGTATTTCAGTGAATGTGTCATACATTATAGGTGTCCAAATAAAAGTGGTCAAGTGTGGATGGGTCTCTCAAACCTGTTGCATCCAGTCTATTGATGGTGGACACAGCCTCACTGTTAAACATCCAGAAGTGTCCATTGTTGCAGGAGAGCAAGCAGGGCTTACACGGTGCCACCACGTGATATCCAACAACATTACCACTGAATGTGCAGAAAGAGCCAGAAAGACAGACAACAACACCTGATTTAAAATGAATTGTAAGACAATGAAAAAGCAAATGGAACAGCAAATACCTCAGTGAAAACAATGGACTGAGTATTAAATCTAACAGGCTAAAACAACACCATCTGATACCAACTTAATAATCTACATACATTTGTTGCCATGAAAATACGTTATGATTTATAAAAATAGCCATCTCTAAAAGTGATAAAAAAAAGTCATTATATGAAAGAAAAACAGGCATTGGTTTACCATTTTAAACAAGCAATGTCTCTTAACTTGCATTTGCAGCTTTCAGTGGAATAACAGCTTGCTACAAAATCAACCGTCCTAAAAAGAAAAAAGGCATATTTATGCTAATTTTACGTATGATATATAAACAAATTTGTCATAATGTATATGTACCGAACAGTTTTTTTGTGATGAGTGATGTATGCACAAAAGCCTCACCTGTTTGGTGGTATATCCGTTGAGAACAACTCGATTTCCGTATCGGCTAACAGTACTGCTTTCATCCCTCTCATACACAGCAGACTGTCACAGTATATACAGTTGACTTGGGTCACACACTTATTCTTGAAATTTGAAGTAGACATTGTAGCAGGGAACTTGTTTAATGCTCCTTACAGAAAGCCGGGTCCTGCTTAATATAGAACAACAGAGTCGAGTCAGCAGCGTGACAGTCACAGTGCACTAAAACGTATGACCTGCATCTGACTGGCTAGCTAGCGTTAGCCTGTTTTGCACCTGTATAACGTAGGTTCTAGTCCACTTATCACGCAAACATCAACTGCTTTTACATGTACATTATAAATCGAAGTCAATGTGATTGTTAGTCTTTTCAAGCTTCGGTTAGAATACAAATGAGCTGAGTGCATAGGTAGATACCTTTCTCTTGTTAGAAAGCTAGTTGGCTAGCTAAATGAACCGTTCTTTCTATCAAGCCGTGAAACTATCCACTGACCTTTCGGATATCAAATCCTACGCAATCTAAATAGCAGAGAAGAACACTGCACATCCGTCAAAGTCATATACCATTGCAACTGAGCTTAGCTTGCTAAGCTACGTTTGTTTACCTCCGCTACAAAGCGGACATGTACTTCCTAAAACATTCAAACCACCTTATGGCTAAAGCTGATTGGCTTAAAATCACCACATCTCACATATGATTGGACAAATCAAAAATACCCACAGCAAACCACTAAACCACACAAACTGCTTTGTAGCATTAAAGAAATATAAGGAACAGAAATTAAAACAAACTAAAAATCTAAACGAAATGATTTTCTGATTCGGTAATAATGAATGGCTAAAAACGAGCGATTAAATAAATATAAAGTAGTTATTAAAACGTTCACTCATACCAGCTGCAGCATAAAAATATTCGATAAAACAATGTTAAACCCTGGAAAGTGTCTTTTGGCGATTTGATATATTCTTGTCGTGCTCGTGTGTTGTAACCAATGACAAAAGAGGGGGGATGTTCTTTATCTTCCATGAAAATAGGCGGGGTTTGAGTTTGGGAAAATTCAGAGAATAGCGTAACAGTTAAGTCTTGTGGGAGAATTTTGCTAAATGAATTTTTATTTTAGAGATGGAAATCGTCTTTCAAGGTAAGTTGTTGATCGATTTACTTAATATCACATGATTTAAGCGTAAGAAATCTCCGCAATCCTACGCGAAGCGTGGGAATCTCCTTAAGGAAAACCCTGATCTAAGCAAAGGTTCCCCAAAGGTCTTTACTTTTCAGATCACGTTGGTCGAGAGAGAGACTCACTCCTGTTGAGCCATATTACACTTTTAAATGGGTTATAGTGAAAAAGACTAGTAATTTAAAGTCCTTTTAAAACATGTAGTCGGAGTGTCCTTATAAACGTGTGTTTCATGTAGTGTTAAAGCACTCTAGTGCTTTTTAAAGAATTGAAACAAAGAGAAAGAAGTTTGAGGAAGTTTACTGGAAGGAACTGGTCTTTACAAAACATGTCTTCTCCGTCTGTGTAGTGTGATGCTGGAAAGCCCGAGGGTGATATTAAGAGGTCTAACCCGTCTTCATTCTTCACTGAGAGGACTCTGTAGCCACACACACACGGATGATCTGTCGTCCTCTGCCCGCTAAAGGAAAGGGGAAACTTTTAAAGGCACTGCGTCTGATTCTGCTGATCGTGTGCGAGTGAACAGTGGGATGAAACTCGTCCTTTTTTATTCATGCTGTCGGAGTCGTATGTGGACACATTCTTCCTAGGAAGCCAAAGGCAGCTCCAACTAATAATGCGGCGAGATTGATCATCTTCAATAACCATTTTAGTGACTGCTTTCCATTCCAGCATACTCATCCTTGGATATCTGTAGACGAAGGACCTTTTGTTCTGCTGTTTCTCGCTGTAACAGGACTTATTTCATTCACAACGATATGACGTCTCCGGCAAAATTCCGAAAGGACAAGGAGATTATAGCCGAATATGAAACGCACGTCAAAGGTAAGCTTTACACGTCTTTAATGAATTGTAAATCATCTATAAGGTACATTCTCACACATCCACCATTATGATAGGTTACACTGTATATGCGACAATGTACAGCAGTACATAGCCTACGGGAAGAACACGATCGCAATACCGATGAGAAACGGCATTTCTTTGACTTTGTGAGAAACAATAGTAGCGCATTTCTGCATGTGGCAATTTGTCTAAAGCGAATGATGTGTCAGTCAGTCGTAGTAATCTATTATCTGGACCAAGGCACTGTCAACGTGTGAAGCCGCATTGACAATAGCCAAACTAACTTAAATCTTTTTTTAACAGACACAAACCATAGCTTATGATACGTCAAATGTCATTAATATGTCATTTATGCGACGCCTGTACCGCTTTTGTGCATTGTTGGTCTCAGTCAACGTGTGGAGGTTGTATGTATAGACAAGGGCGTTTTCTTTTGCCCTGCATGTCCCTATACGAGCTGGTGTGGTGCTGCTTTAAAGCTATTGGTTTGTTAAACACATCGTGCTGGCATTGAGATTTTAGATTTAAGCGATACGTTACTTAATATACTATTTAAAGAAGTAGTTTTATTTGTTCATGACAGAACTGACAGGCTACGTAGGCTAGTATGAAGTAAAAGTGTAACGCATGGTGACAGTTTGGTTACGCTTATGACCTCATTCATAGTATGCTGTGATAACGAAATCAAGTTTGAAAGTAGATTTGGGGAGTGTTTTGTATTTTGGGAGGCAGTAATGGAGATTTTCTTGAAGTGATTGTAACAATACACACCGCATCTCTCTTCACTCCAGATGTGGCGCGTTTGCGTCTTACGTTCCCATAGAAACATCTGGCTGATGAAATGAAATTTAATTGAGAGATGACTTGAATGATTTCCTTCATTTGTAAAGCTCCCTATCATGTTCTCACGCCATTTCTATTGTGCACTTGCCCGGTCAATGGCACTTTGAATAGAGCATTGAGCAACCCTGCCTGTTGCTGCTGTGCTGAGTGTGGGGAAATCTCTATTAATAAGCAGATGAGGTTTTTGAGTTTTATTTCAGTAGGTCACTGTGACATTAATGATACTAACCATAACTTGAGTTAGCTTAGAGAATTTAAATGGAAGTTTTACTTCCTAATCTCTCTGTAAGTCGCTTTGGATAAAAGCGTCTGCTAAACGACTAAATGTAAATGTAGTAATGAGACTATGGCTGTATATAATAGTTTTTCTATAGGGATAGTTTGAAATGTTGACGAATTATGCTTTTCATTTACTACCAATAATTAAGTGTATTTGAATTGAATGAAAGCATGCAGGTTTTTATTGCCAATTTTATTTGCAAATTATTATTAGCATTATTTTTTGGACATCATTGTAATGTTGTCCTGGGTGCCTATACTGTAGAAAAGCTTGAAATATCAGCATTTTTAATTTTAGTATTTTTATGTCACCACAGTTAACAAATAGCATTGAAAGACATTGATCTGATTTGGTTCATCTTCTAAAATAAATATTAATCTATAAACAAACATATTCAGTTATTCTTTCTTTGGCTCCTTGCTGAGTCTTTTCTTTGCCAAGTAAATCCCTTTTTCTTTTCTGTCATTGTTAAAATAGAGTATAAAAATGTTTTGTCAATAATTTTGAGCCGACAGACTCATGGCAAAATGCAATAATACGGATGATTTCCTCTCTTTGGAATTGCAAGGGCACATGTTGAAAAGTGGCCTAGATTTTGAAAGAAACCAGGCCTAGTAGAACATCTCTGATTTGGCTAAATATTCCATCATGAACTTGTGGCAGAAAGAGGAAACAGTAATTGCCTGGTGATCCATTTCTGTGATGAGGCAAGCAGACATAAAGAGAAAATCTGTAACCCAAGAAGTCAGTGAGAGACGGATCAAAGCTGCGTACGCTTCTAACTGGATTATCATTGATTATCATCAGCTTGATGTGAAACGTACAGTTTTTCATTCAAAGTGTGTTCTTACTCCTGGTAACCTGAGGTTTATTTTATTCTGGTGTGGTGAATCCATACTGATGTGGTGCATTTGAGTAATTCATGCAGCTACAATATTTCTTGGGGTTCAGCTTTGTGTCGTTTTATCCACCTTTTGCTGTGGTCAGCGTTTTATGTAATTATTTCGAAGATTTCTGTTCAAAGATCTTATGTATCATGCAACTATTTTTCCTCAATGCCTTTTCTCAAAGCACAAATAAAATCCAACTCATCCAAGACACAATCGATGGCTCAGGTAGTATTTTCTCTTAACTGACTGGACTTAGTCAACAGAATAATGCGCTTCACCTCCCAAGGGCTGGCATGAAATGTACAGCTGGTTTTTTGTTTTTTACCACAAATGGTTGGGAGGATTGAATAATGTAGCTATAATCCTCAGACGCAGGGAGTCAGACAGCAGTGTCTGTGCATATAAAGAGCTTTCTGAAGCTGTAGGAAATATGATTGACTGCTCTAATTGGCATAATAATAAAAAGTAAGGCCTGAGATACTTTGCTTCCCTCAAAAAAGCTATACATTCTACAGCTGATTTATATTTTACCCATGGAAAGGAAACTGAGATGTTGGAAAGATATAAGGATGCACATTTCCTTCATTTGTATGACACAAGCTTCTGTAATTTAGATGGTTTTAATAAGGGACACTGCATAGTGCAAAATGAATTAGAGTAGATAAATTTAGTTGATTTTGACACTCATGCATGTAGGTCGCGCTGCAATTCTGTTTGAAGTGCTGATGCGTTCGTAGGTTTTGGGGGAGGGCGTGAAAGCCGAGCTCGGAGCCGTACTTGCATTTTCCTTCTCAACATTTTTGAGCAGAGCTTCTCACATGTCTCTGTTTGAATGTCAGTAATCACTACGTTCATCCAGTTTCAGTGCAGAAACAACCCCTTGCTTTTGATCGGGTTCACACTATATTCAGCATGGCTTCCCCTGTATTCACACTCTCAGCAGTTGGCTGCTCATTTCTCTTCTGCAACAGCATGTGCTTGTGCTGGCAATCATAGGTGAAATGAGGAAGTCTTCACAACCCAAGCAGCTGCTGTCTTTATAGCAGAAAGTAACAGAATAGGAAAAGGGGAAGAAAAACATTCTAATGGTTTCAATAGCTGTAGTTTTGTATGAACACACACAGTTGTTTGATGCATGCTTTGAGCAGACAGACGGAGATATTGATTGGTTGAGAAGATGAGAGATGAAGAGGTTGATCTAGCCTAATGAGAGACATTGTGAGGGTTATGCGTTGACATTAGTGATGGGTCACAAACGACTGGTTGAGAATATGAGAGAGAGAGAGATGAGGCTGGTTAACTGACTGGTATTTAGCAATTTTAAAAAGGATCAGCATCCTACCATAGTAGGAAAAATTATTGTTTATATTTTTTTTAGAGAGATTATGAGGAATTTAGGAAAGGAAAAATATATCAAAAATATTATTTAACTAATGAATTTCATGCATTTTGTTATGTTAACTAATATTTTTAAGTTGAATTAATTCAAAATTTATAGGCAACCACATTTCTTTTTTACAGTGTACTACGATAGTCAATGATGTTCCAGAAATGTCAGTTGCTAATATACATTTCTTTGTGTTAGGGAACAAAGAAATTATACAATTTTGGAACAACTTGGAAGGGGGAGGATTTTATGACCGAATTTTGTTTTTATCCCTTCAAGCAATTCTGTGTACTATAATTCATGAAATGAACACATTCAGTAAATCTGTAAGATCGATGATCAGAAAGCCATTTGGCTTTATGGCTCCTCATTCTTTGTTTACCCACGCTGCAGCTGGAGCGACTTATTACCTTTCCACTAATCTCTTCTTGTCTTTTTAATACCCTTCCTCATAACAAGCACACATCCTTTAAAACAGTCCAGCATTGATTTGTGGCTATGGTCTTGGTCGAGACTCTCCAGCCAGGGCTTTAAAAGTCTGTGGATTGTGTGATTAGTGCGAAGCTAAAATACAGTATGTGAATCTACTTTAAGGAAATGCAGAGTTGATCTGAAATAATCTCCTCCAGGAAGGATGTTTGTTTAAGGCATAAGAGGAGAGGAAGGACGGAGGTATGAATGTATTGTTGCTATTGTGTGCTGCTGAATTGGAAACTCACCCCTGATTTCTGGGCTTCCTGTCAGAGGACCAGCCCTGAGATAGTTGACCTGGATCAGGGTGAAGGTCCCTAGTTTGAGAATAAACAAGAGCTGTTAAATAGACACCCTGTTGACCATGTGTACATGATCTTAATTTTAAAGGGTTGGGGTTTACCCAAAAATGAATATTTTGTCATGATTTACTCACCCTCTCGTCATTTCAAACCTGTATGACTTTCTTTCTACTGCAGCACACAAGAGAAGATATTTTGAAGAATGTTAGTAACCAACCCCATTGACTTGTGTTTTGACTTGTGCAAAAATATCTTCTTTTGTGTTCTGAAGAACACAATATATAACTTTCAATATATTAAAGTTTTACGTTAATAATACATGTACACTGAATGCACTAAAACCCAACCAAGCATCCATTAAAGCACATTGGTTGCTGGTAATCGAATCGAACCCAATGTGGATTTTTTTCTGGTTTCTTACCATCATAGTTTGTGTCATTTAGTTTGTGTCTTTGGTATTTTTTCTGAAACCATTGTTGTAGTTCTCACATGTGCAGGGCGATTTCAGCTCTTTAATCTATTATTTATTTCTGTTTCCAATTACTGTGGATCACAGGTTTCTTTCCCTTTGGGCTACAGGGATAATTTTTGGTTCCACCAATGGACAAACACAGCCTGATGTTTATGAACGCAACAGAAAAGCCGTAATTGCGAACAGATGCCCGATTCCTCTGGATGCACACTCTTAGACAGTCACACAAACTGTTACCTGAGACAGAACAGGATGACTGCGAAATCACATTCCTACAAATGACATTATGGTGCTTGTACCGCATCAGCATAATTTCCTGTGGAAATGAAAATGGCTGTATCGACTTTCTGTTCCTGCTAATTAATCTTCCACCCCGCTCCTCAATATCAATTTAGTACACCACTACAGCTGGTGGAGGGGGGTAACGAATGATTACGAGCTGATTCCCAATCCTTAATCTGGCAGACTGGTTCACAAAGTGAGAGAGAGAAAAATCATGGCTGATTCTCTGAGGCCGAACAGCACTCAACCTGCATCTACTTAAACTCTGCTCAGGGACCGGTCGTTTCCAAACCACCTTCCAGCAATCCTTTTCATTTTTATTAAGTACATTAGCATGCATCCAAATGGAGCGCTTGCACACGTGCACATTTCCATGGCTTGTCTTATAGATGTGTGACGCTGGACTCAATAATGTGATTCTGCTGTCAGTGCATGCTAAATGTCCCGCTCACCGGCAGGCCTTCAGACAGCAATGGTAAAGTCATCAAACACTTTCTTAGCAAACTTCCAAAGAAGGTTTGGGGGAGGGTAGGCAGAAGCCTGCAGAGTGGAAAACCATTTGCATTCAGACTTCTCCTACCTCTTTCTCACACTGAAATGGCCAGTATTGGTTTTACAGAATGTTGCTTTCTGCAGAGTTAAATACATGGCAAGAAAACATGTGACAAAATAAACTGTAAGATCCCTAACATTTTACATGTACATTGAGGATCAAAGGAAAGAGTATCCTGCTATGTGTTTTGGCTATTCTGATTGGAGGATGCCAAACAGGAAGTGCTTACCTTGGAGAAGTGCTTATTACCGATTGCTTTTCGGTGTCACAGATGTGGCTGTTTTTCATTAGCTCCTTTGAAGATGCCTCATTTGCACCAAGAAGATCCATCAACTCGGTTACCTCTGTGCCTTGAGTTACATTTACATAAAAAGAAGATCAGTTCCAGTAAATAAAGCAGACATGCACAGAACTGGTTAGTCTGTTGTACGAAACGTAGCCTGAACTTAAAATATGAAAATCGTGTGTAGCTATGCAGCTCCTTGATGTTGATACTGTCTGTTATCATGAATTCTTATGTTAACTTTTTCCCCGCCGGGGTTTTTAAAGAAAAATGTGCCAACCAGCATCAGCATTTTTAATAATTTCCCCAAAATTTTGATGGCCATCAATATTCTTCTATGAATATATGAACATACATTATTTTAGATTTCAGATTTTATTATATCTATGCGTTCTTGTATATGGGTAGGTTTCTTACAAAATGCAACCTGTTTAACAGAAAAAATTGTGAAAGATTTGATTCAAAGCGATGTTCAAAACATAGATTTTGAGAGGAGTGTCAGTCAATGAGAGGGAAGAACTTTGTCAATGGTGGGGAAACAGTTAAGATCGGTCTATACTCAAGAAACAAAAGTTTTGTTCAAACGTCAAACTTAAGTTATTCTGGTAACTAGCTTTAAACATGTTTAAGATGTGATTGCTTAGCAAGATTTACTTCAAGCTGATATTCCACCAAATACTCAATAAACAGCATAGAAGCACCCTTTGAATTATGTTCGGACACATATTGTATTAGTGTGTAAACGTCGTCTTTAGTGTATGTTTTGTGCTTTAAAGCATGTTTACTCCAAGGACAAATCGATAAGAACTATAAAGATAACGTTTTAAAGGGAAGTCAACTACTATAATGATAAAGATACAGAGGAATGATATTGTTGGCAGCAGGGGTGGAGCTAGGGGTGGGCTAAGGAGGCTTAAGCCCCGAATGTTTCATTACCATGCCCCATTACGGGGCCGTTCACATTACACGTCTGTTCAAAGCGAAAGTTCGTTATTTTAAATATAGGCGCGTGGCAAGCGAGCTCAATAGAAAGCAATGCGGTCACGCGCACGTGTGGAACAACACGTGTTTTTCAAGGTGCGTCGATGTTGAAAAACCATTTATTCTTTGCTGGAACCTTCTTGTCATCACGGCAAGCGTGGCTCATGGGTGCTTAGCAACGACAGACGCCACGTGAACCAAGCTTCCTAGCACTTTGAGAAAAAGAGAAAGTGGCTCGTGTTATTATAGCCTACATGAAATGTGAATTTTAAACACATATGTGGATGTCTCTGGGCTAAGCCCCGGATTTTCACTCAGCCTGGTTGGCAGCGATTTTTGCAGATGATGAACAATATTATCTGTTGGTGTGGATGCTAATATAGTTATCTTGGTGTGACTGTTCCTTTAGTGCGCTAAAACAGTAACTTGATTTGAATCAGTCTCGTTTATTTTAATATTTGCATACTATCAACAGACACATTCCAGCATCAGTTTTTTTTTTAACTATGCAAACCCAGTATTTAAGTTCTTAACCATGCCGACCTCTCGCAGACTACCCCCATTGTGTTTTTTTTAAGGACCTTCACCACACTATTCTGGACGTCAGCCTTAACAAAAATACACATATTCAGATATGAGAATGGGCGCACAACTGTGAGTTTGAATAGGAAGACGTATAAATTGTGTACAATTGGAGGGTCCTCCATGACCAGGATGGGAAGCCATTATCTTACCACGACAAGTGTCCCTGGGAAAAGTTTCTCATAATGAGGAAGCATTGATGTTTGTCTAATTGGGCTTTCCCGTAGGTTGTTTCAGTTCCTCCACTCATACAAATCCAGCAAGTGTGACAATGGAGGCCACATCTCACACAGCAACAGACCTGAGACCTGTAGGAATGTGCAACATGAGTCAGGATCACAGTCTTTGGAGAGGCCTGGTGTCTTTTCTCGCTCCTTCTCCTTTCTTTCCAAATCTGCTGTGGTTCTGCTCGAACAATAAGAGCATTGTGTAGGCTCGCAGGACCAAAGCGCTCTCTGTTTGGCTATTGTTCTTTTCTTCTTGGCCTGCTTACTCCTACTTTGCTCTCAAACCTTGAAATGATGTTTGTCAGTCAGGATGAAATATGACACATTGGCCCTCCCCCTTAAACCTTTTAATAATTGCAAACACATGATGTTTTAACGCACGGTTGACCACACACCTCGGCATAAAGTTTTCTTTTTTATATTCATTTCCGTGTGGAGTAATCCAAGGTACAAATTCCCTATTTGCTCAGTTTAATGTACCTTGTATATCACATGTCTATCTACATTGGTTGTAAATACTATCCAAAAAATATACTTGTACTTACCGTCATGTTTAAAAATGCACTGAATAGTGAAAAGCTATAAAAAGCTTTCAACAAAAGCATATTTTTATCCTCAATTAAAGTCAATAAAGAAACAAAAAAGGGCCCCATTTGAAAAACAATTGAAAGCGAGGTATTTGATGTCTGAGAAGTCCCTCGGGTCAGGGGAGGAAACAGATTGTTTCGTTGTGTTAAGGTCTGCTTTGTTTCCCGTCTCTGTTAGGCAGGTTTTTGATTATAGCAACTGACCGCTCCATGGCTTTGTGGCTCACTTCCGTGCTTAAAATCCAGCTGTATACTCCTTTAATCCATCCAGGTTTAACGTTAAGCATCCAGTAATGCAACACAGCACAAAAGTCAACACTATCTCTTGTAATTACCATGCAAAAGCATTTGGGACTGTGTGAAGTATGACATGACGTCTGCCACGCTCACCTTAACATTCAGACAATCTCAAATGACTTGTTTCTGTCTAGTGCCTGTAGACTGGAAAAAAGTGTGGCTGCCAAAACACAAAAGATCCACCTTCGGTTTCTTTTTGCAAATTTATAAGAGAAAAGATGAAATTTAGGTGTGTCTCTCTTCAAGATGATTAAACTTTCCTTCCATCTCAATACCACAGAGATGTTTTTCCCCAAACCGCAACTTTTGTAGTCATCTATTTTCCCATCTTCTCATCTAACAGAACAATGTTTTGCAAGTCTGAGTTTTAAAAAAAAAACATTTTTTTATTACATTATTTGTTTTTTTCTAACACAGCCAGGACTCTTCCTGTGTTTTACCTAACTCGCATCATTCAGTTTTACACTGATGGGATTGTTTATGATGTGGATAATAAATGGCTCCTTTTAAATGTATTATTAACCACAAGAGCTCAGTGCTCCCTTTGAAGGGGAGTGTATAGGGTTGGCGCTTAATCCCTGTATTTATTATGTTGCATTTATTATTGATCCAGCTTTAAATGCAATTCATTTCTAAAACTTTGCGGTCTCCATGTTGCTAAGTAAATCTGCCAAAAAGCATCCAATAAAGCATACAGTATAAATGTTTTTGGCAAATATATAGAGCTTCAGTTATAAGTGCAAACGCATGGCACAGAATATATCCGTCAAGTGTAGATATCTGCAGGATTTGCTGCATTGGCAGTGAGGTGAGGTATGCACTGTTGCCATGAGACATTCAACGTGGACATTCAGCTCCTCTGACAGGGTCACACTTCCTCTAATGTGGTTTTAATGAAGCAATTTATCACTGTTCTTTGTTTTTTTTTCATAATATGTGGTCTCTTTCCCCCTCTGTATGCTTATGTTCTCACTAATCTGATGTTGGGGGAGAGTCGGCGAGCCGTGTGAGCACCTCATCTGTATTCTGATGTGCTTGCACAAATCACTCGAAGCCATTTTACATCTATCAAAGCATTTTCGTTGTGATTTTGTTTTGTGTCCATACTGTGTGACTCCGAGAGTTGAGATTCCACTTCTTCATTAGTTCTGCTTTGCTTTGAAATATAAGATTATTCCACACTGTCACACTGTTTGATGTTGCAAATGTTGCCTTATCGATAAAAAGGCTGTGAAAATAAAGTTGATGCACTAAAATTAACTAGACATGAGTAACACTAAACTAAAACTAAAACTAAAAGAGAAATTGACATTTGAATTTATTTAAAAGAGTTACAAATAAATGCTAATTCAAATTAATAAAATTACAATTTAATGTAACTCTGCCTAGGACCAGGAGTCTTTATATTAAAAAATATATATAATAAAAAATAATAATGTGCGTCTAAATGTGTCTTTACACTTCAATGTGAACGTAACACCGGAATAGAATAATATATCTGTCATGACAACTCTCGAAGGGTTTAGCATGGCAGTGTACATGACATGTAAATGTATTTGGTCTTTGCAGAATAGATCTGCAACACTGCTTCTGCGGTGGAGCAAGTTCAGATACTTGCTACTGCCAATACATCCACAACATGCTGCTGTGAGCATGTAAGGAATACTGCTGCTGCTGCACATATACCATATATGAATAACCCCTGTAAAGCATGCATGATAAACCTTGTAGCAGAGCTATACAGGTGGAGCTGGGGAAGGAGGAGGGTTTCTGAAGCACGCTGCACTGCTACAACAATCACTAGCCAAGATTTAAACATTGAGCAGCAAGCTCATTGGCTGCTGATACAGAAAGAACCAATCAGCTGTGCCATGTGATAAAAGTTATTATGTCAGATTGCGTTAGACTATATAGCACTGTGCCATATAGAGTTTCATGCCAGAACTTTTTCTGTCATTATTTGCATTCATATTGAGGTGTGCCTCTTTTTACAGTTCCCATTCCTACAACCTGTGTCACTTTCCATGTTCCTTAACATTCAGACAGAAGGACAGACACTGACTGACCCCGACATTATATGTTTTGGATTACCCACAGACCTTTGACGAGGAACCCTTGGAGGTTCCTGAGTCGAGGACAAGCGGATCTTAGCCCGCCGTGGGCTTTCGTAGCTTTGGCTCTTTTTTACTCAAACCAGATGTCCTCTCACCCTGCACATGACTCCATAATGAGAGCCAAACCTGAGACTCTCATTCCTTTTCCTCATTCAAGGCCTGTTTTGAACAATATTCCTCCTTACATAATAATTTAGGGGCCTGTTTTATAGTTGTGAGGATGTTTTCCTCCTTTGAAGTCAGCACAACCCTGCTGCATACTTTGTGCTTTGCATGCTTGTTTGTGCTGTGCCTGTAAATTCAGGGCATGCTTTGACGAAAGCATGTCAGTTTTAATTAAGGCATGCAAATATAATCATTAAACGGAGATAAATCAGGAATGCCTTTAAAACAGCAAGTTGTGTTTAAAAGAAATGTTTATCATTTTGATTGCATCGCCCTGAGCTATTGTGTGTTGCTTACTTATACGTTCTTGAAAACCTCTTGGAATATAGAAGTGCAGTTATGCAACAGACTGAATTTTAATGGTTTTTCTGTACATCATGTAACTGTACAAGTGTGCATACAGTATATTGTAAATCACAGCTTGTGCAGAGATAGGTGTAAATAATGCACCTCTTGTTGCAAGCAAAGAGTGAAATACCATATAGAAAAAGCAACAAGTTGATACATGTGTACAGCTCAGGAGATCACGAAACTGTTCTTAAGATAAATTATAGGAAGTTTATAAGAAAGTTTCTAAGTGTGATTCTCAAATATAATTTTTACGTAAGAATAAAATGACATATGCTTTGTCACTCGCCTACTCGTGAGGTAACTGTATATTCATCTATACAATAAACCTTTTTACAAGCATCTCACATTTTTATGTATATATATATATATATATATACCGTATATATATATTGTGTGATGTGTTAAACGGCATTAACCATTGTATGTTAGCTAAAATGTTAGCAAGCGTTATAATATTATATTTATTATAATACATTTTGTGTGTTACGACACTATGATATCTGTGACACTCTCTGTCCCGAGTCGCAACTGTCACAGAATAAATGTAAAAAGCACTTTTGTTTTTAATAATGAAAGTTAAATGTAAAATGTCATAATTATGATTCTGTCTTAAAGCAATACACGTCACATGTGAAACAACCAAATACATCTTACCTTTTGAGATTTAAGGCAACCGTGAGGTTATCTTAACTTGAAGATGATATTTACTTTTGTTTCAAGAATTTGTACTCTTCCTTTATTTTTTCCAAGACCAATCTTGAGAAAAATGTTTTTTCGGGAATACATATCATTCCTAACCTTTTTTCTTAAATGACAATTAAGATTTTTTTTGTGATTTCGGCCCTATAGGCTCTTGTATGTGCAACCAGGTGGACACATGTGTAGTGTCATTGCCTCTGCTTCTATTATTTATCTGTTTTTAGACGGCTTCTAGAAACCAGATCATGTATTTGCTGTCTTACCATATCTAAAGTTGTCTTATGTGTTAACAAGATTCGCTCACTCTCTCTTTCAGCACTGTTGACATTTTGCTATAGCTTCTAATATTTGACAGAAACCACTGGGTTTCTGGCTTCGCATGTGAAAAATGTAGTCAGGTGCTGACAGCTCAGTGATTTATTAGTCCTGCAGAGATTCCCTGTGTTTATCCGCACTAATCTGAATTATTCTGCCAATTATTTATGTCGCTGTTTTACTAGACGGAGTAGTTCACAGTTAAGCAGACCTTAAATACAGCACTCCCAGACCACATCACTCTCACCACCAAACTGTCACAAATGCCAATGCGGTCAATGATCAAATATAAATCCATTGGAAAGTTAGGAAACCCTTCATGTTTTACTTTAAATGGTAGTTTAGTGAGGGGTAAAAGCCTCTCCTGGTTTCCCATGACTGCTTCTTGGTATTTTGAGAGCTAAATGACATCCTACATCCACACCCACATACTCACACATTTCACTCATTCAGAAAAAAACTGTATTTGAATGGTGTATGAAGAATTGAAGCAGAGAGCCGTGTCGTCTCCTCAGCCGATTTCTTTCAAACGGACTGTAACATAGCTCTCATCCACACCCTGTGATTCTCAATAGTGCTCCCTTGAGCTCCCTAATAATGCAGTTTAGGTGTTTCTGTTATATGACACACACACCCAATATGAGTCTTTGAGCTCTGCGAATGCTGTGAACAGGCAGGTGTTACAATTTCAGACACCTCTGAAATGTGCAGTTGATAATCGTAAACCTGCTATGCAAACGCTCGCATTGAATAGTATCATGTATCCCCTGCAGTTCAGTTGCTATAGGAGACTTCCTTATTGACAGTTGAACACCTGCAAAGCTCATTTTAGCGTTGCCATTTTTTGTTTTCATTATACAGCATCTTTTAAGCATTCACAATGTAAGTCACAATCCCTTTGATATGCTCCACCCACACTTCCTGTTTCATAGGAAATGCGTCAGTTCAGGAAAAAGAACTGCACTCTTGACATATACTTTGTCTGTCTCTTATATTCTTCCTATGTCTGTGTCATCTCCCCCATTGCTTTACAAAGGCCCTATTGGAGTGGGAGGTAATAATTCGGGACAGTAAAGGGCCCCAGTCATCTGACCCCACCAGCAGTCCCACACAGAATGCCCAAAGCATAGAAATCTCTGTGTCTGTCTTTTGATTTATTCACACTGTAACTGTAAGGTATTTCTCAGGAGCTCACAGTGTAATTTACGGCATGGTAATGTGACATTCATTAAATGTAACGTAATAATGAAAGGGAATACAGGGCTCTTTTGTTAAATGGATTATTAATAATCATAAACTTGTTTGATCTTACTTTAGTAGCATGGGTTTACTGCAGTGTGAGTGTTTGTACTTTATACCATGGTCTGTTTGAATACTCGATTCTGATTGGCTGGAAGGTGTGCATTAAAACCATTTACTGCACAGCTAGTTCCAGTCACTTTGATCATCATTTAAAATTAACTGACAAAAATAAGGTCATTTTCACCTGTCTGATCAAATATCACACTGTAAACATGAATAACAGCTTTAACTTGGGAAATGTCCACGGTATAAGCGAAATAATCCACAGCTAGCCATGCATTACATTTCTTTTAATGCACTCCGCTTCACGTCGAGTGGTTCTTGGCCTCCAGGTTGTGCGTTAAAATCCTTTAATGCAGTGGATTATACCTTGTAATTGAGCACTTGATGGCAAAATTGTAATATTTTGTATAAAAGTACTATATAAAAGAAGTGTTTTTATCTGTGAAGTTTATAATATAAAGCTATTCTGATAGTTTGTTGTTCTTATCTTCTTTCAATTTAATTAATATGTAGGGTTACCCAAATTTTTTTACGTTTCTTTACAATTGTCTAATTTTTTGCCATAAATCATTATTATTAGTCACTGATGTTTACTGGGTTTTGCAAATATATTACTAATAAAAGTATTAAAAAGTGCTTGTCAACTTTGACAACATTGAGAGTATGATGTTTTTCCATTTACTGAAAAACAGTGAATTTGGACATCAGAGGTTTCAGAAGGACAGCAACAATATGTTTGTTTTATTATTTTTACACAGGCTTAAAGGGATAGTTCACCCAAAAATAAAAGTTCTGTCATCATTTACCCTCAACCTTCCAAATCAGGGTCTGTATCCACCGAGGCGCTTTTATGCGGCCGAAAATGCCAAAAGCTTGGCTGAAACGCCCGCTGCAGGCTCATATCAGCTGAGTGTTCTGCCTCAAGTTGTGCATTTTGCAACTCTTGGTCATACCCCATAATACGCAGAGCACCAGCGCTGAACACAGAAAAATACACTCAGCTGCTTGTGTTTTCAAAAACCCAGCGCTTCCATTGGAAACAATTTAAAAAAACACGCCGAACGCCTTGCTGGACACAGCCTAAAGATATTTTGAAGAATGCTTGTAACCAAACAGTTCATGGCCACCACTGACTACCATAATAGTAAATATTACAATAGCAGTCAAAAGTGCCCCAGAACTGTTTCCTTTCCTACATTTTTCAAAATATATTTTTTTGTGTTCAACAGAACCAAAAAATGTATACAGATTTGAAACAATTTATGGGGTAAGTGAATTTTATTTTTGGGTGCACTGTTCCTTTAATAATAAACTGAAACCAGGCTGCTACACGAGAGGCCGATGTTGAACTATTTTGTGCTGACTGCAGAGCTAAAGTTCAGATACAGTTGTGGCGTTTGAGCTCAGCGACATCAAACGGCTTCCTGGTGGGATGAGATTCCAACCTTCCTTTAATGTTCCTCAGATAAAACAACCGTTTCAAAGACGGTCTAGGAAAACAAATGCAAGCTGTATCAGTTTTCTTCATCCCCAACACATAATTATTTTTGTTAGAGGAAATAGTAGACATGTTACAGTTGATCACTACCATGTATCTTCCTAGGGGGTTAATGTACAGTATGAAGTCATATTATCTAGCAGACAGGCTCTGCTTTCTGCAACACAGCTGAGAAACAGATGAAGCCACTACTTTAATGGAATATCTTTGAGCTCTTGTGCTCATTTCACACTCGGCATGAGATCTGTGATTTTGAGCGTGTGTGTGTTTGTTTTAAAATAGCAATTGTATTGAAAATGAATCAAAGCATTGAAATTTTGTTAATCGCTGCAGCAGACTAAAACTGTGCTTCACTGAACCGTCTGTTGTTTGTCTCTCAGTAAATAATAGATGATGTTTCCCCGTGCACAACAGACCTTGCTGTTCACGCACTAGACTGCATGTGTGTGATGGTGCAAGGTGTGATGTGTCTATGTGGCAGACAGTTTTAAATAAGGGATAAGGTCACAGATGCTGTCATTTTTAGAGACAGGAAGTTTAAAATGATCCTAACTGTCAGTATTATTTGACACTCACTGTTGCTCTTGACAGTCTTGGTGAGATATGTTTAATATATTAAACAACAGGAGTGTAATGATATGTACCACATATCGCAATACAAAGTAACATGTATGACCTCTGTTTAATAATCTGCTTGGTTGAGCAGCCAACATGTGACCTGTGTTAGCACATTGTCGCTGTCCTTTTAAAAGCTCGGATGTACCAATTGGCTTTTTTTCAGGAAATGAAAAAAACACTGTAGTTTTGTAAATGATTTAATACTGTGTTGTCAAAGGTGACAAACACTTTCTCATACGTTTTATAGGTTTGATATTTGCAAAACCCAGTGACAAACATCATAAAGGGTGACTAACAATAATGATTTATATCATGAAATATGGAGATACAAGGTTTCAGAAGGACATCACAGCAGTGATATCTTACATGTTTTATGTTTAATTTTATGCTCTGTATTTAGCTTTCTAAATGTTAATTTTAAAGATTAAAATTCAGTTTTATTATTTAGTGATGAAATATTTAACAAAAATTCAGCTTTTTCTAGGGCATTATTATGGTGATAAAATGTTTTCTTTATATAAACCGTGGTATTATCAAGGTAATCTTTAAATTATTGTAATATAATTGAATACGGTGCTATGTTTATTCAGAACAATCAATGATAGCCTATTTGCCAATTTATTACATGATGTCATCATTGTACCATGGTTCCACCACAGTACCTTTTCTAAAAGGGAATAGAGATTTATTTTTCGGTCCATTTAGATGTGATAGTGTGTCTATCACTCAGTATGTGTGAAACTCAATATGTGTGCGTGTTTGCGTGCGTGTGCGCGCATTGACTTCCTCAGTGGAAGTGTATTTCTCTTTCAACCTTTAGCAGTGTGACAAGTGCATCAATAATTAAACAGTAGATAAAGAAAACACAAGGCGAACTTCTCTTTGCCTCTCACTTTCTCTTTCGTTTCTGCTTTCTTCTTTCTGGCTGGTACTGGGAAACCATAATCCAGCATTTTCTGTTTGAGCCCTTGGCTTCTGTCATAAACAGAACCGTGTGATCCAGAAAGCACTGGAGGTTTGCGAAGATGTCAGAGAGTTTCGTGTTGGAGGATGGAGTGGTAAGCTTAAACTTTGTTTGTGTTGGCCAGTCCCGGCCCTGTTCAAGGCCCCTCTGATAACATGGCCCCTCAGCCGCTAATATCCGTCATACGGCCCAATCTTATTTGTTCAGCTCCGAAGAGTCCAGCGCAGATACTTCGTCCTCCCTGTGTTCTTCAAGCGGCGTGAAGGAAAGGGTGCGGCATCAAACGCAGAGGCCAGCCATTGTCTTCCTACAGTATCTCACAGTGGAATAAATGTGTGTAGGTTTTTTTACGATTGCAGTGCTGTTTTATAGTGATTCTGTAGCTGCCAGTGTCAGGAGCTTTTCTGTGCTAGCGTGAGAGTGCCACTGAATGGATCTGCAGTGCATCAATGCATCTCTTGGTGTCCCGGACTCACGCTGTGTCCACTTTGCATTGTCTAATGACGCCTGTTGGGGGGAGTTTGGCATCCCGCCACTGACCTCTGCTCTCGGTGGCCCCGGGCCTGTCAGCGCTATTACCATGGCAACAGGAGACCCCCAACCACAATGGCTGGAAACAATCTGATGCATCATCTCTCTGTGAAATGAAGCAACGGGCTGTGTTTGTTTGGTGGGTTCATGTGTCGCAGTTAACGTGTATTGTGACAAAAAATGTTCCTCTTATTCAACTTTCAAAGATATTGTTCACTCAAAAATGTTTTGTTAACTTGACTTTCTTTCTTCTGCAAAAGATATTTTGAAGAATGTTGGTAACCAAACAACACTGGGGCCCCATTGACTTTCATTGCATGGGCTCAAACCCACAAAAATTGTTCTCAAAATATTGTGTTTTACAGAAGAGACATTGAATGACATGAATGACATTTTGAATGACATGAGGGTGAATTAATAATGACAGATTATTATAATTTTGTGTATTTTTAACCCAGAAAGTTACAGATTGCAGCTTTAAAGAAGTATTACAGATAAACAAGCTTTTTTGTTCTATTCTTTCCATTAGTCCACCTCAGACGGTCTCACAAGACCTCTCCTGCTGATCCAATATCCTGCCTATGCAACGCAGGGGTCCTCCTTCATAATCCTCTTTATTTACTCCCTAAACCGTATTAAACCATTTTGAAATACGTGCTATTGATGAATGCTTGTGTTCGGAAAATGCCCGTTCTGTTCTCATTGCAGATTTTACATTCAGAAAAGGTTACTGTATACAGGCACATGTAGCTGGCTTGACAAAGGCTAACAATTCAACTTTTCCACAGTATGTCCAAATGCTAAATTCCTTTATTAGCGGTGGATAATCACAAGTAAACATTTTAGCATTAGCATAATCATCATAATCACAGAAGGCTACACTGAGTTTGTGCTACTCCAAATTGCTTTTTGCCACCATGTGTGCAGTCTGGGGTTATTCATAAATCTGATTATTCAAGTTGTTATGCATAGATTATACAGCTACACCATTACCAAATGCCCAGAAAGCGTTTCTAAAGTCTGATCTGTTTTTTAACAGATTCTGGAGAGTTTCACTATTATCTCTGACACATTAAGGATCAACATATGTGCTGTTGTGCAAAATACTAAAAATCAAATGTCACCGGGTGACATTGGAAAGGTCTCGGGATATAGACCTCACTGTGGTTCTCATCATCTCAGTTATTGCCAGATGATTCTCTCACTATGTCAAAAAGAATCATCCTTGCCTCCTGCTGCAGACACACATGGCTGTTCAGTTTTCTGTAGCACATAGCAACCCACCCCTGATTAAACCCAAAGGGCAGATGAATTCCTCCTGATATAGCCCCACTGTTCCACACTATTACATGTGCTTGAACTGCATCTCACACCCTGATTCTTGCACTAAAATACTAAGGTTTACACAGCAATATTCACGATGCCCTTCCTCTTGTTTCTGTGTAAATTACATCTCTGCAGTTTCTGCCATCTGCATTCATGTTGCAGCATGAAATCTGGCACCTCAGTAAACGCTGTGGCATTATAGAGCACCTGCAGTCACCTTATGGTGCCATGCAATTCATTAAGCAAACAAAAACAGGCGGCGTGATTTAGAACAATGTGTCCCGATGGTCCCCCTCCTGCATTGCAGCTTTCTTTGCCTGCGGCTGCAGGAACTAGAACAGCACCAGACGTTCCCCAGAAAACAAGAAAAGAGAGCGGGCAATGAAAGGATTTGCTCTGGATGCTAAAGTTTATAAAATCAATTGCAGAGAATTGCAGAACTTGCAGTGCAAGCCATAAATCAGCATGGCTTTCATGCACGACTAGAAAACAGGTCGAGATCTGTTTTTAGATGTTGGTTCTGGGGTTTGTTACTCAGAACTGCACAAAAAAAATCACATGAAAGAATGCGTCTAAAATGTCTGTTTTTATTGGCCACATTGTTTTCTGCGTCAGGAAATATTTCCAAAACAGGGTGCAGTTATATGAATAATATTAAAGGGATAGTTTCTGTCATCATTCTCACCTTTGAGTTGTTCCAAATCTGTATACATTTCTTTGTTCTGATGAACACAGAGAAAGATATTTGGAAGAATGCTTGTAACCAAATATGTATATGGGATTTATGATCAATGGCAATTGAAATATACAAGTATAATATTACATGTGCAATTTTTATTTACTCATGTAATGTGTAATGAAAGTAAACATTTCAGCTCAAGAAATTTCATAATTGGAGATTAAACAACTTAACAACTCACAGAAAATGTTCTCCCTTCCTTTGCTTTTTCCTTTCAAAGCAGAGTTATTATACAGCATGCCAGAGTTTATTTTTGCTGAGGTGTTGTGAGTTTCCCTCTCCTCCAATCCACACTGGCCTACTTTCTGCATGTTGTGTATCTGCAGAATGAGGTGAGGACAATAGATCCATCACCTTATGTAACTTAGCATTGAGAGACACCAGCAATCCATCTAACATGAACAGGTCATGAGCTGGAAATTAGCAACACACTAGAAATAGTTTAAACCCTATGGCCTTTCAAAGGATGTTTTAAGCATAGTCTTTGCTACAGTTGCACCGGCAGATGTTACCAAAGTCCGCGCCCATCACGACTGCAGCATCCTACGGCTCCATCTCCCCTGGTGATTGTGAGCTTTCCTCCATTCCTAAATGACTGTCGTATTTCACCCTCACGCAGTGGCACAGCCGCCACCCGTCCCTGAAAAACGTGCCGCTCTCCAAGTCATTACAGCGATGCGCTGCTGTTTCCCAGTCGAGTGGCTAAATCGCTCTCACACACGGCAGGCTGCGGGGATGAATTATACCACCCGAGAGCGAGGAGCGACGGAGAGCCGAGGCAGCTGGGTGATTAAGAGATTGCAGTCATTGAAACAACTAATTCTGATTCAGCTGTTTTTCTCTGCCCTCTACATTCTCCTTGAATAAAGACAAGACTGTATATATAATGATGCGAAATACATTCTCTTCTCTATAGAATCCATATTTTATTTGTACCTTAACCACAATCTCTTTTTGCATAAAAGCATCTGCCAAGTACATAAATGTCACTGTAAATCATGTTAGAATGAGTAACGGTATATTTATTCATGGTACCTGAGATTGCCTGACTCTGGAATGTCTTCGCCGGATCATGGTTATTCAAAAGCAAATGTTTTGCCAGGGATTTTGGCAACTCGGAGACTCTTAATTCACTGGGTCAGGGAATAGAACAGCAGTCGCTGAAAAGGCTCCACATGTTCCTGCCGATTCGGGTACTTCAGAAAGGGCAGTGCACTTCAGACTGGGCCCGCCAGCACAATGCAGGTCTGTGTGTGAGGGCAGGAAGGGTTTGAAGTTTTACAGCGGTTATAATGTCGCCCTTGTCTAAACGAAGGAAATTCCGCTACGTTCAGCATGAGTTATGACACACAAGGCCAGACGTCTACATCGTTCCCCAGTCGGGTTTGTGAGCCACTGCCACAACTACTTAAATTAAACTTTTATTTGTGACAGAATGTTTTTACATGCCTATAAATGTTATTAGAACTTTTTATATTATTTATGTTAGTGTTGTCAAATCGATTAATCGTGATTAGTTGATTCCAAAACAAGAACATTTTTTGTGTTTATATTATGTGTGTGTATACATTTATATGTATATAAAAAGGCACAAACATGTGTTTATATTACAAATTTATATATATATATATATTAGTGCTATCATTAATCGATTAATCGTGCTTCGATTACAAAAATGTTTAAATTATGTTTTTGTGCGTATATATACACATAAAAATAGACATCACACACACACATATATAAACACAAACATTTATTTTGGAATCAATTAATCATGATTCATCGATTTTGACAGCCCTTATTTGTATCTATCCATAGTGGATTATAAACATACAGCTTTATTCTGAATTTAGGTGCATTCACACATTATATACACCTGTAGCATCTAGATGCTATGTGATGGACAGGGCACTTGCAATATTTGATGCGGTGGTAGTAAGATCCTGTTTCATATATAAATTATTAAAACGCTATATAATAAAGATCTAATAAATAATATGATTCAAGTTCTTTTGAACAGGCTTCTGAAAGCATTTGTAATTCTCTCTGTACTGATTTTTTAACACTTTCTCTGGGGGGGTTTATATTTCTTAGATAAAAATACTGCCTAGAGATGGTTTTGCTCAAACCATAATGGTTTACCGTTTGGTTCCTGATGCGAGAACCCCGGGCACAATCAGTCAGTTTTTGTTGTTACACCCCAGGCCCTGTGCATTTTCCATTATGTTAGATGTTGCCAGCGGAGTCACAGAGCTCATTCAGAACACCACCTGGTTAGAGAGGCCAGAAATGACTTGAAATGATGCCAGTTTTATTGACCAGTAGCTATCAGGTTCCCATTTATGGTTGAATTGTGGGTAAGAAATATATTGGACATCTTGTATTCTACATTGATGTTATGAATGTTGATGTTTTTCTTATGGTTATTACTTTAGTAGATGTGTGAGACGGTTTGGAATTATATTTGTTTTCAGTCTCAAATGTCTCTTCGCTGTTAGTTATGTTTAGATGCTGGATATGTTTGAAAGCTTTGCCCACATTTCAAACCGATTCGACCAAAATCTGCTTCTTATGTATATTGAACATAAAGTAGAGATTAACGTAAAGTAGAATACTGCAAATATGCTTATATGCAATGCTTTTTTGAAGTGCTATAATCCTTCAGTTAAAGGTGAGGCTGTTATCAATACCATACAGCCATAATATTTTAAAGAGTAAATAGCTTCTGATTTTTAAGGGCCTACTTTGGTTTGTGGAGTGTCTGACAACAGGTTTATGTACATACATGGTGTTAAAACACTGATATTTCGTAATAATAAGCCGTTTTTATCACCTTACTTCTCGATTGACTCTCAAATTATTCGTTCCGCGATTGATCGGTCTAATCCCCGCCTTTCCGCTAGCGTAGTCTGATGTGATCGGTTAGATGGTCTAGTCTGCTGTGATTGGTTTAGCGCGTGTGTTCAAGTTTTCGGACTATTTCTAGAGACGTAGCTACACGGAGGTTAAAGACTCGGATGGGTCACGACTCATTCGCGTGATTCAGAGTCGACTCCCATTTTTACAAGCTAATAACTTTGTTATTCGTTCACCTTCGGATTTACAACTTTGGCAGACTGCTTACTTCCAAACACGGCAACATTACACAATGCATGAAATGTATTGTTTATGATCTCGTGGAATGTACTCTTTAAGTTTCACAACATGCCCCTTCAATGCATTAAAGCAAAGTGAACTTTTTACTACACTTTATACAATTTTTGTGTTTGTCACAATGATAACCTTTTTCTTAGCGCTGTGCTAATGGTTTGCACGAGAATATATATATTTTTTTGTTTGTTTGAATGGGTATCATACAGTACATTACTCAATCTTACAGTCTTCTTTCTATGTGTGTGGAAAGTGTGATTTTACCGCACTTTCCTTTATAAGAGCTGCAAAACCCATCTTTCTCTCTTGTGTTGACACAAGGCTCATATTTGCTCGGATGGAAGTCTCTGCTAATGCACACTCGGGCTGTTTTTGTGTCGACGCAAACACACTCTTTCTCACAGTATAATGTTTGCTCTTTTCCAACAGTTACCTTTGGTTGAGCAGAGTGTCTCAGAGGATATATACCATGAAGTGTTGAGCTCAGGTGAACCGCAGCGGTCCACATCAGCTCACCGACACAATCCAGCACTGTTCCTCATACAAACACCAACTCTTGCTGGAATTCTGCATGCGGCACAGTTTCGCCGGGTGTCCGCTTTGACCGCAGTAATTTAATAGCCTCTTTATTTATGTAGTATTAAAACGATGCTTGTCTCTAAAGCCTTCTCGCCCCAGCTACTAAATCATCATCACGCCTGTCTCGCCAGCACTGTGCTTTGAAACTTTAATGCACTTTTGGACCGTGACCGTGGCAGTCTAATGCCCAGTGACACTGCAGGTTAGAGAAACAATATTCCAAGCTTACAGTTTAAAATGACCCAGTCACCATCATGCAGATGTGTGGTCAAGATTAAGATGTTAATATATAGCTGAGGTATGTAGCCTTGCAAGTGCATAAGTACCTGTGAGGTTATGGGTAGATTTATTATCAGCTGTCATGCAGAAACAGTACGTGAGTATGTGGCGCCCTTGCTTGAAAGTGCAGAGTATGCAAACTGTGTAGAAGCGATTCTTGGAGTAGCTGTTAAATTGCTTTGTTAAATGCAAGTACTTTTTGAAATTGGAAATTGTGTTTAACCCTGTGAAAGGTGGGAAATATTTTGATGAGAGTATAGTTGCGGTTCCCAAACGTTTTATTCCAGGACCCATCTAGACAGGTATTATCCATCTCTGGAAGTTTTTTTAGTTGGAAACATGGGGGGTTACTTTTTGTTTTATTTTTTTATATGAACATTTAGCTTAATCGCAATACCAAAATGGTAAGATATCAAAACCATTGTCGTTGCTGGTCATTAACTGGACTAAACTGTTTTTGTGTCATTGTTTCATAACCTTTAGCAACCTATGCCGGTCCACATTGCGACCCACTAGTATTTACTTGTGATGCTTGAGGGAATAAACCTCTTAAAACTTCGGTCAGTTCGTAGTAGTTATTGTTTGCTTCGAAAATAAACATAAGAAGTGTAATGCCGTCATTTAGATAAATAATACTATATTTAATAATTGTGTACTGTAAATGTGTGTATGTTTGACTCCGTTCACTGTCTATGAATATGACAGCAACACACTGGATCTCGTACCCGGCACACAAAACTCCGGCATACGTCAGCAGAATGACGGCTAACCGCTGGCCCGTCAACACCATGAGTGGGTTTGATAATGCAGGCATACAATGGGCAGACAATGGGCACCAGGCTGTCCTTTGCCCTGCTAATCTCATTTCTGCTTTCTATGCAGGCAGTGCCATAGTCAGTCCAGAGAAATGAGGGGCGATGTGCTTGTCGGCTTACCTCACAAACCCGTAAACCCCAGAGCTGAGACCGTAAAGAAACAAGACCACTCTGAGGATTCTGGCTTAATCTAACTGCAGGTGGTCACCAGCCAGAATGGCTATTTTGTTAATTTGCTCAATGTTCTGTAAGTGGTCCCTTGTCCTGAGCATAATGTACCATTTGGAAGATGTAGTGTAGAGAGGTATGAGGTCATATTTGTACCCATGTGGCTCACAGTACAGCAGGATTAAACAGTATTACTATTTTTGATCATTAACAAGTGCATACTGGTTAAAAGAGAAGTGACTTTAAAGTATTTTAAGGTGCATGTTCTCGAAAGGCCAGTCTATCTTATCTATAATCAATACAAACATTAGAATGGACATGAGGGGAATGTTAGGAATGAAAAAGATGTGTGCATGTGAAATGTTTTTTTAAACGTTTTATAAACGTTTATTAGTTTGCCTTTGAACACTCAGGAAACGGATGTTTTTGGGATGATTTTAAACACCTTCGTCTCTCAAATGCTTGTTCTGCAGATCTCTGAAGCGTTCAGCGTTCTCAAAATATCCTCTTTTGTGTTCCACAGATGATGACAGGTGCTAGGTATAGATAGCATTATTTTGGAAACCAGTTTGGACACAATCAATTTGGAAAGGTTTTTGTACACTGTCCCTTTAAGACTTTCTTTTATTCTCACCATCCCACTTTCTCTCACTCTTTTTATTTGATGACATTGTTGTCTGTAGATATAGATTTGATTGGAGGTGGGTGATGGTATCAGTACACTGCACACTGCTGACTCCAGTACCAGCTGTTATCTCCAGCATGGGAATGTGAGGTTCTGATAAGCACCCCCTGTCCTTTCAGCCTGACTTCAAACTCATTTATTCATCCATACACTGCGATCCATATCATTTGCTTCTTTCTTTGACCACACCGTCCTCTCTGGACTCAACGTCTCTTCTTCAGGCACAGTCATAGGACGGGATGTGATAAAGATCTGCTGCGTGCAACTGTGGAATCACAAAATGTCAAAGTATGTCAGTACAGTATATGTAAGGCATGTGGTTTCACCTCTCAGACTCTCGATTTAACCCAATACAGTTACAATGGACAATGTGAGGCCATATTAAACTGCAAAATAGAACTTAATTTGAATTATAATATTATTTTTAGGTTTTATAGTAAAAGGACAAAGATAAACACATGTCAATAGAATAAAAAATACATAATCCAAGACCTGTTCTCTGAAATTTCTCATAATCTTAAAACGATTTTGGGTGGCACACCCCTGCATATCCTCCAGTAAAGGAAAGTGTTTCATGCCAGAGAGTTTTTGAGAGAGAAAGAGGACCTGTCAATATCAATCCTCTGCTCTTTTTTTTCTTGTTCCGTCTCTCCGTTCATTCTTCTGATTTTTCTGAACAATAAAAGCATCATGTCTTCCCAGAGATGTATCTACTTTTCCAGGAATCCTCTGGAGGATTAAAGAAACATGGTGTTCTGTGAACATCAGTTCTGAGAAAACCCTGCATGTGATGTGAATATATACTACAAGACCAAAACTGTCTCAACAACCAGATGTGCTTATTGAACATTTCATTTCAAGGCCATGGATGCTGGTTCTCTCTGTTGCTATAACAGTTTCTATTCCCCAAGGAAGACTTTTCTCTAGATGTTGGAACATGGCTTCCCATTGGAGTGACAGTGAAGGATAGGATAGTGTTTGGCATTCCAGTTTATCCCACAAGGTGTTTCATGGGGTCAGTGTTGATATTGCCAAAGAAATGTATCTAAATGATGAAAAGTCTATTTATGTTATGTGAATTGGCTGACAGGTGCCTTACATTTTATTTGTAGTGCCAACAGATGTGTTTGCCAGTTATCTCCTTTAGTTTTTAGCCAAATCGTGTCTCTCGTGAATATTGCTTACTTAGACGAATCACTTGCTGTTTTCCTCAATTGTAAGTCGCTTTGGATAAAAGCGTCTGCCAAATGAATAAATGTAAATGTAAATGTAAGCAGAAAGCATTGTTTTGATTCTTACTTCATAGTGAAACACAGACAGAAGGAGTGCTTGAGGTCTGAATATAGAGGTCAAGCTGTTTCCTTTTTAGGTTGCATGATAACTTTGGTCATTTGTGGATTTTGAGCTTGACCCTTACACTCTCTGTCTCTTACGGGAGACGGGAGGCTGTTCCTTTTTCCAAACCCTGCGTCCGTGCGCATACATTTCTAAAACCAATTCCTGCCAAAGCTTGCTGGATTAACACACCCCCTCTCAAATCCCCGGACGGACAGGAAAGCTGATTACTATGCGTCATCCATTTGTAAACACAGACTGAGACAGTATCTTAAGTTCATTGGGCCTGATGGTGGAGTTCTGCATATGCATATGTGTGTATGTGTTTAGTGTTAGTACTGAGATGCCTGAATGTGGGAGGGAAAATTGTGCGACTGCCCGATGCTCCAAATGATTTATGCGTAAGCTTTGGGTTTTTCCTTTAACATCTGTTTGAACAGATCATCAAATTTCAATCCTCTCCTCCCTCTTTTCATGATTCTGTTAGTCTAATCCTCTTTCCACTTGATAGGATGCTGCATGTTTTTTTTCATCAGTGAGGGGGTTGATAGAGAAATTTGTCCATTAATATCACACTTTTCTCATTGATAAGCACCCTATGTCAAACAGCTGCCATTGCAGACATATGCAAACTCAGGGTTTGTTTTTTTCTCACACCATGACATTAAAGCTTGTGAAATATTATTACGTTTAAGTAGATCTGCATTATTCTCAATGCCGCTCGACTGTGCAAAAGTCACTGCCTTGATTCTAGGATGCTGTGTGTGGTTGCCTGGCCATTTCTATGCTGTTGCTAAGGTGTTCTCAGTGGTTGCTAGGTAAGAAGGACCCATCATGAAGTCTAAATGATTTTTTCCAGTATCGACTCCGATTGGTGTCAATAGCAGAAATGGTCTGGGATAAGTACACAAATAATCCCTTATGTGCATAATAAGATTATTATTGGATTTTTTTGTATCATTCCATGCTAACCTGGCCACGATATATTAGTGTGAGGAAGCCGCATGCCATCCTGTAATTCCTGGCCACAGTATCTGTCTTGCCAGATGGCTGGCTGGTTTTATGGTGTGTAGAAGGAGAGATGCTGTACATGGCATGCTGGGGAGTGGAGCAGGAGACCAGACTGCATCACAGATGGCCGTGTCCGCTCGTGGCGTTGGGTCCGGGTAGGGCTGGGTGAGGTAAGGAAGTGGCACCAGTGGCACGAACCATGAAGTCTGACAGAAGGTCAAGTCATTATGGGAAAAAGCAGATCAACTACTGAAGGTGTTTTCCTTTTAGAACAATTTTGAGGATGTGAATATCCAAGTCTATTAATATCCAAGCAGTGTATTTAAAACATGGACTCCAACAGAACAGCTAAATATAGTAGGTTATTCAGTTGTAAAACACAGTAGCTGTCTGTGGCTTGTTTTTCAACAGTATTTTTTTGCATACTTCACATAGTATGCATATGTTTGTAGTATGTGGTGTAATACAAGTGTATTTTGATGTGTGTGATAGTTAATGGCCACAATGTTGTATTTAAATATAGTATTTAATGTCTCTGGTCATTTTCCATATCCCACTTCCCACAAGCCTTTACCGCTCCTTACTGCCTCTTTGGTTTCCTGAGAGTTGTGGTTGTCAGTCACGCACAAGGGGCGGAGTCATCACACAGTCACCAACACACAAGTAGTGGGGGGAGGTTTCGGGTCATGAGGGGTTTCCTTTAATTGATTTGATTGAAGACCGCTGGGGCTCACATGTGACCTCTAAGTGGCCTAAATGGGAGGAAAAACACATTAGCAGAATTTAGAGGTAAAATGGAGGGAACCTGGTTAAATCCCCCCCCCCCCCACTCACACCAGCCATCAAATCTTATTGACAACTAGATCTGGCACAAGCACCAACAATTCTCTGACAGCACAGGATGAATCTGTACAATTCAAACATATTATAGGCATAAAGCCAAGAGACGGCGTGATAAAAGGTTTTATGAAGCACAAAAGCCAACAGATGAGCTAAATTTACTGTCCGTGGTCTCAAAACCATGTGTTTCACAGGCTGAGGTTAAAGAGGGTGTGATTTGTTTGGTTATGCTCTTTATTATTGCTGATTTTGTGTACGATAGCTCAGGCAAGATATAAGAGAGCATTCTTCTTTCAGTGTGTATGTGAAGTAAGAACATATTCTGATGAAATATGCATGGTTTAATTTGTCAGAGATAGGATTCTGAGAGAAAAGTACAGCAGATTGTGAAACTCACACCCGCATACACACATCTCTTCTTCTCATTCTCTGAGTATTAGGCAACCCATCATTGGCTGTGCTAATTGGCTCTACTCCTCCTCTGGCAATGTTATAGACAGAAAGTAAATTTAATGAGAACTCTTGTGAGAATATGTGGTGGAAGCAGATGCCTTTACTCATCTGTGCTGTGCTGTTGGGCTGAAATTGAAATTGAAGCAATGTTCAAAGAAACATAAACTTTAAATTGACTGTAAAGGTGATGTGTGTAATATTAAGGAGGATCTATTGATAGAAATGTAATGTAATATACATAACTATGTCTTCAGAGGTGTATAAAGACTTTACATAATGAAGCGTTATGTTTTTATTATCTTAGAATGAGTTATTTCAATCTGCATACACCGTTGATCCCCTTACATGGAATTCTCCATGCTGCTTTTGCAGAAGCCCTACAGACAAACTGCCCTACAGAGCGCGTTTCGTAAATACAGTTTAAGAAGAGAAAACGTGATGACATCTTTGTCCTGTGTCAGCCACCACAGTGCTACTAAAGGCAGGGCTGCAACCTCACTGCTAGATGCCACTAAAATCTCCACACTGCTCCTTTAAGTCTTTGTCCGTAGTGCATGATGCTTTCCTCAGCTAAGAAAATGTAACACCATTTTTGTTGTTGTATGTTTGTCATTGTGTCTGATTCACCAATTAATAATTCACCAATTAGTTTTTTAAGTTGAGAATTTGCTCGTGTTGCCTTTAACTTCACAAGTGATATTTCAGAGCCAATCGACCACATGAATGACCCCAATGACTTCTCCATAATTTCCTCTTCAGTAGTCGCTGTTTGTTAATGGACTGTTGAAAGTGTTAACCCAACCAAGTGCCAATCGCTAATTGAAGAATTCCAGCCACAGACCGCTCGATCATTAACATCAATGTTACACAATCAAAAGAGAACAGCGAAGCGGTTCGCGATCATCACTAGCTTGTAGACTCGAGTAAAGGTTGACTTCTGTTTTCCTTACAGCCAAAGAATTTCCTCTCTACTCATGCCCAGAGTATTGGCCTGATGCCTCAATAAACAAGAATAGCCTGGGACATGGAATCCGCTAGTTTTGGAAGTTTCTTTCGTTTCTCATATATTTGACCTCGGTTCTTGTGTTGGTTTCATTCAGTCCTTTTCTCAGTTTTTAAATATCATAGCGTGACCCCCCGCTGTGCATTTTTGAGGCAGACTTCTGGGCATACGACCTTGAAGTAGGTTAATATTTTCTGCCCTGAGCTCCACAGCTACAGTACAGAACAGGTCTTTATGAGAGAAATCACATCCCGCTGAGTGGGTACATTCCCAGTTGGCTCATTCTTGACAAAACTTACCAGGGAGGTAGAGCTGCCCTCCGTTTCCCAGATGTTTTCATTGGATCTGTGTTGGAATGCCCTGAACGTCTGCCATGAAACTGTGAACTGATCTTCACAGGTATTGTGTAGGCTAGTGGACTTAAATATCTTCTGATTTTATCAGTATGTCTTTTGTTTCAGACAGATCAATAGACAGTTGTCTGTGTAAGTGGCATTCTTTTTTTTTTATAGATTGAGATCAGCTTACTCTGTATAAACCTTTAAAAAACCAAGATACTCTGATTACTGATATTAATAGAATATATAACATAATCTAAATGGTTCTTTTTTTAAAGGGTTAGATCGCCCAAACATGAAAATTCTTGCATTTTTACTCATCCTTGTCATTCCAAACCTGTATTACTTTTGTGAAACACAAAAGAAGATGCAATGGAAGACAATGGGGTCCAAGGTTTGTGGCTGCCAACATTCTTCAAAATATCTTCTTTTGTATTCTGCAGAAGAAAGAAAGTCAAGTTTAGAATAACATGAGAGTAAATAAATTATGAATTTTAATTTTTGGATAAACTTTCCTTGTGAGTTACATTTTTTACCTTTACTTTGAGAGCATAGTAAAGAGACATAGAGGAAGAGTGAGGACAATAGGATCCAGACTTGATCTCGGATTGGCAAAACACTGTTACACAACATGTCTGGAGCATTGTCCACAAAACCACGTCTTCGACCAAAAGATGTTTATCAAGTGACGCAATCCTGTCACATGTATCTTCACATTGTACATTATATGAATAGGTGACAACTGTTTTTCCGCCCCATCAGCTCGCGTGGAGTAGTGTTAGCTGTGTAGATGTAGGGTTTTCCCGATAGTCTCTCCTGAAGGAAATTCAATGCTGTGTTTGCTCATCCACACTGAAGCGGGTTATCCGTCGAACAGGAAATATGGGTCACCATCATAGGGCAATTATCTCCTGTAAATGTTTCAATGATTAATCAAGGGAATTCTCCGAGTAATTCCCTCAGTCTTCACGTAGACTTTGGTTTCCATGGTAACAGGTTTGATTATGGAAATTGAGGAGAATGAAGGCTCAGATAATGTTCTGTCAGATTGAGTTTATTCTTTTGCCTTAGGTCACACATGCGCACACACACTTCCTCTTCTTTTGTTCCACCGATATGTTTATTTTGTCCTGACAGCTGCTCTCTAATCTGAGCGTGTCTCTTTTCATCTATTGGTTCTGATGTTCATTGGTGTAGATGTTGGCATGTCACCGTGGTTTCATTCAAGTGCCTGGTTTTCCTCTTTGCCTTTCCTCCATCTCTCCTCATCAACTTACTCACGCTTTCCATTAGAGTCACGGTTACACATCCTTAAAATGATCCTCGTGGTGCAAATAGTCTCAAATGAGTCTCTTCCTCATCAGTCTAATGACAATTGACATGTAATGATGCAATAATGCTCCAAACATAAAGTAATTTTCCTCCTTCCCTTGATTTTTCCACTTCCTGCAGGGTTCCCATGGTCAAAGAAATCTTGGAAATTACATTTTTTATAGGTTTGGAAAATTTGTGGGAATTAATATAATCCGAATCATGAAAATATTGATAGTGTGTATTTAAAGGCATTTAAAAGTACATCAAGGGATGTACTGTGTGTGGGCGTATGATACAACACATTGCATTTTTTTATCCTTATTTTTTTTCCATCCACCTCAACTGAAACCATATCCCCTAAATTTTCTGTTCCCCCGTTCCCTCGATAAAGAATGCATCTTTCATTTGAGGATTAGGTCTGGCATGTCTGGAACTAATATAATCCATCCTGCTGAAATATATTATTAAATGATGGACAGACCAATTTGGGGACCCAGAACATACGACACACATTCTTTCATCTTCACTGTAGTTTTGGCTCCCAGCCGGCTTCACACTACAGCTCAGGTGCGAGATCCCACTCCAGCTGTTCTTCCCATTCTCCCTGGAGTTTTAGTTCAGATCCTCTTGCATTGTAAAGTTTCCTCCATAACTCCTCCTCCTTCTCTCCTTCTGTAGCAGGCTGCACAAAGTGACTTCCTGTTGGGTCCCTTTGCTTCCTGTTTGCTCTGATGAATGGAGGATTTTCCTTCAAGCTGACTTTGGTGACCCAAACAGTATACGCCATCCATCCAGCCTCCTGGAAACAACTGCTCCCTTTCAGACCTTTATTAAAAAAATGTATGCCACTAGCGTTTAGAAGACAATAGCCTGACTCAAAGCTGCACAATGCGCTTTTTAACAAATGTATCTTCCTTGCTGTCTTCTCATACCCAGCTGTAAGAGAAGAATACAGTATAGAAAAAGAAATGTTGTATACAGCGGACCCAAACAGCGTTTGAACACAACCAAGGTTGTTTTAGAGAAAGTTTATGCAAGCAAAAGCGTTATCCATAGTGAATGTTATGAACTATACCTGTGATTTATAAATCCACTAGAATTGCAATAATGGCCAAAGAATGTAAAAATAGTTTTTTAAAAAGCTGTAGTTTTTTACAGATGTATTTTACATTTTTAATAATTTATAAACAAATCACAAAATCAAGTCACAAAATATAGCGATATGAGGTTTTCCCTGATATTCAGTTTGACCTTTGTGTTTAGTATAAATGTAATAAAAAAATCTTCCCTCTGCATATTCAGTACGATTTCTTTCCCCCAGAAAAATATTTCAGAAAAAATAGCCTTAAGGAGTTTTTCCCCTCAAACCAACTGATATTGCTGACACACTTTTATGCTGAAACAGGGCCAACGCTGCCAGAACTTCACTGACAGATTGAAACTTAAGATGTTTATTGAACGTCTTCCTTTATAGAAACTCCAGGAATGATATCTGACAAAATATAGACTATTCAACATTTATTGAATGCGTTAGGCTATAGTGAATACCTCAGACATGCACTTAACCTTGTGAGTATGACTAATGTGACAACAGGCTAACTGTGTTGTTTATGCATTGTTTACAAATTCACAAGAGTTTAACCCTTCCTTTCCTCCCAATAAGTGTTGTGAGTTGTCTTTGTGGCACTAATCTCACCCTGTTAGTCACCATGACACCCCGGCGGTCCAGAATTGAGAACATGGAGACTTTCTTAAGGACAGCAGTCTCGCTGTCTACCTCCTGGTGATTTCTAAGCACTGGCAACCAGCCTGGTGTTTGGTGCCCTTGGCCAGGATTGTAATGAGATATGACAGATTTGGGGTGTGGTTTTTCGGGTAGCCGGCCGAGACGCTCTCAGGGAAATGAGCAGAGTGACAGCTGGGATAAGAAGGGGAGGAGGGCAGATTTGGCCTGCAAGAGGCTGTACCATCAGATTACAGTCCAGTGAACTGTTCAAGTTGTGTTTCACTGGACATTAAACCTCTATTTTTATAAACCATTGGAATATTTTAGCTGAAAATTAAATTATAATTTATTCACCCTCAGGTTGTTGCAAACTTAAATGGATTTCTTATTCTGTGATGAAAATGAATGGGGGTTCAGGTTGTCACATTTGAATTTGTTGAATTTGAATTTTCACATTTGAAAGAGTTATGTCATTGAACATGCAACATTCATCTCCCTAAGATGATCTTTGGTTCCTTGTTCCTCTTTTGTTTTATGTTTCGCTCTCACCAGGCCCTTCCGCCTCCTAACTAAGATGCACCGGAATCAATAATACATGCCTGTCTAATACCCAGACTGAGCAGAAATCTCAGCAGGTTGCTATGTTGACTGTTGTTCGGAGACCAGCAGGTATTACCCAATGCTGTGTTTTGTTCAGGTCTACAATGAAAACCCAGTCACCTCTTTGTAGCACGCTGGCCGCATGAAAAGGCAACATCTGTGTCTCAAAGACCGCCACACAGCTATGCAATTATGTCATTAAATAATGCATGTTCAGCAAATGAGACAGCGGTCACTGATTACTTTGACATGGGTTAAGCTTTAATGTCATCTTACTGTTTAGGACATGCTTTATCAATGCTTTTCAATCAGGCACAGGCTGTTTGAATCGAGGTCAATTCAACTTGTTCATAATTCACTGGAAAAATCAAGTGTTCTTTTTAAGGGAGTCACTTCTAGGTAAGAGTGGCTTTTTGGGGCTGTTGTTGCAAACTGCAGAAGTGAAAGTGGTTTTTCTCTTGTGTAATCATGTACCACTAAGCAACCGGCAAACTTGTAATGTAAGAAGCTTTTTGGTAGGAGTGAAGAATGAGTTTGATGACTTTTCAGGATCTCATTGTGGTCTGATCATGTCTGAGCCTCTGTTACTCTCATAACCTCAAATATCATATTACTCACATCAAGTTTATGAGCATTACGTTTTTTTACATTATGTATTGGTGTCACAATATACCGGTATGGACAATGACCGTAATATTATAAAATATTTGTATCGATATTGTGTTCATTCTACATATCGTCGCAGTCCTTGTGAAACCTTGGACAACCTGAAATGTCCAAATGAGCTGTTTTTCAGGAAATGGAAAATACACTGAACTTTTTTCAATGATTGCATACTGTTTTTTTTTAAGTTGACAAGCACTTTTTATTGGTTAGATATTTGCAAAACCCAGCGACAAACATAAAAAAGTTTCATGGCAAAAAAAAACATTCGCGAAATATGGATTATACAAGGTTTCACAAGGACAGCAACGATATATCGGATTATTGTAAACTGTTCAGTACCCATTCAAAATGTTGTCCTAAGAAGTACAAACATTACAAACTCTAATATTATTTATTTCTTTTTCAAATGAATTGATAGACATAACAATAATAGCATTATCATAATCTCTATCAGCCATGATAACCATGCAATCAAAATTGCCTTTAAGATGTTTGTGAAACATTTAGATTGAGATGTGAGTGTTTTGTTGGTTGTAGTGTTAAAAACCTGAAACAGGAAGTGCTTCTGGACCAGTGTTGTTTAATATGTCTGTCGTTTACTATTCTCAAAAGCCAGTATCTAGTCTTCTCTGGGAATAGTTTACCAGTTTGATGCCACACATATTTCTTTATTTTCTTTGCACAACCCTGAGACCATTGTTTTTTATTTTAGAAGCTTTGAGTTGAGATTTGTTTTTAATTGTAAGACATTAAGGCCTGAAACACAAATTTCAAAGGTTATAGCTATAGAAACACATCTGGTTGGCACAGGCAATTATTATTTTTTATTTTATTTCGGTTATTTTTAGCCTTTATTTATAGTACAGTCAAGTAAGAACAGACAGGAAAATTGAAGGAGAGGGGGGGTGGGAATCTGGTCACATCTGAGATTGGACTCAAATCCATCCTAAATGTTACAGGGAGGGGACATACTGTATTTCTAAAGCTTTTTATAAATGTATACATTATTTCATAGAGTGATTTAAAATTGGTTCAGGAGCCTGTGGAGCTTATGTGGAAATGAACTGAAGAGAGTTTTTAAGATTATTAAGAACATTTTTAACCTTTCAGGGATCATGTAATGGTGTTATTTTCCAGTAGACTTATAATAGCTCAAAACTTGTAGCCCAGTATTTCCCAGACTTGGGAAGCATTTTATGAGCCCCTGAGACAAATGCAGAACATCTAACTTGAGTTTCACTTTAGAGATCTCGACATAAAGGAGAGGGCCTGACCACACTGTGGTCACATCATTTCAGATGATCTTCAGAGATCAGTTTAATTCTCATTTTCTTCTCCCAGCCAACAAAACTAAAGTCTCATCATCACCTATCCAAGTCACCTAATGGTTGAATAGGTTTGATTTTTACATTTTACATGCATGACCACATACACTCTAAACACAGATCCTGTTTCATGAGTCAAAGTTTATATTGGTTATTCATCTCTCACATGATGTTGAATTGCATTTTCATTCAGTTTTAATTCAACATCCTCAGACTGAATTCGAACTCAGCATATTGTTTTTCCATTAAAAAATAAAAAAGCCATTCTCAGTTCCTGTTTTTCTCGGATGCCCATACACAAACCCTCACACCCTTTTAGTCTCTACATTTATCTCAATATAAGGTCATAGTGGCGTTACAAAAACCCATCGGGCTAACTGACCATGCTGCCTCATGCTGTGTTTGCGTGTTTAGATACACTTTGCATCTCGCTAAAATGACATGCTTCCCTTTGAGATCTGAGGCATTACAATGCACCACTGACTCATTTCCTATCGTCATAAATTATACGGAGAGAAGAAAATTACAGTGTCAGTGGTATTGACACATGTTTGACAAAGCATGCCTGGTTATTTTTACAGACTTGGGCCGCTCTACTGTAAAAGTTGTTTATCGTGATGGTGTCATATGAAAAAGCCCAGCGTCACGTGCCTGGTCTTACACACCAGCAGTCTGGAGTGAAGTTTGTGAGTTTGTTGTGTTAGGAGCTGTAGAGACAGAGGCTGTGGAAATCCCACTTCTCTATGATGTCAGACTGAAAGTGTGCTCTCAGCGTAAAAGCACAATACAAACGGGACAGCTGGGTATCATAGCCCCGAGACTGTCACATCACGAACCTCTCTTCTCTGCTGCTGGCTGGGACGGTGAGAGCACATGGAAGCAAAAGTCATCAGGTTTCTGTACAGCAGGAGATGCAAAGGTATTGTGGATTTCATACGTGGATTTGATTCACCGTGGAGTGTTATAGTTTTATTTCTTCTACTTTTTTGTGGTTTGACAGTGTATTTATGACTTGCCATCAATTGAAACGTGCTTTGTAATCTTTCCTGTTTGAAACTGGTTTTGAATAGTTAAGCAATCATGTTTAAATCATGCAAACAAATGTATTGTATCATATCCTAATTTATGAATTGGAGCTTTTGTTTGCAGGGCAAGTAGATGTGTCTGTAAAAGCACAGAGCTGGAGTGAACAACCTAATTCAATATTTCACCAGGCTGGTTGTATTGAAAGGAGTAAATTAATTTGGAGACATGCTTGAGCGCTCGCTCGATGCTGGATAGGGAGAAAGAGGAAGAGATGCTTTAGAATACGGAAATGAAAACTGATAAGCTTGGATAAACTGTCTCTAAAGATGTGTGTGTTTGATGGACTTGATCTCCAGTCAGTAACACATCATCAGCTATGCCCTTTATGTCTGGAGTGTCTCTTTCAACCAAAGACTATGATTTAAGATTATTTCTACTTTAGTACAATAAAATTCTTATTTTCTTATTATTTAGAAAGATGAGTTAGAAGGGCATAAGAAGAATAAACAACACAATACATTAAAAGTATACACAGTTTCTGGTTTTACTTAATACAACAATACAGCTTATATTGTCATATTTATTCATCTTAATATTAACTGCATGACATATTTATTGTGAACATTCTCTACCAAATTTTTGTTTGATTATTGAATAATGTTTGTTTAAAGTACACTTTCAAAATGCGTTGTCCTTAACTAGACAGAGACGTGTTAAGAAATAACAAAGATTGTGTTGTTTTTAACACGCAGATTTTAGACTGTATGCTGCCAGAGACGTCTGTGGTGCATCATACAGTATATTAGATTGTGAAATATTGATGTAGGTTGTCTGATCGTGGTTCAGATGTTATTATTAACAACCATTTATTATGTATGGATGACAAAGCAAATCTGGACCAGTAAACTTGCACATGCTTTATTACTAAACATTACACTCTTAGTGTGACATCGCAATGAAAAAGACACATTCATCACATTTACAGAAAGTTGATTTAAAACACATTTGGGCATAGTGCGTTGTGAAGTACTATAATGACCTGCTTTCTTTTCTTGCGTTCTGTTTGGCAGAGGTTCGAGCTCAGCTGGTGGAGCAGCTCAAGTGTTTGGACCAGCAATGTGAGCTCCGGGTGCAGCTCTTGCAGGACCTGCAGGACTTTTTTCGCAAGAAGGCCGAAATCGAGATGGACTACTCTCGCAACCTAGAGAAGCTGGCTGAGAGGTTCCTGGCCAAGACACGCTACACCAAGGACCCTCAATACAAGTAAGAGAAGATATTATATATATTGCTGGTTTTATGGTGATTTGTGCCATTTTTGCTGATACAGAGAAATATTATGTGAAGATTTTTTGGGGGTAATTAAATATTTTCATATTTCCATAAACCTGCTTCAATGCACATTGTGAAAAGCGCTATAGATATCAAATTGAATTAAACACAGTTCAGTTTAGTTATATGTTCTCTTACCTGTGCAGTTTCAGATCAATATGTTTATCCAGGCTTTTTTCCCTCTCACACACGATTACACAAGCTGTTTTTCAGTGGAGATTAAGAACGTTGAGTGAAACTCACCAAGGTCATGAGATATCCAGTGTGATATCTCCCTTTGGGGAGAAGTTTTAGAATTTACTATTTCTAAACAAAATAGGTCAGTTCTTGCATTCAAAAACTAGATGGAGCACAACAGAACAGAATACAGGATACCCTTAGTGTCTCAAAAACATCTATAAAACACCTGACTTTATGAATCTATTATAGCTTTTCGTAAAACGTCTACATTTTGGCAAGCAGTTGTAAACAAGGCCTCCTTGTTTGTCATTGTTTGCGATGATCCAGTTCTCAGACCACGAGAATACAGTAAGTCTTTTCAGAAGACCCTGCTGTTATATAAGCGGCTTTGTCTCATAACTTTGATGAGATAGCAGTGGGGATTCTGATCGTGGAATAATGTCAAGTATTTTCTTCCAAGTCTTTGGTTCTGCTCCAGTGACCCACATTTGATCCTGATATTGTAGCAGTTAAGAGTTATTATCCTGTATTACGGTGAAACAGCTGGTGTTATCTATAAGAGAGACAAGAGATGCCTAAATGGCAAAATGAATTTTGCATTGTTTAATGTCCTAGCTGACTATTTCTATTTAATTACAATTATTAGCTTGTAATACTGGTTTTAATTGGATGTTTAGTCCAAACAAGACCTTCCTGTGAGTTGTGTCAAAGCCCAATATCAAGAGGGTCATTTTTACACTGTACATGGAGCTCAATTTCGAACAGTATTTTATTTTCAGGATTGCCTGAAATCTCATATGTATGCTGACAATAAATACAGCCATAAAGAAAAATAAACGGTTTAGGAATTCCTGGGCTGTCTAACACAAGCATCTTTTTCTTTGTGTGTTTTCTGCAAACAGTTTCACAACCACAACAGAAACATTTATTAAACATTTATTAAAGTTCCTTTTGTAATGATACACTGTTGACCCTTCTGTCATCCCTTTGTAAGCAGGATTTTAACCATAGACTTGTTTTCCTGTGTATTTTTGTCAGTTGGCACAAGTTTTTTTCTGACAGTTTTGCCACAGGCATTGTTTTGACAGTGGGGAATATCCAGCACTTGAACTTTTCCTTTCAGTATTTCATGCTGCTTTTGTTTGTCACCTTTACACCATCTCCTGTGTCACACGCTTCTCTCACTTTTAAAGTCTTTTTGCTTTGTTTTGGTAAATCCACTTGGCTCCACAGCTTTCATTGAAAAGGTCTGAAGGCTTCATGTCTGGGAAAGTCAACATACGGCACATCAGCTAGCAGACGTGATCAATAATTAACATACAGAATGTTTGAGAGGGACATGAGATTTGTGTGACAGCACTTGTGTTCCTTTGAGGATGAGAGGGTGACGGTTTCTCTGAGCCATGTATGATATAGTGTTGTGCTGGTCCATAAGTATATATAATAATACAAAAGAGAACCTGCACACTCGAACAATGAAAAACAACAAGGAGCCATTGTAATACTCACACACATGACCAAAGTGTTTGCAGAGGTAGTAGATTTTATCTTGCACTTGCCGCTCTTTGGAACTTTACCCTCTCAAGTTTGGTATCTATGTAAAGCTTAGAATTTCAGCTTTCAGGTTAATCTATTCTCCACAACACCATTACAGTGGTAAGTCAAAAGAGAGAGTTAAAACAAATCTGTTTCTTATTAACAGTGGCCTGTTACAGTGCCTCTGATTAACAACTTTAAAGGAGATTTTCTCAATGTTTAGATTTTTTGCACCCTCAGATTCCAGAGTTTTAAATAGTTATATCTTAGAAAAATATTGTCCTATCCTAACAAAGCATATATCAATAGAAAGCATTTTATTCAGCTTTCAGATGGTGTAAAAATATAAATTTCGAAGAATTTACCCGTTTTGTTGTCCAGGGTCACATGTTATTATCAGAGATGCACCGATACTTAATTTCTCCACCTATACGACAGACGATTATTCAGAGTGATATGTACTGATACCGATAGTTTGGTGGTTCTATTAACTCGCATTTACAAAATTAATCAATTTGGTGATGTTTCTTAACCTTTTTTTATACACAGAGCACAAATGCATTGCATTTTCCTGTCCTATTTTGTTTGACAATATCTTTGACATCCGTTTTTAAACTATCGCTCGATAGCCAATAGTGGGAAAAAATTCCTTTTATCAACCGATACCGATTTTTGGTTGATATATCGGTGCATCTCTAATAATTATATTATAAGTAACAACATTTTTTACAGATAAACATGCAATGATTACTAAATACACTTTTTTCATCTTTTGTTTTGTTTTAAAGTAAACTTCATAGTGTATTGCTTTGCCCATTTTCAAGTTCTGTATTTAGCCTTCCATATTCGAATCTCCCTGAGCCCCAGGAATCCCCTTTCAACATCTGCACGTTTAATAGGCGAAAGCAGCATCTGGTATGATAATGCCGTGTTGGTATGTGAGGTATTTTCCGGCCTCTGTCCTGCAGCGTAACATGGCTGTCGGGTACACCGTGTTCCGCAGTCCTCTATGGTTGAGGGGTATCTGAGGAATGATCCTTTGGAGACCCCAACATACTGATTATGTTCTTTAAGGAATTACTCAGTGGTCTTATTACTACCAGTCAAAGGTCAAAAGAGTTTAATTCATATATGTGTGGTATAACAGAGTGCGTCATTTGTTCAGCAAGCCAGCCAGGGACCCGATGACAAACGGCTCTGCTATGAAGAATAGCATGGCTAAGAACACGTGGCTCGAAATGATAACATGATAACGTACCATGGTACTGACATCATTTCTGTCATAATTTTATAGTTGATACAAAGAAGCAACAACAAAGTCTGGACTCATGACAAATATAAAGAACAGTGGTTCTACTGGTTCCACAGAAGAGCAATGTTGTGTCACATGCTTACTGTTCTTTTCGGTTTATACAAGATTAGGCTTTAAGTTCACAACTTTTCTCTTCCTTTTTGTCTACGACCGGAAAAGGTTGCAGACAACAAAGGTTTTGCCATACCAGTATGCTGTCATTTGATGGTTTTTCACTTTGTTCTCTCAAGTCCTTTTAATCCGTTTCCAATGAACTTTGTCCACAATCTGTGTACCGTAAGTTTGCCTATTGTGCAATATCCAGTATCACAATACCAACCATTCCATTTGCCATGAGCTGAAGGGGAGTTTGACTAGAGGAAGTGCTTCTGCCTGGTCTGGTTTTTATGTCTGTACTTGTATGTGTGATGGTAAGAGAAAGCAAGCAGGACAAGTTTCATTTCCTCTCAATTTTGGCGTGGTTGACTGATGTTTCTCAAAAGTCGCGTCTGGACAGAAAGCAGGGCCTTGTAAAACACTTCTCACCAGAGTGAAAAATCCCCCTTAACACCTCTTCTCATGTACCTTATAAAACAAGACAGTGAGAGAATGAATCCAGCATTCACTGCCATTTATTACTCTTTGGTTTATCTTTCTTGCTAAAACCTCACACTTTGCCTTGTAATTGTTCGTTTTTGTACACACCAAATGTCAAGAATACCTTCACCTCTCACAATTTTTCACATGCCATAATGTCACATCTCTGATGGGTTTAGAAGATGGTCCCCTTTTGGCTTTCCAGAGCATTCCTTCAGTGAAAGAATGGCTCTGTTCGCAATGACCTTGCTGTTAATTGGTCAATTCCTCAGCTCATGTGATCTCAGCTTTTTCACAGCGTTCCACAAATGACCCGGAGCTCCCCGGTTTCAATGGCCATTTGGAAAGCTTTTCCATCAGCCAAGGGGCCATGCTAATCTCATCAACATCTCTTTGTTGGTTTCTCAAGAGGAATTGTGTCTCTCCATGGACTCTGTCTTATACGTCTAAGCATGTGTTTTGCTTCTTTGCATATAAAAAGGTAAATTAGTATGTTTGGGAGATGTTTGGGATGTTTCTCAGCGTTGTTTATGCTCATGTGACATGTTTTAGTCATGAGAGGTGTTAGAACCACTTTTCTTGGCCAAAAACTTTTACTAAAAGCTCCCATGACTGTACTGACTTCCAAGGTTTCTCATCTCACTAAACATTGTGGCTAACCATCAGCGACTCACCTTTCATGAACCCTTGTTGTGCAATACCTTAATTTTTCCTTCTCTTTTTTGCTACATGCTCAGACCAGTTTCATACCGTCTTGTTGTTTCTTTATACCAACATGTTGTGTGCTTGTCTTGCCAGCGTTCTCATTCCTTATTTGACTTCAGCTGTGTCGTCCAAACATCAAAATACAATTATTTATGCTACATGTCTTTACTGCACTTGTTTAAATAGGGGAAATGTGTTTCTGAAAGGAAAGTGATGGGAGGAGTGATGCTCCTGAACTCCCAAACATGTTTAAACCATGCTGAAATCATTTAGTTGGACGTTGGCCATCAGGTTATCTGTCTCATGGGAGTTTTTAACTTTATTGTTTATCCTGAATTCATCCATAATTCAACACTCATCCCATTCTTTCTGACAGATTTATTATGACTTCTCAAAGTTCTTGGTTTGCAAGTGTAACCTTGTTTTTGCTCATTTCTACAAAATCCAACCAATATCATTTGTCTCTGGTGCTGTAAATATCTCATACACAACTGATCTGAAATGCTTATCATGGGCAAGATCTCTGTCGGCCATTTTGAATAAAACAAATCTCTGCAATGCAATGGGATGGTCATATCAAAGAATAATATCAAAGGATGGACGAATTGCTCAGGCTGTGTGATGACAAAAAATCTCTTTATTTCAATTCCATCATTAAAAGATTTGCATGGACAAAAATGAAGTGAGTTCTGTCCTTTTCACCACGCTGACAGGTGTTGAGAAGAGGAACAGGTTGTGATGTACCTCCTGCTAAGCTCTGAACGCTGGCTGATTTTCCCTTGCTTTAAACTCGTAGGGAGGGGCGTTTGTCTAGAAGTTTTGTCGGCGGGCAGATCTAGAAGAATGTCCTGTACAGAGCAGCAGAGACCTTGCAGGGCAATATGATTATATATGATATGATGTGCCATTGCCTAGGATCAGATTATAGACGGATTCAAAGCAACAACATAAACAACTTTACTGCGCATGCACGCTTTTGTGGCCCAAACTTTACTTTCGGAACATATTCACAAAGAATATCTGCAGATTATTTCTGATAACCAGTAAAAGAAATAACAAGTAAATGACAGCTAGCAAGTTAAAAGTATGTCTAGCCAGTATTATTATGGAATACCAGTATAGAGCCTTTACTTGGCTAAACTTAATTACAAAGTTACACGAACCATTCAACTAATTGTTTATTTAACGAAATTAATATACAATTTAAAATACAATATACTTTGTTTTGGATGACATGATGCCCATATGTTTATCTGATACAGTATAGATACAGTGAACAAAACAACAACATTTATGAAACACATATTTATATTATTTTATCTAGTTTGTCTATTATTGAAAACAATAATTCATCTGATAAGCAAAATAAGGCTAATTCCACATCCAAATTGATTTGCATTTATTTTAAGCATATTTGTTATCTTCACCTAACAATATTTTAATGGAAGTGTTGGTCAGGTCAAGCGGTTGCTGTTTACACTGCAGATGGGCACCACAATTGCAACTGACTACATTAAAATACTGTGTCTTACTGTGTATGTGTTTAGTCCTCTCTGTGTTTTGATAAATGAAAGTGAATTTAAAAATGAAAAAGGAAATGGATTTTACTTCAACATATTAGCCCATGTAGGTCATGAGTTGTTTAGCACTGTTTAACACAAATCTACATGTTTGCGTAATGTTGATGGATAATGGTGGTAGTTGTTTGGGTGGGCATGACAAATGGGGGTTCTTACAGATGCTCAGCTGGGAGCTCCACCATTGCGCCTGAAAACTACAGTGTACTCTGAGACATATTTAGGCGCACTGTTGATCAAAGTTTATTTATAATAAGCTTCTATGTAAATTGTTTATTATTATAATGCAAAAGATTACAGATTACAGTGTATATCTTCCAAAGTTATAAAGAAAGATGAGGATTCACTCGTCCCGTGTGAAGCGGGCCTAGTTAAATGATTCCTCTCTCTCATTGTTGCCTTGAGGATAATGAAAATTTAGACAGAAATTTCAGACTGTCTGTTCTGAAGAAACATCAGGTTGTGCCCCACCCATTCAAAAGCATTTTGACGGAAGGGCATCATCACAGAGGCTTCTGTTGGACTCGCAGCATCAGCTGTCTTCTCTGGCATTCACAAACCTCTCCGTCCATCCCTCCAGCATATGCCTTGTGTAACGCAGGGCTTAGCGGCATTCCTCTTTGGCATGACATCGGTTGTTGGATAGTCTGAGTTACCTCCACACAGAGGTCAAGAGGGTTTATGAGGGCAGAATTATACACATGTATACTCTTAACCAAACCAGGACTGTTATACGGTCTTAACATCATCAAGGGCAGATTTCTGATCGGAGCAGCAGTCAGGAGGGGTGATTTGTCTGTGCTGATAATGTGCGTGTGTCATGCCTCATTTTCTTCTGTGTCTGCATCTGTTTATCTGTTTAAATGGTTTTGGCAGTGATAGAAGTGCAGAGAGAGTCAATTATCTAAGATGCATCCAGCATGACTGCGAAACACAGACCAGATCTTTTAAATGCCTTTCTTTTCTAAATGATGTGCGTAATAGAGGTAAAAAAGCAATGATGCTATGTGATGTATTGTTATGACAATTAAAAATATCTCATCTGTAAAGCAGGATTTAAAATCATGAAATAAGTTTATTTTTATGCCAGTTTTAATTATGATCTAAATCTTTAACATCAATTTTGTGAGATTTGTGCGTATAACATGATTTTCTTGTCACATAAAATACATAAGGCCTATTTGTTGCTTCCTTGTTTTACTCAATAAAAATATAAAGAGTGTTGGAGGGCGAAGTGCATATTTTTGGAAAAAATGTTTTGTGTAATCTTGAATTGTAGCATAATTCAATCAAATAAAATCTTGACCACATATAATATTTTATAATCCATTGCATCATATCAGAGGAAATATACTCACCCTATTGAATCATATAATATATATATATGTATTCTAGACTTGTACATGATGACCAGCTGTGTACATGTAGTCTATTTGCTATGTGTGTACAGTAAACCGTCTATTTCTGTTGATCCCGCTGTTCTCTTTAATAACACCTCTGCTTGTTCTTTCTTTGTTCTCTGTAGGAAAGAGCAGAATATCTTGTCTCCGGTCAACTGCTGGAACCTTCTGTTAGCTCAGGTGAAGAGAGAGAGTCGAGACCACGCCACTCTGAGCGATCTCTACCTCAATAACATCATACCCCGCTTCGCCCAGATCAGCGAGGACTCTGGACGCCTCTTTAAGAAGGTCAGTTCCTCCGCTTGAACCTTATCAGTTGAAGATGTCTGAGTTATGTTTATTCCTGTCGAATTCATTTAGATATCTTCCTCTAGATCTTTTCTCATTGATGATGACTCTTACCCTTTTTGCCTTAATCACCTTTTATGTGCCAGCCAGTCAAAGAAGTGAACATATACGTATTGTTTTGATCTCCATTTGCAGTGCTGGTTGTACTGTTAGTACACCCTAAAAGATCCTTAAAGAAGAATCATGAAAAGTGGTTCTGAATGTTCTGTAGTTACTGGATGAAGCGTGTATTGCATATCCACATTTTTAAATCTAGTAGGTGCTGATTTTAAGCTGATCATCGTTTTTGACATTGAGCCGATTATAATTGCTGGAAGTAAATAGGAATTTGGGTTAAGCTTGCTAAAACATTGTATATTGTCAGTCACTGTCAGCAGGTGAAATTAAGATATGAGAAGGATTCCAGCTTGTGGTGTCACATTCCCTTGGGCCTGTCTAGACTAGTTAGAAATCTTATCGACCTAGAACTGTTTCCATTTTGATAGCGTTTCCATTTTGATAGATTTTGCAAGTCTAGGTTTTCTTACCGATTCGGTTTACAGATTACTGGTATAAATCTAGGTTTTGATGCTTTACTTAGTCTGTGTCTTAGTAAATGCCAGTACTAATGATATGATATAATCATAGTTTTATGCAGTTCTGTAAGGTTTACATTTAGCATACAGTTTAGATTGGCGGTATAGTTCTGTTCTGGGCAAAAAAAAACTTAGGGTAAACAGAATAGAACAAACAGATGTCATTAGTTCTTAATGACATTTAAGTGTAACACATTATGCAAAGTAATTGAGACTTATGAAAAAGAATTACAGAAGTCAAGTCCCGATTGTAAATATAGGGTGGAGCTGGGGATGGAGGAGGGTAATTTGCTCATGAGCAATGCGATAAGCTGCTGTTAGCTGAACGCATTTTTTCAAACGGAAGCTGTGATTGCGTCATATTTCTATAGGTAAAGGATGATCAGCTGATGCAAACTTGACTAACATGACCTGCCACAACTAACGCTATACGCTTGATTTTTGCATTCTTTTGACAAATCACAGTTTTCATACTTTACCAAAATGCCAAATGTGAACTACATTTTTTGTCTCACTTTGAATCATTTATATATTTTTGTTGCATTTAAAACTAGCAGCAAGAACCCCAATGACCCCACTCAGCACCAGTTTCTCTCTCGCTATGTCTCTGACAGTTTCTCAGCTCTCATGAGAGAGAGAGTTGAGCCTCTCTTTCAACATTCTCCTCTGTCTCTCTCTGTCTATTGTAGTGTATCTCGCTCGGGCCTTTACACTGTCGAAACAACAGGCCTCACTTAAAATCCCAGCTGACTGCCCTCTGGAGGCTTCCGGGCCTCCACTAATGTCTGTGCGATTGGGTTTACCACACGTCTCCGAGCCCACATCCCCGAGCCTGCACCTGTCTTAAAAGCCCTGCGACACGCCGCAGAAATTCTGCACTTTAAATGCAAATAGAGTCAAGGGAGCCGTGTCCAGAGGATCTTTATTGAACCATAACAGCCCAGACACGAGAAATTGTTCTGAGAAATACAAGTTGTGGATACATGTTACCGACAGAAGTATTACATTAACAGTTTTAATGGGGAAGTGTGACATTTGACAATCTGTGTGTTATGTTAGATATCATATAAAATTCACTTCTGAGGGCCCTATCGTACACCCGGCTCAAGGCTAGTTTCAGCCCAAAGCAGTTCTCATTTTCCCGTCCTGCGCTGCGTTGTTTAAATAGCAAATGCATTTGCGCCCGCCATGGCGAGAGCACAACTGCCACTTAAAGGGAATGGGAGATGGCACTCTTACTGGTTTATTGCATGTTACACCCAAAAAACACCCATTACTTGATACACGATGTTGATACACGATCCACTGCCATGTGACTGATGTGCCAGTAAACCAATCCCCCTTCAACACAACACAACACACCAGCACCCCAAAGTGAGGATCCAGACTTTGTGCACTTCTCCTGCCAAGATCAAAGACCAACTTGTGATTTTTGTCATTTAACAAGTGCGACTCCTCATTAAGACTCCATACCCATCCATCACACACATCCTAGGTTGTCTGTTGGATTTATAGAGCTCTTCGTGGAAAATCAATAGCTTACACCCATTTCTCAGGCTCATTGTGTGTTGTCTTTGGAGTGTGTCTGAGAACAGATGGAGGAAAGGCATTGCCTCCCGCTCTCACCACACTACTGAAGATTCATTTCACCGCAGTGGTGTTGTGCTGTTCGAAGGGAAGTGTTATATGTGTTTGTGAGTGATGGAGAGGAGGGAAATTGGAATGAAGTGGATTAGACCCAACAATCCATCAGCAGACTGAATAAATCTACTTACCAAATAATCATTCTTACTAGTGATATGTAATTATTTCTCAATTTTTCTATTTTTCTAAAAAATGGTATTAAATACATTATATGTATTACAAATACACTGTCTCTCCGGCTTTCAAAACATGAAACATGAAGCTCCACGCTTCTATGTGACTGAAATGTTTGTGTCGCCGCTCGCCAGTTTTACTTGTCCTGGCCTTCAACTCATTTACACACATACAAACCCATCTGTTTGACATTTCAGTCACACGTTTCCTGTCTCTCCCATGATTTCCTTCACTTTTCATCCTCAGGAATTCATGAGCTAATTGACATTTGTCCAAAAACTGTCCATTTCAAAGCTTCACTCACACAAAACCCCACAAAAATGTCAATGAGGGGAAAGGGAAGACGTGGCTGTATGAAAGCTCTCTGTGAATGCTAGACTTCCCTATGGCTGCATGTCGAGTTATCAGCCCTCAGCGATTGAAGTTAGAGAGACGTTCGCTGTCAGGGTTTGGACTTTATTTTCATGTCATGCTGTGCCATCGTTCCTGAACTTCCTCGTACAAGACACAGAATCCGACAGAACTGTAAACCACCATTTCCATTTCACAAACCCTTTACCACGGGTTCTGAGAGGAAGTCTCATCAAATTTATGAGTAACGGTTTCCAGCTTCAGTTTGGCTGCAGAAGTTATAACATGTATTGAAAATTGATATTGGAAGAAAACTTAAAGCTTTTACAAAGTCTACCCACTTCAGCTTGCTTATATAACAACCCCGAGGCTCTGACAGAAATAAAAACCTTAGATGCCAGGACACAACAATAAAGGGGGAAGAAATGTAAATGTTTTACTTGAGTAAAAGTATATCAGTTTTCAAAGCCTTTACAGTAACAAGCTACATGACACATTGGTGCATTGTTAGTTTTTATGTCAGATTGTGTTACATACATTTTCCCCCTTATATCTTTTGAAATGTTTGTATATTTTGTTAATTTACTGTTTTGATAGTCTTTTCTAACTTTGTATATTGAATTGTGTTCAATGTGTTCATTTATCTGCAAGGTATTTTTACATAGAGATGGAAATATATAAAGGCAAAACTTATGAGTTGTAGCTTTAAATATCATTATGTATCATGCATGACAATCAAACAATCAGACACCTTTAAAAGTATTAATTTATGAGTAAAATGAATGTATAAAATTACCCCTGTGCTGTGTGTTCCAGTATAATCGGATATGTTGGGCAAAAGTATAGATTAAATTAGATGTGTGTGAGGTTCGCTGGTGCTGACTTCCATTACTGAGAGGGCAGGTGGACATCTCATCAGTCTGTGAAAGTGACAGCCTCAGGGCTCACAACCTGAGATAGATCCACTTCTGCCCTTCTGAAGGATAGTTGGCTGAAACCGCCTGCAATGTGATGGAGTACAGGACACAACTGTTGATCAAGATCTACCCTATTATCTACTGCCGCTCTCTGTCTCTATCTCTGTCCTTTACAAATGTTTTTCTTTCTGTCTACAGAGTAAAGAGGTAGGCCTCCAGCTGCAAGAGGATTTGATGAAGGTCCTCAATGAGCTGTACACGGTAAGACACCAGTAAACACGAACAAACCCTATTCTAATACAGCTTTAATTTTTTGCACTAGTGGGAGTAAATTTGAGACGATCATCTTTCTGCAGCCTCTGCAGTTTTGCAGCAGTTTAGTATCTTGTAGTATCCACTTTTAAAGACTTCAAAGGGAGAGTTTTGGTACATCATGTTCTCTCTCTCACACTCTCTCTCTATCTCTCTATCTATATCTCTCTGGTTCCTCTGCATCACCCTGTCGTATTTCTGAGGAATTGAGGGCTGAACTTCTGCCTCAGTCCAGTGGTTATTTTAGTCTCTTGTGGTTGTAGTCCAATTAGTGTTTTTAAGGCATGGGGTTGGCTATAGTTTATTACTTTTTCTTTCCTGTCACTGCCTGTGCTGTGTATGTGCTCATGTTAGCCTGTGTTGTCTGGCCTCAGATTTCTAGTTTGAAAGAGGTCTTTAAGAACCCTCTAAATATTTATGTGCCGTGAAATGGATGTGTTTGTGCCCGAACAAGATAATGTTTTACCAGACAATACCTGAAAGACATGTTGTGAATGATAGTAATTACAGGCGTCAGCCAACAAAGAATCTCACATGATGGCACACTACCTGATGGCTCACGTTCTACCTGAGTCTCTACAACACATTTATTGCTTTAGCAGTGCCAGAGAGGAGCAAAGAAGTGAATGTGGGATGTCCAAACACTAATGATGCTCTTATGATGGTAATGAACCGCAGCAGTTGTGGGTCAGGAGTACAGACCCCTGTCCCTCTCATTGTGCATTGTGGTTTTTACTTTCAAGAGCTACACTGTTAAAAATAAGAGAGAAAGAAAACAGAAAGTATACTGGTCATTTTCTGCCAGGACATTTACGATAAAGGATATTTATGCATTCATTTTGCGATTATTTCATTAACACAATGCTATGCAAATATAATGTAACACAGCCATGAAAAATCAATATGGAAAATTTGTACATTACTATAGATTTCTTTTTACAATGTACTCACTGAAATTGTTATTTAAAAAAAATGAGGACACAAGATTGTGCTTGTATTGTTGTAAACAGGTGTGAATGATGTCCAAATGGTCACAGTTATCAGAAATGTTACTTTTTTAAAATAAGGACAAAAACTTGGTTGCAGGCTTGCATGCAATATGTGGTTAAAAATTTAAACAAAAATATTATCATGAATTGCATGTCAATTCAATGGTTTAGGTGAACAATCTGACTTACTTTAGAAAGGGAAATACAATGAGCCGGGACTCGAACTAGGGTCGGCTGCCCCACAAGGCCTTTGGCTCCGACAAGTGTTATGACATTTGAGGCCAATTTTTTTATAAAATAGTGGTCACTTCTGGTAACACTCTAATATTAAAAAGTTATGTAAAGTTCCCTTATAGCGAACCCATTCAGTGTTTATGTGTTAATAAACGTTTAATAGCAGTTAACCTCTGTTTTAACTCTCAATGACAGTATGATTACTGTTTTATAGACTTTACTGGGTTGCCCCATCACCACAGTGACCTGTGTTCCTACAGTGCCGGAATTAGCAACATTTCATGGAAAAACCAGGGCTGAATCAGTGGATCCAAACTCATATCCTGCAGTAAATAAGTTGTGATCGCACTTTCCGATACTCTCCACAGAGTTTCATGCGCCTGCTTGCCACGTGCATCACAATTCTAATAAGTTCAAACTTTTATATGAAATTATAAATGGCATTTTAATTCTGCACACATTTCTGTATTGCTCACTCTTGTAGGGGAGAACAAAATAGTTTGGGGTTTTTAGGGCGTTTTTTCGGGACACATGGCGGGAGGCGGTCTCGTGATACTGGTTCGCTTTGAATGCCGACTGGATTCCCCCGTACGCATGCACACATGGTCTCCTGGGAGATGACTGTAGCCTATTTCAATAGCCCATAAAAGCAAGCAAATCCTTTAATTAAAGAGTTAAGGATGATGAAAATAAACCTGGCACCATTTTTAGTGACATCTGCGCTTTTTTATGAAGAAAGGGAGGGATGAATGGAAAAGCTGAGTGTGATTATTAAGTCAGCACTTCTGAGGCAGGGATCTTCAGCATTGTTCCTCAACAGAACATAAAAAACATGACACTTCCTTGCACTTTAGGAGAGCAAGAAGGGAGCAAAGTTTTCTAGATTCCCACTGTAAATGTTTTCTATTAACGTTGAAATTGGAGAAAGCTAACCGAATTTATTAAACACATCATGAAGGCTGATAGTCTCATAAAAGCCAAGAAATGAAATGGGATCTCTGCCTTCTAGACAGGCAATGATAGCGTGGTTGCATCTCTCTGATCTCGGCAGCGAATGGTGCAAGAGTGGCATCATTTCGTGACTTTCTTACGGAGCCAGTTTGGAATGAGATTCTCGCTTTAATCTTGTTTCCAAATTTAGCATCTACTGAATGCCACTGTGCAATAACTGTCCAGCTTGGTGGCATCTTCCATTCTTTGGCAACAGTTACAGACAACAGAGCTAAAGTTTTAGCTCAGAGGCTTTAAAACTTAAAACGTGTTTTTCAGAGGCACTAAATAATTTTACTCAATGATTTTGTTCCAGTTCCTGTCGTCTGTCATCTTTTGTTATGTGAATGGATGGGGTAAAGCTAGCCGTAGGTTTGCTTGGTCTAGATCATCTCTTTCTCTTTAGTAATCGGCCCTACAGGAACCGTAGCCCCCCTCATGATGGAAACGTAGCAGTCGTACATCTCTCCCTCTCCCTCCCCAAACACATTGAGCTAAAAAGGAAAATCAGTTTTGCCCTGCATGCCTGACTGTGAGTATAAACGATCTGTGCAAATTATTTTTGAGCAAAGCAATTTCTTTAAGGCTGTTAGGAGTCAAATGCATTGTGAATAACTCTGTGCTGTTGAAGCAAAGAGGTCACAGGTTCAAGTGTTTTCCTGTTTCAGCTCTGTTCTTGTCTGTAATCTTTCCCGACCGATGGCTTTAATGGGTATGGCCTGTAAAGATTCTTGGGCAATTTAAACAAAGTTTAAGGCCTGCTGTCTGAAAAATACTCGTACACTCAAATTATTCTCTCTGAATGAATGAAATTCAATTGCTTTGGCTGCCATCATATTTCTCAGCCTACGCAGTGTCTGAGGTGTCTCATACAAAACGGTATAAATCAGTTTGGCTTTGTTCACAATGCGCATAAATTTTATTCTTTCATCTGATATTTTGTACTGATCAGCAGCACTGTAGTTGTGAATGATGATTGATGTAAAGGTTGCCATTTGTACAGAATGCGTAGTCAATATTCTGTATATTTACATCATGATTTGTATCAGGTTTGCATTAGGTGTTTTTTCTGTTAAAAGGGATAGTTCGCCCAAAAATGTAAAGAAGATAAGAAACATAAGATCATTTAAAGAATGTTGCAATGGCGGTACCCATTGACTTGCATTGGTTTTGTGTCCATATAATAGAAGTGAATAGGAGTACCGCCGTTGTTTGGTAACCAACATTCTTCAAAATATCTTCTTCTGTGTTCTGAAGAAGAAAGAAAGTGACAAGAGGGTGACTAAATGATGACAGAATTTTCAATTTTGGGTGAATTATCGCTTTAAGACCCCAACAGCTACTTTACATAGATTTCTGATAATCAAAATATCAGATTCCCCGCTGCACATAAACAAATTCCTTCAAAGTTAACCCTAACCTCCTAACACTACCCTAACTCTAACCTTTGAACATTACACAGTGTCACCACATTTACCCACTTCACTCCACAGGTGATGAAGACCTATCACATGTACAACATGGACAGCATCAACGCCGAGAGCAAACTGAAGGAGGCGGAGAAGCAGGAAGAGAAACAAATGAGCCGCAGCGTCCGACACGAGGACAGACAGACCCCGCGCTCGCCTGACTCCCTCACCAACATCAAGATCGAGGAGAAACACGTGCGCCGCAGCTCTGTCAAGAAGATCGAGAAGATGAAAGAGAAGGTGAGAGGGAAGGGGCAGTAAGGATCAAAGAGTTCAAATGAAAATTGGACAACTTGTGGGGGAAACAAATCCAGTTACATAGTAACTCCATTCATTCTCATGAGGAAAAAGAGGGAGAAAAACCTAGAGTAATAAACCTTTGAACTTCAAGCAACATAATAATAATATGTAGGCTGGATTTACTTCAGCTCCAGCACTGTATCTGTGGGATGAGGAAAGAGTTAATGGTATGAGAGATCAGAGAGTTGCTTGAACAGTTAAGCAGAAAATGTGGAGGAAAGGTGAACGTGGGCAGAAGAAGAATGAGCAGATGGAGAGAGATTTCAGTAAAATAGGGAAGGTGATTGAACGGGAGTTGAAAGCAGTAGGGTGTTGCGAGTTACGGCGCATGTCGTCATTACCAGATGGTGTTTGGGGGTCTTAAACCTGATCCTGAACATTAATGACCTGTTGATATCTCCCATAGAGGCTAAACTGTAACACATTTGGATGAAAAGCCCTAAAAACAAAAACACTACACGGATGCATGCTTAAGCCCGAGGTATAGTTCCCTTTATACGCATACGCGAGGGACAGCATACAGTGCGCGTGACACAATAATAGTACGTAATAGTAATATTATGCGCGTACTGTTCACCAGTGGCGAGCGGTGACTTTTTTAAATGGGTATGCTGAGGGTTAAGACCAGTAGCGGCCTTTGCTATGTTTCATATGTAGATCCCCGTCCCTCCCATAACGTTGCGCACACACCGGTTTGAACTTTGAAGAGTCTTCAGTCAAAAGTTTAATAAAAATGATATGAAAAGACCCTCAAATTCATATTTATTTATCTCTCGTGCACACGTAAAAAAGAAGTATACCACAGACATTACTACTTACTATCTGCAGTATACATAAATGAAAAATAATACTTGCTTCTGATTGGTTCATCATGGTATTCTGCACTTAATTGATTTAAAATAGCCATTACTATATACTGGAAAGACTATCTACTTGATAGTTGCCTCAGGATCACTTTTCACTTTTATTTGAATAAAATCATTACAGCTTGTCTCTTTATTTGTTCGATATTGGCTTGCATAACTGCATATAAAGGAATCAAAACGACTACGGGGCGATACGACTACGAGGATGACTGTACATTTTTGCTGTACCAGACAAGAATGTAAAAGATAAATTACAAGCGTTTGTTGTTATGCTGCCTGGTTAATATAATGATTCGACAGTCTTATTCTTTACATACCAGTCAGCAAATTCCATCAGCGCCCAATTCGACACGGCCGTAGTAAAATTTCGAGCACTCAACAGCGGTTTAAAAAATGAATCAAACCACATGTGTCCGTCAGAACAGTACACACTGTGTTAAGAATGTCAGTAGATGATGTAATTAGATGACATAAGGTCAGAGGTCACGGATTAGCATGTCTGGGCCAGATACTGTTGTCAATTCCTCTCCTTGTTCTTCCGGGGACCTCTGGTTACCGTCTCTGTCCAGTACCACCAGTTGACAGAATGACAAATGTGGACGTCACTGGGTTGTTCCACCAGGGCCATCTCTGTTTCCACAAGGTCAACAGCAGCTCCTCTATGTAGGGAAAGCTTGTGGTCACTCTGTGAGAAGCGTGTTGTGTTTGTATGTGGTAGCAGGAGCTTGTAGAAACTAAACAAGGTGCCCATCCACCATGACCTCACGATTGACTTTAAAGCTAAATTCAAAGTTTGTCTCTTCGTCTTTGTTTGTTTTTTCATTCTGATCTCATTTTCTGTTTTCAGCGTCAAGCGAAGTACACTGAGAACAAGCTGAAAGCCATCAAGGCCAGAAATGAGTATCTTCTGGCTCTGGAGGCCACCAACAACTGCGTCTTCAAATACTACATCCATGATTTGTCGGACCTCATAGATGTAAGTTCAACTTTTTCAAATTTCTTCTCAAAAACGTGTTTTTCACGTTTTCTTAGTTATGATTTGTCTTCACAATGTAGTTACGCATTGACCAAATGTGTCCTGGACATGTTGTTTGCATAGAGAGTTTTAGATTTCTCTTTGTCATAATACCACGTGACAGCGGGGCATGTGCTGCCTCATCAGTTTTGTTTTTTTAAGTCTGACCCTGTAGGTAGACCTGCAGCAGCCCCCTGGGTGAGCTCCTCAAGAGGGCCCGCTTGTCCCGTCCTATTAGTATCAGACTCTTTCTAACAAGGTGGTCACATTACCCTCATTTGCAGCCCATTGGGGACCGCAGAGCCTCTGCGGCTGTGAATATGAACGGTGGATTTACTTTGAGCAGTCTTTCATTTTACACAATCAGAGCATGGAAGTGAAACTGTCAAAAAATGGGGCGGTTTCCTCCCAATGGAGATTTGAGCGTGTTCTGTGTGTTTTGATTGGACGGCTCTGTTGTCAAAAATAATACACTGGTTTCAGTTTGAATTTGACGAAAATACAGAAAGTACAATTCAAGGTGTCAAAGAATGTTTCGTTGCCTCTGTATTTAAAGGGGCCACACCCAGGCCAAGATCTTCGAATTTTCTGGCCTGATTTTAGGAGAAAATCTACTGAATTTTGGTACTTTTTGTACCTCTTTGAATTCATTACATTATATTTATTCATTTGGTAGATGCTTTTATCCAAAGCGACTTACAAATAGGAGAGCATAAAACATTTTGTCAACATGCTAAACGGTACAGATAGACTCAACAGCCCCAAAAACTGACCTGAATCTAATTTTCCTCTTTCTCTTAGTGCTGTGACCTCGGATACCATGCCAGCTTAAACCGTGCACTGCGTACCTACCTCTCAGCCGAATTTAACGTGGAGACTTCCAAACATGGAGGTCTGGAGACCATTGAAAATGCTGCGGAGAACCTGGAGGCCAACTCTGACAAACAGAAGCTCATGGAGACCTACAACAACGTCTTCTGCCCTCCAATGCGCTTCGATTTCCAGTCTCACATGGGAGATATGGTCAGTTTGTGTGATGGTTTATGATTGTGACCGGCACAATTATGAGTAATAACATTATTAAAATATGCAATGATGGCAATTATTTTCATCCCTCAAGCGATGTACCAACAGCAGAGTCAAAATGCTGGTAAACAGTGACGTACAAACATACTTAGGAAAGCGGGTGTTGCGTTACTGGTGCCAAAAAATTACAATGCTTTTGTATTTTGATAGCGTCAGTGAATACCAGTCAGTAGTGTTACACAATGATTAGCATTATCGTGTCATGCTGCTACATGTATGTGTCGTGCTGTTGCGAGAGAAACCCAGCATCTACCTCAAGTAGAACGAGACGTTTCTCAATCGTATTGTCACACAGTGATAGATATTCCTGTTCTGAGACCTGTTGCCTCGCAATGTGATATTATGTTGACATTATGTTGGTTACTTTTCAAGGTGCGGTATGTAATATTACGGAGGATCTATTGCCAGAAATGCAATATAATATCCGTAACTATGTCTTTAGAGGTGTATAAAGATCTTACATAATGAAGCGTTATGTTTTTATTATCTTAGAATGAGCTATTCCTATCTACATACACCAAAGTCCCTTACATGGAATTAATTCAAA